>CM053402.1:40963726-41047116 GCA_028644305.1 Xerus rutilus
CCTCATGTCAGAATTTGCAGGAAGGGGAAATCATGCCCAAAAGACTCTGGGCAAGCTGTATGGTTGAGGAAATGGGGCGTGATGGATGGTGCAGCTCAGCAGTCAGACTCAGGTCTGAAGGTGGCTCTATCATCTGCAGGGAGCAGGAATGATAACCCGGTGGTAAGAGTGGCCCAGACTCACCAAGTGCCTCCTGAGCACTGGGAAGTGACCATGAACAGCCTTCAAGGGTGAGGGAAGGAGAGTGATGGGGTCACCTGCCTGGGGCTGGGAGGCAGGGCTGACCTGGGGAGCCCCTAGGATTTTACTGAAACAGTTCTGGAGGACACCTAGGGACTTGGAGTCCTCTTGTCCCTGCCGCAAGTCTGCTTTGGTGCTTCTTGTTCTAAATGAAGGGCCAGTTTGGTCTAGAAGCAGGGAGGCAGCCTTTCCCGACCACTTGCAATATTCCAGCAGAGGCCGGGGTCTTTTGCAGGGGCTCTCACAGAGACTGGACCTAAAGTCCGGCTGTTTCTCTTTGGGACAGGTCAGAATGTGTGGCCATGATTCAACCATGGCTAAAGGCAAAGACAAAAAGAACATGGCCAGGTTGCTCTTAGTGACGTCCAGCTGTTAATAACTTTCTCCAAGGTATTTTGTGCCCCATTCCCCTGGGGATGTATGCATTACCTGCAGGTGTGAAAAGGATCTTGGTGGCTCTCCTCAGCCTGACTCTTTGCAAGCCCCACCTGTCTCTTTCAGGTGATCTGATGTCTCCCAGGTATTTGCTCCCCAGGGCCTATGGATAACACCTGTCTAGTGGGATTAGGGGGTGAACACTCAGGTGTTTCCCTCCACTGATGTCCCAGGGGCTGGCTCCTCCACCCCAAGCACTAATCTAATCAGGAAATAGCAGAGTCCACATTTCCCAGGGGTTATAAATAGTCACAGCAATTCAGGCAGCATCATTTCTCTGGAAAATGTGCCATGTCCCTCTCCACTCCCCACCCTCCCTTCTCTGTATTTAAATGACATCCTGAAATAGACTTGGTTTCTGAAGGCTGTTGGCCCCCTAGGAGTCTGAGCATCATTGTCAGGGCACTCGGGGGCTGGGCAGGCCTTCCTGGGCAGGTACTAGGACCATACCTGCAGCAGGGATCAGGAAGATGGCAGTGGTGGGGACTCAGCAAACCAGAAAGGGACACCTTACTCAGGGCTGGCCTCAGAAAGGCTGAAACCACAGCAAATGGGGGAGGCAGGCTCTTTAGGTGGCAGAGAGGAACTAGGTTTCCAGTGGCCTAGGGTTTTCTGAGAGGGCTTTCTGGAAGAGGAAGTCTAGAGTCAGGCCTTAGCATCAGGAGTTGCTTTTCCTATCTCACATGCTGTCCCCAAAACAGAACCTGATGGAGAATGAGGAAATGGGAGTTTGTGCTTGAGGCAACCTGGCAGGCACCAGACCCCGTGCCAGGAAGCCTCATGTCTCCTTTCTGAATAAATTCAGGTGATAGCAGTTGCCATTGTTGCCTGGTTAGATACAGTGCACATTATCTTGCAGCTTTGGCAGAGACAGCAGGTCAGGGAGAGCCGATCCCAGTTCTCATTCCCTAGATAATGAGCACTGGCCAGATTCATTATACTCTTGAAGCCTCAGTGTCTGTAAAATGGGAACAGCTATGAAGGCTTAAACCTCACAGGTTTGTTATGACTGTGAACTGAGATGTGTCAAGGATTTGTTCTAGTGCCACACTTACAGAAAATACACCAGAGATTGGCATAGATACCCCCATGAGGAATTTGAGGTTCCAGGAGGTTCAGTGACCTGCTCAGGTGTGCACAATAGAATGGAAGACCCAGGTCAGCCGGACACTCCATCCTCCACTTCCCCTGCTCAGGCTGTGACCAGATGCTACTCCAGGACTCAGGCAGGGACCATTGGCTCAGTTCATAGCAGCTGTCAGGAAGTGCCAGGTCACTTAAAGCTGGAGCAAGAGAATGGTTTGAGGTGAATCCAGCTAGGTGGATTTGGCAGAGGTGTATGCTGATACCAGGAAAGACTTGCCTTCCAAAGGGCTAGAAGGGGACCAGGGCTGTAGCTCACTGGTAGAACACCTGCCTAGGTTTGATCCCCAACACTGCAAAATAAAGAAGGGAAGGTTGATCACTTCAGCATGTGTCTCCCAAAGGACACATCTGCCTCAGTCAGCTGAAATCCCTCTACTCCCTGTGACCACTGCTGGGGACAGAGCTGGGGGCAGACTTGGACCCTGTGTCTAAGAGCCAGCAGTCTGGACAGGATGAAGGAACTGCAAGGAGCAACCTGTGCTGCAGGTGTGGGCAAGGTTTGGGGACCAAAGTTGAAAAGGACTGGGCGTGGTGGTGCACGCCTGTAATCCCAGCACTCAGGGAGGCTGAGACAGGAGAATCGCCAGTTCAAGGCCAGCCTGAGTAGGAGCGAGGAGCTAAGCAACTCAGTGAGACCCTGTCTCTACATGAAACACAAAATAGGGCTGGGGATGTGGCTTAGTGGTCGAGTACCCCTGAGTTCAATCCCCAGAACCAAAAAAAAAAAAAAAAAGTTGAGAGGGGAGGCAGGTTTCAGGAAAGTGAATCCAAACATGGGGCTTCTGATGGGACCTACTAAGACCCTTGGCTTCAAGAGCCTGGGCAGTAGCCAGACTGGTGGCTGCTTCATTCTACCTTTGTTTGAGGAGGTCGTAGGGCCTGAGCTTCTCCTTACACTGCTTTTTTTTTTTTTTTTTTTTTTTTTTTTAGTACCAAGGATTGAACTCAGGGGCACTTGACCACTGAGCCACATCCCCAGCCCTATTTTGTGTTTTATGTAGAGACAGGGTCTCACTGAGTTGCTTAGTGCCTCGCTGTTGCTGAGGCTGGCTTTGAACTCGCAATTCTCCTGTCTCAGCCTCCCTAAGTGCTGGGATTACAGGCTTGCGCCACTGCGCCCGGCTTCCTTACACTGCTTTCCCCATTTCTTGTTCTCAATGTCATCCCTCCTCTGGGCAGAGAACTGACTGCTGAAGATGGGACCTGGGTCACAGCTGGCCGAGACACGGGGCCCATAGCCAGCCAAACACAGCACCTGGACCCCATAGGAGGCTTGGGTGCCCCTGTCCCAGCCAGTATGTAGGAGACAGAAGGTACAAAAAGGACTTGACTGAACCAGGTCCAGTTTCCTTCCATAGGGATGGTGGCCTGTCAGAGCAGTGGTGTTCGTCTCTGGGGTATGCAGTGATGTCCCAAGAGCTGGACAGGCAGGGAAAGCTCAAAGGGAATCAGTTTGCAGGTCCTCAGCTCCCACCTGAGAATGGGCATCTCACCATCACTTTCCCTTCTGTATATGGAAGGCCTGAAAATCAGGCTCACTGTGGGGGCTTGGCCCAGACCTTCGGAGTGACAATAGAGGGGCCATTGGAAACGTCAGAGTAGGTGTTGAGAAAACTAAGATTCCAATGGTTGGCTATAAAGCCTTCTAGTCAGGTTGTTGTCCAGTTCTTTGCCTTCCACTGAACTGACAAGGGCCTGATTATCAGCTGAGAGCTCATTTAAAATGTTTGAGCCAGATACACAATGGTGCGTGCCTGTAATCCCAGTGACTCAGGAGGCTGAGGCAGGAGGATCACAAGTTCAAGGGTAGCCTCAGCAACTTGGCAAGACCCTAAGCAACTTAGTGAGAACCTATCTCAAAATTAAAATAAAAAATAAGGGGCCAGGGATGTAGTTCAGTGGTAAAATGGCCCTGGGATCAAATCCCTAGTACTAAAAAATTAAAAATAAAAAGTTTTTATCAGGGCTGGTGATACAGCCCAGTTGGTAGAGTGCTTGCCTTGCATGCACAGGGCCCTGAGTTCAATCTCCAGCACCACAAAAAAAAAAAAAAAAAGTTTGATCAAAGGTATATAGGTAATTTAAGGTAAATGACATGTAAGGAGGTTAAGATTTGCTTAACATGGCTGTAATAAAACCCTTTTCAGCCTCGTCTAGTGAAAATGTTTCATCATTTGCATCCTTTCAAATAAAAACAAAAAAACAAAAAATATGAAGAGTCAGTGCTAAACCCCATTTTACTCTAGCAAAAAATAATATTCATAGAGATCTGTGCCCTAACACAGGAGCAGTGTCCTACCTATCTCATTCAGAGATACAGATCTACCACTGTGTTAACCTGGCTGTTTGGTATTTATTAAAATTTGTAATGCATTGGTTTATTTTTATTAGTGTGCACTGCTGATCATGGTAATAACAGATCCAGAATATGTTTTATGTATTCAGAGCCTTGTAATCTCAGGAAGTTTTTCATTTCAATGTATAGGTATATTTTAGGAGAAAATAATAATAGGGCGATGAGTAAAAGATTTGAAAATATAAACTAGGAGGAACCTTTTAAGGAGAAATGGAACAGGAATTCTGCAAGGGAACAAAGAGCTTGTTTGTGTGTTTTCAAGTGGAAGATGGTGGGTATCAAATCGTTATAGTAATTCGATTCCACTGTATACATTTAAAGCATGATGTAATGGTTTTATTTTAAGATGTCAATATTTACATTATTCTGGAAATCACATTCTTTGCAGCAATTTGAACTTGCCTTAGCAATGTTGATATTATGACTTAAAAATGTTGTGCTCAGAAGCACATTGTTTTTCAAAATTATTTTGTGGGTACACAAGCCATTGAGTTTGAAGCCCACTAAATTAGAGGAAGGGAGTTCTGAACAGTTCCCATGTGTGGGTTGTCTGTGACCCTCTCCTGGCACTTGCTCCTCCCCGGAGCTCCAGCCCAGGTGAGGAATTCCTTATAGAGAGTTCACCTGTTTGGGAGCCAATCCCTTAACCCAAGTTATCTCATTGTAACATTCCAGTGCGGGAGGTTCTGGCACTGGCTGCCTTGTACAGATGAGGCTTAGTTAACAAGGGAAAAACTTGCCCAGGTCCCACTATAGCATGCTGCGGAGCTAGGATTCAAACCCATTATGCATGGGCCAAGGTCTAGATCTCCCCTGACGATTCCAGCTCAGATGGCGGAGGAAGTTACTTACCTCTTGTGACTTTCAGTTGCTACATCTGTGAAATGGGCTGATAATACCCATTTCCCAGCATGGTGATCAGGAGTCAGTGTGATGTCATGGGCATAAGTGCCTAACAGAAGAAGGTCCTTGCCTCCATGGAGTTAGGGATCCTTCACCAGCCATGGCTGGGAGGGGCCTGGGGGCTGGAGCCACCCTGAAATTTGCAGGTTGATTTCAAGATGAGTGTTAAGGCCTCCTCCTCCTCTTCCTTTTTCTCTTCCTCTTCTTCTTCTTCTTTTTTTTTTGGTACTGGGGATTGAATGCAGGGGTGCTGTACCACTAAGTCACATCAGCAGACCTTTTTATCTTTTGTTTTGAGATAGGCTCATGCTGAGTTGCTGAGGCTGATCCTCCTGCCTCAGCTTCCCGAGTTGCTGGGGTTCAGGCGTGCACTACCCCACCTGGCAAGCATCAAGGCTTCCACCTTCCTAACCACTGCTGGCTGGTAGGCAGTTGCCACCCAGCAAGGAGAGTATTGACTTGGTTTCTGAGCTGTCCCTGCTTCCTCACTCATAGCCCCTCTCTTGTTCTCTCGCAGTTGGATCCACAAACTGTAGAAACCAAGAACTGGCACACAGATGTGATTGAGATGAATGGGGTGAGTCCTGGAGGATAGGAAGTGTCTGCTGCCCCCTCCCCCAGCCCAGCCGGCTCTCCCCTCTGCCCACGCCTTTCCCACTCCCACTGCCAGGGTGTATGGAGCCCTGAGTGAGGCTGGAGGCCTTGCTGCTATCCTGGGGAGGGAACCCCTGTATTTGGGGGGAAATCCTTGGACACTCATGCCCTGGGGAGACTAATGCCTGCCCTGACTCATCCCCTAACCAGATCAAAGTGGAATTCTCCATGAAATTCACCAGCCGGGACATGAGCCTGAAGAGGACTCCATCCAAAAAGCAGACCGGCGTCTTTGGGGTGAAGATCAGTGTGGTGACTAAGTAGGTGCTGCCTTGGAGTCCAAGTGCTGGGACTAGTGCTTGGGTCCCTACCAGCCCCAGCCTCCCAGCCCCCCCGCCTATGCCAGCATCTAATCAGTCACCCCCAGTTCAACAGGCACAGATGGCCAGTTTGGAAACCAAAGGTGGCCTGCAGAGGTGTGTTCTCTGGGTCACACAATACTTTAGAAATAAGCGAGCCAGCGTGGAAACACTGGAAGATCTCATGGGAAAAATACCAGACTGGTTGATGAGTATATGCCACCCTTGGGTTTGGAGTCCAGGGAGTAGCTACTGCTCAGGAAAGGGCTATGTGCTTCAGGTCACACTGTCCCTCTCTGCGTCCCATCTTCAGGTTCTGACCCACCCCTTTGTGTAGGCTACTTTGTTTTCTTCCAGAGCTAGGAATTGAACCCAGGACCCCAGGCATTCTAGGCAAGCACTCTGCCACTGAGCTGCATCCCACCTCTACCTCCCACCATAAGCATTTGAATCTCAAGGAACATTCTTTCTCAGGTCTTTGGGCCATCTCTCAGAACTTTCTCCCTCCTGCACCCTTGCTCAGGAGGCAGGCCTTGGTGGGCTGGGTAGGGTGGGGTGGTACAGCCTCTTCCTTAACCCTTTCCTTACCTCCAGCCCTCCTCTCAGAGGCCAAGGTATGCTGGGGCGGGGGCCGGACAGTGCAGTTGGCACTGGGAGGCTCCCTCCATCCTCCCTTTGCATCCTGTTTCCCCCAGGCGGGAGCGCTCTAAGGTGCCCTACATCGTGCGGCAGTGTGTGGAAGAGGTGGAGAAGAGGGGCATTGAGGAGGTCGGCATCTACCGGATATCAGGAGTAGCCACGGACATCCAGGCACTGAAGGCTGTCTTTGATGCCAGTGAGTCTTGGAGGCCCAGCTAGTGCGGTGGGGTGTCCAGGCAGGCTGGTAGGAGAGTTCATTGGACCAGGAGGCTTTGTCCATGGAGGGGCCTGCATGCAGTCCACCACGGCACACGGCAGGCTGTTTCTGAGTCCTTGTGCCAAGCCTACTTCCTGCATTTTCTCATGTAATCTCTCCCCACTCCAATCTCATATCCACTGCTACAGCTAAGAACAGGGATGGAACTTAGAGAGGCCAAGTCACTTGCTCAGGGCTACTCAGCCTGTAGGTTTTCTGCCTGGATTTAAACTGAGTTTTGGATTCCAGCCTCAGTTACTGGCTTTTGTGCTTGTTGCCTGGTGCCTAATGGGCTACAGGGAGATTAAAGAGCTAGGAGCCTGAGCCGGCTCCCTTTGTCTATCTGCAGGCCCTGGTGTCCTGTGGGACAGTTCTGCCTCTGTATAAGCTCCTTGGTGGTGGGGATGGGGTTTGGCCCTCCGACTTCCCCATTCTGCTGGGTCAGGCTACAGCCGCAGCAGCATACTCAGCAGTCAAGAAGCCTGAACTGGAATGGCAGCCCTGATTCCAAGTGGAGAGGGGCCCAGGGAGGAAGCCTGGGGCGGAGGACAGGACCCGGACCAGGAATGTTCCGGCACATGGCTCCTCTGTGCAACCTGGAAGCTGAGATTTTGTCAGAACATGATTTTAGGTGTGAAAAATGTGCAGTGCCTTCCACAGAAAAGATTAGCGATGGGGAGATTCCAGTTGGGAAGGAGGGTACCTGCCACATGGTATGATTGTGGCTCCAGGACTCTGGGTGATAAATTATACTCTCTCCCCTCCCCTTCCCTGGGAAGCCACAGCAGACAGAACCCACTCAGCCCATCTCTCTGTCTCTCCCACTCCTAGTCAACAGACCTTAGTTACAGAACCTGTGGGTACTACTTGTGTCCTGCTTTTCTGGGGGAGGTCAGAGGCAGAGAAGTGGGAGGTGGTCTGCCTTGGGATAGTCCCTGTGGGACTGGAACAGGGCTAAAGGCTGGCTGATGGGGAGAGGGATGACTCGGATGCTGGTCCCTTATCTTTCCCCCTCCCCTACAGATAACAAGGACATCCTGCTAATGCTGAGTGACATGGACATCAACGCCATTGCTGGCACCCTTAAGCTCTACTTCCGGGAACTGCCTGAGCCCCTCCTTACAGACCGACTTTACCCCGCCTTCATGGAGGGCATCGGTGAGGCTCCTAGGTCCTGAGGGCTGGACTGGGTCGAGCCAGGCCTTCCTGACCAGTGAAGTAAAGAGCAAGGGATTTGTGGCTTCCCTTGCTCATTGACCTGACCACTGCACCAGCTGGCTGAGGGGGCTCAAGTATGAAGAGTGGCCTGCTGGGCCTGGTGCAGAGGCTGGCCTTCTCTGGCCTGCTTCTCTCCCCTCACATCTCCATGGGCAGCCCTCCATTTGTCCTCGTTGCGCACTGGCCTGCTTGCTTGGTAACACAGATATCTAGGGAAGACTGCCCTGAGGTGGGTAGTCAGAAGCCAGCAACCTGGAGCCAAGGAGGAGGCTGGTGTGAGTCAGAAGGCACTGGGGACAGCTTGTGTTGCACTTTCCAGGGCTGCTCTCTCCTCACCTCTGCGGCAGGCAGGGCTCTTGCCTCCACCTACTTGGGTCAGATCCAGGCCTGGCACATCCTTCCTGTTTTTTCTTCTCCCGGGGCAGGCAGGGCCTTGGCCCCATGGGGAGTGAGGAGCCCTGGGGGAGGCTGCTTACTCCTGTGTGGCAGCACCAGAGGTATTAACAGGACATCCCTATCCCTGGCAGAAATGCCACCACTGCTTGAACCTAGCATACAGACTGGGGGTGGAGTGGCACTGGCCAGAGAGGGCCCAGTGTAGGAGGGAAGGAAGGGGACTGCTCCCACCAACCTGCCTTCTGGCCAAGTCACCAGTCATGGGAGGGCTTCCTGGAGGAACCCACTGCTAACAGACCACCCCTATGCCAGGTGTCCCCTATAGGATCTGCTCACCTGAACACCACAGGAGCTCTGGCCAGGGGTTCTCTACCCCAGGAGCCAAGCCCTGCCCTAGCGCCTCTTTCCCCACAGCCCTGTCAGACCCTGCCGCTAAGGAGAACTGCATGATGCACCTGCTCCGCTCCCTGCCCGACCCCAACCTCATCACCTTCCTCTTCCTGCTGGAACACTTGAAAAGGTAAAGGGATGGGGCCCACTTAGGGGAGGGCCAGAGACCCAGGGCAGCCCCACACGTCCTGCTAGGGGACTGCACCTTCTCAGCACCTCCTTGTGGTACTGGCTTCTATTAGGCCACCCACAATAGTACGAGAGCTTGCTTTTCAACTTCCTGCACACATACGCTTCTGTTTTGGGAAATATGTGGGTCCTAACAAAGGCCTCAGGTATTGGCCATGAAATGCTCAGAATGGCAGGACTAGAGCTGTGGGCTGTAGAAGAATTTCACAATTAGTGGGCCCCAACCTGTCAGTCAGTTTTAGCATTTCTGAAGTGAACAGAAAGGGCAGCATCAGGTACACTGCAGCAGAAAGTGTAAGTACCGTTTTGTTCAGGTACTATAGACGTGTGCTGGGCTGTATCGTAAAATGTGTTTGTTATTTTGAGTCAGTCGAGTTTGAAACCCACTGGTCTCGGCTCATGCCTCATTTAATAGATAGGTAAAGCGATTCTGTAAGCCTAGCAGGGACTTGCTTGTGTTAGCTGCAGATCTGTACTTAACACCTTCATTTTCTAAACCTAAACCAAATCCCTTCTCACCTTCCCCCTCACCTCTTCCCTGGTCAGGGCAAAGTAAGAGCTGCTCAAGCTGGTGCTGCCTCAGGGTTCAGAACTAGAAATTAGCCTTAAAGTGTCCTTAAATCACTCACTTTTGAGCCCGGGATTAATTTCAGGCATGGGTGAGGAAGAGAAGTTTTGTTTTGTTTTGCTTCTTGGTACTGGGGCTTGAACCCAGGTGATCTTAACCACTGAGCCACATCCCTAGCCCTTTTAAAATTTTTTGTTTATTTGTTATTAGAGCTTTATGGTTATACATAGTAGTTTGAAGTAATAGGTATCCTTTAAATCAACTTGCTATCGCCCCCTGAGCTTTCCCACTTACAGGCCCAAGCGCCTGCTGCAGTGTAGTCAGGCCAGGCTTGGGAGGGAGACCTGGATGCGCCTGGGGCTGGTGTTTTGTTTTTCCCATTATGAGACATTTTCCCTCTGGTTTGGCCAGAACCAAAGCCCCAACCAATTCCCAAATAGTTTGGCAAGTGCTGTGGGGAGGATGCACAGAGGAGGATTGGGAGGGAAAATTCATTAGGTTTTTTGCCCTGGGAATCAGGCACAGTCTGTTCCCACATCTGGGCCTCTGGCTCTGTGTGTGTGTGTGTGAGTGTGTGTGTGGAGGGCTGCCCGCTACACAGTTGCTTGCTAGCATTGCAATGTTTGCCTGTTTTCAAAACAGTCAGCAGGCACATCTGTGGCTCTGCCCAGAGGGTGGGAACTATATGGTGTCACAGGGAGATGGTGAGGGACACTGCCTTGGCTTGATCTGTCTCAACCCCAGAAACACTTCCTAGAACAGTGGAGGCCCAGTGCTTTTTGATGTGTTTGGTGATATTAGGCCTTCTTGGACATTAGGCACAGATGGCAGCTCCTGCTGGCATCCAGGGAAAGATCTACAGCATCTGGCCTATTATGCAAGAGAAGTAGGAAAAATCCAAAGGGAGGCAGCCCTGAGGTCCCTAGAGCAGCAGGGAGGACAGCCATGGGCTCCTCCTGGAGTTTGGGCTGCTTCTGTCCCAGCACAGCAGGTAGAACCTAGTTAATTAGTTAATTAGCAGCTAATTAGCTCCAGGCCCTCCCCACATTGCCCTCTGCTCCTCCCACTGACTTCCTACAGCCACTCCTCACAGCTAGACTGTTGGATTGTGGGTAAAGAACAGAATGGTTAAGAGCACGGGTTCTTGGGCAGACTGTCCCGATTTAGACCCCAGCTCTACTTACTTGCTAGCTGTGTGACTATGGACAAGTCACTTAACCTTTCTGTCTTTTGGTTTCTTCATCTCTATAATGGGGATGATGATAATAGTAGTACCTACCTCAAAGCACTGTAGCAAGTGTGTGCTGTTGCAGGGGAAGTTCTTAATCAGTAAGATTCTCTAAGGCAGAGGAGTTGAAGGCGATGGCTGTGGGTCTTTCTGGCCCTGGCAGTTTACCATCAGGTCAGCAGGTGCCCTAGAAGCTGGAGGACTCTGTCACAATAATATACTGAGACATAGCTGGGCCTTGATCCTTTGGCTTAGTGCCCTTCCCACCAGTAGGTCTCTACCCTTAGAAGAAGGAGGCCAAGGATCCCTCCAGGAGTCCTTCCACGAGTTCCTACAGCTTAAGGCTGAGGGCCCTGGATCTCCGAGTAGCTGCTGGGGAGTGAATTCTGTTCTTCCTGCTCTTCCTTTCAGGGTTGCCGAGAAGGAGCCCATCAACAAAATGTCACTTCACAACCTGGCCACCGTGTTTGGCCCCACGTTACTGAGACCCTCAGAAGTGGAGAGCAAAGCACATCTCACATCAGCTGCAGACATCTGGTCCCATGATGTCATGGCACAGGTACCTCAGCACTGCCCAGGTGGAGGAGTAGCAAGAACAGCTGCTGTCACCAGGAAAGCAGGGCTGTGGACAGTGCTGCCCTTCCCAGGCAAACACATGAGCTAGACCAGGGCCCAGAGAATGTCTGTCCCAGATGCTGGCTGCTTTCCTCGGAGGGCCTCAGTCTCAGAAAACAAGCCCAGGGGTATAGGAAAATCCTGGGGTTGCTTTCAGGGTCAGGAAGTTTCCCTAAGGCATACAAGACCAGGGCAGTGAAGGCAAGCCAACCTCAGGCCGAGGTTTGACGCTTATGACTGAGGTTGAGGAAGCAACTCTAGACTCCCCCACCCTCTGCCCTGCAGCTCCCTCTAGTGCTATGATAGGCTAACACACCTGGGCTTCACAGGAAGGTGTGGCTTCCAGGTGGTGGCTAGGGCCAGCTTTGCGAGTGGCAGGGGGCAACACAGACTTGGCCCCAGCCCAGGCACCAGTTCTTCTCAACAGACCAGATGAGGAGGGCCAGGAGGACAAGGACTCCAACCTCAGTCTCTCCTGTCTCCCCACAGGTCCAGGTCCTCCTCTACTACCTGCAGCATCCCCCCATCTCCTTCGCAGAATTGAAGAGGAACACACTGTACTTTTCCACTGATGTGTAGCCCGAGGAGGGGTGGCTGTTGGGGATGTCCAGAGCCAGCCCCTCCAGCCAGAGTCTAGCACAGACTTGAAAGACTGCAATAGAAACTCCCCAGCCCAGTACTCCAGACTCCAAGGGAAGCCAACTTCCAAGAACTGGAATATGTGCATCTTTTGTGCCACCTTGTACAAAGCCAGCTGACCAGCCCCCAGCCTCACTACCACCCCCCGGCTCCTGCCCTCTGTACCTCTAGTTGTGTCTAATGCTCTGTGCTGTTTGGGAATTGTTTAATGTATATCTGTCACGCAGAAAAGGTAGTGACCGACCATGTGTGGGCACACAGCCTGCTTTATTCTTTCATTTCCCCCAAGGCTTTCTTTCCTCCTGAGTCCAGTCCAAGGGCTTTTATTTGGCACTGTGTAGCTGCCACCAGCTTCTCCTCTTGGCCTTGCTCCTAGACTGCAGCCTCCCCTCAGTGTCCCTCCCCCTCTCCTCCTTCCCAGCCCACCCGCATGCATGTGCAGCTTCAATTTTTGCTCCATCACCTGGAAAGTTCTGCAGAGGTCCTGGGCGGCAGCAGCAGCTCATCCAATGCTGCTACGCACTGCCCTTGGCCTCTCCCCACCCTCCACCTGTGGGAGCACACCTGCTTTGCCTTGCTGCCCGTGCAAATGTTGGACAAGGAGACAGACTCACACTAATCCCAAGCTTTAGCACAGAGCTGGAGAGCTGATTCCTGGGGTTTGTCTGTTGTCTCCTGCCTAGCAGTGAGGCATCTTTGACTGTTTGTTCTACTGCTGAATTTTCAGTTCTTTCCCCCTGGAGTTCTATTTCCTTTGAGTGTAAAGACCCACAAGTGACCTGCTATCAAGAGAGCCAGAGGGTCAGGAAGGCATTCGGGGAGGTGGGAGAGTCCAGGCTGCTGAGGAAACAAGCCAGGTGGAACAGTTGGCAGTGCCATGCAGCACTGGTGGCCGGAGTTGTGGGGAAGCTGCACTTGGCAGTGAGTTAGAGAGGCTTTCCTGGTGGAGCCAGGCTTCCTGGAGGGCAACTTCTGTGGCTGGTGCAGGTGTCCAGAAGTATGCAGGCTCCATCCCAGAGGCTGCCTGGCACCTCACATACCTCGTGGTACTTTTGCCTTAGATTTTACACACTCCACAGCCGAGCACTGCCACGGGGCAGCCCCAACTGCCACGTGCGCTCCAGACCCTGGGAAAGGAAGGCACAATCCAGCAGTTGCCAGCTATCATGGTGCTGCCCTTGCTCCTGCCTCTGCCTCGGCTTCTAAGATGCAGCTTTGTGAATGAACTTTGGAAACTCCTAGAAATGAGAAGAATCACAGGCACCTGCCTCTCTTGGAACTGGGTTTTGTTGACACTGCAGGGGATCAAGAGGTGCCATTCCCAACTTTGAGACCCATTGCTCAGTACTGGAAAGGAGTAATATTTATTCCCAAAGCGCCAGCAAAAGGGGCTTGAGCTATAGCACAGCTCCCTGGCTCTTCCATGTGGCAGAGTCAATTCTAGGCCCTTAGGATTGGGGAAAACGGCTCCCGTTGCTTGTGCCCAGGACCAAGTCTAAAGGTTTGTTGGCCCTGAAGCAGGAATACTTGCTTGGCAAGAGGCAGTGGCCTTCCTGATCTTGTTTACACCTGTTGCCTTCAGTGGAACAGTATATTCTGCACACTGGAATAAGGAAATGCTGGCCACCCGGCTGCCTGTTAGCAGCTTAGCAAGGAGCCCTGATCCCTGGGGCAGGTGAAGGGAAAGATCCCACAATCTGACTATTCCTGAAGTCTCTGCTTGGCACTCAGGTGTTGGTATGTGGCACGGAAGATTCTTGCTTCCAGAGGATTGGCAGTAACAAATTAGAGGCCCAGCTTATTTACCTCCCCCAAATGAAGAATGTTTGCTTTTCTGTGTCAGATAGCTACTGCAGCTTAGGCAATATGAAAACAGGAAGGCTGGAAGGGCTGAGAAATGCAAAAGGCTCATAATATTTATAAATTCCACTGAGTGGGGAGGGTCAGGTGCCAGACATGGACTAAGCTGCACCGAGGAAATAAATACCTGG
This sequence comes from Xerus rutilus, assembly GCA_028644305.1. Lineage (NCBI taxonomy): Eukaryota > Metazoa > Chordata > Mammalia > Rodentia > Sciuridae > Xerus > Xerus rutilus. Next base: position 40,977,889 of record CM053402.1, read on the forward strand.
TGGGTTCTCCTGAGACAGGGACTGTGCAGCCCAGAACCCCCAGTCACTGTACTCAGCAGGGCAGCCTGTGCCAAAAGGACTTGAAGGGACAGGCTACAGGAGTCCCAGGCATGCCTGTCCTTGCTGGGCAATGGGTGAGGGCTGCCAGTTTTTGCTGATAGAGGTAGGATGGGACCCTTCATTAATATTTGACTTTAATAAGTTGGTAAGGATATATTTTTTTGTCTCTGTTCTGTTTCAACTTATGTAGATTATTATAAATTGATGTAAACCACGTGAAAGGAAAATGTTAATAAAAAAATGCAAAGCCCCAACATTTGCACAAAACTCAGCCCTGTGGTGTGGATGTTTGTGTTCTCAGTAGTCCAGGGAAGACCACCAATCTAAATATTTTCACACTTCCAGCTGCATCCAGATGTGAATTTCCAGGAACCTGTTTACCTAGCTATCTGTCCTTGAACCTTCCTTTTAGAAACCAGGGCAGAGTATGGGGGCAATGAGCCAGCCCTTTCTTTGCTCAGACACAAAGAACTCCCTTCAGACCAGGCTGCTGCAGTCCTCTTCATAAGGAACAAATGTCAAACCACCAACCTGGCCACCAATATGCCTTGGAGAGATGGCAACAATTTGTCCACTGGTTTTCCGTAATTTTTCTTTGCATTTTCCTTGGAAGTGGCACGTCTTTGGGTCAGCCCTTTGGTCTAATCTGCTGGTTGGAGAAGCTGTATCCCCCCAAAACGCCCACCCTCCTTGGGAGAGCCTGTGGGGTTAATGTAAGCTCCCACCAGCCTATGCCCTTGGATACTGTGTTTATTCTGGAGATCAGGAACAGATGTCACTGAAAATCGCTGTTTGGTTTATGAGCTCATACTGGCTCCCTAGTCATCTAAAACAGGAAGCTATTCATCTCCTCTCTTGATTGAATAGTCAGTGTGGACAAGGCTTGGCTTATTGAACTGATGGCTACTGACATCCTCCAGGGTCATCTTTGCCAAGCCAATTGTGAGGGCAACATTTCTTATACTCAGTCCCATGCACAAGACCAGCTGGTAGAAGATCCGAGGCACCCGAGCATTTTGACAGGTACCCGGTAGGACTCTCTGACTGCCCTTGCTTCAAAGTAGTCCTAGGTTTAAAGTACTTAACGGACAGTACAGGAAACAGTCCTAAATTTGTTCCCAGAGCTCTGAGGAATGCCCCCAGTGGCCTAGTGATGGTAAAGCCTCATGCTTATAAGAACAGGGAGAGGGGGCTGGGATTGTAGCTCAGCGGTAGAGCGCTTGCCTCGCATGCGTGAGGCCCTGGGTTCGATCCTCAGCACCACATACAAAGCAATAAAATAAAGACATTGTGTCCATCTACAACTAAGAAAAAAAAAAAAAGAACAGGGAGAGTATCACGTAGAATTAACATTGAGGACAGGAGCCCTTGTATACTAGCTCACATTCATTGAAAGGAAACAGCTAAAAGAAGGTGTCACCAGCTATCCTTTGACACCACACAAATACACACTGGGGATGCCTGGATATTGAAGCTGAGTCTCTGAATTCTAGTTAAGAGTGGGTAGGACAGGGGCTGGGGCGGTGGCTCAGTGGTAGAGCGCTTGCCTTGCATGCGTGAGTCACTGGGTTCGAGCCTCAGCACCACATAAAAATAAATAAAGATATTGCGTCCATCTACAACTAAAAAAAAAAAAATAAAAAATAAAAAAAAAAAGAGTGGGTAGGACAAAGACAGCAAATGAGGAAGAAAGGGAGGGGGAGTGGAGGAGCTACTGTATGGTAGAGGCAGCCAGCACTACATGGCCCCCACTGAGCCTACCTGCCTGTTCCCCCAAGAGAAAAAGCCCAAGAGTTCATCAACTCTACTCCACCATTGTACCAGAGCAAAGCAGCACAGTAGTGGAGCCCAATCACAAAGACCATTTACATATGTCTGTGTGTGTGTATTTTATATATATTTGTGTGTGTACGTGTGCCTATAGCACACAATGAAGCTGAGCTGCTATTGTGTGAACATAAGAACAAAATGTCCACTGTGGAGAAAAAGGGTGGTGGTGAGCAGCCCCCTCTACAATGTCTGGTCTTAGCCAGTAGCTGCTGCGACTGAGTCATCAGGATGACCACAGTAGGACCCTTCACACGTGTCCTGGAGCTGGGCTTGGGCCCGAAGCCAATGTGTGGTTCAGCAAACTGCAGGCATGCCTTTCAGCCAGCCCTGAGGGTTTCTGTGAAGAGGCTAGAGGGAGTCACACAGGAATTTCAGTGCATCCTAGAAAGCAGCTAGGCTAGGCTTCTGGACAGAGGGCTGCTCTTTGGCCAAACTAATGATCCTGGTGAAGATGACACAGTCCAAACAAACCCTGAGAATCTTACGTCCCTAGACTTCTCAGGAGGTTTCTCACTCCCATTGGATTGTCACTCTTTGGGCCGCCTGGCATCATTTTTGAGAACTGTGGAATTTGAAAATAAAAATAAACCAACCTTTAAACTGTAATACAAATATATATACTTTTAACAAGGATGGCAGAACACTAAACGAAATGACATAATGGGTTGGATGGCTAAATTTACTCTGCCCTGCCCTGGCACAAGAGATGGCTGCTTGCATGGTGTTCCAAGGCAGAAGAGCTTCCTGGGTACATATGAACACAACACACTGCCACCTCCGTGCCCACAACCCAGAGGGCAGGATGTGGTTAGGACTGAGCCTTTGTGGAGCTTAATTCCTAACAGTCAACACAATGTCTCCTGATCACTCCCAGGAGACAATCTGGCATAGCACACCCCCTGAAAAGCCTGGCTGGAACCCAGGAGCGGTAGTGTGGTTGCTCTGACTGCTAGAGACAGAGAGTGGCCAGGAGGCTCCCTCAAAACACCGACTACATGAAGGAAAACAAATGTCTTCAGTCCTGAAGCAAGTGCCAAATGGTGCAGAAAACTGTCCTCCAAAGAACAGCTTTGATCTTGGGTTGGCATCGTCCTTCCCCACAGGCAATTACTCTCACCGTAGGTAATAATCAATTGCAGCAGAGAAAGCAGCAAAACCTCCACAACCAATGGCCCCGGCCTTTAAGCCAGCTGTAAAGCAAACAGAAGTAATATTACCTTACCTGTGGTGACAGATGCTAGGTCAGGCTGCATTTACAAAAAGTTTGTATACCCACAGATGCAAACAAACCAGTTTAAACATTCTTCATCATTCAACCTACTATGGCTCTATAAAACTTCAGTGAAGGGCTGGGATTGTGGCTCAGTGGTAAAGCACTTGCCTAGCACGTGTAAGGCACTGGATTTGTTCCTCAGCATCACATAAAAATAAATAAATAAATAAATAAATAAAGGTATTGTGTCCATCTACAACTAAAAAAATTTTTTTAAATTTCAGTGAAGCAGCATATAAGATTTAAGCCAGCTGGGTGTGGTGGCACATGCCTGTAATCCCAGTGGCTTAGGAAGCTGAGGCAGAAGGATTGCAAGTTCAAAGCCAGCCTCAGCAACTTAGTAAGGCCCTAAGCAACTTAGTGAGACCGTCTCTAGATAAAAAATAAAAAATTGGAAGTGACTCAGTGGGCAAGTGCCTCTAGGTTTAATCCCTGGTACCAAAAAAAATGTAAGTCTTTGTGTTTTTTTTTTAACTGTACTTTCACTTAACTTTTCTCATTCCAAAGAATTACTATTTCCAGTCTTACGGGAATAGCCCCTCACATGCAAGAAACTGGTTAAAAGAACCAGTTAAAGAACTGGTTAGGGGCTGGGATTGTGGCTCAGTGGTAGAGCGCTTGCCTTGCATGTGTGAGGCACTGGGTTCAATCCTCAGCACCACATAAAAATAAATAAAAATAAAGATATTATGTCCATCTACAACTAAAAAAAAAAAAAGAACTGGTTAAAGAACCTTGGAAGCAAATGAAAGTATATGGCCTTTTACCCTATCTGTTTATGGAATAAATTCCTGGGAAGGTGATCAAAGCAGTCCTGGAGGGAGCTGAGCCCTGACAAAGCTAAGCAATAAGAAGACCAAAAGAAATGTCACTCTATAAATCACATATGGCTATGTGAGGAGCAAATGCAGGCTTTAATGACAGCAAATCATCCCGACTCTCAGAAGATGAGAGGCTTTTGCTCCAGATAAGTCAGGGTGTGAATAATAGAGAGTGGCCCAGCAATAGATACTGCTTCTAGGAAACTCAAGTCCCTGAGGTCTATACCACACACTCGATGAGCATACCAACAGAGAGAAATGGTGGGGATCAGTTTGTTTCTTTGTTGTTTACAGTTGATAATCTAACATTTCTAGAATGTTTGTATTTAGCTTTCAATGGGAAGATTTCTAACAATCCCCAAGTGCAGAACAACATTACCATTATAATTTAGATATAAAATTAAAACCGACAATTGGGACTGGGGTATATCACAATGCAAGAGTACATGCTTAGCAAGGCCCTAGGTTTGATTCCCCAGCACTGCAAAACAAAACAAAACAAAACAAAACAAAACAAAAATACAACTGACAACTGTCTAAAATTAAGAATAATGTATAAACATTTAAAATGACTGGAGCTGGGCTGGGATTGTAGCTCAGCGGTAGAGCGCTTGCCTCGCATGCGTGAGGCCCTGGGTTCGATCCTCAGCACCACATACAAAGCAATAAAATAAAGACATTATGTCCATCTACAGCTAAAAAAAAATATATTTAAAAAAAAAAATAAAAAAAATAAAAAAAAAAATAAAATGACTGGAGCTAAAAGTTCAGCACAGCCTGCACACGTGGAAAAATGAGCTATCCAGGGCTGAGTGGACTTCGCTATCCTTCTGTACTATCCTGCAAACCAACAAATTCCAACTTACCTATATGAGAAAGTTGTCCCATATACTTAATAAGGGGGAAGTTTTTTTTTCTAAGATAGACTGGATCAGAGATTCTTAGTGGGGGTGATGTGCCCCCCAAGGGACTTTTGACAACATTGGGGAACACAGTTGTCACAACTGAAGGGGTGCTATTTGCATCTTGCTAAAAATCCTACAATGCACAGGATTGAGCCCCTGGTCCCAGCAAAAATTTATTGGTTCAAAATATGAACAGTGCCAAAGGTGAGAAACCCTGATACAAGTACCAAAACTGAGTTAACACAGAAGCAGTCAAGATTTATTTGTCAGAGGGAAGAATATCAAGTGTCCCTGGAACACTCATGCTTGGAAACGTCAACATCAGCACATTGGCCAAGGCCACAAAGGAAAACCATTTGAGAGTTGTTTACTAACCTCTGAAACCAATGGCTCCTCCAGTGATGCAGCCACTGATGACGCTGTTCTTCCAATCTGATTTTCCCCGGTACTGTGGGTGGAGAAGCACAGTTTAGAGCTAGAGAAACAAGCCAGACAAGACGATTAAGGAAAATACACAGGGCTTCCAGTTGGCTAATTTAGTTACTACCCAAAGGAAACCTAATCTTTTTAAAAGTATAGTTTCTAAAATTTATGTGTTCATAGATGCTTCCTGCAGGTGGCACTAGAACAATGAAATCAAGTCCAGCATTTGAAAAGTAATCAGTTTCTTTTCAGGTTCTCCAAAATGTCTTTGTGGGGCAGGGATGAGGGAGGGGAGCAATGCGGATCAAACCCAGGTGCACTCTACCACTGGGCTACACCTCTAGCCCTTTTTTTTTTTTGGTACTGGGGATTGAACTCAGGGGCACTCTGACCATTGAGCCACATCCCCAGCCCTATTTTGTGTTTTATTTAGAGACAGGGTCTCACTGAGTTGCTTAGTGCCTCACTATTTTGAGGCTGGCTGTGAACTGGTGATCTTCCTGTCTCGGCCTCCCAAAGTGCTGGGATTACAGGCGTGCACCACCGCACCCGGCTAGGTTGGTCTTGAACTTGTGATCCACCTGCCTCAGCTTCCAGTGTAGCTGGGATTACAGGCATGCACCACCACACCCAGGTCCAATAAGTTAAATGTTTAAAATCATTAACTGGGCTGAGGATGTAACTCAGTGACAAAGCACTTATGAGATAGCAGCAGATAAGGTTTTCTCAGAAAGCAGAGAGACACTTACAGATTCTACCAGACACTCAGTACAGGAAAACATGGCGCCCACAATGGCAAAATTTTTGGCATAGGATAGTCCTCTCTGTCCCATGTCTTTAAGAACTTCTTTTGCAGTTGGTGTACGGTAAGGATCCTTAGGGTCAAAGCCTACATTGGTATCAATGCCAGCAGTAAAAACTCCAAATGCTCCTCCCAAGACAAATCCTAAAAACAGAGATGAAAACTTCTTTGGCATGTTTTCTGGGTTACTGCTTGGGATCATATTTGAAGATGACCTTTTTTTTTTTTTTTTTTTTTTTTTTTTTTTTTTAAATATTTATTTATCTTTTTAGTTGTAGGTGGACAGAATATCTTTATTTTATTTTTATGTGGTGCTGAGGATCGAACCCAGTGCCCCACGCATGCCAGGCGAGCACGCTACCACTGCGCCATAACCCCAGCCCCTGAAGATGACCTTTTGCATGGCCACTAGTGCACCAATCACTAAAACTCTCCACTTGCCTCCGTAATTACACAATTTAGGGTCTGTCTTCTGTCTCCTCTAGCATTTCTTCCTCCTTTCATTTCCTAACATTGCTCACGATTCTGCCACTCTCAAAAAGTTAAGAAACTTGGGGCTGGGGTTATGGCGCAGTGGTAGCGTGCTCGCCTAGCACGCGGGAGGCACTGGGTTGGATCCTCAGCACCACATAAAAATAAAATAAAGCTATTGTGTCTACCTACAACTAAAAAATAAATATTAAAAAAAAAAAAAAAGTTAAGAAACTTTAGCCGGGCGCGGTGGCTCAAGCCTGTAATCCCAGCACTTAGGGAGGCTGAAACAGGAGAATCGCCAGTTCAAAGCCAGCCTCAGCAATGGCGAGGCACTAAGCAACTCAGTGAGACCCTGTCTCTACATAAAACACAAAAAATAGGGCTGGGGATGTGGCTCAGTGGTTGAGTACCCCTGAGTTCAATTCCCAGTACCAAAAAAAAAAAAAAAAAGAAGAAACTTTCCCAAGATCACATAGCTACCAAACAGCTAATCCCACACTGCTGTCATATGCAACCTTCCTGAGCTGCTGAACATTTCCATACAGATATGTTCTCATCACCTCAAAATTAATGTAAATTCAGAGAAATCATGGGCTCCTCCTCTCCCAGATTTCCTGCTTATGGCTCTTTTTAAAATATCTTTATTTGTTTATTTTTATGTGGTGCTGAGGATGGAACCCAGAGACTCACACGTGCTAGGCAAGCGCTCTACCACTGAGCTACAGCCCCAGCCCAGCTTATGGCTTTTTCTTTCAAGTCGCCCCAGCTCCAAAAAGATCTCTTTTCTTTCCTATATATTTCACTTTTTAAAATTTGCACTCGGCCCATTTATTTCTTAAGTCTTTCGTTTCCAGTGAAACTCAAACTCATCTGCAAATGCAGTCAGCCTCTTTATCAGCACACAAGAGATATACTGTACATTCTCAAATACTCAAAAGATCAATTCTTTTCTTAAAAAGCCACCTTCCCTCCCTGTTCCCCGCGCGCCTGGCAGCTCGCGGCAGCCCTGCCTTAAGGACCAGTGCATGTGCTGTTCCCTGTGTTTTCAGCACTCCTCTGCCAGGCTCCTTCTCAACATTCTTCTCTTTACATAGTAAAATATCAGCATCATGAGGGGCTCTTACCTCTTTCATCCCGTATCCCCACCGCCCGGCAAATGACTTGCTGAATGATTAAATGAATGAATGAAGTTGACCACTTTATAACCTGCAGGCCCTGGCCATAGTACTGATTCTCTGCCTCAATTTCCATCGGCGAAAGCTAACCTCAGGGTTAGGCGAGGAAATACCCGAGTTCACCGAGCCAGGCGGGGATACAGTCATGGTCGAGGCGCACAAGTCGCTCGCCTCCTAGGCGTGTGGTCTTCTTGGCCGAGAACCCCAAGGCCCTCTGAGCCCTCAGCCTCCCGAGGGCCCCTGGACCCTCGCCTCACCTCCCACGCAGGCCAGCGCTGCCTTGAAGGCGCAGCTTTCCATTGCCTTCTCAATCATCTTCTGCTCCTCACTCTTGACCGGACTCGGGATTCCGCCCAGGCTCCCAGGCTCCAGGAGCCGGGGCTGACGCTTGTCACCCACCAGGTATTGCAGAAGAAGGCTATACTGCAGTGGGGCTTCAGCGGAACTCCCCGCCTCAGGCGCGGGGACCCCGGCCTTTGGGGCAGCCGCCGCCATGACAGTGGCTGCCTAAGGAACCCACGCGTCGTTCTTCCCACAGCAGATTCCACAAATTTCCCGTCCGGCCCCTGACAGGCCAGCCCGCGTGAAGAACAGCAGATTCGCCACATGGATGAAGCTGTGAAAGCAAAAGTTGGCCTTTGCACCTCTGCGAGAGAGCTACCATGTTTCCCAAAAGACTGCTTTGAACACTGAACTAGGCTTGTGCAGCTACTCTAACAGCACTGGAAAACAAGATTCAGGTTCACCAGAAAAGCACCATCTTTAGACTGCAGCGCGAAGCCTACCGGGATTTGTGGTTCTAATTCCGAACATCCTACTACATTTCCCAGAAGGCAGGTGGGCTAGGAGCCGCCGCGCACCCAAGAGGCTGCAGTGCTCTGGAGAGCCGGCAGGGGACGCACGTGCCTTACTACTGCCCTTCCCACAGCCCTTCCCACCTGATAATTGAGGTATTCTTTTTATTTTTATTTTTAATCCTTTTTCCCTTTTCGTTTTCTTTTTTGAGACGGGATCTCCCTCTGTTGTTGCCCACGCTGGTCCTGAACTCCTGAACTCAAGTGATCCTCTCGCCTCAACTTCCCAAGTAGTTGGGACTGGGCGTGGGCACAACATCCGGCTTAATTGAGGTCTACTTGAAGGTGTTCTGAGATGCAAGTGATGGTAGTGTTTTTTGGTTGGTTGGTTGGTTGGTTTTGGTATTGGGGATTGAACGCAGGGGCATTGTAATTAGAGGGGCTTAACCACTGAGACAAATTCCTAGTTTTTTTGTTGTTTTGTTTTGTTTGAGACTAAGTTCCTTAGGGCCTGGCTAAGTTGCTGAGACTGGCCTCAAAATTGTTGTCTTCCTGCCTCAGCCTCCTGAGCCACTGGGATTACAGGTGAGCAACAACAGGGCCAAGCTGATGGTAGATGTTTTGTAGGTAGACGTGGAAGCATGGTATAAATGTATGCCATAAATGTTTTGTTCAATAATTAAGCCTCTGAAGAAAACAGTGAGCTTAACAAATAAGTGAGGCTAGCCCAGCCTAAGAAAAACCAGGGACCCATAGGTAATGGAGGCAAGGGGAGTTAAACAGAGTCAAGCGAAGCTGTGGCTGCTACTCCAGCTAGTTGCCAGTTGGACTGGTAGTACCATTAAAAAAACAAAGTTTATGTTAGATTGAACCAATTCAAGTATTTACCAGCTTGCAAATTCTTTAGCTAAAGGTAAACTGTGAGAAAGCTCTGAACACGAGTCCCCTTCCCCTCCACACACACACACAAAAAAAAAATTACAGTAGTTTTTAAGGTCCTAAAGTAATCTCTTCATTCAGACTCACTGTGTGTGTGTGTGTGTGTGTGTGTGTGTGTTTGCACAAACTCCAGCACAGTGCTGGGGTTGGAATCTAGAGCCTCTCACATGCTAGGCAAATGCTCTACCACTGAGCTACACACTCAGCTCCAGACTAGCAATTTATTTGGGTGTCTTGACTAAGAAACGTGTGGAAACAAGGTGGTGAGCGATATGGGCAGAAATGCTTCTTTGATGTCTAAAATTCTCTAAGTTGCCAAGCATAACGGACATGTGATTTCCTCCTGCTTCTGCTCCCACTAGGCTACCTAATGAGCTATTCCTAAGATCCCGAGTGACTTCCCAGTTGTCAAATCTAATTCAGCCCTCATTTTGCTAGACTTCTCAGTTGCATATGACACAGTGACCCCTCCCTCCTTTGAAGTTTCTAATAGAGCACCTCTCTCCCAGTTTCACTCCAGCCTCTCTGGCTATTCTTCTCAGACTTCATTGCAGACACCTCTGCCTGACCCTTTCCTGTTAGTGCTCTTGGATCCCTTCACTAGACAGCCCACTCTACCTGAGGAGCCTTGTCCACACTCGTGGCATCTGTACGACTACTTCTAATGCATCAGCAACTCCTAAACCTTTATCTCTAACTTAGTTTTTCCTTGTTTTAACTTGTTTGGCAGTGCTGTGGATTGAAAGTTCTGTGGACACAAGGACCAGACATCCCTCAACACCATACTTGGGATTAAACCCAGTGGGGTTCTTTTTATTTTTCATTTTGAGGCAAGGGTCTTGCTACGTTACCCAGGCTGGCTTTGAACTTGGCTATCCTCCTGACTCAGCCTCCCTGTTATCTGGGATTGCAGACATTTACACTACACTTGGCTAGAACCAAACATTTCTGATAGGCACTTCTAACTCGACAGAGCCTGCCAACTGTCCTGTCCTCCCAGATGATGGAAGTGCCTAGGGCTCTAATCATGCTAAGATTTTTTTTTTTTAGGTACTGAGGCTCAAACCCAGGGCTTTGTATATGGGTTTGAATCCCAGTGGGATTCTGATGGGTTTTTGTTTTAGTTTGTTTGGCAGTGCTGTGGATTGAAAGTTCTATGGTTTTATTTGTTCTTTTTGATATACATGACAGTAGAGTATATTTTGACATATTATACATACATATATATTTTTTGTTATAACTTTTTCAGATAGCCACATCTGATCTACTGGTGACTTGAGAGCCCTGTCCATCCTCAAGAGGCACAGGCAGGTGAGCCGCTGGTCAGTTCAGCAGCATTGGATCTGAGGCATCGCTGCCTTGTATGAGTAAGAAGAGTTGGTAGGATTGTAGTTAGGATCGGGACTCTGTGTACTGCAGCCAACCTGGGTTTTAGGGGAAAACTCCCATCCTTCCATTCTCCCATCTATCCCTCCTCACTTCATCAAGGCCAGAGACTTTGGCCCAAGGTAGGTTCTCTGAGGTCTCAGGAGGCAACACCCACGACGAGGGTGTCAGGAAATGCTCCGGGCTGTGAACAGAGTGCAAAAAGAAAGAGACCTCAATCCCCAGGGGAGGAAGCAGCCTCAGAAAGCTGGGAATCCCTTGAACCCATCAAGGGGCAGTTAGACAGCAACAAACTCAAACCCCAGAAACAGACTCCCCAGTAAGGGGAAGAGAGCAGGTTTGAGAGGCAGGGAGAGGGAATGCCTAAGTGGGTGTGGCTTTTATTTTCACATGCAAGTGCAAGTGCTTCTGGGGCTTCTGGGTGCAAACAGACCTAAACTAGAATTTATTTCACTCAAACTTGTTCTTCCTGTTTCCCGACTGGGTGAATGGTACTTTCATCCACTCAAAAAGTCTTCCTAGAGCTGAGGTTGTGGCTCAGGGGCACAGCGCTTGCCTTGCACATGTGAGGCACTGGGTTCGATCCTCAGCACCACATAAATAATAAATAAATAAACAAAATAAAGAGACTGGGTCTGTGTATAACTTAAAAAAAAAAAAGTCTTCCTAAACCGGGCCTGGTGGTGCACTTCTGTAATCCCAGAAGCTCAGGAGGCTGAGGCCGGAGGAGCACAGGTTCAAAGCCAGCCTCAGCAACTTAGCAAGGCTGTAAGCAACCTAGTGAGACTCTGTCTCTAAATAAAAATACATAAACAGGGCTGGGGATGTGGCTCCATGATTCAGTGGCTCTGGGTTCAATCCCTGGTATCAAACAAAAAAAAAAGAAATCTTGCTAGACTCTTTCCTTCTCCTACCCGTTGCCATTGCAGTAGTGTAAGCCCCATCTCTTCTTAATTAATAGTATAGACTTTTTTTTTTAAAGTGTGTGGTGCTGGGGATTGAACCCACTCTACCACTTTACCATTCTACCACTGAGCTACATCTCCAACCCTTTTTGTTTTTTAATTTTGAGACAGGGTCCCACTAATTTACTGAGGCTGGCCTCAAACTGCTATCCTTTTGCCTCAGCCTCCTGAGCAGCTGGGATTTACAGGCGAGTGCCACTGTGTCCAATTTAATAGCCTCTTAATCGATCTTTTTGCCTCCTACCTGGCTTTTCTCCAAACCATCCATAGGACCATCTTTCAGCACATAAATGTGATCGTGTCTGCTGCTCAGAATTCTCTGTGCCAGGATAAAATCTAAACTCCATGTGTTGCTTTTACAGTTTGTGCCCAGGAAGAAGCACATGCTTTGGTCCAAGTTTAGTTCTCTCTGGAACATTTCCATTCCCACTTGTCTGCTTTCGATATTCTCAATTGGACCTAGAAGTGATGAATCAAAATCATTCTTGATACTTCATCATCTTTAGTGTTTGAGAGCTGAGTTTGGAGTTTCTGACTCTTGTCATTTCTTTCCAGATGTCCCTCCTTGACTCCTGCCCTCAGTCAAGTGTAAAATGTTAGAAAATGTGCTTCAATGATGTCTTAATTGTTTTTGATTCTGACCTATGATAGCCATGGTGAGAACAAAAGCTTTCCTGGGGGCTGGGGTTGTGGCTCAGTGATAGAGCACTTGCCTAGCATGCGTGAGGCACTGGGTTCAATTCTCAGCACCACATAAAAATAAATAAAGACAATTGACAACTAAATATATATAAAAGCTTTCTTGTGCAATTTCAGTGATAGATCCTCAGGTTCTAGCCTGTTTCTGGTGGGTGGTCTAATATTCTGGAGCAGATTTCCTGTTTACCATAACTGTTTGGAAGTTTTCTGTACTCTCCGTACTCACGACCCAGATTTGCTTACTATCTCTTATGCTGTTGCTTTAGCTTTGTTTACCAAAAGCTGTTAGAAATGTAGCAAACAGTCTGGCTGTCTGGTGGGTTTTCAGGACCCACTGCAGACTTGGTTAATGGATCATATATACTTTGGGTATATCTGCAATAAAGTGACAGTGATAACATCAGGGGTATAAGCTGTGACCCTCAGATTTGATATGAAAAGCATTGGCAGGAAACGGAAATATGCATAATGTTTTTTTTTCCCCTACCCTCTTGCACGTATGACAAGAAAGTCAAAAAAGAGTTAGGAGACTAAGAATTAGAGACCACTGGGTGCTGCCCAGTGGAGAAGTGTTTGTGTAATATGTATGAGACTCTGGGTTCCATCCCCGCACCACAAACGAAATAAAACAAATAAACAAAAACTAAAGACCATACTTACCTGCTTTGCTAAAGGATGAAATGGACAATAAAAAGAACCAGGTATACTGGTGCAGGTCTGTCATCCCGACAACTCAGGAGGCAGAGGCAGGATGATCACAAGTTTGAGGCTAGCCTCAGCAACTTAGCAAGGTCCTAAGCAACTTAGCGAAATCTTGTCTTAAAATAAAAAAATAAAAAGGGCTGGGGATGTAGCTCAGTGGTAGAGTGCCCCTGGGTTCAATTCCCAGTACCGTACACACAAAAGAACAATAATCATGACTTTCCTAAGTTTCATATCAAGTTACTGTCCAAACGAAAGCACCACACTTCTGCTATAATCAAGGACAATGCCCTGCTTTTCCTTTTTTTTTTTTTAATATTTTTTTTGTTGTTGATGGATACAATGTCTTTATTTTATTGCTTTGTATGTGGTGCGGAGGGTCGAACCCAGGGCCTCACGCATGTGAGGCAAGCGCTCTACCGCTAAGCTACAATCCCAGCCCCTGCTGCTTTTCCTTTTTTCATTTGGACCCTCATCAAATCTCACTTCCATATTCTCCTTCATTCATGTCTCTATCAAGCAATTTCCTTTCTCAGTGAATCACCCACAAAAGAGCAGCCTCCCATTTTTTTTTTTTTTGGTACCAGGGATTGAACTCAGGGGCACTCGACCACTGAGCCACATCCCCAGCCCTATTTTTTTGTGTTTTATGTAGAGACAGGGTCTCACTGAGTTGCTTAGCACCTTGCCATTGCTGAGGCTGGCTTTGAACTCGCAATTCTCCTGTCTCAGCCTCCCTAAGTGCTGGGATTACAGGCTTGAGCCACCGCGCCCGGCTCCCATTTTTTTTTTAGTACTGGGGATTAAGCCCAGGGCCTTGGGCATGCTCTACCTCTGAACTACCTCCTCTGCCCAGAAGGCCAGCTTTTTAAAAAGGAAAAGATAAGCCAGATGCAGTGGCTCACGCTTGTAATCCCAGCACTTAGGGAGGCTGAGACAGGAGAATTGTGAGTTCAAAGCCAGCCTCAGCAACAGGGAGGCACTGAGCAACTCAGTGAGACCCTGTTTCTAAATAAAACACAAAGTAGGGCTGGAGATGTGGCTCAGTGGTGGAGTACCCCCAAGTTCAATCCCCGGTACTAAAGAAATAAATAAAAAATAAAAATAAAAAGGAAAAGATAAATGCAAAACCTGTAATATGGTATTAATCTACAAGTAAAATCTTTTACAGGGAACTCCAATTAAATGGGCTAATTTTTTTAAAAATATTTTTTTAGTTGTTGATGGACCTTTATTTTATTCATTTATTTATATGTGGTGCTGAGGATTGAACCCAGGGCCTCACACATGCAAGGCAAGTGCTCTACCACTGAGCCACAACCCCAGCTCAAATGGGCTAATTTTTAAATTATAAGTTATTACAATATTGTTGAATAAATTATGTCTTTTATCATCAGAAGATTCATTTTATATTAACAGGGTAGTTTAATGGAATTTGATTTTGTGTATGTGTAAAAGATATATTTTTCCTCTTTCATTTTGAGATATCCTGCCAAACTTTAAATATTTCTTTTGCATGGGCTGGGGATGTGGCTTTGTGGTAGAGTGCCTGACTCACATGGATAAGGCCTTGAGTTTGGATAAAGCCCAACACTGCCAAAAAATAAAATAAAATAAAATTTTAAAATCCTTTCTCCATTTATAGTTTCTTATCCTTTGAATAAGTTCTTAATCAAAAATTCAAAACTGTTTTCTTCTTGGACTAGAATAATACCTTGCATATTTTTCTCACATCTATTCCTAGTCTTTCCGTTCCCTTTCCCAAGCAACCAGTTACTACTTCTAAAATGTGTTTCCAGATATATTTCATGCATATATAAGCATTATATTGGTTTTTGTATGTTTTTCTCCACTTAAAAAAAATTACTAGTAGAGGGTGGAGGGATAGCTCAGTAGGAGAGCACTTGCTTAGCATGTGTAAAGCACTAGGTTCAATCCCCAGCACAGGAAAAAAAATTAAAAATAATAGTTTAGTTCATCCTGCCCATTCTCCACCTTATTTTCTCTTGTACTTCATCTTAGGAATACTCCATATCACTGAATGTGATGGTTAATTTTATGTGTCACCTTGACTGGGCCATGGGTTGCCCAGATATTTAGATGCAACATATTCTTCTTTTCAGTGTGCTACTCCTATTTACCAAGTGACCTGAAAAGCTGCTAGTGTTTTATTTTGTTTTGATGCTGGGGTTTGAGTTTTGGTCATCTGTCAGGCTAAGCATATGCTCTACCACTGTGCTGTATCCTTAGCCCCAAGCTGCTAGATTTTTCATTTGTTAAAATTTTTCATTTAGTACTGGGGATTTAATTCAGGGGTGCTTTACCAGTGAGCTACATCCCCATCCCTTTTTATTTTTTATTTTGGGATGGGATCTCACTAAGTTGCTGAGGCTAGCCTTGAACTTGCGCTCCTTCTGTTCAGCCTCCTGGGTTATTGGAATTACAGGCATGGGCCACCATGCCTGGCTTTCCAAGCTGCTAGTTTTTTTGTTTTGTTTTGGTACTGGGGATTGAACTCAGGGGTACTCGACCACTGAGCCACATCCTCAGCTCTACTTTGTGTTTTCTGTAGAGACAGGGTCTCACTGAGTTGCTTAGCGCCTCGCCGTTGCTGAACTGGCCATTCTCCTGTCTCAGCCTCCCAAAGTGCTGGGATTACAGGCGTGCACCACCACATCTGGCTCCAGGCTGCTAGTTTTGAGTGAGACCTAGAACAAGAGAAGGCTCTGCAACAGGTTCAGGCTCCTGTGCAAGCTGCTCTACCATTTGAGCCATAGGATCTGTATATCAATGGTGCTTGAGGTGTTAGTGATAGGCTGCTGTACGGAGCATTTGACAGGGCCCTATAAGAATCTCAGTGTGGGATCCTTAGGATTTGGGAAGAAAACCCTTCCTTCTGCTATTCATAACAACTTTTATTTTGTGAAACAGTTACTAGGCCTTAGTAGAAACCCACAATTAACCCCTAGGACACCTAGTTATCATGCTATCTGAGCTGTTGGTTGCAAACTGGATGTTATTTGACCCACCAAGTCGTAAAATTAGGCTTGCAGAACAGTAATTCCTGTCCCCAAAAGTAGATAGCTGCTGCACTAAAGCCCTTTTCTGGGACATTTCTGAACCAGGGTGGGAAAGGAGAATCCTCCTGGTGGGCAGAACTTGAATCAATGCACCAGTTGTTGACTTTGCTTGGAAGGGGATTTGATCCGATGTGTGCTTTTATACCTCTCATGGACTGTAGGCAGTGGTTTGGCTAGATGGTCAAAGACATGGGAAGAGTATGACCAGAAAACTGGTGGCAAGGAAATTTGGGGGAGAGACATGTGGATGGACTTCTGGGAAGAATAAGAAGGAGAAGGAGAATAAGGAGAAGAAGAAGGGGAAGAGGAAGAGGAGAGGAGAGGGAAGAAGAGGAGGAGGAGGAGAAAGAAGAAATTTATGTCCCATGTGAATATTCACCAAAGGATGACCTCAGCAGCAGATTTGAATCAAGTGGATAGCAGATAGGATAACCTGTTCTATGGATACCAATTAGCCTGTTCCCCCAGCCACCTCTGGCACACCCAGCAGGCTCATGAACAAAGTGGCCATGGTGGCAGGGAGGAAGATCATGCATGGGCTCAGCAATATGGACTCCCTCTCATCAAGGCTGACCTGTCAGTTGCCACTGCTGAGTGCCCAGTATACCTGCAGCAGAGACCAGCACTAAGGCCCCAAAATGGTATCATTCCTCCAAGTGATCAGCCAGCTTCCTTGTGGCAGATGTGTGACATTGGACTATCTCTATCATGAAGGGGCAGCATTTTGTCCTTACTGGAATAGACACTTACATGTCCTTGAATGCAATGCTTCTGCCAAAACTATCAGCCATGGACTTCAAGAATATTTTATCCACAATCATGGTATCCCACACAACATAGCTTCTGCCCAAAGGACTTTTCACTACAAAAGTGTGGTAATAGGCCCGTGCTCATGGAATTCACTGGTCTCACCATGTTTCCCACCATCCTGAAGCTGCTGGCTTGATAGGTAGTGAAATGACCTTTTGAAGACATAGTTACATCGTCCCCTAGGTAGCAATAGCTTGCAGGTCAATGTAGAAGGATGTATATGCTCTGAGTCAGCATCTAATATATGATACTATTTCTCCTGTTGCCAGGATTCATGGGCCCAGGGTGGAAAAGGGAGTGCCAACACTCACGATCACCCCCAGTGATGCACTAGCAAAAGTGGGTCTTTTAAAATTTTTTAAAATTTAATTTTTATTTGTTTTTGGTATTAGGATTTGAACTTAGGGCCTGGCACATACTAGGAAAGTGCCATACCACTGAGCTAAATGTCCAGCTAAGTTTTGTTTCTTGTTCCCACAATTTTGTGCTCTGCTGGCCTACAGGTCTTAGTTCCAGGAGGAGTGATTCTACCAGGAAGTTCAACGATCTCCACTGAACTGGAAATTAAGTCTTCTGCCTTTGCTCCTTTGGACCCCTGGCACCTCTGAGTCAATAGGCAAATAAGGGAGTTATCGTGCTGGCTGGGTGATTGATCCTGAAATTGGACCAGTACCCCATAGTGGCAGTAAGGAAGAGGGTGTCTGGAGTGCAGAAGATCCCTTAAGGTGTTTCTTGGTATTACTCTGCCCTGTGATTAAAGTCAATGAAAAATAGTAATCCAATCTAGACAAGACTACTAATGGCCCAGACCCTTCAGGAATGAAGATTTGGGTCCCTCCCTCCACCAGGTAAAGACCCAGCCAGCTGATGTGCTTTCTGAAGGCAAAGGGAATAGAGAATGGGTAATGAAGAAGATGGCTATAAATACCAGCCACCACATGACCAGTTAAGAGAAACAAGAACTGTCATTGTCATGGATGTTTCTTTCTTATTTTATTATGAATGTGTTTGTGTGTGTGTCTAAAATATCTTTGTTTCCTCTCTCTCTCATTTTATCATGTAGCATAAGATGTATTGGCTTTAAGGGTTGGAGTTGTAGCTCAGTGGTAGAGCACTTGCCTAGCATGTGTGAGAACCACATAAAAATAAATAAAATAAAGGTCTATCAACAACTAAAAAAATATTTAAAAAAAAGATCTTTAAGCCAGGCATGGTGATGCACACCTATAATTCCAGCTAGCCTCCAGCAGGAGGCGGAAGCAGGAAGATTGTAAGTTCAAGGCCAATGTAGTGAGCTCTGTAGCAACTTAGTGAGACCCTGTCTATAAATAAATAAATAAATAAATAAATAAATAAATAAATAAATAAATAAATAGGGCTGGGTATGTAGGTCAGTGGAAGAGCACTTATGGGTTCAATCCCCAGTGCTACACACACACACACATACACACATACAAACACAAATGTATATATATAGACTTTAAACATCACTCAAGGACTTTCTTTCTTGTGGGCAGAGGTTAATATATTTTTGGTTGCATGTAGAGTAGTTTTATCATGTTAGATAGAATTATGACTTTGTTATTGCCTTTATCTGGGAATTATGGAGATTATTTGGAGATATGGTTTAAACAAAACATACAGGTGCTGATTTTACAAGGAGCACACTTTTTTTTTTTGGTACTGAGGATTGAACTCAGGGGTACTCAACCACTGAGCCATATCCCCAACCCTATTTTGTGTTTTATGTAGAGACAGAGTCTCACTGAGTTGCTTAGTGCCTCACCCTCATTGCTGAGGCTGGCTTTGAACTCGCGATTCTCCTGTCTCAGCCTCCCTATGTGCTGGGATTACAGGCTTGAGCCACCATGCCTGGCTTACAATTTAACACTTGTTATGATAAATTTCATGTGTCAGTTTGACTGAGCTAGGATTGCCCAGATATTTAGCTAATATGTGTGACCATGAGAGTGTTCATGGATGAGATTAACATTGGAATTGTTAGACCAAGTATACCAGATTGCCCACCCCAGTTTGAGTATGTCTCATTCAATCCATGAAGTCTGAATAGAACAAAAGGATAAGGAAGGGAAAACTTACTCTCTCTGATTTTTACTGTTTTGGAGTGGGATGTCCTGCCTTTGGATTTATTTGAAGTCTGACTGGAGCTTACACCATTGGCTTTCCTGATTCTCAGGCCTTTGGGCTCGGACTAGAATGAGACCATTGGCTGTTTTGAGTCTCCAGCTGACTGACTAAAGGTCTTGGGACATCTCAACCTCCATAACATAAATGAGTCAATTCCTTATAAGAAATCTCTTTCTTGCTGAGTGTGGTAGTGCATGCTGGTAATCTCAGCGGCTCAGGAGGCTGAGGCAGGAAGATCACAAGTTCAAAGCCAGCCTCAGCAATTTAGCAAGGCTCTGTCTCAAAATAAAAAATTAAAAGGGCTGGGGATGTTGCTCAGTGGTGAGGCGCCACTGGGTTCAATCTCTAGTACAAAAGAAAAAAAGAAAAAGAAAAAAGCCCCAACAATGTCAGGCATATTGTAGTTCCTTAATACATACTTTAAAAAACAACAGTTAGCATATTAGCCAGTCAAGTTTTGTAGCACAACTAGCTAAATACCAGTAGGGACAGTCTTTTAAAGTGGCTCTCTTATACTGCATAAGCAGAGAGAGTAGTGCTTTCTGCAGGCCAAAGGACATTGGCTAATTCTTTATAGGTAGCCAACTGAGTCTCCTTAGGCTTCTTCTTGTAACAAACACCCACTAGAATTATGATTTTGGAATGATTTCCATTGCAAATCCCCTCTTTCGACACTCCTTTAAAAGGCAGCTGCAATATTTGGCTTCTAACCAAGGCCTGCTGCACCAACAATTCTCCAAATTTTATTTATATTTCATGTGCAGTATGTTCGAACTCTCACTTTTCCAGGTGCCAGATGCTGATTTGGACACACTCCAGTGGAAAGTGCTTTCCTGTAAAATAATAAAAGTAAAATGCTGAACAAACCACCTCTTTATACCAGACTTGCACCTCGTATACCAAAGTTAAGGACTCTAATAATGACTTCACTATTTCCCCAAATTTGCAATCCCCCAAATTCCCTTTTCACTACCTCCACTCCAAATACTTTGTCTTTTGGTTTCCATAGGATGTAAATGCTTACCTTTACATTTTTAAAGTATTCATGTAAAAATATCAGAGTGTAGGAATTTCTGTCTAACATGCTTTTGGTCATGTCTAACCTATGTACCTACCCACCCAGGGGCATTTCAGATATGAGCTGGATGAGAAAGCATTTTAACCCATTTGCAGGATTTTTAAAAAACGGATTTTAAAAGATACCTGAAAATATATGTTCTGTTATATGTTTCAAATGTTTTCACTCAAAAATGATGTTTTCAGGCTGGGGTTGTGGCTCAGTGGTAGAGCACTTGCCTCGCACACGTGAGGCACTGAGTTCGATCTTCAGCACCACATACAAAATACATAAATAAATAAAAAATCAAGGCGTAAAAAAATCTTTAAAAAATGATGTTTTCTGTGTGTTTCATTATAACATCTTGCTGTGGTCAGAATTTTAAGCATAACAGTTTCCTAAGAATTAACATGAAATTCACCCTTGTCATAGGGATCTTGCCTGCTTAAAGGCAGTCCCCAGTCTAAAGATCCTGCTTATGAAGTGAGCAATATTAGGTAGTTACTAAGAAAATATATATATGAGCTGTAGAAATTGCTGGTCTGGTGTTGGCCTCCATCTCCACTTTCTTCATCAGTTTATGTGATAATATTTCACTGGGCTGAAAATCTATACAATTCTTTCTACCCTAGACAAATTGAGAACCTTAGTAGGGCTCAAAAGTTTATGTTTGTGCCAAAGCTTGCAGTTAAGTTAGGAGATTTAAATGATATCCTGTTGAGACTGCTGTGGTATGTGTGTGTGTGTGTGCGCGCGCGCGCGCGCGCAGGGTCGAGAAGAGGGCCTTTGTAAATAACAAGCATTTTGCTTGGTCTCGCCCAGTGACATTTTTCACACCTTGGGCACTGGTAGGACTTTTTCTTTTTCACTCTTTCCATTAGATGGCGGTAGATACCCAAGAAATAATAACTTCTAAAGCCTTGAAGGGCTGATAGTTTTTTTCCCCCCTTTTGCTGTAACACCGAAGCCCTCTTTGGCGGGTGGACACGGGATACATTTTTGTCATGTTTGTGGGTAGGGGTGGTTGGGAGCCCAGGACCACCTGTTTAATCAAGTATCATCCTAAAGATCAGTAGAGGAAAGTGACCAAGGGGTGGAAGATGGGGAGGGAGGGGGAGAGTGGAGGGGAAGTATGATGGCCAGATTGTTATGTTGTGTAATGTGTGCATGTACGAATATGTAACAACAAATCCCATCAGTATGTGCAACTATAATGAACCAATTTAAAAAGTAGGGAGAAAAAGGCTCTCCCTAAGCATCCATAAACATTTTGCCAGTTGAGGAAAAAATTCCTTAGAATGTTTCTCAGCCATCTACAGACTTGATCTAAGTCTTGAAGCCAATCGGGAGAGCAGCCAGCACTGATTTAGAGATGCTGCGGTCGGCATCTGCTCATATGTTTGTGGAGATGGAAGAGAGCCTTTCGCTGATGGGGCGTGGTCTCAGCGACCTGTGGACTGAAATCCCACACTGCGATCTGTAATCAATTCACGACTATTTATGAATTTTTTTTCTTGTGTGTCCAGTAACTTCAGAGGTGCACAAGAAATAGAAGAGACGGCGTCTTCTAGACCACTAATAATAGAGAATACAAAATATACACAGAGGAAATAACTGCCGAGCAAGATTTAACCTAATAAAGTGATATTGTGCGGCGAAGACACTAAATCCTGTAAGTTTTATGAGAGGTTAATGGGGTCCGAAGTGCCCCCGTAGGGTTATGCTTTGTGTGTGGAGAGAGAATGGAGAAGGAGGTAAGGAACAAGAGCAGGGTACAGAACAGGGTGATGGGGAGGGAGAGACCTTTGGAGAAGTCTGGAGGGAATTTAGAATTGGGAGCAGGGAGGGAATAGCGGCAGAAGTGCGGCCAAGTTCAGTTCAGTTCAGCATGGTGTGCAGCCTCAGAAATCTCCGGCTCAGCGGACCCTTCTCCTGTCTTCATTTAGGCCAAAGCGTTGTGGTCATGGTGGAGCGTTTCGGGTCAGGTTTCTCTGGCCACGCGCTGTGAGCCCGCGACCTCGGGCTGGGACGCCTAGGCGCCAGCTGCTGGGGACCTGCCTGGTCTGCCCGCGCGGCCGGGGCTGGTCACGAAGGGGGCGTGGCGAGCGTGGGTAGGAGGGGCGTGGCGTGGGCGGATCGGTGGGCGGGGCTCGCCTCTCACCCGCGCCCGCCGCCTCTGCCGCCGCCTCCGCCCGCCGCGCGGACAGAGGGACCGGGGTAGCAGTCGTCTGCCCGCCCGCCGCCCGCGTGCTGGGGCTGCGGTGGGCCAGGATGTCGGGCTTCCTGGAAGAACTGCTTGGCGAGAAGCTGGTGACCGGCGGCGGCGAGGAGGTGGACGTGCACTCGCTTGGAGCCCGCGGCATCTCCTTGCTCGGGCTCTACTTCGGCTGCAGCCTGAGCGCCCCCTGCGCGCAGCTCAGCGCCAGCCTGGCCGCCTTCTACGGCCGCCTGCGGGGGGACGCGGCGGCCGGGCCGGGGTCCGGGGCTGGGCCGGGACCGGGGGCCGGAGCGGCCGCAGAGCCTGAGCCGCGGCGCCGCCTGGAGATCGTCTTCGTGTCTTCGGACCAGGACCAGAGGCAGTGGCAGGACTTCGTGCGGGATATGCCGTGGTTGGCGCTGCCGTACAAGGAGAAGCACAGGAAGGTGAGCGGCGCGGGCCTGTTGGCGCCCCCGGCCTCGAAGCTCTGCCCGTGCGCTCGGTCCTCGCCGCCCCCACTCTGCTGTCCCCCTGCCCTCCCTCTCCATCTTGGCACGCGGCTCCTCTCTTGTCCCTCTCAGAGCTCGCACCCCCATCCTGGGTTGGGGCGCCGGCGGCAACTCCTAGGTGCCGGTGTCAGGCTGCTCCCGTGATGGGAAGTTTTGACACCCCTTAGCCCCCTGGACTCTGGCTTAAACTGTGACCCCAAGAACCTTCGTCCCCACATTTTGGGAGCTTCGCAAAAGGGTGGCTGTTCTCCGGGGTCCCTACCCAGTGACCTCCCCCAACCTCCCCTTCAGGGGAGGGGCCCTGAGGTGCAGGAAGGGGCCCCTTTCCCCAACCACTTTACTCCTGGCAGGTACCTGTAATGGGTTGGGGAGGGCGCTAGCCCCCTACCCATAATGCCCAAACCAGGAAGTTTCCTTTCTGTTTGAGAGGAATCTGCTTTCCTAGGGCCCCCTCCCTCCCAAGGGACTAGGGATCTGGAGGCCGAGGCCAGGCCACTCTTCGCCCCAGGGAGGCGGCCACTAACCGTGGCTTTGGGTGAGAAGGGAGCTTTCTTCTCTTGCCTTTTCCCTACTTTCCCCCCCTTTTCCGGGGCTGAATTAGTGGCCTCTGGGGAGCTTTTCATTGTCTGGCTGTCCAGCTATCTCCAGGCCCAGGAACAGTCCTTGCAGATTCCTTAGTTTCTTGGTGGGCTACTGTTGTCTTGGCATGCTTGGAATTAAATGAAGAACTGGTCCCATAGATGCAGATTGACTGGGAGAAAGAGGGTTCCGGGAGATAAATACTTTGCTGTCAACTTCTCGTTCCTCCTAATTTGCTGCTGAAATTAGTTTGGGTTCCTGTATGTATCTGTTGGATGAAGATGTCCATTTCAATAAAACAAATTCAGGACATTTTGTAATGAATGTAACAGAAAAAGTTTTGGAGTGCCTTGCTTAATCAGTGTGTCTGATGCAGAGTGATTCCAACTCCTTCCCTTTCTGAGGAGAATCTCAGTTTATGGGGTGGGCAGGAGGGGGACTATTCTGGGGCGTTTAGTTTCCTCTAGGGAGGATGGTAACGCATGCCATGTGTTTCTTTTATGTGTATACAGAATCTTGTTGAGAAGCATGATTTAGATTTAGTGAGAGCAAAAGGCTTGTACTGTGACCCTAAATGTCTCTAGTAAATCATCCATCCCAAAGCAGTGTTAAGGTACAGACTTGAGATTTAAAGTATGAAATACAGTTTAACAAATGGAGTTTGCAAATTTAACATTGGAAAAACATGGGTTCACTAACCACACAGAGGCAACACTTTGCATTTTAACCACTTTTTAGGTTATTTTGCCCATTTTTGATTTATATGACTGATAGGGTGTGAATATGGAAGGCTAGTACTTTTTGCTTCAAAATATGAGAATCCTTTGTTTTCCTTGGTTGTTTATATGGCTATTTTGGGGAGAAATAATGTTCAGAAAGTGATTTATCAGAAATATTTTTATTGTTCTAGCAAGTTTCTGTTGTAGACTGAAGTCTTTAAAATAATGTCCTCTTTGGGGAATATAAATGATTTCTGGCTTTCGAAAATATACAAGGAATGGTAAAATGTTACAGACCTAGGCCTATTGTGTTTTTTACAAAAGGGAAAATAAAATTGTTGGATAGTAAAAATAATAGAGCAAATTGAGATGTTTTGGAAATCTTAAAGCTTTTTCCAAAAAAGAGTCATATTTGATATGACATAGGCCATGTTTGGTTTCCTCTACCCTAGCTAGTCCCTTTACAGGGGGTGGGGGGTGTGTGGGGGGTGTCTGAGGCCCTAGCCTGGACCTGCTAAATTTCATCAGGATGAAGCATCTGGAGGACAGGGAGGGTCCCAGTTGAAAATACAGTTTACAGTGCTGGATGTACCTAAACCATGATTTGTTAGCATCTTAAATTTTTTATTTAAAATTTTTTTTTTGTTTTGCTGAGGATAAAACCCGAGAGCTTTGTGCATGCTAAATATGTGTTCTACCACTGAGCATTATCCCCAACACCCCCAAATTTATTTTTTGCTCAGAGTTTTTCTGACTCACGTCCTAGAATTTGCTTTGTTGTCTAAAACCAGACCAGTTTTCAAGGAGGTGATTTCTGCCTCTGGATGTTGGTGAATAGGGAACTCAAGATCTGATCCCAGAAACATTCTTATTCGTGGTGATGTGTACCAGGTAAAAAGGCTCCAGCTGTGTTTCTTATGAAAAACATACTCTTGGAAAATGCAAGAGCTATGTATTCACTTTGAAAGGAATTATTTTCCCTCCTTGAAACCAAAGAGATGTAAAACGAATTCCTCTTTTGTAACTGAGTTTTTGTCTCTCTTGTTTAAAATGGGGTGCATAGAAATCTGTGAGTTTGTGATGCTAATTTCACCCTAAGAACAGTGAAAAGCCAGGGCACCCACAGTTCAGGGCACTGGGTGGGTGAACACTTAACTTTTTGTTGATGGATTCTGTTCATGCTGTTTCACCAACCATAAAAATAGCTTTAAAGAAGGGAATTTTGTTTTACAGTGAAGGGAACCAAAGTTCCAGATTACATTTTAAAAAAAGTTCTCATTAACATTTGTTCTTTAAAACCATTTGTGTACTTCTTCCCATTGGGATAACAAAGGATATGGTTCTAATTAGTTATTGGCTGGCATTTCTCTAAAGAAAATTGAAAAATTGTGGTGGGGAAAGAAAATGCTGTGTGGTATTTCTTTTTTTCTTCTTTTATTAATTTCTCCTTTATATAGTAAGAAAACCTAGGGATGACCATATATGTTCAGCCTGCATCTTGTCTGGCTCTTCTCACCTTCATTCAAGTTATGAGAAAACACTAAGTAAAGGGATTCCAGCATCTTTCTCTCTTTCTCTCTCTCTCTTTTAAAAATTCTTTATGGAAGGTTGTCCTGTTTTTGCTTGTTTTAGTGGTAGGTACAAAAGTAATTCAAGCTTCTTTTTCTTTTTGGCTTCCACAATACACACATTATTATATAGCTGTATAGAAATTGTAGTTAGATGATAATAGAACTTTGAGTACATTTGTAAGAGCAGTTTTGTCAGGAAACCTATAATCCTGAAGTTAAAGTGGTTAGTCTTGTTTTAATAAGTAGGTTGGTGGACGTTTTTGAGATTTCTAAAGAGAGAGAATGTGATGAATAGTTGGAAAGGGGTGAAGATTTGGATGCTGGGGGTTGGATCTGTCTCTTTGGGTGAGTTTAAGTTACTCATTTGGTAAAACTGGAGGATCTATCTTCAGGGTCCACTTCAGGGTCAGAAGAGAGCACTGCTTTTCATTTTAAAGCCACAGGACCCGGCTTTGCCTGGGCTGGGTGCCTGATGGAAAACATTTGGCCATTGTGGGTGCACTGACATGAAAGGGTGTGGACAGTGACTTCCCTCCCAACGGGTTATTCGGTTCTGGCTTGATCCCAGAACTTTCTGCATGGCAGAAAGGGAAGAGGAAGTTGGGGTGGGAGATTAGCTGAGTCGGGGGACATCCTAGTCTACCTGCTTTGGCCAGGGGAAGTGGAGCCATCCTCCAACTGCTCAGTATGGGGCTGCTGCCCTGGCAGCTCTTGATGGTTCTTTTGTTTGGATTAAGACAGAGGCGAGGCCTAGAATTCACCTGAATCCTTTTGGCTCTTTGAATGGATGGGATCTTGTGCCAACTCAAATAGTCTATAAGCTTCATCTCTTCCACTCTTTCTCAAATCCAAATACTGTAGCCAATAAAAGAACAGAGATAGATCACTTTTTCTTTTCTTATTTACATCCCCACCCTGTGCTGGGAATTGAACCCAGTACTTCATGCATGCTAGGCAAGCGCTCTACCACTAAGCCACATCCCCAGCCCTCCTCTTCACTTTCAAGATGGTAAAAAAGGTACAGCTTTGAAAAAGAGGGTTATTTACCTTCCTCAAAACAAAAAAAGAGCCTGGACCAGCCAGGACAGTTGCCCACTGATGACTGTGTTTCTAGGATGTGGGTCAGTTTAAAAAAAGACAAAGTCCAATGAAATTAATAAGAGCAAAGTTCCTTGAGAGGCTTTTTCCTTGTCCCATTATTTGTAATGGTGTTTTTTAATCTTATTTTTCTTTTTTCTTTTTTTTTGGTACCAGGGATTGAACTCAGGGGTGCTCAACCACTGAGCCACATCCCCAGCCCTATTTTGTGCTTTATGTAGAGACAGGGTCTCACTGAGTTGCTTAGCACCTCCTGTTTCTGAGGCTGGCTTTGAACTTGCGATTCTCCCATCTCAGCCTCCCTAAGTACTGGGATTACAGGTTTGCACCACCGTGCCCAGCTCCCAGCCCTATTTTTGTGTTTTATGTAGAGACAGGGTCTCACTGAGTTGCTTAGCACCTTGCTGTTGCTGAGGTGGCTTTGAACTCGCGATTCTCCTGTCTCAGCCTCCCTAAGTGCTGGGATTACAGGCTTGCGCCACCGCCTCTGGCTCACTGTGCCCAGCTCTTATTTTTCTTTTCTGTGTAATGAAGCAGTCTAGTAGCTACAAGTGTAGATTCTTTTTTTTTTTTTCCTGGTACCAGGGATTGAACTCAGGGGCTCTCGACCACTGAACCACATCCCCAGCCCTATTTTGTGTTTTATGTAGAGACAGGGTCTCACTGAGTTGCTTAGTGCCTTGCTGTTGCTGAGGCTGGCTTTGAACTCATGATTCTCCTGTCTCAGCCTCCCTAAGTGCTGGGTGGTGCTTGTACCACCGCTCCCTGCTTTTTTTTTTTTTGATATCAAGGATTTAACCCAGGAGTGCTTTGCCACTGAGCCACATCCCTAACCCTTTTCATTTTTCATTTTGAGACACCAAGTTGCTTACGGCTTTGCTAAATTGCTGAGGCTGGCTTTGAACTTTCAATCCTCCTGTCTCAGCCTCCTGAGCCACTGGGATTACAGGCATGTGCCACCATCCCTGGCTGGCTCTGCTTTTTATTGACTGTGGGTGTTTGTGCCCACATAGGTTCCTCAGCTGTAGAATGGAGATAATAATGGCATCACCTGCCTTACAGGATTGTTGTAAAGACTATACAAGATAATATATACTTGCCTGGCATATAGTAAATGCTCAGTAAATGCTACCTATTATTAGTTAATAAGTAATCATAAAATTTAATAATTCATTTCACAGCTTGAACCTTTGGAATATATCACATCACAGAATTGCAGAACTGTTACTAGGGATGTGTGTGTGTGTGTGTGTGTGTGTGTGTATGGAAATTTTTTTTTCTTTTTTAAAAATTTTTTCAAATCAATGACTTACAAGCAGGATATGGTGAAGGAGTTAAAAGAATTGTCCAGCCGGGCGCGGTGGCACAAGCCTGTAATCCCAGCACTTAGGGAGGCTGAGACAGGATAATTGCTAGTTCAAAGCCAGCCTCAGCAACGGCGAGGTGCTAAGCAGCTCAGTGAGACCCTGTTTCTACATAGAACACAAAATAGGGCTGCAGGTGTGGCTCAGTGGTCGAGTACCCCTGAATACAATCCTCGGTACCAAAAAAAAAAAAAAAAAAAAGAATTGCCCTACAAGACATTGTAATTGAAGAGAAAGAGCTCAGAGAATAAAACAAAAAAAGCAAATGAATATACAATAATACTGTTCCTTAAAGTTCTGGGAGATTCTGTAGGTACTGAGCTCCATGTTTATATTTGCCAGTGAAACTCTAGATTGCTTGAGAGGCTGAAGCAGGAGGATCATGAGTTTGAGGCCAGCCTCTGCAACTCTGCGACTCTAGACTGCTAATCACTGAAGCCTTGGTATGATAATGGGTAACAACTTAAAAACCATCAGGCACCCTTCTTTAGAGAAATTATGTACTTGGTGATCATTTTGTGGTTTCCCAAAGCCATTAGGCCTGTCTCCCGCTGACCCTTGCTACTCAAATCTAGGCAGAGTGGAAGTTAAAGGATTGCTGTTTTTTCACATGGGAAATGGAGGGCCCTGCTCTGGAGCAGTAGAAACCCTATCCCTCATGGAACCTTCTGCCTTCTCAGCTCTGGAATGCTGTAGGCTAGGTTTGCTCAGATGTGGATTAATCCTCATTTTCCAGGTAGTGGCTATCCATAGCTCTTGCTGACTGATTTGTCTTCTGATATGGGTTGGAATGTGAGGCACAGCACAGAGGAAGGCAGTGGGTTTTGAGGTTAGCATCATTGATTTATTTCCACCTGATTTCTCCCCAACCCTCTTTTTATCACTCTCCCTTTTGGTAGAAGGCCTGTTTTAATATCTGCATAAATTGGAGGAAAGAGGCTTTGTGTTGTGTACAGCTGGGGCAGGCAATGAACAAGTCCCTTGAGGATTTTCTTTCTTTCTATTTCCTAATAGGGCTTGGGGGTTCTGGGGCTCCAGCTGCCCCTTTCAGAACTAGATTTGGCTCCTGACCGCATGATTTCATTTCACGGGGAGAGTGGAGACTTGGCCCAGGTTGTGTTTTCATTCTTCACGATCTGAATTCCCCATGGTGCATAGTGTTAACCACCGGGGTGCTTAGTTTTCTGTATTTCATTAATTTGTCATTATGCTTATTCAAAGGCACTCAGAGAAAATGGCTATGAATTTAGAATATTTCTGTGAATCCTGGCTGACAATAATGGCAAGATATAAAACAGCGGTATGTAAGAGCCTCATGAAAATCAGGATTCACAAAAAGATTCTCCTCAATTGCCCACATCCTGAAGGCACTGCGTCTGGTTAATTTGACCTCCTTCATACCTGTCAACTCTGAGCCCATCTCTCCATTCCTCCCATTGCTGCTTTAGTTCAGATTCCTCTGGACCATTTCTACCAAGAGCTTTCTCCTGGGCTCCCTGCTTCCAATACTGACCCGTTGAAATGGCTCTCGAAACCAGAGCTGTTCCAATGGTCTATTTCAGGATCCATTTTTAAAAGATTTACAGTCAATTACACACTGATACATGGTCTTGCTCCACATGACTAATACGCAGCTTGAGCCACATGTGATTCCTCACATGAGTTGACAATATACAAACTGGTCACTGTCCTGTTCAACAAAATGGGCTCATAGGTTACAAACTTGAATATTGCTGTTTTGTTGAGCCGTCGTCTTAAGCATCTGAGTGTCTACTGTTTGTTTGTTTTTTTAATATTTTTTTTAGTTGTAGATGGATGCAATATCTTTATTTATTTTTATGTGGTGCTGAGGATCGAACCTAGTGACTCACGCATGTGAGGCAAGCGCTCTACCACTGAGCTACAGCCCCAGCCCTACCGTTTGTTTTTTGTACTTAACCTTGTTGTGAACCAGTGACAGATAACTCATAGACAAGCACTAGTCCTTGGACCCCACATTGATGGAGTAGCACTGCCCTAGACTGTTTTCAGAAAGGAATGAGAAGTTCAGAAATACAGTCCTGGGCTGGGGTGTAGCTCAGTGTTAGAACACTTGCCCAGCACGTGTCATCCCCAGTAACTTCAGACTACGAGCCCTGACTCTTCTCCAGTCTCGTCTCTTACCTGTGCTACAGGACTCTATTGGACTTGCATTTCTGGAATGTGCTATATTCTCCCTTTTCCTCACTTGGCTGAGTGAAGAGCTTCCTAAAGTCTCTGCTTTAGATAGCTTTCCTGTCTCTCTTGAAATTTATTTTGTGTATTTATGTATGTGTTGGGGATCAAGCCCAGGCCCTCGAGCATGCAACCGTAAGCTGTACCTCCAGCCCCTATTTTATTTACTTATTTTTTTTTTAATTTTTTTTTTAGTTATAGATGAACACAATGTCTTTATTTTATTGCTTTGTATGTGGTGCTGAGGATCGAACCCAGGGCCTCATGCATGCGAGGCTAGCGCTCTACCACTGAGCTACAATCCCAGCCCCTTATTTACTTATTATTATTAAGTGCTGGGGATTGAACCCAGGGGTACTCTATCACTAAGTTATACCCCCAACCCCTTTTATTTTTTTATTTTGAGACAGGGTCTCACTAATTTAACTCAGGGTCTCAAAGTTGCTGAGGGTGGCTTTGGACTTGGAATCTTCCTGCCTCAGCCTCCCAAGTTGCTGGGACTTTAAAAATTTTTCTTGGTCATTTTTTTTGTCAGCCTGTGAGCTCCTTGAGGTCAGAACCCAACCAAAAGAAGGGGAAGGTGATTGGTGTTGAGATATTGAGAAATTAGATAATGTCATATAACCCAGGCCTGTGACTTTTAGATTGATAACTTGAAAACACTATAATTTTAGATCATGTAAGTTAAAATGCACACACTGTTACATAGCTTGATTTTAGTACTTAATGTTAGAATTGGGCCTTAATTGAACTGTGTTAATTGTATATTCTCTGTACAGTTTGTGGGCGTTTTGTTTTTGTTTCTTAAGTGATTTTTTTTTTCAGTGTTAGGGATGGAACCTAGCCCTGCACACATGGGCAAATGCTCTACCAGTAACTACACTCTAGCCCTTAATGAGCATTTAAAAAAGCACTTAGATGAGCAAATAGACATCCCAACTGGGAGAGTCCCAGTAGCTTCTTGTGCAGCAACAGCATTGCCCTGTAATTCTATGTTCAAAAATAGGAAAAGGCTTGACTCTCCCTTTTGAAATGCCAAGTATCTTAATCTGTTAAAGTGGTCTCATCTGCAGACCTCTCATTCTGAGCTTTCACATTTCATAAATAGTTTGTATTTTTCTAGCATCTTTCTTCCAAGAAGTCAAAAAAACATGCATATTATCTCTTCCAGCAAGTAGTAATCAGTGGATATTAAATGTTTTAACTTTTCAAAGTATGTTAAGAATTGGAGAATTGAAGCAAAGAAAACTGATGATTAGATCCAGGGTCATAGTGTTGGATGAAAGAACTTGGCTGACCTCCCTGAAATAAACTCTGTCATTTCTGTTCATGAAACTGTATCTTAACGTTCACATCAAACATGCTCTCTAGAAGAGAAGGGGGCTGAGCGTTCTCTTCAATGTGGATCCACTCAGTATGGGTAGAACACTCTGAAATAAGATAGAGGTAGTTTAACTGCTGAACACATTTGCTGTAACTCAGAAGGTAGGAGAGCCTGAACTTCTTTTCTGTTGCTGCCTTTCCCTGGTGGTGGTTTCTAAGGGCCTTTTTAATAATTTGGATTTTTTTAGTTCTGCCAGTGAAGTGCCCCCAACTCCCCTTCATCTATGCAAAGCCTGCAGGCTGCTTTAGTGCTTTTGTTCAGAGACAAAATTGAACTTCAGGTATCCTGCCGAGATCCTAGGACTAAATCAGTCCTCCCTTTTATGAGGTTTTCAGAAACGGCTGTTCTAACTTCCAGTGAAATCTCAAACATGTGCTTTCTGCTTTATGACAAGGAAGAAGTATAGTAATTGAAAGTTGCTCGAGTCTGTTATTCTGGAGTGAAGCCCTGCAATGGAAACTTTTGTTCTGGGGCATCTGTGATTAAAAGCAAACATAAATTTTCTGCAGCTCGCTGGTCATAACTCGTAGACCAGATATGTAGTGTATTTTCGTACGGGCTATGCCTCAGAAAGTTCTTTTTTCAAAAACAATTTAAGCTTAATGTTCAGCATTCTGTCAAGTCTGTCACCTACTCCCCTACTATTATTATTTTGATATAGCATTATTTTGATATAGATGCCAATTACAGGTAAATTCAAGTAATACTTCCATAGCTTATGATGCTTTTATCTTGGATTGTTAGTGGATTATCACAAAGCAGGGTGTGATGAGTCTTGCTGTTCGAGGGGGAGGGTTGTCTCTTTGTTTTCCTGGGAGAATTTTATCTATGTACATTGGTTTTACAGTTCTGTAGGTTTTTTTTTTTTTTTTCCTTTTTGTGTCAATATCCCTGGGATAAAAATCTGGATGAATTCAATCTGCTTAAAATCCAAAGACATTGCCTTTTCCCCCTTTAAACATGATCAGGTCAAGACAGTTTTCTTTTGATCGTGGTGGCTCTCAGTGCAGCTGCCTCATCTGTTACTCATTTTTCAGGGTTTCTTGTGAAATATAAAGATTGGGTGGAACAACGTGCAATAGGGAAAAGTCACAGTGTGACCAGCAGAGCTCCGAACGGGTGTGGATGGAGCGAGTGCAGCATCCTTCACCTCTGGGCTGCAGCTCTGCGGATCATTCATACCCACGGACCTTCAGGAATGCTCCATTATTAGAAGTGAATATTTATAATACATTGCCGAGTGGGTGAAAAAAGAACATAGACTCTGGATCAAGTTTTCTTAGTTTGCATCCTGGCTCACACTTTCTAGCAGTGACTTTGTGGCAAGTTACTAACTTCTGTCTGGTTTCCTGGTCAGTAAAATAGAGATAGCAACACTTACCTCATAAGGTTGTTGTTAAGGGTTAAATGAGTCAATATTGGAAAGTGCTTAACAGGGCCTGGTGCATAGTAAGTGCAGCTTCATCCCAGGTGCGTGGGCATTTCATTCCACATTTTATGGTTATTCAGATTATAGGAGAGAGGCGTTCTCAGCCCTCCTACTTCTTTGTACCCCTCCGCCATTCCAAAGCACCTAGTTCTTTCATCTAGCCTTCTATCATCGGTTTCCATTCAGTTACTTTGCTTTTTTCTTTTTCATTGTGGTACTGGGGATTGAACCCTGGGGTGCTCTACTGCTGAGCTACATCCCCAGCCCTTTTTTTTTTATTTGGAGACAGGGTTTTGCTAAGTTGCTAAGGGTCTATCTGAGTTTCTGAGGCTGGCCTTGAACTTGTGATCCTCCTGCTCAGCCTCTTGAGTCTTTGGGATTACAGGCATGTGCCACCACGCCACACAATCTTCAGTGTGTTGCTAGGATAGCTGTAATGACTTGTCTGTTGTTGATTTGATGACATGTCCCTGTTTTTGAATATGAGTATAATTCCAGGCCATCTATTTGATGAGTCAATCAAATGCTCAATTTAAAAATTTTTTTTTTTAGCTTTAAATTTTGGTGTTGGAGAAGAAACCCAGGGCTTTGCATGTGCTAAACATGTGCTTTGCTTATTTTACTGAATGGAAAGTGGTGTTCAGTTTTACTGAATGGATTCTATTTCTCCTTTGACCTGGGAATAGATAGGGAAAAACTTATTATATATTTCTTCTGCCCTTTATTTATTTATTTATTTATTATTATTTTTTTTAAAAAAAATTTTTTTTTAGTTGTAGATAGACACAATGTCTTTATTTTATTGCTTTGTATGTGGTGCTGAGGATCGAACCCAGGGCCTCACGCATGCGAGGCAAGCGCTCTACCGCTGAGCTACAATCCCAGCCCCCCTTTATTTATTTTTAAACTTCTTATGGAAAACTTTAAACATCACACAGGTAGGGATAACAGAACAATGTATCCTCATGAACCCACACAGGTGCAATAGTCATCAGCTCATGGATCCCCCAGGCCCACTGGGATATTTCGAAGACAATCCCAGACATATCATTTCCTTCATAAACATTTCACTAAGTGACTCCTAAAAACAGCCACAATATCTAGCTATACCTTACTATCAGCAAGTATCTAGTATTACAATTTCCCTGATTGTCTCACAGTTTTTTTAAAATATATTTTTAAATTTTTTAGTTATAGATGGATACAATGTCTTTATTTTGTTTACTTATTTTTATGGGGTGCCGAGAATTGAACCCAGTGGCTCATGTGTGCAAGGGAAGCACTCTGCCACTGAGCCATAACCCCAGGTCTTACAGTTGTTTTTATCCTCCACAGTTGGGTTGTTTGAATTCAGATAAGGTCTACCCATTACAGTTAAGCCATTTCTTAAATCTCTTCACCTATAGTTTCCCTTCTTTTCCTTAGTTTATTTGTTGCTCCTGTCCATTTAAACTTTCTCTGGCTTTGGGTCTGCATCCTTGCTACACTTCTTTTTGTTTTCTTTTGTTTTTGTTTTTTTTGGTACTGGGGATTGAACTCAGGGGCACTCGACCACTGAGCCACATCCCCAGCCCTATTTGTGTTTTATGTAGAGACAGGGTCTCACTGAGTTGCTTAGCGCCTCGCCGTTGCTGAGGCTGGCTTTGAACTCGCGATTCTCCTGTCTCAGCCTCCCTAAGTGCTAGGATTACAGGCTTGAGCCACCGCGTCCGGCTCTCTTTTCGTTTTCTTTTAAAATTTTTTTTCTGTAGTTGTAGATGGGCAGCATGTCTTCACTTTGCCCTTTTATTTCTGTGTGGTGCTGAGGATTGAACCCAGTGCCTCACATGTGCCAGGCAAGCTCTCCGCCACTGAGCCTCAGCCCCGGCCCCTCCTTGCTGCACTTCTGAACTTTCCTGTCCATGTTCTCCCTTTTATCTAAGTCTGTAGCTTCTGAAATCCTGGCTTGGAAAGGGTCCCAGCCTCCTGGAACTGAGAAGGACAGGCATAGGTCATCTTGAGGCCTGGGTGGCTCACGGGCAGTTGCCTATCCCCATCTCTCTACTCTGCTTGTGTCTCTGGGTCCTGACCTCTGGCAGGCTGTTCCTCATTGTGACAGGAAGGCCACCAGCAGCTCTAGGTTTACTTCACTTCTTCTCAGATCCTCAGCAGAAGGAGGCCATCTTGCTCACTCTCTCAGCTAGCACCTGTGTCGCCAGAGGGTGGGATCACAAGCCAGGGGACCAAACCTCAAGGAAAACGATGATATGTTCCCAGAGGAAATGTGCCCTGGAGATGACTGTCTAGTCTGTGCTGGAGTGTTGCTAGTGACCACACACACTGTCTACTGAGGAAGTCCATCCTTCTATCAGCCATCCTCCTCAGGTGACTTCTTTGTCTTCAGAGAACCACAAGTAACTCTTCTGTCTCTCAAATGCAAAATTCCAGGCTGGGGATATAGCTCAGTGGCAGAGAACTTGCCTTGTATGTACAAAGCCTCATATGTTCAATCCCTTGTGCCGTAACAACAAAAATCCTTACCAAATGCAAAGTTTCTTTGGTTCTTGGACCATTTCTTTGTATGACATGGGTTCACAGCCTCATCTTCCTGACACTTCATATCTGAGCTTTCTCCGAGTGTCTCTGGGACCTTTTTTGTGTGTGTGTTTGTGGTGTTGGGGATTGAATCCAGGGCCTTCATGCCTGCTAGGCAAGCACTGTACCACTGAGCTATACTCTAGCCCTTCCTGGGACCTTTCTTAAAGAGTAGTCCCCACACCTGAATGCAGACTCTATAGTATCTGAACACAGAGTCAGTCACAGAGGGCAAGCATCACCCTCTTATTCTAGATCTTACCTACACTTACCTTACGAGAGCCTGAGGTTGCATTAGCTTTTCTGACAAGTCACTTCACACTGTGTTGACCCACTGACCTTTTAGTCAGCCAGAACTCTGAAGTCTTTTTCAGCTATCATTGTCAATCATATACCTGAACAAATGAGAACAGAGTCCAAAATCTTATCTCCCTCATTTTCAACTGTTTATTTAGATTTGCTCAGTTTTTGCAGTCTATTGAAATCATTTTGTAGGCTGAGGTAGCCATAACAATAATTAGAGCCCTTTGCTAGCTTTGGATTATGTGCGATCCCTTTCAGACCTTTATCCACACAGTTGATTAAAAAAAAAATGTTGAGATGGGATCACGGCACAGTACTAAGGACCTCCAGGCTAATCACAAGTTAGTTAGTCATTTGTTTAACCAACCTCAAATCCAGCCACTTTCAAATCTGCTTAATTGTGTTACTGTCTAACCCACACTTACCCATTTGGCTAGCATATTTATCGTAGGAGAGCTTAAGACAGCTTGCTGTAACTTTGATATTTACTCTTTTCTTCTCTGGGAAAGATTGTCTGAAATGACTTTTGTTTGGTAAAACCCAGGCTTGCTCCTAACTGATCACTTCTTGTGTGGTTAATAACTATGTGCTGTAGGATCTGTTTAAGGGTTGAGGTCAAGTCCATTGCTGTAGTTTGCAGAATCTTTCCCATTTTGCTGTTTTGAAAATCAATATGCTGGTTGCAGGTCATGAAATCATGGACAATGGCTAGATGATCATAATGGCACATTTTCTCCCTCTTGGATGTAATTCATACTTTACAGGAACAAAATTGCTGTATTGCCTGGGCATGTAGGGAGTGTGTGTAATTTGTTTCCTGCAAAAGGTCTTGCAGAAGTAGCTGCGTCCAGATAACGCCTAATAGTGTGTAGTTGAGAGCACCTCATTGTCCAGCAGGCCTGGATCCTTCCCTTTCTGAAAGCTGTGTGGCAATACTGACTGCCTTATCCCTGACCCCAACACCCCCCTTCCTTCACCAGCTCATTAGGTCCTAATAGGGCCTGAGGGAGTCTTTTTCTAAATGCCATTTCCCCCCATCACAGGCAGGATGAGAATCTTCTGGCTAATTAATTGTGACATTTTGTTTCAAAATTAGTAGTAGATGCCAACTAGCTACAAAGCAATCTAGTGCCCTGGTGCTGATACATTGTTTTTTCTTTTTTTAGTTGTCAATGGATCTTTATTTGTTTTATTCATTCATTCATTCATTCATTCATTCATTTATTTATTTATTTATTTATTTATTTATTTATATGTGGTGCTGAGAGTAGAACCCAGCACACATGCTAGGCAAGCGCTCTAGTTGAACCCCCTTCACACATGCTAGGCAAGCGCTCTACCACAGAGCCACAACCCCAGCCCCACACTGTTTTTTCTTAATATTCAACTTTTTAGGACAAATCAGTTTTTAACATTTTGAAATGGATTTGTTTTCTTACTGAAGTATATTTGCCTGTTTAAGATTACACATGAATCTGTTTGGCACCAAAGAATTCTGACTATTCCAATGTTAGGCCTGAGGATGAATTGGAATTAAATGCCTTAAAGCACTTTCCTGGGGGGAAATCAGTTTCCTTAATTTGCACAAGGTCCCTGGCTTCAACCCTTGGATTCATTGTTTGAAGCTTGTACAAATGTTCTTAAGAGTAAAATACTACTTAATACCACTTGAACATATTGCCTTTCATTTGGATTTAGGAAAAGTATTAATTTGCAGAGGCTGTGGTAGAACATTAATTTTGAGGCACTTTCTGAAGTGCTGCTGGCCTGTGAATACTGTTGGTGACTTTTTCCTCTGAGGTCATCTGAGTGTGCTCTGCTACAGAGCCAGCAGTTCCAGGTGAATGTAGATCCCTAGAACAAAAATCTGATATGCCTTCATGAGGAAACAGGGATTTGTCTGTCTCCATGTATCCTGCACAAATGATGGCATTACTGCTGATTGTTTACATTAAAAGCCACTTATAGTCTTTGACTCAGCATGTAGTTAATATGCTTTTTCCACATATTAACTTTTTTCCATTTGCAAGAGAAAGCCAACATTTTTTAATCATAAAAATAATTCTCTTTCCAAAGATAACTATTGTTAATTGTGCTTTGCTCATTCTTTCAGCATAAAGAATATGCATGTACTATATATGTAAATGTATGTGCTTCCATTTTTATACAAATAGATTTAGCATTTGAGAAAATATTATTTTCTAGAATGGTAGTGCATTAAAAAAAATTGGGCTGGGTATGTGTCTTAGTGGTAGAGCGCTTGGCTAGCATATGCAGGACCCTAGGTTTGGTCCCTAGCAATGTGTCAAAAAGGAAGGAAGGAAGGAAGGGAGGGAGGGAGGGAGGAAGGGAGGAAGGAAAGGCGTGCAGGGAAGTCTCACGCCTATTGCTGACTATAGTTAGCAACTACCATGATCCATTTCATGTATGTCTCTCCAAAGGTATTTTGTAATGTACAAGTATGTGTATATATATATATATATATATATATATATATGCACCGTGCATACACATGCTTTTAAATGGATCTGGCTCAGATTCTTGACTGTCCTGACAAGTGCTGTATAGAGACTAAAAATATCATTTGCATACCCCTGTGATAACTTTGTGTGATGTCTGCCTTATTAACAAACCCAACACAGAAACAAGGAAAGGAATCTCCCAAACCACCACTGTCCTTAGAAGGAAAATGACTCAGTGTGATATGTTCTGAGGATACATTGGGCTTAAGGAGACCTTTGAAAACAGTTTCCCTGTCCTCCAAGAGGGGCCCCCCTCTAAGTCTGACAAAGCAATGAGAAGACGGTGTCTGTGAAATTCCTACTGCCGGGCCCTGTCACTTGGGTAAATTAAGAGGTTCATTCTCTGAGGCTGTCAGTCTTCCCTTCCAAGAGTAGTTAGATTTATCCAGGGACAAAAGACTTCCCCATGCACAGGCATTTGCATTATGCCTTGCCTTTTGTGGTAGCTAGTATCAGGCAATTTGTATTTAATATAGATTTTTACTTAGTAAACTGTGCTGTATTTTTAGAAGATTTATTACCCTTGAAATATAAAATTATGAAATAGATGAATTAAAGAACTCATTTTCATTATAGAAAGATTTGCATTTTATTCTTCCTTTATCTCTACTCTCCCCAGTGTCTTAGGAGTGCATCTATTAATTTGAGAAAAATGTGCAACTGTTACAAAAGTATTTTTATCAGCCAGGTGTGGTGGTACACACCTATAATCCCAGATACTTAGGAGGCTGAGGCAGGAAGATCAGAAATTTGAGTTCAGCCTGTGTAACATAGCCAGACCCTGTCTCAAAA
Source organism: Xerus rutilus (assembly GCA_028644305.1). Lineage (NCBI taxonomy): Eukaryota > Metazoa > Chordata > Mammalia > Rodentia > Sciuridae > Xerus > Xerus rutilus. The sequence goes on from CM053402.1 coordinate 41,017,487, forward strand.
TAAAAATTATAAAGGGCTGAGTATGTAGCTTGCCTACCAAGTATGGCGGTGCACACACACACACACACACACACACACACACATACATGCATTTTTTTTTTTTTTTGTACTGGGGATTGAACCCAGAAGCACTTAATCACTGAGCCATACCCCCATCCCTTTTTATTTTTTATTTTGAAACAGGGTCTTGGTAAGTTGCTTAGGGCCTTGCTAAGTTGCTTGGGCTGGCTTTGAATTTGCGATCTTTCTGCCTTAGCCTCCTGAGTTGCTGGGATTATATGTGTGCACTACCATACCCAATGCAAAAAAAGAATTTAAAAATATTCTTATGAAATGTTACAAACACTTCTTCCCCTTTCCCCTGAACATTCTGTATTCTCTTCTCTATAAGGTGGCTGAGAAAAGTTATAATTCATTTGGTTTCCATGTAGGCAAGTTGCTTTTGAAAAATCAAAGGGTTGCTATGGGAATGTTTATTAAATACATACATGGATAATAGACATTGTGAAAGGTAAGCTTTTCAAAGATCCAATGAACCTGAAAAGGGGACTTGATTTCAGAATGGAAAGAAAACTGGGCATGGTGGTGCAGGCCTGTAATTCCAGTGACTCCCGAGGTTGAGGCACGAGGATCACAAACTGAAGGCCAGTCTCAGCAATTAAGTGAGGCCCTGTCTCAAAATAACAGATAGAAAGGGCTGGGGATGTAGCTCAGTGGTAGTATGCTCTGGGTTCAATCCCCAGCACCATATCAAATCCCCCTCTCCAAAAAAAATGGAAAAAATGTCAGTTTAGAAGTCAGAATTTTTGTTTTAAATATAAGAAGAAAGATGGAAGTAAATATGCCAGATTACTTATTGTCATGTTAGGATGGTGGCATGTGTGTGTGATGGGTGTCTGATTTCCAGATGTTCTGATTATTATCAGTTGTATAATGAAAACATCAATGTATGTGAAGAAAATAATTTGACTCTTTCCTGAAAGAGCACACATCTTGTTTTTGGATGCTTTGTTTTAGTGTAAGGTTTTCTTTCCTGCTTCGATCTGGTTAGCACATGACTAACTCACTCATCATCGCCTCATATGGAGCAAAGGAACATGGGTGAGGAGCACCAGCTTGCAGCCACTCGCTTCAAGAACACTTTCTGCAAAGAATAACTTGAAAGTGACCTTTTCAGATGAGGGGGAGGGTAGCCCAGTGGCTTAAGAAAGAAGGCTATTCCAGATATAAATAACCATGTGGGAATGAAGGGAAAGTTGAGAAGGAAGAACTTCATTTGATCCTGCTGAAGAGAGTAAGTATGGAACAGAAGGAGATGATGTATGTTTGAAAATTGATGAGCGATGGAGGCTGCCCATGCTTGGTGGGAACATTTTTACTTTTTTTTTAAAGGAAGCAAAAGTTCCTTTGGCAGTATATTGAGAAAGTACATTTTACGTGATGCTGATTGGGAGGCATGATTTCATGTGGGAAGACTCTGAGAAGCAGGCAGTGGTCTGTTTGCAAGGTGAGGGTGGGCCTCTCTGGGGTTTGGGTTTGGAATGAGAAAGGAGGTCTGGATTCCAGACATGCCACGGGATAAGAAACAGATGCTGTTTGTACCAACGAGGCCAAACTCAAAACAAAGAATCTTATCCTGGACCAGGTTGCAGAAATACATTTTCTATAAACTTCCTTAGAGCCTAAAGAAGATATTGTGTTAATGGCTTCCGTTTGTTAAGAAAAATAATAGAAATTCTAGGAATTCTCCACCACGGTATCCACGGTATGGTATGGGTAAAGGGGAAGCAGTGACAGGGTCTATGAAGCTCTCAAACTAGATTTCTCACTTAGTAAGTGCGCATACTACAAAAAGCAAATTTGCTGGGCTGGGGTTGACTTGGTAGTAGAGCGCTTGCCCAGCATGCGTGAGGCACTGGGTTCGATTCTCAGCACCACACATAAATAAATAAAATAAAGGTCCATCAACAACTAAAAAAATATTTTAAAAAACCCAAAAAAACAAAAACCAAATTTGTGCTTTTCATTGCTTTGTATGGGTACTGCCAAACCTCAGTCAGTCACGTGTTTCCTGAGCATCTCATTTGCCTCAGGCAGTGTCAGGATGCAGAGAAATAAATGACTAAGTCCCTGTTGTGGAAGACATTTATGCAGTCGGGTGTGGTTACACATGCCTGTAATCCCAGCAGTTAGGGAGGCTGAGACAGGAGAATCCCGAGTTCAAAGCCAGCCTCAGCAAGGGCGAGGCGCTAAGCAACACAATGAGACCCTGTCTCTACATAAAACACAAAATAGGGCTGGGGATGTGGCTCAGTGGTCCAGCATCCCTGAGTTCAATCCCTGGTACTCCCCTCCCCCCAAAAAAGACATTTTTGCTTTCACTGGGGAGGTAAGGCATGCAATGTATATATAAATTTAGAATCTCCAATGGATAATGTTCTCTGTGATGGGATTGACAACAGGAACTCCAGTGACCCAGAGTCCCATGACCCAGAGTTCTATGACCTGGTCAGACTAGAGGTCAGCTCCTCTAGGATGACCTGGTCTGGTCCATGTCTTCTACTCTCTAGCTTTCTTTTTTTTGGTACCGGGGATTGAACTCAGGGGTACTCGACCACTGAGCCACATCCCTAGCCCTATTTTGTGTTTTATGTAGAGACAGGGTCTCACTGAGTTGCTTAGCGCCTTGCTGTTGCTGAGGCTGGCTTTGAACTCACGATTCTCCTGTCTCAGCCTCCCAAAATGCTGGGATTACAGGCTTGTGCCACCGCACCCGGCTTACTCTCTAGCTTTGAGACCTCAGTCAAGTTACTTCCATCTTTCTGAGCCTCAGTTTCCCCATCTATAAAATGGGAACGAGAGTAAGGTTTGCTCAAACCTCCACAGCAACCAAGGTAGGTACCTCTTCATCTTGCTTGGCGGACAGTGTTTGGTCAGGTGATGGTCACTATTGCTTTGTTCTACCAGATCCAGAAAGTTTCCTGAGGGCAGGGATTCTGCTCTTCATCATCATGTCCTTTTCACTTACCACATTTGACACCTCTTATTAATAAAATTTGGTACAAGTGTTTGTTGAAAGAAAGAATGAATCGTTTGGAAAGAGGTCAGAAGGGTTGGCAGAACTTGGGTGGGAAGAGGAATGGAATTCCAAGCACAAGGGTGAGTGTCAAAATAAAGGAAAGTTGTAGGTGCTTGTGTGTGTTTGTGCTATCACGATAATTAAACAAATGCCCTCATTGCATAATATTAGGCAGTGTGACCATTGTGTGTTTCCCTGTAAAGGATGTTGGGGATTAGGTAGCTTTCTTTACAGATGAGGAAACTGAGGCCCAGAAAGAAGGTGGTCACGTGACTGAGCAGCCTTTAGGCTCTGGGTCTCCTTATTGCCAGCTCAATGGTATTTCCTGACATTCTTCCTGGTAGCCCTTTAAAAAAAGTCCAATCAGTAAGTCATTGCCAAATTTTCCTTGTAGAGAAAAGAGATAAGCGTTCTGAAAAGAGGGAAATGCGGCAATCCTATTTTTCCCATGTGAGTTTACATATCCTGGCCTCTAGAAAGTGGGATGCTTTCCCAGTCCCAGGAGCGTGTTCCTGAGAGAGGAGCCATTTTCCTGTGGAAGGGCTGGGGTCAGGCCCGGGACGCGGGTCAGACCTCCTATGTGGAAAAGCTTCAAGTGGCTGTAACTCATGCTGAAAAAACAAACATGTTCCCTCACTGGACAACAGCACAGCCCTCTTAAGGAGGGGATTACCAGGGCCAAAGTATGTGAAATGTAAAGAAAGGAATGTAAAAAGAGCCAGGTGCTTCAGTGTGTGGATCTAGGCTGATGGGCGCTTAAGTGTCAGAAATTCCATTCAGATGACTTGGTGGCCACGGTATTTTTTCCTGTTGGGCCGTCGAGGAAGGGAGAAGAGGCCTGTTATCTTGCGGTCTGTCCAGGTAGTTAGCGCCCTTCCCGTGTTGTGTTGAGGGATAGCTGTGACCTGAGTGGGACCTTGGCACTCGCTTTGGGGGCCTAGAGTCATGAGAATTTGCCCTGTTGCTTTGAGGAGGTCATTCCAACCTGAGCAAGAAGAAGGATGCTGAAGTAGGAGAAAAACAAAAACTTGGACACATATCTGGCCTGAGCCTTGAGCATTTGGAAAGGGGGCTACTGGGTCATACTTGTGACTTTACTAGAGGAAGAATTTAGATATTCTGAAACCTAGAAGTGGGAATCCATTCTAAAGCTAGTTCTCTTCATCTAGAGCTAGTTGAATCATCTTGATGTAGTTTTATATATTCTCTGAAACCCAGCATAGATCTCCTTGGAATTGTGATTTGCAGTTTGTTAAACTAACAGGAAATGTATCATGGGGCCACACACACCCATGTGCAAGCATGGTTACCTCCCTTCAGGTGACTGTGTAGGCGCAGCCATATCCCTCCACATGATCAGGTGCGGTTACTGTTGTCTCCCACTGTTTTGGATTCTGTAGAGTGGTCACCAGGGAATTGTGAATTCTCTGTAGACTAATAATTAAAACTCATTGTAGTTTGAACTCAATAGTGTCTAGCTGGAAAGCTGATGGATTTACTGATGGGTAGGATGAAATTATACAAGGGTCATTCCTTTCTCACATTTGTTAGAGATGGTACCAAGAGGGTACAGAGGTGTGTTGTGTCTGAAATAACTTGTCCTGCTTACGATGGTGATGGTGGGATCCTGTTCCTTCATTTAGACTTCAGGGAACTACCAAAATATGTCCTGGGTGTTCATACCATCACCACTGATAACTGCTTCTGTTTGTTGAGTCCTTACTAGGTTTCAGGGATCATATTGTTAAATGCTGTTTGTGTATTATCTCATTGGATCTTCATAACAATTCGTGAAGTAGGTATAGTTGTCTCCCTTATCCATAGTTTCTCTTTGCAGAGTTTCATTTACCATTGTCAGCTGTGGGCTGAAAAAAAAAAAATATATATATATATATATACACACACACACAAAGTTTAACATACATATTAACATACAAAGTTTCTTTATATTCCCACTTAATGTGGAAAGTAACAAATAAAGAATATTAGATGAGCTGGGTGCGGTGGGGCGCAAGCCTATAATCCTAGCACTTAAGGAGGCTGAGACAGGAGAATCGCCAGTTCAAAACCAGCCTCAGCAATGGCGAGGCGCTAAGCAACTCAGTGAGACCCTGTCTCTACATAAAACACAAAAGAGGGCTGGGGATGTGGCTCAGTGGTCGAGTGCCCCTGAGTTCAACCTCCAGTGCCAAAAAAAAAAAGAATATTAGATGATACAATCCAAATCACATAGCTGCATAAACAGAAAACAGCTCATGGGAGACTTCTAAAATGTATACCATATTTTTAATATTTTATTTAATAAACATGCATCATTCAATCGACAATAATATAACTAAAATTTATGCTTCTTTTCCTTAAAAGCTAAATACTTTGAATTTTATTACTAATTTAAAGTAAGCTCATGCAAAATATGCCTCTGTTTTTTATAAAAAATAATCCAAGGAAACCTTGACAACTTATTTTTTATAGTAACAAGAAATTGCTTCTGCTATTTCAAAAGCTCACCAGCCTACTTCTAATCCTTCATATCTTTCCCAGATCATTAGGTCTAGAAAAGGCAAGCTGGTTGCAATCAGATGCAGAGTTTCAGAAACAAGACTTAATTACAACTTCACATTACATTAGCTGCATTAAGCCTTATCTAGTGGTTAATTTTGTCTTTGCTATATGCAATTTGAGGTCCAAATTTGAAATAAATATGTGCATCTTTTGTTTGTTTCAAGAAATAAGAAATAATATGGAACACTCAAGCCAGCCATATATCACACTTCGGCCCAGAAGTCAATTAGTCCAATTATGTGTTGACTTCTTGCACAATAAAATACTAAGGGCCCCAGAACAACTTTCTTAAGTCTAGTCCTTTCAAGCAGCTATGTGAGGACTGAAAATATTAAATAGAAAATTCCACAAGTCAACAATTTTTAAATTACACACTATTCTGAATAACATGATAAAATCTCACACTGTTCTATTTTGCCTAGGATGTGAATCATCCCTTTGTTCAGTGTTTGTACACTGTATGTGCTACCTGCCCGTTAATTATGTATTAATTAAGCCTTTTTGTTTATCAGATGGATTATTGCTCTGTCTCAGTGCTTGTGTTCAAGTAAGCCTTATTTTACTTATAATGGTCCCAAATAATGGTCCCAGAGCACAAGAGTAGTGATGCAAAAGAGGTGCCAAGGAAGGACCTATTAACTCTGGTACTATGTAGTGATACTGCAAGGTGTATGGAAAAGACATAACAAATATAAAGTTTGGTGCTGTCTGTGGTTTCAGGCATTCTCTGGGGTCTTGGAATGTACCCCCACAGTTAAGAGGGGACTACAATACTATTTATTGCCCTCATTTTTATGTGAAGACACTAAATTCAAAGGTTAAGTAATTGACTTAGTGTGGTAGAGTGGGATTTTCACCCTCAGCTTCTAGCCCCCAAACCAGCCCTTCAGCCCCTCTGTGTCCCTTGGCATACTTTTTTTTCTGCAGCTTTGCTCCAGGGCGGAAGACTTACCACACCTGGGTTTCCAGACAGGGGCCTGCCTCTGGATCTTTTCCCATTCACTGTCAGTGGCAGATCTGGGCTCAGCATTATACTCACACTGTACCAATTTTCTTTTCCTTCCCTCTCCTTCTCTCTCTCTCTCTCTCTCTCTCTCTCTCTCTCTCTCTGTGGTTTCCCATGTTACAATTCTTAAAACCAAACTACAGTTGATTCTTGTTATTCATGGTAGTTACATTCTACAAAGTTGTTCCAAACACTAAATGAGCAAGTGCTGAAGCATTGCTCCTAGGGGACACACAGCGTTGGGTTCCTGTGAGTCTCCACTTGGTGTTCTCATCAACTGATCAATATATAGCCTTGTTTTATGTGTGTTTCTGTTTAAAGACACCTTATTTTATGTGTGTGTAGTTGATTCATTAACATTGAGCTGAGCTCACTGCCAACAGCACTATATTTAACTCATGCTTGAGCAAAACTTACCTAACACATTTTCTCCCTTAAGGCACATCATAGCCTTCTTGACTCAGGCACACTAGACAGCACTTTAGTACTGCCCTTTGGGGCCATTTTAAACAGCAAAATCAAAAACAGAAAGCAAAAAATGTGACCAGTGTGGTACTAAATCGACCACAAAAGGGTCACGCATAGTATGAGTTGAAAGAAGGAAGAGCGTGACCCTCTCAGCCTCAGCAGGAACTAGGTTGTTGATAGACTTCGACTTTTTTACTACTCTGCCCGTGTCTGAGAACGACCACAAAGGCATTTTAAACACTGGTTTTGGGATGACAAATAAATTTTAGTAAGTAGGCCAGTTCACAAATACAGAATCCATGAATGAAGAGGAGGAACTATACCCATTTCTCCGAAATGTTATCCTAAATGTGCAGAACCTCCGTGGTTCAGTACTGCTTGGCTTTAGGGCCCCTTCCTTCTGCAGGTGACTTTATTCCCCTTTTCTTTACTCTTCTAGCTGTAAAAAAAACTAGGAAATACAGATTTGCAAAACCAAAAATATTCATTCAAATTTCACTAATCAAAGATTATGATTGTTTACATTTTAGTGTTTACGTATTATCTTTTCAGACTTTTTTCTGTGCAGATTTACACTTGTTATTTGTATTCTCACATCTTACATATATATTTGTGTAAAATGTGTGTTTAAAACAAACTTGGCACCACACCTTATTTATTTTTATGTACTCTGCATTTTGCAGTTCTTCAGGGCTGGAGTCTAAAGTGAAGGGCAGGAGTGACAGAAGAGACTAGATGGGCAAGTTGGGTAAAAAATGAAGGGACGTCTGAGCTTGGAACTTTGTCCTGATGGGGGCCACTGATGGGTTCTAAGCAAGGATGCTCCATTTTTTGAAAAAATTTTTTTTAGTTTTTGACGGACATTTATTTTATTTTTATGTGGTGCTGAGAATCGAACTCAGTGCCTCACATTTGCCAGGCAAGCGCTCTACCACTGAGCCACAACCCCAGCCCAGGGATACTCCATATTGAGATTAGATAGATAACTGCAGTAGCTGTATGAAGAATGGGTTTGAGGACAAAAACCTAGGAGCTGTGATGTCCAGCATAATAGCTGCTAGCCATATAGGATTGTAGAGCACTTTGCGATGTGACTAGTCCTGATTCAGGTATGCTATGTTAAATGTATACTAGGTAGCCAAGATGTATCAAAAAAAGAATGTAAAGTATCTGAATGATTTTTTTAGTATAAATTACATGTTGAAATGATAATCTTGGGAAATATTGGGTTAAATAAAATATAGCGTTGATTGATTTACCAGCTGGGCGTGGTGGCGCAAGCCTGTAATCCCAGCACTTAGGGAGGCTGAGACAGGAGAATCGCGAGTTCAAAGCCACCCTCAGCAACGGCGAGGTGCTAAGCAACTCAGTGAGACCCTGTCTCTAAATAAAGCCCAAAATAGGGCTGGGGATGTGGCTCAGTGGTCGAGTGCCCCTGAGTTCAATCCCTGGTACCAAAAAAAAAAAAAAGGACTGATTCATCTGTCTTTGTAAATTTTAAACTTTAGTTTGTGTGTGTGTGTGGTGCCAAGGATTGAACCCAGGGCTTTATGCATGCTAGGCAGGCATTCTACCACAGAGCTACCCAGCCCTTTTTCAGTTTTTTGATGTGGCTGCTAAAAGAATTTTAAATTTCATAGAAATTTAAACTGAAATTTTAAATTTCAGTTTTTTAATGTGGCTGCTAAAAGAATTTTAAATGTTCATAGAGTCTGCTGAACAGCAGAGTGGAAAGGTGAGATGCAGAAGGCTACCCCAGAGCAGTGGGAGTGGGAGAGGGCAATGGAGGGAGGTGAGGAGTGTTGAGATACTTGATCAACAGCTGGGTCCTAGCTTCTGGTGGGTGAGATGGAGGAAGGAGTTAATGACAGTGAGAAATGTAGCAGGTGTTGCCAAATGAGTGGGGGCCAGGATTGGTTTATGAGGGCAGCTAAGGCAAATAAAAGCAGATAGAAATGTTGAGCTGTTGAGCTGTTTAGGTGATGCTCTTCAGAGATTTAGGTTTATGCCAAGTCATTAGCAAATAGAGTTCTGAGAGGGACTGAGAGTCTCAGTGTGTGGAGATGGAAGGTGGCCTGCGAGGAGAGTTCTGGGGAACACCAGTAGGGACAAGACAGCAAAGGAACAGGACAAGGAAGGTGCTTGAGAGAGGGGGTGAGCAATGGTGTAAGCATGAACTATAAGGAAGGCTTAAAAAGTATAACTTGCATTTGTCAATGTAAGAGAGGTAGTAGAAACATACATTTAGCAATTTCTATACTTGACTATTGTTAATAATTACATTTAACATTATACAGTGCTTACTCTGTGCTAGGCACAGCACTACAGATTTTAGACAACAGCAGCACAGGACACCTTCTGTTATTATTCCATTTAGCAGATGTGAATACTGAGGCCAGAGCCCCAAAGGGTCTTGCTCAGAGTCACTTACCTGTGGGGCTCTAACCCAGAGCTGTTAGATTTCCGCCTCCACAGTTTGACTTAAACTTTTTGGCAATCCCATACTTGCCCTGGCAAGCAGTGGGTAACTATCGTGAGTTTCTTGGAACACACACACACACACACACACACACACACACACACACACACACAGACATACAAGAAACAAAGAAAGAGATCTACTCTCCTTTTAATGCTGGTCTTGGAGCGTGATGATAGATGGCAAACTGTGCAGATTTCTGCATTCCAGGGGACTGAGGTCAGTGCATGCGTGAGCTGTGTGGCACTGGCTTTTGGGGCTGAGGCTCTGGGTCCTGTGATTGTTGCAGTGGATGAGTCTCCACTTTCTGGGTATCTTCTGGCTATCGAGTGAGATGTGCTTCTTTTCTTGCTTCTCATCACTTCTGCCTGTGTGACCATTCCACTAAAGAGTCCCTGGGTCCCTACACCAGGGTTCCCCTTGTCTGCTGCTCCAGGCCAGGGCTGGCTCTGTGGTAAGGAATGCCGGCCCCCAGCCCAGCCCTGCCCAGGCTCATGCCTGAGGTTTTACTGCATTTGTCCACTTCCATACATGGAAGTGGGACTAGCCAGCCTCAGTCAGAGTGCCTGCAGCAGGAGGTTGTTTCCCCCACAGCTGACAGACACCCCCTGGTTCACATTGTAAAAACACATTGATTGGAAAAGACCTTGGCTTAGAACTCACATCTCACAAAGAGAACAGGCGGTAAACATTGCAGTCAGTTCTGAGTGTTATGCTCACACCACTTAGGCCAACTTTTGTGTTTTAGAAAGATCTGATGATGTGAATGATTAGCTCTTAAATATTAAAATAGGTAAAGAGAAGGCTGGGGTTGTGGCTCAGTGGTAGAGTGCTTGCCAAGCACATGCGAGGTACGGGGTTTGATCTTCAGCACCACATCAAAATAAATAAAGGTTTTGTGTCCATCTACAACTAAACAAATATTTAAAAAATAAGTAAAGTGGGTTTCTGTGTATTAACATATATTAGCATATATACACTTTTTTCACTAATTTGATAAAAAGAAAAGAGAATCTGAGGGGCCTAGCCAAAAGGTAGTGTTTGGATGAGATGAAATGGTTAAAGCAGCCCAGACCTGGGCTTCAGGCACAGAGCCTCATTCTTGATAGGTGTAGAACATGAAATTTGCCAAGAAGTCCTTGGGGGCAAGGGCGGGGGAGGGGGGGAATACTAGAGAATTAACCCAGGGACTCTTCACCACTGAGCCACATCCCCAATCCTATTTATTTATTTGTTTATTTAATTTAGAAACAGGGCCTTGCTTAGTTCCTTAGGGCCTCACTAAATTGCTGAGGCTAGTTTTGAACTTACAGTCCTCCTGCCTCAGCCTCCCGTGTTGCTGGGATTTCAGCCGTGTACCACTGTGCCCAGCTAAGCACTCCTTTAATTTTCTCAGGACAACACTTTTTTATAATGCGCAGAACTAGGGTTCTACCCATCTTTGTTTGCTTTAGTTTTATGAATGACCAAGGATTGAGTCTTATGGAATTAATTTCTAGAAAGTAATAATTGACAACAATAGATTCTAAAGTAGTTTGGGGCAATAATGTGGATTTATTAATGGAGCCATCTTTACTGGTATGGTGAATAATTTGCTGGTCCTCTTGCACCAGATTTGCTATCATCTTGGATACAGTTCTTGGATATTCTGCTGGACTTTCTTTGTAGTGGGCCTTGCATCTAATTACTAGTGATCTCTGAGCTTCATTATAGTGGAATCTGAATTATTTTAAAGCCATCATTCAAGATTATAAAACTCTGGAAGCATGTGCCAAACTCTGGTTTTGCATTTGGGGACTGGAGGTGGGGACCAGTGAAAGGATTCTTGCTAGCTTGACAGTTTGCCCACCCCACCCTCCCCAAAAACACCAGAATCAGTTCCTGCTGTAGATAAGATCTTAAAAAGAAAACCATACCTTCTAGGCCTTTCCCATCACGATTTATTTTGAGCTTAAAATAGCAAACCTTAAACTTCTTCATCTCTGTACCCGTTCCCTTCCCCCACCAGATCCCTCTCTTTAATTGTATAAAAAGATTTTGAAATTCTTCCTTGATTCTTTCCTGCCTCAGGGGGAAAGGGGTGAACTGGCACTGGCTTTATTGCTGGAGTCCCTGATGTTGATCTGAATTCCTTCTCTTGCTCTTTTGCTAGTTAAAAGATTCCCTGCTGTGACAGATGGATGTGTATTCAGAGGGCATTGAATTTGTAAGGTGGATGGGACTACCTTCTGAGTTAAAGGGCTTCTTATAAGCCTCCTTTTCTTCTTCTTTTTAAAAAATGATTTCTCAAGCATCAGGCTGTCATCAGCTTACTAATTATTTTGTCTCCAAGCAGGACCAATACCTCGGGCAAATAACTTCTGGCTGTGGGGCTTTGGACCTTAGCATTATTCCCCCAGAAGCTGCTGACCAAAGGGCTGTATCACAGGATGTCCTGCCTGGATTCTGGGGCTGAAGCATGGATCTTACCTGCCTGCACCAGTCCCAGAGGCTATGACCCCGCTGGCGTTCCTTCTGGAGGCTCTCCTGGAGGTTGGAGCTCTTCCTTGGCATCTCTTTTCCATGTTGAGGAAGGGAGGTGGGCCCATAGTAAAGGAGGCCACTGCAGGGAAGAGGAGGCTGTTTTCTGCTCTTGTTGTCTCCCCCTGTCCCGAGGTGTTGGATTTAACATTGTTGTAGGAAACATGGTTCTCAACTGCAAAGCCTATCAGGAGAGGCAGGGAACTGGTGTTGGGACCCGGTTCTGTTGTACTTACCTCAAGAACTTGTCCAAGTGAAACATCAAGTGGTGATTTTTGACTCTGGCTGATAGAGTGCCCTGGGGAGCTTTAAGAAAAAACATGTCCCCACTCTGCTTGTTTATGATTATGTCCCAGCAAAAAGCAGTGTATAATTTTATGCATAATTATAGCAAGTCAGTTAAGTGCCTAGAGGCCTGTTAGGTCTGTCCATAATGCTAAAGTGAGTAAGTACAATCTCCTGGCCAGTTGTTCATATACAGAGTCCATCTGGAATAAGCACCATGAGTCCCATCCACATTTGTCCTGATGAATATCTGTGTAAATATGCATTTAAAAAATTTTTTTTTAGTTGTTGAATGTTGTTCATTCATTTATTTATATGTGGTGCTGAGGATGGAACCTAGTGCCTCCCACATGCAGGGTAAGCGCTCTACCACAGAGCCACAGTCCTAGCCCGGTAAATATGCTTTTTAAGTCACTACTGTATTTCTAGTGCTTCCTGATCTAGAATGGGTCACACAAATGAGGGAATAGTGAGAATAAATAAATATAACAAACAGGAGTGTAAGACTGGTTGGGTGTGCCCTTTGTCAGCTAAGTGCTTTGTGTGTGTTATCCTCACACAGCCCTTTGAGTGAGGCACTGCTGGCCTGAGTGGTTTTCCTAGTCATGCTGCCCAGTGTTCCAGGGAGGATTTGAGCCTGATCAACCCTGAACTGTGCTGATCTGCCTAATAGCTGACTGAGGCTGTCATTTAAAGAGGTTGGAGGCCCTCCCTTGGCAGCCCCTTTCCATGTGCAGGCACTGAGATAAAAGGTCCTTTATGTGTGTGCTGCTTCATTTAATTCTCACAAGGATGCTCTGAAGTTGGCCTCATTACTCCCATTTTATAGAGGAGACAGCTGAGGCCAAGAGAGATCAAAATGTGTCAACTGAGTTAGTGAGTGGCAGAATCACCTAGTCTGGTGGTCTTTCTTCCAGAGCCTGTGCTTTTCTCCTCTGCACCACTGTACATGGTGGGGAACATGGTGTTAGGCACATCTGGCCCCTGTCTTTTGGCAGGAATTTGTCGGCCAGTGTGTTACTGGGGATGAGGTGAGCTAGGGTGTGGAGTATACCAACTGCAGACTCTTGCAAAAGGGAGTTCAGAAAAGTGGTTCAGATACTTCAATTCTCCAATGACTACTGTGGTTTAGATGTCTCTCAAAGATTCATATGTTTGTTCCCCAATGTGAATGAATTAAGAGGCAGTAGGACCTTTAAGAGGTGGGACCTACTGGAAGGTGATTAGGTCTTGGGACATATCCTTGGGAAAGAATTAATGCTGGTCTCTCCAAATGAGAGTAGGTTCTTAAAAAGTGAGACGACCCCACGCACTTGGCTGGTCCCATGTGTGACTATTTCCCTTCATGCTTCTCTGCCACGTTGTGTTATACTATGTGTGTGTGTGTCAGATGGGTCTGCCTGATCTTGAACTTTTAGCCTCTGGAACTGTGAGCAGATTAAGCCTTTTCTTTCCTTTTTCTTTTTTCTTTTTTTAAAAATATTTTTTAGTTATACATGGACACAGTGTCTTTATTTTGTTTACTTATTTTTATGTGGTGCTGAGGATCGAACCCAGTGCCTCACACGTGCGAGGCAAGTGCTCTGCCACTGAGCCCCAGCCCCAGCCCAAGCCTTTTCTTTATAAAGTACCCAGCCTTGGGTATTTTGTTACGGCAATATAAAATGGATGAATACAATGGCCTTCTGAACTTTCAAGCCCCTAGAATCCCCCAGCACACATACAAACACACACACACACACACACACACACACACAAACACACCATTTCTCCTTACCCCAGGGAGTGTCTCTGACAGCAAAGAAAGAGCCCTTTGAGCTGTCAACAGGGTGAAAACAGCCAAGGTCCCAGGACCCCAAGGACATTTTCAGCCTGTGGTTTTCTGGCCTAACCTAAGAGAGCTGCTGATTGGCTGATCATCTCAGAAAAATTAGCATTTTTGTGAAAGGGCAGGATTGACAAGATTCAAGGAGAGAGATGGCAGCAGTGGCAAGTAAGAGAGGGCGACCCCAGAGACCACTGAGGGCTGTGCAGGCTCTTGCCACAGTGGTCTGCTGGTAGGCTCTTCTGTTGACCCCCTGTTCATTATATTGGGGCTAAATATGTGAAAACAACCATATTCTTAATATCCACTGACTTCTCAGGGTTTGACTTCTAACTAATCTGGGAAATTTTTTATTCCCTGAGGTTGCTTTAAAGGCCCACTTGGGACTGTCAAGCAGATAACAGGGCAGCAAACTCCAACACCTACTGTCACTCAAATTCATGGACTACATGGGGAATTTCTACACGACCTTTGTGTGCTTTTGAAATATAGAAGTAATCTTCTCTTCCACAAAGAAATGTGCTGTCTCAGCTGGGTGCGGTGGCGCAAGCCTGTAACCCCAGCACTTAGGGAAGCTGAGACAGGAGAATTGTGAGTTCAAAGCCAGCCTCAGCAATGGCGAGGTGCTAAGCAACTCAGTGAGACCCTGTCTCTAAATAAAACACAAAATAGGGCTGGGGATGTGGCTCAGTGGTCGAGTACCCCTGAGTTCAATCCCCAGTACCAAAAAGAAAAAAGAAAAGTGCTGTCTTGGGGCTGGGATTGTGGCTCAGTGGTAGAGCGCTTGCCTCGCTTGTGTGAGGCACTGGGTTCGATCCTCAGCACCACATAAAAATAAACAAAATAAAGATATTGTGTCCATCTACAACTAAAAAAAAAAATTAAAAAAAAAAGAAATGTGCTGTCTTTTACTTTTCTGGAAGCCGACATCTTTGGTTTTTTTTTTTTTTTTCTTCTTCTTTTGGTGCTAGGGATTGAACGTGGAGGCACTTTGCCACTGAGCTACATCCCCAACCCTTTTTATTTTGAGACAAGGTCTTGCTAAGTTGCTGAGAGTCTTGATATGCTATATTGCTAAGGCTGCCCTTGAACTTGTGATCCTTTAGCCTCAGTCTCCCAGGTTAGGGGTATGACAGGAGTGCCACCTTACCCAGCACTGACATCCCTTTTAGTGAATTTTCTACTATTCAAACTTTGATAGAAACATAAGAGTAAAAAGCAGTTCATTTTCTCTCTATTCTGTGTAAGCCACTGGTGGGAATGCAGGTCAGGAGGTGATAGCAAGAGATGGGTGGGCCTGGGCCAAACTGGTGAGAGTGGCCTTTATCTCAAGGAGCAACCATGCTGGAATGCAGACCTGGTCAGTCAAATCTTCCTAAGAAGATTCTTCCATGATGTGAAATCTTTGCCTCTCATGAGTGTTGTTGGACAATTCAAATTTAAAATATTGTATTAGCTAAATGATATGTTTAAGGTCTCAGTTTATCCCTTGGGTGGCCTCTTAGTACCTGTGGCCTTAAGGGCTGCAATACTGTACTATGTGTGTACCTGATAACTTGGGATGCCTGTGGGAGTTGGGCATAAGGAGGTGGGGGAGGGGCTTGTTTTCCTGGGAGTTTGTGGTCTTGCTTATTGAGAAAAGGCCTCACTCAGCAAGGAAGCAGTAAAGCATGAGAGAAAATGGCATTGAGCTGTGTAGGATGGTGCAGAAGGAGTCAGAAGTGAACTCAGGACCCCTGGAGCAATTAGAGAAAACCCTCAAAGGGTCAGAACTTGCACTGGGTCCAGAAGGTGGGTGTAGGGTAAGAAGGGACATTTTAGGCAGATTCCCATTGTGAGCTCAGAAGTGGTCATATACATACCATGTTCAGGTACAACTTGACCATTTTCCAAGCACTTTCCTCAGTGTTTATTTCTGACAACAGTGCTGCAAGAAGAGGGAACTAAGGTTAACCATCTCAGGGCCTGAGTCCTGTGCCAGGTGTTTGCATTCTCTTCTCAGGATCTGCTAAACAACCCTGTGAGGTACAGCTTCAGTCACAGAAATATCCTGGACCACCAAGCCATGGAAGTCAGACCAGGACTCAAACCCAGGTCCTGAGACATGTTTTTTAGGACTAGAGGAATAGAAGACTGTGCACTGAGGGTGGGCTGGCATACAGAGACCCTTGAAAATAGGCAAGAAAGTTGATGCTCAATGTGGGGTGATTCAGCAGCCATTAAAAGGCTTTGAGCCATTAAAAGGCTTTGAGGTGGTGATCATGGTGTTTAAGGAAAATTGGTGCACTTTTGTTGGAGGAATTAGAAGGGAAAGACTGGCTTGGGAGAGGTTAATGAGAGAGCATGGGCCAGGGCAGTGGCAGAGGGCAGGGCTTGTAGGAGGGACAGATGCTAAAGAGAACTGCTTGTACAAATCACTAGCGTGTTGTTGCTTATTGAGACAGCCAATCCTGGGTTTCTGCTCTGGTGAGCCTTTTGGGCATCTGACTCCATTTCAGAAAAACCCATTTCCTTTTTTCACTTAATTTTCTCCTTGCAGTGTGTCTCACAGATGGTAGGTGGTTTGTTACTACCTGTCTTTAGATATTCCCCAGTGAGGCCCTCACCTGAAAGAAAACACTGACCCCATGGGCTATAATTTTAAACATGTTGACTTCTGCCCAAGCTTTTCTGGGCTTTTCTGTCGGTTTCATTTCTAAGAGTGAGGAATAGGAGTTCACTGGGAATCCCAAAACAAAGATTGGTGTTTTTGAGGTGAAAATGAAAGAAGGGGTTTCCCTCCACACTCTCACCCTCACCCAGCTGGCTGGCTTGCAGAGGGACTTTTTCAGAACTGGGCCATCTGCCAGTGATGAAAGAAAGAAAAGCGTGGGTCAGTTTCAGCTATTTGCAACAAACAAACAAATCTACTGTACTTTTGGCCCTTTGCCATCTTTTCCATGGAAGGAACCCTCCTATTGCTCAAAACAGGCACCCCTGGCTGAAGCAGTGTCCCCGTGAGGAAAACCACATGTAAGTGAGCGCAGAGTGAGGCCTTGGCTGCTGATAGAGAAGAATTTTTGGAGGCAAGCCTTGTGCCTCCAAAATCTCTATCTGTATAGACTTTAGGCTTTGAAGGCAGAAGCTTTATTTGATCACCATGGAGTCTGGGGCTAATGTGGATGAGATAGGAACATGAGTTACGTAGCTTGATCCCAAGGCTTTCTTAGGGGAAGCTTAAGCGAGTTATGTAGCCTGTGATACATATGAAGAATTGATGAGCTAAGAGACTTTTTGAAAAAGTTAGTTTTGAAAAATGATGGTAGAGCTGAGTGCAGTCATACACCTAGGAAGATGGCAAGTTTGAATCCAGCCTGGACAACATAGTGAGACCCTGTCTCAAGATAAAAAATAAAAAGGGCTAAGGATGTGGCTCAGTGGTGGAGTGCTTGGCTAGCAAGTGTAAGACCCTAGGTTCCATCCATAGTACAGCAAATAAATACATGAAGTGAGCGAGTAAGTAAAAATTATGGTAGAATATTAGTGACACAATTTACCATCTTAACAGTGTTTAGGTGTACAGTTTGGTGGCATTAAGTACATTCACCTCGTTCTGCATCCATCAATGCCATCATTTCTAGAACCTTTTCATCTTCCCAGGTAGAATCTTATAACTATTAAACTACATTTTTCTCCTCCCACTGGCCCCAGAAACCACCATTCTATTGCTGAGATGAATTTGACTACTCTAAGACCCTCATAGAAATGAAACCATACAATATTTGTCTGTGTCTGGCTTATTTCAGTTAGCATAGTGTCTTCAAAGTTTACCTGTTTTGTAGCATATTTTAGAATTCCTTTCCTTTTTGGGGGGCGAGGTTTACTGAGGGTAAACTCAGGGGTATTCTATCACTGAACTATGTCCCTAGCCCTTTTTGTTTTTTTATTTTGATATAGAGTCTCATTAAGTTTCCTAGGCTGGGGGCTGGGATTGTAGCTCAGTGGTAGAGCACTTGCCTGGCATGCGTGGGGCCCTGGGTTCGATCCTCAGCACCACATACAAAGCAATAAAATAAAGACATTGTGTCCATCTACAACTAAAAATATATTTAAAAAAAAAAAAAAGTTTCCTAGGCTGGCCTTGAACTTGCCATCTCCTGCCTCAGCCTCTGGAGTCACTAGGATTATAGGCGTGCACCACCATGCCCCTCAAGAATTCCCTTCTTTCTTAAGGCTGATTAATATTCCATTGTATGTATAAACTACATTTTGCTTATCTGTTAATTTGTCAATATGATATTGACCTAAGTGAATTTTAGAGTGTCTACCAGTGTTGTGATTTTTATGAATCCCTGATTTTCCTTTTGTAACCTTATTTTTTCCCCATGTTTATAAAATAGGACTGGCATGAATTCTTTTGAGGGAGTTAATTTAACTTTGTTAATGTTCTTTGAAGAAAGTTCTAGGATTTATTGAAAAGGTACTAATATTTCTCTCTTTCTCTCCTTTGTTAAAAAAAAATATGCTGGGGATTAAACCTAAGCCCTTGTACATACTAAACACACATTCTACCATGGAGCTACCTCTTCAACCCTCTTAGTTCTTATCAGTGTCTGAAGGTTTGAAAAGGAACTTAGAAAGTGTATATAAGCTGTGGAGAGCAGGCATGCGGGAGTAGGCCGTGAGTACTTGAAATCTTGCCTGGGAATCCTTTTGACTGTCCCGTTATGATCTCACAATCATGGGCTGGTCAATCTCTGTGGAGCTTCCATCTTGCTTTCCATTACTTTTCTGGGAGGTCCTTGAACTTGGATAGTTAATACAGAGCTGAGAGTCAGTTGTTGTTCACTGGGAAACTTCATGTGGGACAAATACCTCAGTTCAGATGTTTAAAACTCGCAAACATTTTAGTCAAGGGAGAATTATGATGCCTGAGAAGGAGCTAACCCTAATATTTACCTTTTGGAATTGACAGGTTATTTTAAAGCAGTGAAGTATGTTGGAACAGGGAAAGGAGGATGGGGTCTTGTGCCTGCTGACCTGGTAGTAAATCTGAGGAGACAAACACACTCTGTGAATTTACAGCTGTGCTATGGAATCCTGTTTTCAAGGGTTCTGAAAAGTCTGCTGGGTTGTTGTCAAATGAGACAAGCTGCAAGGGACCAATCCTGAGTGGTGAGGGGCTTGGTCCATCCAGGAAAGGTGTTTTGTAAGGGAAGCTGCCTTTTACCTTGGTGGTATTGATTTTCAGCAGACCTGAATTTTGAGGTAGTCCCTGCAATTTTTTCCTTCTTTTGCAAAAACGAATTGGGGTATTTTTCTCTTTTAAGAGTGATATTGGTGTAATCTCAGCAGCTCCAGAGGCCAAGGCAGTAGGACTGTGAGTTCAAAGCCAGACTCAGCAACTTAGCAAGGCCCTAAGCAACTCAGTAAGACCCTATCTCTAAATAAAATATAAAAAAGGGCTGGGGATGTGGCTCAGTGGTTGAATGCCCTTGGGTTCAATCCCTGCTACCAAATAATAATAATAACAACAACAACAACAATAACAACAACAACAACTAATAATATTGGAGCCAGGTGTGGTGGTGCATGCCTGTAATCCCAGCCATTTGGCAGAAGGATTGCAAGTTCAAAGCCAGCCTCAGCAACTTAGTGAGACCCTTTCTCAAAATAAAAATTAAAAAGGGCTGGAGATGTGGCTCAGTGGTAAACCTCCTCTAGGTTCAATCTCTGGTACAAAAACAAAAACAAAACAAAACAAGTGAACAAAAATACATATATATGATCATTGTGGAAAATTGGAAAATACAAAAAAAATATATAAAATATATAGGGTGAAGAGTCACCTGTAAACACTCCCTGCATAGAAGTAATTGGTGTTCTTACTTCACAAGAAGCCTAGTTGTTTTCTGTGTGTGCACATACACATGTGTCTTAGAATTTTAGTGTGTAAGAATATGTTCTTCTAAAAGATGGTCTATAATAGCTACACAGCGTTCTGCTATATACATGTGCCATAATTTATTTAACAATTTCCTGTTATGGGACATTTAGGCTGGTTCCAAACTTTGCTATAATAATCAGTGCTGTTATAAACTTGTTTTTATATATGCCTTGTGCTTGTCTTATCCTAGAAGAATCGCTGCATCAAAGATTTGTTATCTCCTTAATTCTCATATGTCTGTCATTCATTCTCAATTTCATTTTCTTTTTCATCATTTTAATTTCTTTTGATTTTCTTTTTTTAAAATCAGTATTCCTTTCAAGGATTAATTCTGTTGTGGTTCTATTTTTTATTTTTGGCAATGCTGTGGCTTGAACCCAGAACCTTGTGCATGCTAGGCAAGCACTCTACCACTGAGCTTCAGCCCCAGACCCTGCAATTGCATTTTTATTAGTTTCTTTATAATAGTTCCTCACTTTATTTGGTTCTTTTTTTGTTCGTGTGTGTGTGTGGTAGTGGGGCAGATACTGAGGATTAAACCCAGGAGTGCTCCATCACTGTGCTACATTCCCAGCCTTTAAATTTTTTTTTTTTAAACTTTGAGACAGGGTCTGGCCTTGTCAACAACAACAAGGTCTGGTCTAGTCTTGCCTAGGCTGGCCTTGAACTTGCAATCCTTCTGCATTAGCCTCCCAAGTAGCTGGGATTCAGGTGTGCTCCATCGTGTCTGACCCGCTTCTTTTTTTTTTCTTCACATTTTGGCCTACAAACAAGCGTACATTTTCCAAATTTTCCATTTCCAGTGGTCTACTCTTTGTATCTTTTTTTTTTTTTGGTACTGGGGATTGAACTCAGGGGCACTCGACCACTGAGCCACATCCCCAGCCCTATTTTGTGTTTTATGTAGAGACAGGGTCTCACTGAGTTGCTTAGCGCCTCACCATTGCTGAGGCTGGCTTTGAACTCGCGATTCTCCTGTCTCAGCCTCCCAAAGTGCTGGGATTACAAGCGTGAGCTACCATGCCCGGCTTACTCTTTGTATCTTAAGTGCAACATTTTGCTGTTGTATTGTAGACTATTTCTGGCAGCTTCATCCTATGCATTGTTCATTTGTCCTTGAATGAAGAAAGTTTTGTCAGGTCTTGTGTTTGCCCATTGATAGGACACGTCCTTTCTACTCGGTTTTCCTCTCTCTGTCTTGTGGCCAACAGACTCTCCTTTTAGATCTTGACTTTGTTAACATAAATTTATGTCTCTAGTTCAGCTCCTCAGTATCCTGCCAGGAGCGAGGAAGAGGTTGTCCTAGCAGGGAACATCTGTGTTCTCTTTCTTCTGTGTTTGTGGGAGCTGCTGAGATGGGGTTAGTTTATGCTTAGGGCTTTTTCTTTGGCCCAACCTTCACACTAGCTATAAGCTGTGACTGTGGCCACGTAATACCTGTCACATCAGAGCAAGCTCTTGCTGCACACCTATAGATACCACATCATTGCCCTGGGATCTCCCATCCTGTGCTTTTAAAGTACTGTTTTCTAGAGCCACAGTACAGTCTATGGTCCTCTAGCGCTTGGCCCCCTCCAAACAAAGGGGCATTAGTAGGGTTCCACTGGGGTTCTGTAATTTAACCTCTAAAGACTGCAGCTGCAACCCAGTGGGGCAATTACAAGTCTAGCCTGGTAGCCTTTTCAATCTAGCCTCAGCTACATTCTTTCTATCTAACAGTGATTCTTTTTCTTTCATTCATGCCCTTATTCCAAGCATAAATCTTCTGGGTTATTATGTATTACGAGAGACCAACCCATAAGCTAGCATGGATCCTTCTTGCTTTTTCTGCTGGGTGCAGTGTTTTTCTTCCCTTGCTGGCCTGCCACTAAGTGCTGCTCTGGGCTATATGACTTCAAAGCCATTCCCCAAGAGGTAGCTGTCCTTAAACTAAAACTAAAACGTGAGACATTTCGAGCTCTTTAAATAATAATAATAATAATAATAAAACGCCCTGTGAATTCTCTGCTTTTCATGTGGTTCCTAGTGCTCCCCCGCCAGTGTGACCTGTTGTGGGCTGCCAGCTCTCATTCCTTTGATGTCTGTCTCCAGGATACCTCTCTGGAATCTGTGCAGAGGAGAGTGAAATTGTCTGGTGTGAGTGTGTTTGTTGGGGAGAGCTGTCGGAGGAGACCCCAGTAACTTTGTGGGCATGTTCGGAAGGAAATGTGCTTGAATTAGCAATAACCCTGGGGAAACATAAGTACTTCTTGATTAGGGAGAATATTTCAGTTTTCCTTTTCACCCCCCAACCACATTTCCCCTTACTCTCCTTTAGTATTCACTGCAAAGTGATCACCATCACATGATCTTGAGTTATCCTTATTTTCCAAGTTCTTCAAAGCAGGCGTGTGGGTCCCTGTTGGAAGTTGATTCCTTCTGTTTGCTTTGACCATTTTTCTGTTGGAAAGCTTAGGCTCTTCTTTTTATTATTGTTATTGTTGTTATTATTATTATTATTATTATTATTATTATTACTAGTAGTAGTAGTAGTAATTGTAGATGGAAAGCATGCCTTTATTTTATTTGTTTATTTTTATGTGGTGCTGAGGATTGAACTCAGTGCCTCACATGTACTAGGCAAGCACTCTGCCACTGAGCCACAACCCCAGCCCTGCCCAGCCTCTTCTTTTTAGTCATTCCTCTCTCCATCTTTTTTTTTCCTTTCAACAGTTACAACGACAACAGCAGTTTCTTTCTTTTTTTGGGGAGGGGGTACTGGGGATTGAACTCAGGGACACTCAACCAGTAAGCCACATCCCCAGCCCTATTTTTTATGTAGAGATAGGGTCTCACTGAGTTGCTTAGTGCCTTGCTGTTGCTGAGGCTGGCTTTGAACTCATGATCTTTCTACCTTGGCTTCCTGAGCCGCTGGGATTACATGAGTGTGCCACCGGACCTGGCAAATTTCTTTCTGTTTTTGGTAGGGGATTGAACTGAAGGGCAATTGACCCCTGAGCCAGGTCCCCAGCCCTATTTTGTGTTTTTATTTAGAGACAGGGTCTCACTGAGTTGCTTAGCACCTTGCTTTTGCTGAGGCTGGCTTTGAACTCATGATCCTCCTGCCTCAGCCTTTTGAGCTGCTAGGATTACAGGCATGCACCACTGTACCCAGCTGCCAGTTTATTTCTTACTATAGAGAATTTGAAATATAGGTTGAGTATCCTATCTGAAATGCCGAGGACCAGGAGTATTTCAGATTCCCAAGTTTTTTAGATCTTAGAATATTTGCAAGGACTTTACCAGTTGAATATCCCTAATATGAAAATCCAAAATTCAAAATGTTCTAAAATCTGAAAATTTTCCAGTCTCACAAATGAAATACTTGTGAATTTTAGGATTTTAGATTTCAGATTAAGGATGCTCAACCTATGCATGCAAAAGTAGATATAATAATATCAGCCCCCATATACTCTCATCCACCTGCAAATATGATCAATTTATAGCAATCCTTGTTTCATCTATACCCTCTCATATCCTACTTCCCCTCTCATGTTTTGAAGCAAATCCCAGACATTATGTCATTTCAGCCATAATTTTTAAATATATTGTTTTAGTTATAGATGGACACAATATCTTTATTTATTTTTATGTGGTACTGAGGATTGAACCCAGTGCCTCACGCATGCAAGGCAAGCGCTTTACCACTGAGCTATAGTCCCAACCCCCTCAGCCATAAATATTTAATGTGTACCTATAAAAGGTACACAAGATAAGAATTTGAAGAAATACCCCCAAATTTTCATATTCCAAATTAATAAATCCTTACTATAATGAAATATTATCCAATTATTGTTAAGATATTCCATCCCCCCTCCTTTTTTTGGTACTGAGGATTGAACCCCAGAGGCACTTACCTACTGAGCCACATCCCCAGTCCTTTATATATTTTACCTAGAGACAGAGTCTTGCTGAGTTGCTTAGGGCCTCATTAAGTTGCTGAGGCTGGCTTTGAACTTGCAATTCTCCTGCATCAGCCTCCTGAGCCATGCACCACCACACCCAGCCTGTATCTCATTTTTAGCCTATTTTTATTGTATATATTGACGGTGTACAACATAATTTCTTTTGCTTATTTTCTTTTTGGTACTAGGGATCGAACCCCAGGATGCTTTACCACTAAACCATATTCTTATCCATTTTTTAAAAAATTTTGAGACAGGGTATTGCTAAGTTGCTGAGGGTATTCTTTCTTTCTTTCTTTTTTTTTTTTTTTTGGTACCGAGAATTGAACTCAGGGGCACTTGACCACTGAGTCACATCCCCAGCCCTCTTTTGTGTTTTATGTAGAGACAGGGTCTCACTGAGTTGCTTAGCGCCTCGCCTTTGCTGAGGCTGGCTTTGAAGTCATGATTCTCCTGTCTCAGCCTCCCTAAGTGCTGGGATTACAGGTGTGCACCACCACGCCCAGCTGAGGCTATCCGTGAATTTGCAGTCCCCCTGCCTCAGCCTCCTGAGTCACTGGTATTACAGGTGTTTGCCATTGTGCCCGACAACATACAGTTTTGACATACTTAGTGAAGTGGTTACTATAGTCAAGCAAGTAAGTTTATCCATTACTTTGCCTAGTTACCTTCTTTTAGGTAGCTTTTAAAATTATGCGTATGTCTTGATTAACCTTAAGCTTTCTTTAATTGTTTACCCTGCACAAGCTTAGAGAGCTCTAGTTAAACTTCACACCGACCTAGCAAGGGACATTCAGTGAAAGTCAGCCTGTTTAGGATACTTGACCGGCTACCCAAATATCAAAGAACCTAAGGCAGGCTGTCAGTTAGCCTTGTGACTGGAGCTCTGGGCTCCTTCTTTCCTCTGGGGTGGGAGCCCTGGAAGCCATAGAGAATGTTGTTATCAACTCTGAGCTTCTGGAGTCACAACAAATTTTTGTTAAATATGTTTTGTAGGGGCTGGGAGTGTTAGTTTAGTGGTAGAGTGCATGCTAGCATGCTAGGTTCAGTCCCTAGCACTAAATATATATTATGTTGTATCAAATGACAGCACTTACAAATGTTATTCAGTTTTTCTTTTTTAATAACTTACATAGCGCCCGGTGTGGTGGAGCACACTTATAATCCCAGTGGCTCAGGAGGCTGAGGCAGGAGGATTGCAAATTCAAAGCCAACCTCAACAATTTAGTGAGGGCTGGGGATGTGCTCAGTGGTTAAGCGCCCCTCGTTTAATCCCTGGTACCTCCCCCCCCCCAAAAAAAAAGAACTTCCAAAGCAGTCACTGTGTACTTAGCACTATTTTAATTGCTTATAAATATTAGCTCACTTAATTTTCACAATGACCTTCAGAGATTCCTTCTGTTTACATCAGTTGTCCTCCAAAGAATGGCTGCTGTGTCTGTTGGTGTGTCTGTGTCACTGACATGCCGCTCACACTCCAACTGTGAATTAACACAGCAGCAGGCTTCCACACTGTGTGAACACTCTTGAGGAGAGGGCCTGGCTAAAGACATCTCCTAAAGCTGTTTTTTGGCCCTTTTCTGCCAGGGGGTATTGTGATGGTGAACACAAGTCCTGCATTTTCTGGAACACTCCCAGTTTTATAGAATTTTACTTCTTTCAGTAAAAATAAGTTCACATGAATAAATGTGATTGAACTACAATGCCTATGTAAAGTATTTCATATTTACTTGCAAGTTAAAAAAAAAAATCCATCATAAAGCTACAGGGTCTGAACAGTGGTTCAGCTGACAGCAGTGATGCCTGACTGATGTTTTGTCCTCTGTGTTGGTCAGGTGTCTGCAGCAGCCTTTTTTTTTTTTTTTAATTTCTTTTTTAGTTGATAGATCTTTATTTTATTCATTTTTTATATGTGGTGCTGAGGATTGAACCCAGTGCCTCCCGCATGCTAGGCAAGCGCTCTACCACTGAGCTACAGCCCCAGCGCCCCTCCCCCCCTTTTCTTACTCTGCACAGTTGAGATTTGGTACCCAAGGAAGGACTCGGGCTAACAACCTCTGCTTCTCTCCCTGCTTCTCCCGGGCCTGTGCCTTTCATCCAGGTCCATTTCTCCTGCAGCAGCATCCTGTCTTCAGGTTGTTCTGGGGACTGGAAGATGTGGAAGGAGAGAATCATCGGGCAATGCCATCTAGTGTGTGGCATGTCCATTCATAGGAGAGGCTTTACCTGGGGCCACTGCTGGCCCTGGTCATATATAGTGCACAGATAGCATGTAAGAGCTGCACCTGTCATATGTGCAGTCATGTGCCAAGGCACCTAAGCTACAGTGCCTCAGGGATGGTTCTTTCACTTAGGGGGAGAAAGAAGACAATGCGAAACCAAAAAGCTTTGTCATAGAGGAAACTTGGGGTGTAATGGAAGAAGATTGCATTAACCAGGCCCTCTGGTGACTAGTATTCACACAGTGTTGAGGCCTGGTTGTGTGACTTCAGTTGTAGGTTGAATGTGAGTGGGATGCTGGTGATACCGAGAGGCTCCAGCCACACCATGGAAGATGGTTGATGTGAGCAAGAGTGGGACCGACAGTAGTGTGGCCTCATGGCAGCAGGGCTGCAGGTTTTATTTGAGGTAAGTTTGAAGGACATAGCTGGCATGGTATATTGTGGCATGGAATGAAGGGTGCCTTTGTTCTGAAGGACTAGAACTAGCAATTGCCCACGTTAACAGCAGTCTGTCCCAGAGCACTATCCAGGTAGAACTCAGGGTCTTAGACACAGTAGGTGCTCAGTAAGTACATACTGGGCAAGGGAGTGGGTAGCTCATCAATCAGAATGCTAGCTTACTTCAGTGGGTCCTGAGGCTGGCGTTTTGTCCTTTGCCTGCAGCCTTACCAGGTCTCCAAAAAGCATTATCACTTTTTGTTATGAGGTTCCTCCTTATTTTGCCTTGGCCAGGAGGTTTAAGGGCTTTCCAAAGCCTTCTCAGGTCACACGCTGGCCTGATTTTGTAACTCTCAGTTTCTAAGAGCTGCCCTTCCCCAAACCTACTTTAGTTGGCTCCTCACAAAATAGCCTCTGGTTTGTGCGTGCCCCATCAGCATGGTAGCCTGGTGGGGGCCCCCACTTCTCTGTACTCTTAAGCCTGGGGTATTTCTGGCTGCCATACAGACCACATAATATAGGAAAGGTGGTGACTTTTGCCAGAGAATCCCTACAAACTTAGGAATCGGGGTGGAGTCCTGTGGCCGTTTTAAAGGCACAGCGAGATGATGAAGTGATGAGTGGCAGCGCACAAGTTCGCTGTCCAGCTGGAGAGCCGGCCGGGAACCAGGGTAGGAGAATGTTCTTATTGGATTGGAATTTGGCCAGATGTGAGATTTTATTGACTCTAAGTCACTAATTCAAAGACTTTTCCAGCAGTAACCCCAGGTTTTCCTCTTACTGTACTTCCTTTATTTTCCCTAGTCTGCATTCATGACTTTTATAATCATAAAGTTCAAAATAAAATGACTAATTTAAAAATTAATTGAAGGGCAGGGGATGTAGCTTAGTTTTAAAGAGCTTGCCTAGAAAGTAGGTTCAAGTCGGGCGCGGTGGCTCAAGCCTGTAATCCCAGCACTTAGGGAGGCTGGGACAGGAGAATTGCGAGTTCAAAGCCAGCCTCAGCAACGGCGAGGTGCTAAGCAACTCAGTGAGACCCTGTCTCTACATAAAACACAAAATAGGGCTGGGGATGTGGCTCAGTGGTCAAGTGCCCCTGAGTTCAATCCCCCATACCAAAAAAAAAAAATTAACTAATTGAAGCTGGAGACCATCATGTCATTTGTTAGATTGCATAGTGGGAGTGTACCCCCACCACCCCCATTTGTTTATTTTTTAATTAATAAAAAGCAAGGGAGTTTGTGCTTGAGGCTTGAGGACCTTGGCTGCTTGTCTTGGAATCTGTGACCTTAGTCCAAATTGATAGTGTTCTGGTATTTGTGGAAACTTTTATTTATTTATTTTATAAAAAGCTTAAATGAAGGTATGTTTTCTAAAACTGACCACGTAGCGCTCTGGATAAACAGTTTTCTAGTAAGAGCTGTGTGAATAATGGGGATGTGGATTTACCATAGGGGTCTTGAGTATTTTTAAAAGGCATTGTTTTAAGTTGGTGGGAGGCACAGATGAAAGGAGGAATTTCAAGATAAGCCCTGTGAATGATTTTGCGTAGCAGTGAGGAGTGGAGATGGATGGGATTTGCACTGGCGTTCATGCACAGTCCTGATGCAAAAAGTGTATCCAAGCAGAAGGCTGCCCCGCGACTCATCAGCAGTGAAGGGGCCCTCATTTTGGCTGGGATTTGGGAATTGAGCATGTGGTGGGTCTAATATTAGAAAACCACTTCTTACCCTTCCCCCATCCTTTTTCTTAGAGCATTCTGTTCCTTTCACAATGTGGGCATCCAGTCTCTCCCCCTCTTGCCTTTTGTGCTTTCTCTGTGAGCCATCATTGAATTTATTTCTTGACTGCTTATCTTTTTATTAATCAGATTTTCTCCCTTGGCTGAGCTCTTCTCCCATGGGCCTTGCCTCCGTCTTATGGTGGATGCTCACCAGGTCTTGGTTCTGTGCTGAGATGCAAATATGGGCTTCTGTAAATGATAACTGCAAACCTGGAGTTCAGAACAGATCTGAAAACTCAAATAGCTAGTATGTGGTTGGTTGTATTATTTCTTGGTTCCCAGTCAGGGATGAGGTACTAAATGATCTTGTATTTTGGAACTTTGAGGATTTGAAACCAGGTGAATTTTATCCTGGTGGATTTAGGCTGCAGATGTTAAGTTAGTGGGAAGGAACTGTCAAAGTGGTGGTGAAGACCGAACTTGAGCAGGTTATAGAGGAGGGCCTAGCTGCTTTGTCTCTGATTTCCTTTGCAACCTTGGATAATTTAAATCAATGCAAGAAAATTTTTAGTGAGAGTTGATAAACAGCCTTTTCAGTTCTTAGTTTCCTCATCTTTAAAAGAGGAAGTTATTGGACTGAATAATTTCTATGTTCTTTTCAGCTCCAAAATTTTGTGGGAAAATCATCTGGTTATTTAGATACAGATGTGGTTGAGAATGTTTAGACTTTCTAAGAAACCAGTTGACTTGAAATAAATAATACATAAAAA
This sequence comes from Xerus rutilus, assembly GCA_028644305.1. Taxonomy (NCBI): domain Eukaryota; kingdom Metazoa; phylum Chordata; class Mammalia; order Rodentia; family Sciuridae; genus Xerus; species Xerus rutilus. The sequence continues at coordinate 41,046,734 of CM053402.1, forward strand.
TAATTTTAGGGGGCTGGGATTGTAGCTCAGCGGTAGAGCGCTTGCCTCGCATGCGTGAGGCCCTGGGTTCGATCCTCAGCACCACATACAAAGCATTAAAATAAAGACATTGTGTCCATCTACAGCTAAAAAATATATATATATAAAAAAATAGGGGGGCAGTTCCAAGATGGCGGCCTAGGCAGACGCTGCGGTCAGTCTCTCCAGAGCCAGAGATTGAAGTTGTGGAAATACCATCTCCCAGCCAGCTTCTGGATCATCCTACAGCTGCCCCGGCAGGAATTTCACTTGCGCGTGAAAGCAGGGCCACCAGGCAGCAGCCACTACCACAAGCAGCGCGTCTTCGGCAGCAAGCGGCGGCGGAGCTCAGCCGCGGCGGCTTA
>CM053402.1:41047616-41080929 GCA_028644305.1 Xerus rutilus
TCTTCTTCTTCTTCTTCTTCTTCTTCTTCTTCTTCTTCTTTTCTTAGTTTTGGAAAATATTTTTCACCAAAATGTGCTACTTAACATTAATGTATAGTGGACCTTTTCTTGTTATATGAAAATGCATAAATAAAGATTTGCAACTAAAAAAATAATAATAATAATAATAATAATTTTAGGTCCAGTATAGTAAATATATGGGATAATAATTATACTGACAATAGCTACATTTAATGAACTCTTAATATGTGTAATCTTTAGATGTATCAATTTATTTGGTCTATATAACCTATGAGGTTACCCATTTTATAGATGGCAGAAACTGAGGCAATGAGAGGTTAGGTAACTTTTGTTAGATTACAAATTGGTAAGTGATGCATCTGGGATTCAAAACAGGCAGGCTGACTCCACAAAATTCACCGAGTGTGAAAGGATAGTTTTATGAGGTTTCTCCAAAGAGAGAGAATCAATAGGAGATAGATAGATAGATAGATATGTGTGAAGGGATATATTAAGGGAATTGTCTCACTCAGTTATGGTGGCCGAGAAGTCCCGCCACAGGCCATCTGCAAGTTAGAGACCCTGGGATACTAGTAGTCCAAATTCTAAAGCCTTAGAATCGGGGGAGGTGATGTTGCAAATCTCAGTCTAAGGCTAAAGAGAACCTGGTGGGGGCCACTATCATAAGTCCTGCAGTCCAAAGGCTGAAGAGTCTAGAGTTCCAGTGTCCAAAGCGCAGGAGGAAAGACTGCGTCACAACTGAAAGAGAGAAACTGGGCGTGGTGGTGCACGCCTGTAATCCCTGAACTTTAGGAGGCTGAGACAGGAGAATCACAAGTTCAAAGCCAGACTCAGCAAGGCACTAAGCAACTCAGTGAGACCCTGTCTCTACATAAAACACAAAATAGAGCTGGGGATGTGGCTCAGTGGCCGAGTACCCCTGAGTTCGGTCCCCAGTACCAAAAAGAGAGAGAGAGAGAGAGAGAAAGAGAGATTTTTTTCCCTGCCTTTTTGTTCTACCCAGTCCCCCAGCCGATTGGATGGTACCTACTCACACTGAGGGCAGGTCTTCCCCACTCAGTCTTCAACTCTGATATCGCCAGTCTCCTCTGAAAATACCCAGTTCCTTACTCCAGTCAAGTTGACACCTAAAACTAACCATCACTGTCATTGTAGAGCCCCTTGGTGATTCCCCAGCATCTCGCATTGCTGTATACAGTAGCCAGACCGTGCTTTTTAGGATGGATGAGTCAGGGGCAGCAGGAGGAAGCAGCAGGCGGGTGGTCTGAATTCTTGTCCTGTGTGTGGCAGGAAGGGAGATGGGCCACTGGTGTTATTGAACCCAGAAAGGACCTTAATAAGGGAAAACATAGGTTTCTTTCCTCAGGTGTAGCTCCCTAGGCTTCATCCATTGTACCAGGGGAGTAATTCTTCTCAAAAGGGCCTGTTACTGGCTGGGGCTGTAGCTCAGTGGTAGAGCGCATGCCTCACATGTGTCAGGCACTGAGTTCAGTCCTCAGCACCACATAAAAATAAACATATAAAAAAAATTTTTTTTTAAAGGGCCTGTTATGGTTTGGAGATGAGGCGTTCCCCCCAAATTCCTGTGTTAATGCACGAATATTCAGAGGTAAATGATTAGATCGTGAGAGCTATAGTACAGCCAGTCCATCCTAGTTTGAATAAACTGACTGGGTGATAACACTAGGCACGTAGAGTATAACTGGAGGAGGTGGGTTCTTGGGAGCATGCCCTGGGAGGGTTAATTTTCCTGGCAGACCGTTCCCCTCTTTCTGCTACCTGGCCACCACAATGGTGCTTCTCTGCCACGCTCTTCTGCCATGATGTTCTGCCTCCTCTTGGGCCCAGAGCAATGGAGTTGGCCTATCATGGACTAAACCTCTGAAACTGTGAGCTAAAATAAACTTTGCCTGCTCTAAGTTGTCTATGTCAGGTATTTTGGTCACAGCATCAAAAAGCTACATTTCATAGGACCCACAAGAGCAATAGTTTCAATTGCACCAAGCCCCTCCATGCCGGGTGCCATTCCATTGTACCAAATCTAGGTTCTACCACTCTCCAGCAGGCATCCGTGGCACGTGAGCCCTCTTCTCACAGAGCCAACACAAGGCACCTTCCCATTTGCCTCTGCTTGCTCAGATTGTTTCATCAACCTAGAATGCCTTGTCCCTGTGCTCTGCCCATCCAAATCCAACTATGACCTCCACAAAGTCCTCTCCAGCTCTCTTGGTTGTCCCCTTTCTTTGGAATCTCTGGTTTTCTCTCTTTTTCTTTCTTTTCTTCCTTCTCTCCCTTCCTCCCTCCCTCCTTCTTTCCTTCCTTCCTTCCTTCCTTCCTTCCTTCCTTCCTTTCTTTCCTTCCTTCCTCTCTCCCTCCCTGCCTCTCTCTCTTCCTCCCTCCCTCCCTTCCTTCTTTCCTTCCTTCCTTCGTTCCTTCCTTCCTTCCTTCCTTCCTTCCGATTGAACTCAGGGGTACTCGACCACTGAGCCACATTCCCAGCCCAATTTTGTGTTTTATGTAGAGACAGGGTCTCACTGAGTTGCTTAGTGCCTCGCCATTGCTGAGGCTGGCTTTGAACTCGTGATTTTCCTGTCTCAGCCTCCCAAAGTGCTGGGATTATGGGCATGTGCCACCGTGCCCAGCTTGGTTTTCTTTTTCTTTTCAAAAATTTATCAATCTGTGTTGATTTTTGCTCTCTAACTCATATAATAAGCACTTTAGAGAAAAAGAGTAGGACAGAAAATTTAGATTGCTCACTTTCTGTTCAGGGGATACTGAGACCAGTTCTAAATCAGTTTCTAGAACTTCAGACTTCATTTGGCAGGGAGGTTTCAGGGATTGAACTCATGGACACTCGACTGCTGAGCCCCATCCCCAGCCTATTTTGTTTTATGTAGAGACAGGGTCTCACTGAGTTGCTTAGCTCCTTGCTGTTGCTGAGGTTAGCTTTGAACTTGTGATTCTCCTGTCTTAGCCTCCCAAAGTGCTGGGATTACAGGCGTGTGCCACTGCGCCCGGCAGACTTGATTTTTCACATTAGAGATGTTAAGCATGCTTTGGCCTACAGATCAGCCTATCAACTTCTGGACCTAAATTTCTAGCAAGACTGTTTAGAGAAAGAAAGAGAGGCCTATTTCATGTAGCCTATTTCATGTAGCTGGCAACAAACTTATGAAATTTGTTACCTAGGAGGGAAAATATGCAGAGAATTATAAATCATGAGTGATAGTCACCTGTTCTTACCAAGAGATGCTAGGTACTGTGTCACTGGGTCTTCTGCTGATGACCGAGGACTTGGGTGTACTAGGCTGGTTAGGATAAATTTCATCTTGCCAGCCAACATTGATTGGTGAGTGAGTTGCTTTGTGAGCTGAGTGTTGAGAAGGATTCTGAGGCCTTTGTGGTTGTCATGTCTCTGTGGTTGTCACTCTCGAGAGGAAAATGATGGCAGTCCTAAGATGTTCTCTACCTTCCTGGGACTCTGCCCAAGGTGAGGCTGCCCCTCTTGGTTAGCATTTCCTCTAAACAGAAGCAGAAGAGAGAAGTTGACAAAGCATATACCCTGAAGCCCTTGGAGCCCATGGGCTATGGGAGTGTATGTAGAATATAAAATATTGCTTCCCCATTCCTACTTGAGTCTATTTTAAGTCAGGAATAGCCCAAGGATATCTGAGAGCTCTATTCCTAAAGGCCAGAAGTGAAGTACCTCTTGCTTCCTTATAACAGCAGATGACTTATGCAAAGCCAGCCACAACAGAGCACTTTCAGCCCACTCAGCAGCTTGGCAAAGGGTCACCAGCCCACTCACTGCCTGCTGATGGGCTGTAGCAGATGGGTACCTCCTAGAGCCTCTTCCTGATGAGCCTTTCTGCTGGGCCCCACTAGAACTCACACAGGGCAGTGGTTACCTCTCTCTAGCCCCATCCTTGAGGAACCAGCTCCAAAGATTCCATTCAAATAAATATTTTCTTAGAAGAGGCCCAGGCCTTCACCCGAGACTGCCTTAATTTGTAGTTAATACTTAGCTGAGGACAGGAATATAGCACCAGAAACTGCCTTACAGTTCTGTTTTGCTCAAGACTTGTGTTTTTTGTTGTTGTTGTTGTTGTTGTTTTTTGGGGGGTGCCAGGGATTGAACTCAGGGGCCCTTGACTACTGAGCCACATCTCCAGCCCTTTTTTGTATTTTATTTAGAGACAGGGTCTCACTGAGTTACTTAGCATCTCACTGTTGCTGAGGCTGGCTTTGAACTCTTGATCCTCCTGCTTCAGCTCCTGAGCAGCTAGGATTACAGGTGTGTGCCACTGTGCCCCCTGGCTAAGACTTGTGGTTTTGAAACTGGGTCTGCATCAGAATCACCTGGAAGGCTGAGGGTATAGCTTGGTGGTAGAGTGGGTGTTTAACATGCCTGAAGTCCTGAGTTTGATCCCCAGCACTGCCTCTCCCCCACAAAAAATATTCCCTTGGAAGACTTGTTAAGATGCAGATTCCTGGGCTCTGTTCAGATTTAGAGTTGAGAGTCTGGGCTGAGCCCAAGAAATTGTAGTTCTAACAAGTTCTCAGATGCTGCTGCTGGTCCAGGGAACAGACTAAGAACCACTACTCAGAACCAGTACCATGACGGTTTTGATGAGACTATTAGGTAGACAGACTTTTCAGACAATCTTTGTTTTTGTTTTTGTTTTCCCTATGCCTTCAATTAGATTAAAAATATATATTAATTGTTTGTTTTTTGAGATGAGGTTTCACTATGTTGCCCAGGCTAGTTCCTCAAACTCCTGGGCTCATGGGATCCTCCTGACTCAGCCTCCTGACGAGTTGGGACTACAAGTGCATACCAATTGCACCCAGCTGAAAATGTGTTTTAAATTAAATAATATAGCTATGACTAAAACAAAATGAAATAGTATATATATAGACCTATAATGAAGTGTGATGTTTCTTTCCATTATTAAAAGCTATCACTTTTAAGTGTTTGCTTTTTTCCTTTCTTTTTTTTTTAGATGTTATATATCTTGAAAATTAACTCCACATCTCTAATAAATACTCTTGCTGATATTTCTGTGTCAATTTTTTTACTATTATTTGTTGTTTTTGTGCTGGGATTAATGACAATCAAGCTCACTTAAACTCAATTCTCATCCTCTTGATAAAACTATATAACCATTTATGGTTTTCTTGGTTTCACCTTTTTTTTTTCAATTCTGCATTTTGAACCCAGGACCTTGAGCATACTAGGAAATCCCACTACCACTGAGCTTCATTGCTAGCCCTACATCTTTAATTATAAATAACATGCTTATGCCTTTAGTCCTTGTCCTCAATGAAGACAAGTTTTTTATAAGTTGAGAATGTTGATTTCTCTCCATCCTGCCCTTCAATTCTCTAATTTTTCTCCTCTCACCTTTCTTGGGGGTGGGGGGTGGGGTGGGGGTGGGTGAGTGGGGTCTTTTCTTTGACTTTGTCAAGGTTGGTAATATTTATATTCTGTTACATAACTGTGATTTGTGCTTTGAAATCATGCTATGTATATAGTTGAAAATCAGCCAATCAATCAATAGTGGCATTGTTTCTGTAAATACTGTTCACAGTAGGACCTGGGGTGTAGCTCAGTGGTAGAGTGCTTTCCTAACATGTGGGAGGCCCTGGGTTCAGTCCCCAGCAACATACACAAGTCCATGGCAAATTCAGGTGACATATTATGATTACATTGTTATACAGCTTTTTGCTTTTCCTAAAGTTTCTTCCTTCTTTCTCTCCCTCCCTCTCTCCTGAGGATAGAAATGAGGGCCTTATATGCATGTTATGCAAGCACGTTACCACTGAGCTACATCTTCAGACTCCTTTAAAATGTTTCTTTTGACGCAGGATCTTGCTAAGTTGCCTATGCTGGTCTCAAACTTGGAATATTCCTCAATCTCCCAATTACAGGCATATCTCACTTATTTTGCCTGAAATCTAATTGCCTTTCCCCCCCTTGTATGATTTGACTATGTCCTCAGTTTTTTCCCCCTAGAACTTTTGATCCATTCAGGTATTTTACTGAGATCCCCTCCACCAACACTTTTTTTTTTTTTTAAACTCAGAGAGTCCTCTTTCTTGGACTTTCCAGTCCTCCATTCTGGACAGGTTGTACTCTGGGTCTGCTACACAGCTGTCATCCTGGAACTTTACTTGAGTACTTTTCCAAGTTAAATTTCCAATTGTATTTTTTATTCTAACTCCAGTCACAGATTGGTTCCAATCCTTCTTTTTTTTAATATATATTTGTAGCCCACATACCAATTAGGAGTGTTACCAAGGAGATCTTAAAGAACAAAACGCATTTGTGAGAGCAGAGCTTTAAAATTTAGTGTGTGAGTTCAGCACAGGTTAAGTGTAAATGAGAATCAGCTGTCTTTTGGATGAAACACTACTGTAGTTTTTTTTAAAGAAGATTAAAACCGGAAATAAAGCAATGATTCCAAAAAGCCGTCCTTTTTCCAGAGCAGCCCAGCTGCTTTGCAGTCTGAATTTCAGCCTCTTCCTGTGGATCAGCTTGGAATCAGAGCTGTTTTTAAGGGGTTGAAAGGTACATGGTATGGTGGAAAATGCTAGACTAAGATTTATCCCAAATCCTGAGTTGAAATCTTGGCTTTGTTTTCAGTTAGATAGTTGATCTCCCTTAATGTACATTCAATAAGCTTAACCTTCCTGGAATACTGGGAAGAGTAAATAAACCAAAGGATAGGATGGCACACTGGAAAAGCAAGATGCTCTGTGTACACAGGTTATTATGAAGTTGTGATGAGATACTGAATCTTGCAAGAGCAAAACTTGTGAAAACAAAGTGAGAGAGAACTGAGCTGAAGTTTGATGTATGGTTAAATACAATTTATGTCTAATTGGACACGTTGAGTCATGTGAATCAAGATCTTGCTGCTGTAGTCACCAACTCAAATGCCAGTAGAGGGCCAGGTTGAGGACTAAGCCCAGTCCTTTGTAACCAACCTCATCTGCTTATATTAGCAAAGTTAACTTCTCTGAGAAGCTGGACTGGTGTTAATTAAAAAAGAAAAGAGAGGATAAACACCAGAGGTAAAGGAAAACCACAGACTGTAAGCTTGAAGTTGATTCTGGCCAAAAATTTGGAAGAATTACTATATTCACGGGACTGTGGTAAGCAACGAATGAGGATGCAGATGAAGGTGCTCTGCAAATGAAGTGCTGGACCAAGGTGTCACCATTAAAGACCTTGCTTATGGGCACAGAGTATAGGAAGTATGTGTGTTGTGGGGTGTGGGGGGGAGGTGTCTTAGAGATTCAGCACCACTTTTTAAAGAAGTGATATCCAACTAACATTATTATTTTTTGGTACCGGGGATTGAACTCAGGGTACTCGACCACTGAGCCACATCCCCAGCCCTATTTTGTGTTTTATGTAGAGACAGGGTCTCACTGAGTTGCTTAGTGCCTCGCCTTTGCTGAGGCTGGCTTTGAACTCGCGATTCTCCTGTCTCAGCCTCCCAAAGTGCTGGGATTACAGGCTTTGCGCCACCACGTCCGGCTCCAACTAACTTCTTATTCCCAAAAAGGGGCAGTTTGAAGTGTTTCTTCACTAACAGAAATGAGGGCCCAGTGTCATCCAGTCTTCTGATTTCCTAAGCTCAAAATCTGAATTTTTATGTGAAACCAGTTAATTTTTACATGATTTTAGTCAGGTTAAATTTTTTATTAACATTGGGCACAACACAGTTCACTAGTTTAAGGCTTCTGCTTTCCTGTATGAAAATTAAGTATACATTGCATACTTGTCCATAAAAATTATTCTGATCATTGCATGACTGTTTATTTATTCATCTCCTAGTTTTGTGGTATCAGCACATGTGAATGATATGACTCGATGCTTCCCCCCAACTCCAAGGAGATTAAGAATAATGTTGAGCTGAACATGGCCAGAATGCATTCCCTTTAGAACACAGTGAGAAACCTGCCCCTGTTACTATTCATCTGATAATCTGATCTTTGGGTTCAGCTAGTTACCAGTTCACCTTATCTAGCCTATCCGCCTCTATCTTATCTACAGGGATTGTATGGGAAATCTAATGGCAGGCTTTCCTTTTGAAGTCAGATATGTTAGGAATACTATTGTTCCCCTAAACTTATTCTTTTGGGATAAGAAGTTAGTTGGATGCCACTTTTTAAATAAGTAGTGGTGCTGGATTAAGGACACCCCCCCACACCCCCAACACACACACTTCCTATACTTTGTGCCCATAAGCAAGGTCTTTAATGGTGACACCTTGGTCCAGCACTTCATTTGCAGAGCACCTTCATCTGCATCCTCATTCGTTGCTTACCACAGTCCCGTGAATATAGTAATTCTTCCAAATTTTTGGCCAGAGTCAACTTCAAGCTTACAGTCTGTGGTTTTCCTTTACCTCTGGTGTTTATCCTCTCTTCTCTTTTTTAATTACCACCAGTCCAGCTTCTCAGAGAAGTTGATGTGGTTGGGGATGAGGTGGGTGAAATTCTTCCATTGCGTTACACTACATGCAGAGTGTTTAGTTAGGGGACAGCTGGTGAGGGGGTGGGCAGGGCTATCTGTAGGTGTTATTTATTTTTTTGGTGGTAGGGACTGAACCACGAGCCTCCCACATGCTCTAAATGTTCTTTTGGAATAAGCTCACCCTTTCCTTCCTTTTCTTCCTTTTTGCCTTTTGTTCTCTGCCTCCTGGAGCCCAGTGCCCTTTGACTGGTATGCTGGGCCTCCCTCGGCCAGAGCATCCCCGGGTGCCTTGCTTCTTCCACCTCTTCCAGATCTAGCACTGCCTCCTGGGTTGTTGTAAACAGTTTTCCTGCTGCACTGGGTAGGAGATGGGCAGAAGTTCTTATCAGTAGACCCTTTAATTATCTAGACCTGTGTTCTGCAAATCTCAAGGACATGTGGGATATCACTGTTAATAAAGAGAGAGAAGAGGAAAAATAGAGTGCAAATAGACTGTAGATGCTTGGAATTTGCAGATGCAACACTGTCTTGACTTTTTTTTCCTAACATTTTTTTAGTTGTTGATGGACACAATGTCTTTATTTTATTGCTCTGTACGTGGTGCTGAGGATCGAACCCAGGGCCTCACGCATGCGAGGCAAGCGCTCTACCGCTGAACTACAATCCCAGCCCCCTGTCTTGACTTTTGAGAGCCTCAAACAATTCTGAAGGTTCCTGACAGGTAGTAATTTATAATTTTGTTGAGACAGATTTGAATCGCAGCTCTATTGTAACTTTTAAAGTAATTAAAACTTTAAAACTTTGTGAAAAGAGCTTTTTTGGGGGTGGGGGTGAGAGTACTAGGGATTGAACCCTGTTGCACTCTGCCGCTGAGCTAAATGAATTACATCCTCATTCCCCACTCCCACCCATTTTGGGAGACAGAGTCTCCACTAAGTTGCTGAGACTTGGCCTTGAATTTGGGATCCTCCTGCCTTAGCCTCGGGAGGATTATAGTAATGTTAGTAATGTGCCATCTGGCGGGGGGAGGGGCTTTTTTGAAAAGAGAATCAGCTCTAGTATTCATGATGTTAGGGCAGAAAAAGAAAAGATATCTCCAAAAATAATAGGTCTTAGCCAGAAAAAGGGAGTTTGGATACACTGAAGACTAGAATGATGGATTTTGCTGTGCTGGAAAAGAGTCCACCTTATTTGTACTCTGTGGGGAAACAAGGACATCATGAAAGCTTAAACAGTGGCTTAAGCTGAGGCACTGTTCCAGTGAGTCAGATCTAGAGAGAGTTAAAAGGGATTGACTTGTAATGAGAGGTAAGACCAAAATAATAAACAAAACCCAAAATGTAGAAATCAGGACAAAGCCAGAAGCCTCCACAACCATTTCTGTATTCATGGGTTGGAGGTCTATGAAGCTGTCTTTTTTTTTTTTTTTTGGAACTGGGGATGGAACTCAGGGGCACTCGCCCACTGAGCCACATCCCCAGCCCTATTTTGTGTTTTATGTAGAGACAGGTCTCACTGAGTTGCTTAGCGCCTCGCCATTGCTGAGGCTGGTCTTGAACTCGCGATTCTCCTGTCTCAGCTTCCCTAAGTGCTGGGATTACAGGCTTGCGCCACCGTGCCCGGCATATGAAGCTGTCTTGATGTGCTTCTCTGGAATGTCAGGCTGTGTATTCCTGTTGTTGGATGTGTGCAGGCAGGTGCTACACAGCCAGCTGTCCTGAGTGTTGTGAAGGAAATTCCAGGCTTTGGGTTTGGGGAGGCCTCATTCATTGGTGTTAAGTGCCCCTATCTATCTTTTTATCATCCTTTTCCTCTCTCTCCTTTTGAGATGCTGGGGATTGAACCCAAGGCCTCACACATGCTAGGCAAGCACTCTAATGCTGATCTGCACCCCAGACTCCCCTCCACTTTTTGAACCCCAGGCCCTCCCCCTCCTTTTTTTTTTTCTTTCTTGTGCCTCATAGCAGGTAGAGACAATTAGTATTGAACTGAAAGAGCAGAGGTTTATGGTGGGCGGGTCCTTATACCTGAATACCTTGACTGTTCCCAAGGCCCCTGCCAAACTTCAAAGGAGCCCTTCCATCTCTCATTTGAAATCAAAATTACCACCTTCAACTGTCTTTGGCTCTATATAACTGTAGTTCCTGCCTGCTTTGCTCAGGCAGTCTTTTTTGAGTGATAGGAGTTTAGCAGATGAAAGTAATTTACACCTAAGGTGTGAATGAGGCTTGGTCTTTGAATGTTTGCATTTCAAAATCAAGTGAGACTTGGGGGTTGCCAGGGACCCAGTGAAGCAGGGGAATGAGGAGTCTAATGAGCACAGTTTCCATTTGGGAAAATGAAAATGTTCTGGAGATGATATTGGTGATAGTTTCAGAACAGTGTGAATGTGCTTAATGCCACTGAACTGCTGCTTAAAAATCGTGAAGATGGTAAATTTTATATGTAATTTACAATAAAAAATAAAAAAATTCAAACGAAGCTTTCACAAAGAATAGCATATAATATTTTATTTTAGGGAATTTTAAAAAATACAGAAAAGCGAAAAATAGGGAAGTCATAAATCTCCCCATGTAGACATTTTGCATTTTACTGTGTTCATATATCCTTCCAGTTATTTTTCTGTGTAAATATAATTGTGCTAGTCAGCTTTCTGTTATGGTAAAAAATACCTGAAATAAACCAACTTAAAAAGAGGATAGGCTTATTTTGGTCCATGATTTTTAGAGATTTCAGTCCATAGTCAGCTGACCCTGTTGCTTTTGGACATGTGACAAGGCCTAAATACATCATGGTAGCAGTGTGTGGTAGAAGAAGCTGCTCACCCCATAGAGGCGGAAAAGCAAAGAAAGAGACAGAGGTCCTATAGTTCCCTTTGAGGAGCACCCCCCCCACCCCCCGCATGATCTAAGACTTCTCTAGGACCCACCTCTGAAAGATTCCAGTACCACCTAATAGTACCTCTCTGGGAACCAAGGTTTTAACACAAGATCCAACTATAGCAATACTTAAAAAAAAAAAAAAATTGGAGGCAGGACTAAACTATACAAATTATTTTGTTCTTTTCACTTACTTTACATGAATAGTATCCTGTGTCATTTATCAAATATTCATTTAATACATCATTTGTTTAAACAGCTGCTGGTATTCTGCCATTTCTGACCCCAGATAAGGTTTTCTTTCCAGCATGGAATGCATTCCCATTGTGTCCTATCTAGTTCTTTCACACCAGTTATCAGAGTTTCTAATTGTATGTGTTTTGGGGCGATTTGGTATCTTTCTCCTCCTGAGAGTGTGAACTCCATGAAGGTAGCTGTCTTGTGTATTGGGCTCAGCATTTCATCCCCAATGTCTCATGTGATGTGTAGCATATTGTAGGGTCCACAGTGAATCAATAAATCATTTCATGATATTTGCTCAGATATCCTTTGGATAAAACTTCATACAGGTTCATAATTGTTTATTTTAAGACGCTAAACATGTACTGTTACATGTCAGTTAAAAATTAAAATATATTTAAAAACTCAATTGACTGTAAAAAACCCCTGTAAGTTGAATAGGGTTAGTGTTTCTAATTATTAAATTAATATATTCTCACTGTAGAATTTCAGAAAACACAGGAAAGAATTTAAAAAACCCATCATCCATTTTCTGGGTTCTAGAATGGTTTAAATAGCATTATAATTATCGGTTCTTTAGATATTTGAAAGAAATTACCTATGAAACTGATTCCAGGGTGTTTTGGGGCAGGTGATAAGTTGACAAAAATGTATGGATATTCTGTGATTATTGTTATACTCAAGTTTTTTTCTTCTTAAGTTAATTTTTTTAAAAAAATATATATTTTAGTTGTTGATGGACCTTTGTTTTATTCACTTATGTGTATGTGGTGCTGAGAATCGAACCCAGTGCCTCACACACGTAAGGCAAGTGCTTTATCACTGAGCCACGACCCCAGTCCTTAAGTTAGTTTTTTTCCCCCATATTTTCTTCCCTGCATATCCATTTCATTCAAATGAGCTTTTAATGGGAGAATTCTAAGGGAAGATTTTGTGAAGAGAGCTTTTAGCCTTAGCCCATCTATGAAGGAATAATTAGCATGGAGGTTGTAAAGTGAAACAGAGGCCTCTGATGATGCAGGCATCTGGCTTCTAAGTGGGAGACAGCAAGAGGGAGGGATATATTGAGCATGTTTCGTTCAGGGACCTGAAAGCCTCTTGGAAGGAGTTGCCAGGGCATGTTAAGTTCTGATGGGAATGGCCAGGAGCTCTTGTCTCCCTAAAGCCCTGGCCTTATTGAGGATCTGTTTAAAGGCTATAATCTTCACTATAACTATTCACAAATAAAGCCAGCTTGTCATTCAGGAGCAGGTATTGAGCTGCTGGCCAGCCTCACTCACCTGTAAGGTGGAGCTCCTTAGTCCCTACTTGGGAATTCTTGTGATTAAATGAGGTGGTGCCAGCCTAAACACCCACTAACTGCTTGTGCTTTCTGTGCTAGATGCTGTAAAAGCACTTCCTAGGGATATAAACTGGACAGATAAAACAAGGGTCCTACCTCAAATCCCTACACTGTGTGTAAAGACTATAGAGGGGAAGAAGCAGGTTTGGGGAAAGCAATAACCTCCAGATTAGGAATGTTGACTTTTAGGTTCTCTCAGGCAGCTAGTGGAGACTGCGGGCAGAGAGCCCTGAGAGAGGCTGGGTGAGCAGTGAGGCCAGTGAGCATCCCAGGTGTTTGCCAGGTTGTGGGAGCAGATGAGCTCATCTTGGGAGAGAAGAAGAAAGCTAAGGGTGGCATCAGCAGCCCCAGCATTTAGGGGCAGTTAGAGGGGCCGGTGTGGGAGACCGAGAAGGGCAAACTCCAGACACTGAATCACCTCACTATCTTATCCCAGTTCAGAAGGACTTTCAAGGAAGAGCAGTGGTTTTGGGTGCAGAGTGGACTGAGAACAAAGCAATGGACTTGACATGAGAGGGCATTCATGGCCTCTCTGAGCAGATGATAGTGGGCCTTTTGCGAATGGGGCAAGATGGTCAAGAGCAGAAGCCCACCTGTGACGAAGTGAAAGGGAGGAGGAAAGGCTGTGGGGAATCATGAAAGGTCAAAAGGAAACTGGAGGAGCCCAAGATGCATCAGTGAGTTTCATCACAGCATCTTAGTTCTTTTGTGAGTAGGACTCTGGGAGTCCATCTTCACTTTATTATTTTCTTTTCCCTCCAAACTGAATGTTACAAAGGAAAATAACCTTAATCAAGACCAGATCCCTTAGCCCCAGGTTTGGTGGCTCTTTTTCTGGCACAAGAGACCAAGCCCAGCACAGCCTCATTTTTTTGATTATAGAAAGAAAAGGCTCTGTTGTTTTAGGAAAGGAGATAGTGAAATCATTCTGAGATAGTGAAATCACAAATCATTCTGATGATTTGTTTGTGTTTGGTCCATCTTCCTATAGGTTTTTTTGTTTGTTTGTTTGTTTCCTGATTTAGACACACAACTGTATTTTTTATATTAAATTATATTTCACTTATATTGCAAATACTTGAGTTCCTATTATGTGCCAGGCCCTGTCTTGGGCCATGAGCTTTTCATAAAGAGCTCAATAAATGTTTTATTATCCATTAGGGGTTCTTGTCAACAAAACTGACTGTAAAGCTTGGTATTTTTCTTTACTAGCATGCTGTTCCTTTGTGTGGAATGAGAGTCCCACCCTGTCTACTTTGTTGCACCAGCAATGTACTTTGTACAGGTCTCTTATAGAGCTGGAACCCAAAGTTTGCTTCCAGGACATTGGACAGAGTGGGAAAGTCCTTCTGCATTGGGATAAAATGGTGAGGTGGGTCTGAGCCAAGTCCTTGAGGGAGAGTTGAAAGTGAAGCCAAAGAACTCTTGAACATCAGTACCTTTTCAGAGAGACTGGGAAATGAAGAGTCAGGAATGAGACAGCAGCTTGATCAAAGGGTGGGGGCAGGTTGAGAAGAAATCAGGAGGATCTGGGACAGTTGCCACAGATGACAGTGTGGCACCTGTGGCTTGACTTTAGGTTCCTAAGTGAAGACTCAGAGTCAGATGTGGAACACTTCATCCCTTTGTTCATATAAGAACAAGGAGTTTTGCTGGAGGCAAAGTCCATATTTGATTTGTAACTCCAACATGTTCAACAGGACACATAGGAGTGTCTAATAAATGTGATTAATGATTGAAGATAAAGACCACTGAAAATATCTGCCTTCCACTTGGTTTGAAAAGTTCTAAGGAAGAGGTTAAAGTGTTGACCAGCCTAGAGGCCTGTTGGCTGCTGTAATTTATGAGCATAACGTTAAGGTTCTTAGTACTTTGCAGGGATCCCTCAACACTAAAACTTGGATTCCTTGAATATTTACAGTAGCTAATCCAGCTGGGGTGCAATTTCACATTTCACCAGGAAGCAAAATTTCACATTTCAGGAAGCATATCCTGAAATCTCCCAATAAAATAATATTAATAATAATAATGTTAGTAGTAGTAGTGGTGATGGTGCTGGGGATTAAACCTGGGGATTCACACATACTGTTTCTCAGAGCTGCACCCCAGTCCTCCTTAATTTTAAAGTTTTGGAATATATTTATGTTTATTTTCACTGTGTATGTTTTCAGTTCAGTAAATTTGAAACTTAATACACTAATGTTACTTAAAACAAGAGATTTGACCTTTAGTCATTTCCAAAAATCCTCTGTAAAGGAAAATGATGTTTTAAGTAATTTCATTTTCAGCAGGGAGAAAGTAGAAAAGGATAAAATGGATCCCGAGCCACAGGGACCTCCAAGCTTATCACTCCTTGTGGTTTTTCCTACTTGATACCGTGCTTTCTAGAAGATACAATTTTTTGCTTCCATTTCTGTTGTCAACATGCCAGGATTTCCAGCAAAGTGGGCCTAGAGTTTTGCTGGAGGTTACTTTTCTTTGGAAGCAATTCAAATAAAATCATTATTCTGTTTCTCCCTTTTCATTTGACATTGGGCTAAAACAATGCTTTGGCAGCTAGACAGGAGCTCTTAAGAGCTTCAGTCTTTTTCTCCCAATCTTTGCCTTTCAAAAAGTGCTTTTTTAAAATGAAGTTTGAAACTGAGCATAGAAATACAACACAGAACTGATTGCTGAAGGCCAAAACTGTAGGGCCTGTGGGTGGGAAAAAAAGACTTGTGGGAGGAGGGAAATCGTGGAAGTCCAGCTTTGACCCTATAAGTGGTCACCCACTTGTGTTTCATTTCCTGGTCTCATAATCTGTCACCCTTGCCTTGTTGACATATTGCCATGCCAAATTTCCAGGCCTGGTATCTTTGTTATGTATTTTCCCTGTTTCTGCACCAATGCTGGTGATACTAATTCATGCTCACTTCTTTTTTTTTTTTTCTTGGTGCTGCTGGGGATGGACCCCAGGGCTTCACATGCTAGGCAAGCACTTTACCACTGAGCTACACCCTAGCCCCCTTTCCACTTCTATTCTTTCTTAGGAACAATTACTAGAGACCATTCAGAATTTTACCTTTTGTACTCTGAATATGGCACTCATAATCTCACTTATCTTCAACTCTAAAATTTTCTACTACAAGTTCCTTTTCCTATTTCTTTCTTTCCTGTACCTGTCTGTTGATTCCATAAATCTTTTTGGTTCCGGGGATTGAACTCAGGGGTACTCCACCACTGAGCCACATCCCCAGCCCTATTTTGCCTTTTAGTTTAGAGACAGGGTCTCTGAGTTGCTTCGTGCCTTGCTGTTGCTGAGGCTGGCTTTGAACTCATGATTCTCCTGTTTCACCCTCCCAAAGTGCTGGGATTATAGGCATGTACCACTGCGCCCAGCTCCATAAATCTTATCATCAGTTGCTCCAGGAAGTCCTGAGAACCTGGAAATCAGGCTTAGATGCACTTCTCATGAACCTAACAGTACCTTGTTCTTCTCATCTCAAAATACTCTCTTGCTCTTAAATTGCATGTTTCATTAGTACCTGACTCGGGGGATTGTGAGCTCCTGGAAATTTACAAACAAGTCTTTGTTACTCATCTTTACAAAGTTGTCTTCTACCTGGTCCAATACCTGGCACAAAGTAGCATTTACTTTTTTATTTGGTACATCAGAGATTGAACCCAGGGGTGCTTAACCACTGAGCCACATCCCCAGACACCCCCTCCTACCTATGTTTTTTTAAATTTTGAGACAGGGTCTCGTTAAGTTGCCGTGTTTGGATTTGAACTTGTGATCCTTCTGCTTCGGCCTTCTCAGCCTCCCAAAGTGCTGGGATTATAGTTGTGTGCCACCACATGTATTCCTTTCTCTTCTAGGGATCTGGCTTATTCAACCAAAGATAAACCACTGTGTTTGTCTTTGAACTTTCTTCTGTCATCTCATTGTGTACTTCTCTCTTTAAAAATCTTCCCTGTCTTGTGATCCTAGCTACTATGGAGGCTGAGCCAGAAGGATCCCAAGTCCAAGGCCAGCCTGGGCAACTTGGTGAGACCATGTCTCAAAATAAAATACAAAAAGGGCTGGGGATGTAGCTTAGTGGGAGAGTGCTTGCCTAGCATGCATGAGGCCCTGGGTTCAATCCCCAGTACACATTAATCTTCTCTCTCCCTTAACAGATCTTTTAACTCCTGTCCTGTCACTCTCCTTATTATTTCCAGGTTTCCCACTGGAGTAGTCCACATTCATTGTACCCAGGTTTTTTTGCCCTGACTTTTCGTTTGATTAGATGCACTCTCTGTATTTTTCCTTAGCACTTGGAGAATTCTATAATGAAAAGACTTAAAGGAGATTACTGAATCACTGTCTCCTGTATCTCAGTCTTTCACTGGACTACTTGTAGAAGGCATGGACTATTGTCTACAATTCAGACAGGTAGCAGGTACTCAAGAAATGCTTGTTAAATAAATAGATAAATTCATCACCTCCCTACTCCCACCAAAAGAATCTTTTGAGGTGGGACATTGGTTACTACTGTTTTTTAGCTATCCCATCTGCCCAGACTTTATTTGGTATCATAATGTTCTGGTATCAAGAACATATAGAATGTATTTGAAATCTTCCCTAAATTTGGGAGGATACACCATTATAGCAAATGTCCTTGTCGTAATGTTAGTGACTTTATGTCAGAGTAGGTAGGTAAAAAGAAAAATTATTGGGGTTGGGATTGTAGCTCAGTGGTAGAGTGCTTGCCTCACATGTGTGAGGCACTGGGTTCGATCCTCAGCACCGCATAAAATTAAATAAATAAAGATATTGTGTCCATCTACAACTAAAAAAAATTTAAAAAAAAGAAAAATTATTTAAAAATACTTTTTATACTTTATTGCTCCTGCCCTTGCTGGAAAGGACAAGAAGGAAAAGGTGCCAAGAAAGAAAAGTCCTCTGAGAACATCTGTCATCTGTTCATTGCCTGGGGATGTAATAGTATTGGAGAGCCTGCCTGAGTATCATTTTCTCCCCTGGGCTCATGTTGGGCCAGAGTATCTCTGGGACATTGACCAAATCTCCTTTCTTAGCCCATTGAGCTGGCTTGTCATGTTGAAGTGTCTCTGGTGGCAGGGCAGTGGCCAAAATTGTTATCAGTGATCACTTTTGTTATGAATCAGCTAAGCCACAGCCTCTTTTTTTATTAGAGGCAAAGAGGACTACTAGAATCCAGAAAACTGGCAAGCATATGAACTTTCCAAACACAAGAAAATATGCCATTTCCAAGGGTCTGCAGATGCCCTTTTGATGAGCTATTCCACTGGATGCTGACAGTAGTTTGGTTAACAGCTATTTGTTCTTCCGTAGTTTATAATCAGGGGAAAGATTTTTGTCGACCCATCAGTTTTCTTTTTTTCTGCTTTAACTTCACCTTTGCTGAAAGGCAGTTAGCGTATATGGTTGTTGCTCTGAATCCATAGGTTCTGTATCCTTGGATTCAACCAACTCTAAATAAAAAATATATGTAAAGAAAGTTGTCTGTGCCAAACATGTGTGTAGACTTTTTTTTCCTTCTTATTCCCTAAACAATATAACACCTATTAATATAGCATTTACATTGCTTTAGTTATAAATAATCTAGAGATGATTTAAAGTAGATGGGAAGATATGAATAGGTTATATGAAAACACAATGCCATTGTATGTAAGGAACTGAGCAGTCACAGATTTGTTTATTTGTGGGGAGTCTTGGGTGGACTTTGGTGTCCCCTGTGGATACCAAAAGATGACTATATTTATGTTCAGAAAATTAAGCTAGTTTATTGGTAACTATAAAAGAAATGATTCTGATTTTTAAAATCCTTTATTGTTCAAAATACCAAAAACCAGATCACATGATAAATCATAGACCGGGAAAAGATATTTCTAATGTATATGACAGATAAAAGGGGCCATTTTTTCCCTGAAGGCATAAATAGCTTTTAAAATCAGTTTGGGTAAAGACTTTGAACAGAGCAAGAAACAAACATATTTATAAACAAGAAAAGATATCTGGTTCCACTTACAATGAAAGAAGTGCGAATGATGAAGTACAATGTGTCGCTGTGAGACTGGCAAAAAGAGCATTCGATAACATGGTGTTAGCAAGCGTGTGGAGAAGCAGGCTCTTGCATGGTTAGAATGAATGTAAACTGATGCCGTTTCTTTGGCAATGCCACTCAAAATTAAACATGTATCTAATCTTTGACCTACCAGTCCAATTTCTAGGAATTTATCCAACAGATCTTACAAATATAAACAGAGTTGTCTATAGCCATGTTCATGGATCTAGAATGTTCAAAGATATTTATTGTAGCAATACTTGCAGTTGAAATAAAATGTGAAATAATCTAAGTGTCTGTGAGTAAAAGACTAGTTAGTTAGGTAAATTATTTTCTTTCCACTTAGTGGAATCTTTGGGGGCCATTAAAAAGACTTGTAGTTGGTGCTGGGTATAATGTGTTTACATTTATTTAGCATCTATGTACATTGCCCTTTCATTGTCTGTATTTCCTGTTCTATGAAAATGGATTGGTGCCCTTAAAATATTTTTTTTCCTTTGTCAACTAAGAGGTGATAAATTGATACCTGGCCCAGCTTTTTTAAAGTGAGGGGGAGGATGGTATTTATGCATATGAACAGCTATGTTAGAAACTGATAAAGGGGATTACCTCTGAGGGTCCAACTGGGATCTGGGAAGAGAGAAAGATTCAGTTTAAATTTTTCACTATGTGCGTGTTTCATTTTTATAGTTGGAAAAAAGTACAAAACTTTGGTTAGACTTTAAAAAAAAACAACTTGCATTAATGGAGAAACAGACTGTTCCTAACTGGAAATGTGAAATATTGTAAAGATGTCATTTCTTCAAAATTAATTTATAGGTTTAATGCAGTCATAGTTAAAAAAAAATCACAGGGGGAAGACGGGGCATGGTTTTTATTGTTAAGAAGCTCAGAGTATAGTTTGGGAGACAGAAACATAATGTTCACTAAAAAATGCCTTGAACAGTTACAAAGCAGTATATCAAGTGCAAAGCAATAAAATTGAATACATATGTACTGTGGGAACTTGGAGTCCTTTGAGAGAATTGGCAGAATGGAGCTAATCAGCAAAGAATACTTTAAAAAAAATGAAAGATAAGGTAGAGCAAGAAAGAATCTTTTTTTAAAGTCTATCATCCCTCGGAAAATGGAAACTGCTCTCTAAGGTTTCTTCATAGGGGGGGAGCTCTGTCTTTCTGTGGTCTATTTTGAGTTAAGAAACTCTATGCGAGAAGGTCTGCACACTGCGCCCATGTTCGTTGTTCTGTTGCTCATCAGAATAGCCCAGGTGTGCCTACATTTTCACTTTAAAAAGTCAGTTTGAGTTTGCACATGACTGAGAATTAAGCAATCACGAACAGACAGGATTGGATTGACCATAACGAGGAGCTCAATTGCCTGAAGAATCTGGAAACAATGCTGACCACATCTGTTGGCACTAGTTCATCAAAGCAATAATGCTGTATGTAGGAAGTTTTTTTAAAAAATCATCAGTTCTGAGTATTTGTAGTAACTGCACTTTAACTTGGAACCAATGATAAATTCTTTAAAAAACAAAAAACAGACAGTATTGTGCTTTGGGAGCTTTAAAGAAATTCCCACAGCATTTGGAAAACATTTTATCATCTCTTTATGCCACTTATAAATATTAGAATTTGAGTCATGGGTTGTTTGATTTAGAAGGCGTGACATGTCGCTGCAATCCAGAACTGGAATTTTTAGAAGAAAAACAATTGCTTTTGTAAGTCTTCATGAAATCTTCACTGTGAATACGTAAAATGACACTTAAGGTTTTTCTCCTGACAAATAAACTGCCTTTATGTTAGAAGTATTTCAGGATGATTCTTGTGCAGTATCTATTGTGGATAGATGTGGATATTAGAGGGGATATCACTTGCTAACATTTCTTAAGACATATGTCATCTGTTGTGTGCTGTTTCCCATTAGTCCAGTTCATAAGCATCATTCACAGTAGTTCTTTAAGATTCATTTCCTCTGGAACACAAGCTATCAAACCTCCATTTTTCATCTCTATAGCAGAAATAAAGAAATGCTGGCTTTTGTGTGTAGTCAAATGTCAGAGCGGGGTCTCGATGGCTTTATTGTTTTTCTAATCAGTACAGGTCTGTCAAAATATTATGCTGAGAATTTATTCTAAAAGCACACCAATAACTTCTTCTGTTTGGTATCACTGAAATATAAATACCAAATCTTCTAATGTGTGTCATGCTGAACAGTGGAAAAATCGTAGAATTTCAGGGAGGATAGTTGTGTAATGTTTGAGTTTATGAGCATTTGGAATTTCAAATTTTGCCATGCCTTATGAGATTAAAATTGAAAAACAAAACCAAAGATTTTTTATCATTTAATTTATTACTCTGTAACATGAAAGATTTCAAGATAGGTTCTCAGAAGATATATATGTATCTTCATAAAATAATTATTACTCATTTATTCACTGCTCAAAACTTGCATTATTGCCTCCATTACCATAGCAGATGGGAAGGAGGGTGAAGCAGGTCTTTTGTTCAGCTATCAAGAAATATTTAGGGGGCTGGGGTTATGGCGCAGTGGTAGCGTGCTCGCCTAGCACGCGTGAGGCACTGGGTTCGATCCTCAGTACCACATAAAAATAAAATAAAGATATTCTGTCACCTACAAGTAAAAAATAAATATAAAAAAAGAAATATTTAGACATTAGTTCTCTTCTTAATCCTAAAATATTGCAGACAGAAACAGTCACCTACATTTGTAGATAATTCTCCAAATCTCTTAAAAGAGTCTGAGGCTAGAGGAAGGGGGAACAAGATGGGCAGGTAGGACTTTCTCCATCTCTGTTAGTTCAGAATACATTTTTTGCATTGTCAAATTCTCTTGGAAGCAAGGCTAGCTCCCTCCAGAATATGTTGACCAGGACCAGTGATAGGTTCTATCTATCTATTATTTTGTAGTGCTAAAGATCAAACCCAGGGCCTTGCACATGCTAGTCAAGTGCTTTACCACTACACTACATTCTCAGCCCCCGTGAGGTGTTATTAAAACAAGGTATTCATTTTAACCAAGCATCTATTCAATAAAACAATCTAAATATCCCTTGGAAATTGTGGTGAGATTTTTCTTGTAAGGTAGGAATCTAACTTCTGATGTGGAACAGGACTAGGGGATTATCAGTGTGCATTTCTTACTGTTTTTCTGCCTCTGGGAAAGTAGGACAGGTGTTTGCAAATGTTTATAGACTTGAAGAGAAGAAAGCTATTGATCTGAAAGGATGATCTATTCTCTTAAAGGAGCTATAATAACAGTAATTAGCATGTACATAGTCCATACCTAACACTTTCATATGCATCATTACATATGATCCTTACAACAAGTTTTGTGAGGGAGGTTTTCTTGGCATTTCTTAATGTTCCTTTACAAGAATCTCAAGAAGTTTCAGTTACTTGCCTGGAGCCATTTAGTGGTAAATGGGCAAGTATGAACGGAAGACATTTTTCTTTTAAAAAAAAAAAGTTCTTTTTTTCCCCTTCTCATATTGCTAAGGATGGAACTCTCAGCCTCACACATGCTAGGCAAGCTCTCTGCAACT
The DNA here is from genome assembly GCA_028644305.1 of Xerus rutilus. Lineage (NCBI taxonomy): Eukaryota > Metazoa > Chordata > Mammalia > Rodentia > Sciuridae > Xerus > Xerus rutilus. The sequence goes on from CM053402.1 coordinate 41,070,220, forward strand.
GAGCTAAAACACGCAGCCCAATTCTTTATACTTTTAGTGTAATTTCTGTGGCTCGAATGACACAGCATTCCAGGAAAGATTTGATGCATTATCAATGTGGGTGTTTGGGGATTCAGTGTTAGATCCACAATGTTGTGTATATATAGAGTGTGAGTGTGTATCTGTCTGTCTGTGTGTTTGCTTGTGTGTAAACCAGAGAGGGGAAGAAAGATGGAAAACAGATTCTGCAGAGGGCTTTGCCAAATTGTTCAGGACCCCACCCTTGAAGATTGTGCTTCTTGGGGGGAGGGGTTGGCTTCTTCCCCTACCCTTAAAGAAATATTGCCATGAGGACAAGTCCTTGTTACTTATGGGAATGTGCTGGCCAAAAGCAAGAAAAGGCTGAAAGTGACCACAGGAAACACTTAATACACTTAGGTCTAGGTAATGTTTTTCTTTTATGTGCCTCCGCTAATTTGTGTGTCCCTGCCTTTCCTCCCTGGTAACTGTGGGGTAGGATAAAACAGGACCAGGTGTTAGCCAGGTGGAAGACTGAAGTGCGAACCAGATGGAATCTGGCAGGTGCCTTTCTCCACCAAGGAGCCACATGCGGAGCCTAAGAGTTCTCGAGGGCCCAGCCTGCCCTTCCCTGGGCTTGGCAGGGCTTCCAGGATAACTGTCAGGCCAGCAGATGTTGTTAGGCATGTACGGACAGAGTTTGAACTAATTCAGTGTAATTATTAAAATTTTTGGCAGGAGTTCTACATGAATCACCTCCAAAAAAATTTACATTAAAGTTCATGCTACAAGTCTGACTTCAGCCCACGAAGCTTGGAGTTCTGAGTTTGTCCATGTAGGCTTAACTCCTCCTTGTCCACAAACTACTGACTTTTTCCCACAAAGGAATGTGAATGTTATTAAAAACCTCTTGTCGGAGGTCGTCTGAGAGGGTTGCTCCTGGATGGAGTTATTCTAATCTGTGAGTTAAGGCAGATGTGAGGCTCTTTAGCTGTGGAGTTAGACAACTAGGTTCATATCCTGTCAAGCCACTTATGGGCTGTGTTAGTCAGCTTTTCATTGCTGTGACCAAAATACCCAACAAGAACAATTTAGAGGAGGAAAATTTATTTTGGCTCAGAGTTCCAGAGGTTTAGTCCATGGTCAGCCAAGTCCATTGTTCTGGGCCCATGTTCAGGCAGAACATCATGGTGGAAGGGTGTGGTAAAGGAGTGCAGCTCCATTCATGGTGGCCAGGAAGCAGAGAGAGAGAAAGGGGAAGGGGCCACAGGGAAAAATGAAACCTTCCAGGGCACACCCCCTGTGACCCTATCCTACAGCCATACCCCACCTGCTGTAGTTTCCACCCAGTTGGTCCATTCAAATTAGGATAGACAGATGAGACTACAGCTCTCATAATTCAGTCATTTTTACTAAATATTCTGAATATTCTTGCATTAGCACAGGAGCTTTTGGGGGGATACCTTACATTCCAAATCATAACATGGGCTGTGTGACTTCAGGGAGGATTTTTTGTTGTTGTTGTTTGCTTTTGTTTTGTGGTGCTAGGGATTGAACCCTGGGCCTTGCACATACTTGGCAAGTGCTCTAGCACTGAGCTACATTCCCAGCCCATAGGGCAATTTCCTTAGTCTCTCTGACCTTCAGTGTTCTATCTGGAAAATGAGGAATAATAATTCCTTAAAAGTTATCCTGGGTACTGATGAATTAATGTACAGAAACTTGTAGCAGAAGGAGGACATAAGTACCTAGTAACTGTTAATTGCTTTTATTGCTGTCGTTAGTGGAGTCATTCATTGTGTTGAGATATTTTGGGTGGAATGTTATAGTCAGAATGGTAGAAGAGGGGACCTGGTGGTATGGTATTCTGTGACTTTTCCTTCCTCTCTCATTTCTTTTTGTACTGGTTTAGAGGGAAGATTTTTAAAAACCCTGGAAAGTCAGTGGCTTTGCCACTGCCTGATAGTTGCCTCTACATAGCTTTTCTGCTTACCTCTTTGGGTAAGGGACAGGGAAGACAGCCCAAGGAGGCAGCATCTTTGCTTGTGCCATCTTTTTTTTCTCCTGCTGGGTTGGAAGCATCTTCTGAGAGCAGGTGGAGGAGCTCAGAGTTTACGAAAAGACACATCTGCCTCTACATATCCTGAGGGCCTTCACTATGATTTTTGGCATTCAGAGAGATACCATGGTGTCTTCTGCTTGAAGTATCAACTTCATGGATATCAACCTACTGGATGTTAATTTTTGTTCTGACTTTTGTGATTTCTAAGAAAGAGAGCTAATGTTTGGATTAGGAATGGGTTATAGATATTTGTCCATTGCATGTGTGGGAGTTGGGAATGATAGATCAGATTGGTGAGAGGTGGGTAGTTAGTAGAAATACTTTTTCCTGGTTTCAGGTTCAACTCTGACTAATCAGCTGGGACAAACACCCTGAGGGTATTTTGGGGAGATGACCGTGGAGCCCTGAAACCACTGCCTGTCATTGCTGTCCAGCAGTGTACAGTCAAGATGCAGCTGCACTGGGCCACATTTAAATAGCAAAGAGGGCGAAGCTTTCATGTTGAATGTTTATAGGATAAAATAGTCAATTCAGCTTCAGCTAACAGTTTTAGGGTATGTAAAACTTGACAGGCATTGCACTGATTTCCTTGGGTGATGTGTCCTTTAATCCTGTGACTTCTGATATTTCACCAGTGAGGATGCCACAATCAGGGGCCCTAAAGTAAAGAGTCACTTTGAGTCTAGGCAGAGCTGAGAGTTGAAACTAGGTCTCCCACTTCCCAGGTTGAGGTTCTTCTCTGGAATAAACTACAGAAAGGAAAGAAGCTAACATCGATTTTCTTTCTGTGCCAGATACTTCTATCCCATTTAATTTAGATATCATCCCCATCAATTTCCTGCATTTTACAGATGGTGCTATTGAAGCTTAGAGAGGGTAAGTGGATGCAAATTAGAATTCAGATATGTCTTTTCCTAAAGCCAGAGTTGGTCCACCCGCTTCTCAGAAGATGCCTCCAACACAGCAGGTTAGGTCCTTTTTAACATCTTTGCAGAATGAGCCCGACCCTACCTCACCCATACTGGGGAATTGAACCTAGTGGGGCTCTCCACCTCTGAACTATAATCCCAGCTCTTTTTATTTTATTTTGAGACAAGGTCTCACTGAATTGCCCAGGCTGACTTGCAACTTGCCATCCTCCTGTCTCAGTCTCCTGAGTTGCTGGATAACAGGTGTGTACTAACATGCCCGGCAAAGGTTTTGAATATTATAAATCTTTGCTTTAAAAGAAAGGCAAACATTGTTGGCTGCCTTCTTGGTAAGCATTAGCTTTTGAATGATTTTTGGCTTTGCTAAGAAAGTGCTAACGTTGAGGCCCAGTCCCAGTGGCAAGTTGAAAAATTAATGCCATTCATTTTTCTTCTCCTTGAGCTATCAGATTCATTTTCCTTATAAATAAACTCACCGCCTTCCCTTTCCCACCAAGGGAGAATCCTAAATGTTGGCTATGGTTTGCCAACAGCCTTCTGGGAGGAAACAGATTTTCTCCTGATATTTTTACCTAATGCGCATCTGTCTTTCTACAAGAGGCCGTACTCTGCAGGGAAGAAAAATATGAGTTCTGGAACTTGGCTTCAATTTTTAATTTTTTTTGGTAGATAAACACAATACCTTTGTTTTATTTAGTTATTATTTTTATGTGGTGCTGAGGATTGAACCCAGTGCCTCAGACATGCTAGGCACGCGTTCTACCAGTGAGCTACAGCCCCAGCCCTTTTACTTCAATTTATTTGGCCCTGTGACCTTGGGCAAGTCACTCTTCTTGAGCCTCAGTTTCTGTAAAATGCCATCTTCATGGCTTTTCAGCTGTATCTTTAATGAAATTTTAATGTTAAAAAGCTATAGCTTGGGGCTGGGGTTGTGGCTCAGTGGTAGCGCTCTTGCCTCGCATGTGTGAGGTACTGGGTTCGATTCTCAGCACCATGTAAAAATAAATAAGATAAAGGTCCATTGACAACTAAAAAAATATTTTAAAAAAACTATAGCTTGAGGCTATCATTTATGCTAGCAAAACCCTCTGATGTACTCTGTAAGATTTAGAAATTGAGCCAGATCCCCCCCGGCTTCTAGAAGCTTACTGGTGAGAGAACCCTGTATGTACCTATTTGTAAAAGACAGTAGAAAATGACTTATGCCTGGGGAGAAAGGAAGAAAGTACCAAGTTTTTTGGTTTTGTCTTTTTATAGTGATGGGGATGGAATCCAGGGCCTCACATGCTAGACAAGTGTTCAACCACTAAGATACACCCCCAGCCCTGGTTTTGGTTTTTAAATCCAGTGCTAATTCCTAGAGTTAAAGTAATGAACAAAGTTGTCTTTGCCCTCAAGGAGCTAAGTCTCCTTGGGAGAGAAGAAAGCTATATTTTGTGTCTAGTTCTTATTGAAAACTGCCACTTTCTTATTTACTACTGACTGTCTTCCTGCACTATAATGTAACCCCTGAGAGCAAGTCTCTGGCCCTGTTTCCTATACCCAGCATTTCAGTATTTGTTGAGTTAATGGATGGATGTGCTATTAAGAGAAGGAAGTAGTGATAATGCGGTGACACTGTAAGATAAGCATGCACAGATGGAGATGGTGTAGAGGAGGCATCCCAGCCCTACTTTCTTTGGGAGCAGGGGAATCTGATCAGTCCTTTTTTTCAGAGGAGGTGACAACCAAACTGGTTCCTGACCACAGAGTAGGAGTTAGGAGGCAAAGATAGAACCAAAAATATTCTAGGTAGCAAGAAGTAAAGAGGAATATGTTCCCAAAGGAACACAATGTGCAGAACTAAGACAGTGGTTCTCAACTGGAGGCAGTTTTGCTCGTAAGGGGTTCTTTGTCCAGACTTGGGGAGCACAGTTAATAGAAACAGGAGGCTGTGAAATGTCCTCAAATGAACAAGTCTAGAGCTATAACATACAACACAAGGAGTGTAGTTAATATTTTGTTGTATTTGTGATATTTGCTATAAGAATAGATTTTAGGCGATCCTGCAAAAAAGGTTAACTTTGAGATGATAGCATGTGTTCATTTGCTCTAGTACTCATCTTACTATTCATATGTATATCAAAACATTATGATATACACCTCAAAATATACATTAAGAATTTTCAAATAAGAAAACAGAACATCCTGCAGTGCACTGGATGGCCTCACCACCAAAACAAAAAACAAAAAAACAAAAAAACCCCAGCCCCCTAGTGCTGAGTTTGAGGAATCCTGATTCCTGAACGAGAGGAAGAGCCCCCTGGGAGAGGCCTAGCAAGGGACTGTGTGGGAACAAAAGCAAAAAGCTGGGAGGGAAGACATGTACACCAATAGGCAGGTAGTTATTGAAAATTAAATATTGCCCAGCCAGCTCAATACATGAAGACTTCTAGGTGTACAGTGTCACCTCACCCTTAAATAATAGTGAATCAAGATTTCATTGAACACTAAGTCGAAGAGCTCACTGTATTGAAGAACTCTTGGCAGATCACCAGGGGACTAGGCATTAGGAAAGCTAATAGGTTTTGCTGTCTATAATTTCTCTATTTCCTTTCAGTAATAATAGAACATGCAGGATGTCAATGAAACTGCCCAGCATTTTCCTTCTCTTATTAAATTTAAGTGATTGCCTTTTTACATCTGATTGATGGTATAAAAATGCATCCAACCCTGCAAGGTGCTTTCAAGAAGAAATCTTCCTTCCTCTCCTCTCTCCTCCCCTCCCCTCCCCTCCCCTCCTCTTCCCTCTCCTCTCCTCTCCTCTCCTTTCTTTCTTTCCTTCCTTTCTTTCCTTTCCTCTCTCAACCACATGATCTGTCTTGCTAATCGATTGTCCACTGTGCAGTGTTGAAAAAGCCAGGCCTGTATGCTACTGTGGTGTCTCCCCTCCCCCACCTACCCCTCCTGCTTCTGAGGATCAAACCCAGGGCCTTGCTTATGCCAGGCAAGTACTGTACTACTGAGCTACATCCCCAGCCCGATGCAATGGCTTTTATTTCCATCCAACTGCCTTTCTCCACTGGGGCATTCACAGGTAGGAACAGCCCTCTCCTCTGCCTCCCTTTCCCAAAGTCAGAGCATTCACATTTGCCTGTGAGCCTGGCTTGGACTTGCCTGGGACCTGCCAGGAGCTGAAGGTTGTTTTCCTTCTCCCACAGGAAATAATTTTCCTAGGCATGGCAGCCTGGGGTTGCCAATCCCTGGCTTTCACGAAAGCTCACGCATGTGTGACAGTGGCACTATTGTTGGGCACGCTGGAGTTTCCATTACTGATCTTGTGTTTATCTGCTGCAGGGACCTCTCCATGAGAGGTATACTTTAAACTGTCAAGCCTACAAAGGGACCAGTTTGAAAAAAAAAGAGAGTATTCTGTGTGATACGTGGCAAGTAAGATGTGAAAGTGAGAGGTGGAATGGCCCCTTGCCCATGGACAGGACTGCTGGGCACTTCTTATTGTCCTAGAGGCCTGGAGAGGCACAAGTGTCTGTTAGTAGGTGGTGTAAGGGAGTTGGGGACTAGACGAGAAGTTTCTATTATGAGGAACAGCTTTCTCTATGAAAACAAATATCAGCCGGGCGTGGTGGCTCATGCCTGTAATCCCAGCACTTAGGGAGGCTGAGACAGGAGAATCGCGAGTTCAAAGCCAGCCTCAGCAACTGCGAGGTGCTAAGCGACTCAGTGAGACCCTGTCTCTACATAAAACACAAAATAGGGCTGGGGATGTGGCTCAGTGGTCGAGAGCCCCTGAGTTCAATCCCTGGTACAAAAAAAAAATCAATTCCATAACACTTCTCGGCTAGCAGTAGTGAGATGAGAAGTGTGTGTGGGGGGAATAGTTATAATGATTTTAGTTTTTATTTTAAAGTGAATTTGGGAATACAAATAAAGATAATACCTGAAACCATCTGATTGGCATGTCCTGTGTGCTGGGCCCCATGTTTAGAGCTACAGATACATGAGCCAACTTAACCCTTCAACTGCAGGAGGTAGAGGAACGATTAATTCACAAGGTCCATTTCCCCAAAAGGTTCCTTGGAAGGTACTGACAGTGTTGAGAAAATTTAAAGACCTCGGGAAAGATCTTGCCTTTGTGATCTGGGAAGTATCACTGCAGCAGCTTTACGTGCTGTTTATTCCTGTTTTGTCCTCATACCTTGCTGTGCCATGGTAGCCATCCTCAGGGTGTTTCTCCTAATTTATGCATATTCATCTCTCATTTTTCTGCTTCTTCAGTGAGCATCTTTTCTTCCTCCTTTAAGAGAAGATGAATTATAAAGGGTACAGGTGAAGGAAATGAAATCAGGCCATGGACAAAAGCAAGAGAGGCAGGATTCAGGGAAACCTCTAAGGTGCCCTTTTGGCTACCAGCAGGGACCCAGGTTTGCCCACAGCTCGCATGTGCAAGCGCTCTGCCATCTCCAAATGCATTTGAGCTGCTCTAGTCACTCCTCAATCATGCAGAAGGTAGTTTGCTCACACAGGTCTCCCAAAGCAGGGGCTAGTGTACCTGAGACCCCTCTCATTCAGTCTTTGCCAGAGCCTGTAGATGGCTCAGTACACAAGAGGCAGAGCTGTGAAGGTAGTGGCCAGGAGGACCCCCAGCTTGAGGTGGGAAGTTCTGACCCTTCTGTGGGCTTCTTTGAAGCCTAAAACTTTCCATTCCTTATCTCAGGCTACTGGATTGTAGAAATAGCCCTCAAAAAAGTGAACACTAAGGAAGGCTTTCTTACAAAGACTGAATGTAGGTGTCAAGGTGCTTCCTCCCACTGTGAGTTTATCCTTAGGAAGAATTTAGGCAACCCATGTATACTCAGAAAGCTCACCTTTTCCACCCTCCATCCAGAAATGTGGCTTGATACAACTGTGTTGATGAATTTGAGGAAGAAATCAGATTGTGTGGCCGCCAGGTGCTTGGCCTGAGTAGGCAGGCTCCCTTCCCTCTAGAGCAATGACTCTCAGGGAACAATTTTGCCATATAGAGATGTAGTGCAATGTCTGAAGGCTTCTTTAAAAAAGTTCATAGATTTTTTTTTTGTTTTTTTGTTTTTTGGTACTGGAGATTGAACTCAGGGGCACTTGACCACTGAGCCATGTCCCCAGCCCTATTTTGTGTTTTATGTAGAGACAGGGTCTCACTGAGTTGCTTAGTGCCTCGCCGTTGCTGAGGCTGGTTTTGAACTCGTGATTCTCCTGTCTCAGCCTCCCTAAGTGCTGGGATTATAGGCTTGCGCCACCGCGCCTGGCTCTAAAAAGTTTATGGATTTTATCTTTTTTAGAGCAGTTTTAGATTTTCAGGAAAATGGAGCAGAAGGTGCAGAGAGATCTCAAATACTTCTCTCTGCCTCCCAGCTTGCCCTATTGATATCATCTGGATCAGTGTGATACATTTATTAAGACTGATGAGTGAATACTGATTGATACATTATTACAAACTTCACTCCACAGTTTAGGTGGGGCCCATTCTTTGTATCCTACATGTTGTTGGTTTTGAGGGCATAATAGTGTAGTTTGCATGTTTTTTTTTCCCCCTGGTGGTGCTAGGTATTGAACCCAGAGCCTTGCACACGCTAAGCAAATGTTACATCAACTGAGCTATATCCCCAGGCCCCTGCATATATTTTTTTTCTTTTCTTTCTTTCTTTTTTTTTTTTTTTTTGGTGCTAGGATTTGAACCCAAGGCTTCACACATGCCAGGCAAACACTACCACTGAACCACATTACCAGCCCTATAGTTTGAATCTTAAATGTCCCCCAAAAGGCCCATATGTTAAAGGCTTAGTCCCTACCTTGGCACTATTGGGAGGTGTTGGAACCTTTAAGCTGTCTTTAAGATGGGTCTGGTGGAGGTCTTCTGGTCATGGGGATGTACCCCTTGAAGGGAATGAGGGAAACCTGCCCCTTCTTCTTTCCTTCCTTCCTTTTTTTTTTTTTTTTTTTTATACTGGGGTTTAAATGCAGTAGCACTTAACCATTGAGCCACATCCTCAGACTCTTTTTAAAAAAATATCTTTTATTTAGAGACAAGGTCTTGCTATGTTGCTTAGGGCCTGACTAAGCTGCCAAGGCTGGCTTTGAACTTGTGATCCTCCCGCCTCAGCCTCTCAAGTGGCTGGGATTACAGGCATGCACCACTGTGCCTGGCCCTTCTTCCTTTCTTGTTGACTCCCTCCCTGGCTGCTGCATGGTGAGCAGCTTCTTCTGCCATGCACTCCTGCCATGAGGTAACTGCCTTGTCAACAGGCCCAAAGAGATGGGGCCAATCAACTATGGACAGAAGTATCCCAAACTGTGAGCCAGAATAAACCTTTACTCTTTTGAAGTTGATTATTTTAGATATTATAACAATGGAAAGCTAATACAGATAATGACATGTACCCACCACGATAGTGTCACATAGAATAGTATTAGTGCCCTAAAAATCTCCAGTGCTTCCGGAGACTTTTTTTTTTTTTTTGGTACTGAGGATGGAACTCAGGGGCACTCGACCACTGAGCCACATCCCCAGCCCTATTTTGTGTTTTATGTAGAGACAGGGTCTCACTGAGTTGCTTAGTGCCTCGCCATTGCTGAGGCTGGCTTTGAACTTGCGATTCTCCTGTCTCAGCCTCCCTAAGTGCTGGGATTACAGGCTTGCGCCACCGCGCCCGGCTTCCGGAGACATTTTTGATTGTCACAACTAGATAGGTGTTACTGGCATTTCCTGGATAGAGGCCAGAGATGTTGTTAAACATTCTGTCTTGTGCAAGACAGCCCCCACAACAATGTCTGTGGTGCCAACATTGCAAGACCTTGCTGTACAGGCACTTGCTCAGAGGGTTGTGTGTATGTTGAGGTAAAAATAAGGGATTCAAGGCTCCAGGGCTAGAAAGGCCACCTCAGGCAAAAGAGGTGGATTGAGGAGGTACCCAGGAAAAAGTGACAGAACCCACACACATTTCTGTAACTCTCATTTCCTAAATTCGTACCCCCAGGATTGAGTGCAATAGAAAGGTGCAAAATTATAATTAGTAGGTTGTGTACAGCGGAGTTGTCTTTAGTTAGTATCCAATGAAATGCAGTCTCTGATCCATCTAAAACTAAAAGCCCCAGTTTTGAGTTTGGGTCCCCTGTTGTTTTTTTTTTTTTGGTACTGGAGATTGAACTCAGGGGCACTTGACCACTGAGCCACATCCCCAGCCCTATTTTGTGTTTTCTGTAGAGACAGGGTCTCACTGAGTTGCTTAATGCCTCGCCATTGCTGAGGCTGACTTTGAACTTGCAATTCTATAGTCTCAGCTTCCCAAAGTGCTGGGATTACTTGGGTCCCCTGTTTTTAAGCCTCATATTTGGTTTTCACTGCCTCAGTTCCCTTTTCTGAAAAGAATAACAGTTGTCCTTCTCATCCCATGTAGACAGAGCATCTTCATGAGTTGACCTCTACAGTGCATGACTGTTAGCTTTTGTGATGCCAGTGTTGCAATAGAGGCAAGACATGATTCATTAAAAGCTACCCACGAAGAAAAGCATAGCTTATGTGGATGCCAAGCACGTGAGTGCTATGGTCAACTGTCTGATGACTGCTGTGAAAGAGATTTATAAGGGAAAAATACAAACTTTCCAAGTTAGCACTTCTTGCAATTGGAAGACTCCTGAAGCTGGAGTTGGTGGTGCAGCAAGCATTAGTCCTGCGGATCTCTCATC
>CM053402.1:41081429-41167402 GCA_028644305.1 Xerus rutilus
GATCATTATGGGACATGTCATCCTGAGTAAAACCCTGTTCCTAGAACTCTCTTTCTTGTACCTTTTCATCCCACCCAGGAGACCTGACACAGAGCTGCTTAGTCTTAGATGTCCCTCTTTTTTTTTTTTTTTGGTACTGGAGCTTGAACTCAGGGGCACTCGACCACTGAGCCACATCCCCAGCTCTATTTTGTGTTTTATGTAGAGACAGGGTCTCACTGAGTTGCTTAATGCCTCGCTGTTGCTGAAGCTAACTTTGAACTTGTGATTTTCCTGTCTCAGCCTCCCAAAGTGCTGGGATTACAGGTGTGCACCACTGTGCCCAGCTTTAGATGTGCCTTTTATCCCTAACTGACAGGGCTCTCATCAGAGCATACCCTCAGCCAGACTCATCTTTCATATACACCTCAATTATTTTTCCATGCCTTCAGCTAAATATCTGAGGAAAAGTCCCAGTCTCTAATTCTCTAGGGTCTCCGTAAGTAATTGGAACATAGATGCTTAAACACTCTTCATATTCTAGAAGCTCATTTTACAGGATCATCCAGAAGTGCTAAGAAACTTGGGTCAGACATCAGCTGTAGTTAATTATTCACAAGGGGTGGTCCATTCCTTTTCTAGTATCTGAATGTTTGTATCCCTCACCCAGGGTACTGCATTTCCCTGTAAATTAAGTAGCTAGAAAACCAAATTAGACACCAAGTTTTTTTAGAAAGGCAGGTGGATGAGACAATAGGGACCTGTTCCTTGCTCAGCTGCTCTCTCCACTGAGTGTCCTGTCTCTGGTACCCTGTACCAAGCCATACACACTTCCACAACTTGTTTGTGTGAACCCCAGCATTCTCTGCATTTCGCTGATCGTGCCCCGCCACCACCACCCCACAGCATGATGAGACTGCCTTTATAGGTGCTCATTGTGCAGACAAGACCATGATCTTGTGGCTTTGCTGTCCCCATTTCTGTACTTCAACCTTTGTGAGCTAGCTCCTCGATAAGTCTCTCCTGAGTGAGCTTTTCTGACCAGTATATCTGGACCTTTCTGCCTCCCTCTTGGGCCTGGCTTGATGGCCAGCATAGCAGAGGGTCTCCCTAAGGGGAATCTGTCTTCAGAGGAGGTGTGAGCTCCTTAGCTGGGGAGTTTATGGCCAAATCTTTTCTTTCTTTAGCCTGAGGTCATGAAGGTGGGTAGGAGGAGTTTAGAGCTGTGGATGTAATGGAAATTTGAGGCTTGTGCTGGTTAAACTCCAAGAACAAAGACTACTTATACAACAGCCAGTGAGGAACAGCTTCTGCCTGCGGTGATCAGGGGGAGAAGAAAGAGGCCTGAGCAGTGCAGGGTGTTTCCCCATCTCAGAAGCCAAGATCCAATGCCAGCGAGTCAGTCTCCTTTATCTTTTTCCTCCAGTTTTTACCTCCCAATCCTAATTGGCACAGTTCTTGGCTGCATTGGTGTGGGAAAGAAGGAATGGGAAAGAAAGATAGAAAACAAGTTTGTGGCGGGAATTTTGCTCCTTTCTATTTAAAAATGCAAGTGTTTGTTTAGTAAATGTGGTGGCACATGCTTGTAATCCCAGCTACAGGAGGCTGAGGCAGGAGGATGGCAAGTTCAAAGCCAATCTGGGCAATTTAGCAAGACCGTGTCTAAATAAATAAAGGAAGGAAGTTTTCAATTCTGTGAGTTGGTGGGGCTAACACAACGGAGGAGGAAGAGGCTGGTCTGGCAGTTACAGATCTTTCACTCTGGTTTTTTTTTTTTTTGGCACCGGGGATTGAACTCAGGGGCACTGGACCACTGAGCCACATCCTCAACCCTGTTTTGTGTTTTATTTAGAGACAGGGTCTCACTGAGTTGCTTAGCACTTCGCCGTTGCTGAGGCTGGCTTTGAACTCGCGATTCTCCTGCCTCAGCCTCCCAAAGTGCTGGGATTACAGGCTTGTGCCACCATGCCTGGCTTCACTCTGCTCTTAAGGAGAGGTGTGACCGACCACCCGGTTTTACCTAGTGCTCCTTGGCCAGACCCTCAGGCCTCTATTGCCTTCTGTTCTGTGGCATCCAGGGCCTCACATTCTCATGGGTTGTGCAGGCTGTTTCCTTTGTGACTTCAGTTCCATTGTACAGCCCTCCCCCTCACCTTACCTCTTAGAAGGCTGCAAGCTGATCACCTCTCCACATCCTCAGGGGCTCACAGTCTGTCTCACCTTCCCACAAGTGTCTTCTAGATCCTGGTGCCTTAAAATTTCTCTGCTCAGAATTTCCTCCAATACATGCCTGTCCCTTAGGGCAGTCCTCATATAGCACATTGTCTTGTCAGTCCTGTTTTCTTGACCTGCTAAGGGTTTGCTTTTTAAGATTTATGCTTTTTCTATTTGGAGCTGGTAAAGCTGGGTATGGTGGTGGGTATGGTGGCGCATGCTTGTAATCCCAGCTATTCAAGAGGCAGAGGCAAGAGGATCACAAGTTCAAAGCCAGCCTCAGCAATTTAGTGAGGCCCTAAGCAACTTAGAGAGATCCTGTCTCAAAATTAAAAAAATAAGAGAAGCTGGGGATGTGACTCAGTGGTTGAGCTACCCTGGGTTCAATCCCCAGTTTTGTTTTTGTTTTTTTTTAAAAACATGGAGATTCTTTCTCTAATTCTCTAGAAATTCTGAACACTAAACCCAGTTCTTCACCATTCATTTTAAGTCTTTGTCATAGGCTGGGTTTGGGCAGGTAGAAGTGTTCACTTGTGGGGTGAAGTATTGGGGCATAGGAGAGGGGTCTGCTGTTCCATCATTGGCAGCTCTGTCCCTTGCCAGCTGTCTGTCTGTGTGGGTCCCACCTCTGCCTCCTGTCCTCACTCTTTGAGAGTCCTCAGCAAGGCCAGAGTCTCATGACTCTTAATTTCTGTCTTATTCCATTTTCTGTTATGATAGCAAAATACCCAAGATCAAGTAATTTATAAAGACTGGAAGTTTATTTAGCTCAGGGTCCTGGAGGCTGGGAAGTCCAAGAATATGGCATCAGCATCTGTTTAGCATCTGGTGAAGGACATCCCACATGGCAAGACAACACACGTAGATCAGCCTAGGTCTCTCTTCCTCCTTTTAGAAAGCCATAAGTCTTGTCAGAGGGGTCTCACCCTGATGGCTTTATCTAATCCCAGTTACCTTTTCAAGGTCCCAATTCCAAATACTATCAACATATGAATTTGGATTAAGATTTCAACAAATGAGCTGGGCATAGTGACGCACACCTGTAATCTCAATGGCTCAGGAGGCTGAGGCAGGAGGATCTAGAGTTCAAAGCCAGCCTCAGCAAAAGTAAGGCGCTAAGCAACTCAGTGAGACCCTGTCTCTAAATAAAACGCAAAATAGGGCTGGGGATGTGGCTCAGTGGTCGAGTACCCCTGAGTTCAATCCCTGGTACAAAAAAAAAAAAAAAAGATTTCAACACATGAAATTTGAGGGACAAATTTAAACCATAGCACTTTTTCATTCTATACGAAGTAGATATAATAGTAACTCAGAGAATACTGGAAGCAGTAAGAAGGTGTTCATTTTGTCTTGGGAAGCAGTGTACTAAGATGGGAGAACGGAGGTTTTCAGTGTGAAAGCAGCCTTCTGTTCTGTACCATCCAGTGGCTCTGGTTCCTTCAACAACAACAAAAAAATTTTATTTTTGGGTACCAGGGATTAAACTCAGGGCTACTCGACCACTGAGCCACACCCCAGCCCTATTTTGTGTTTTATGTAGAGACAGGGTCTCACTGAGTTGCTTAGCACTTCGCCGTTGCTGAGGCTGGCTTTGAACTCGCAATTCTCCTGTCTCAGCCTCCCTAAGTGCTGGGATTACAGGCGTGCACCACCGCGCCTGCCCAACAAAATTACTTAGTCTCTCTGAACCTGTTTTCTCATGTGTCAAATTGGGCATTGAGGATGCCCCCTGCTAAAATCCATATGGCAGGGGGAGGGGGAGCTCATATGGATTTTAACCCCCTGTTAGGGGAACTAAATGAGATTATGCATGAGAAGCCAGGACAATGTAAGGTATACAGTAGGCTCTTCTTTTTTAAATTAGTTAATTAATTAATTTCACAGTAGAATGCATTTTGACATATTGTACACAAATGGAGCACAACTTCTCGTTCCCCTGGTTGTACATGATGCAGTCACTCCAGTAGTGTAATCATACATGTATAAAGAGTAATAAAATCTGTCTCGTTTCAGTAGGCTGTTCTTAAGAGGTGCTTGTGAGAAGTGTGTGGAAAAGAGATTTAGGCAGTTGAGATATGAGTGACTTATCCCAGGAAATAATTTGGATACAGCTGTTTGGGTTTTTGTTGTTGTTGTTGTTGTTTTGTTTTTTTGGTACTGGGATTGAACCTAGGGGCACTTAACCACTGAGTCACATCCCCAGCCCTTTTTTATATTTTATTTAGAGACAGGGTCTCGCTCAGTTGCTTAGGATCTGGCTAAATTGCTGAGTCTGGCTTTGAACGTGTGAACCTCCTGCCTCAGTCTCCCGAACTGCTGGGATTACAGGCAAGCATGTCTGCACCTTGTTTACAGCTGGGTTTTGCCAAAGCCTGGCAGATTACAACCTCAGCACCTAGCCTGTCCCAGGTGGCTCACTTCGCTCATTGAAGTATAATGAAACACATCCCATTTTGTGCCTTAAACTGTGTGACATTCACTCATTCAACAAATATGTTAAATTAGTATATGTATTTTCCCAGTGCCTGAATAATTAAGGGGAAAGTTGAACAAAATAGTCCCTACTTACGGTTTTGCCTGGGAGACAAAACAGAAACCCAGTCATTACAATGCAGAGTGATAATTGCTATTAAATGAGCTGACGCATGTGAAATGCTTGCACCTGGAGCCTGGCCCTGTCATAGTAAGCCTTCTTGTAAGCATTTAAGGCCTGTATCAGTGTAAGAGGGAGGAAGGCAGAAGGCAGAGGAGAGGCACCTAGAGGAGAGACTTCTGAGAATAGGTGATGCTTGATCAAAGCCGCAAAGAAGGCTTACCAGGTGCACAGGTGTGCAGGTGGCCAGGGGAGGGAATGGTATAGGGGAAGGTAGTAGGGGGAGCGCTAGGCAGCTGCAGCAGAGTTGCTTGATGTGTGAAATTGCTCTTCTTGCTGAATTTGGTCTTTATCCACAGGGTGATCTAGAGCAGCAGGAGGATGGTAATGCAGAGGCTTTGGTTTTTACATCAGGACAGATTGGAAGGGAATCAGACTGGAAATAGTTGAGAGCCAGGTATAGCAACCTGGATCCAGACTCCGGTTGTTGCGGTTGGGGTGGAGATGATGACAGGAGTGGATTCCGGAACTGTCCAGGAAGTGACAGAGAAGTGAAGAAAAGGAAAGTATGTGGAAGGAATCCCAGTTTCTGGCTTGGGAAACTGGGTGGAGGATGGTTGGTGCCATTCACGGAGACAGGGAACAATAGCAGAGAAAGGGAGGGGTGAGGCAGTCTCTTGTGGGAAGGTGGACACACCCAGCAGGCAGGCACCCTGTCCTCACTCTGGAATTCTCAATTACCTGCCTCTAGATGGAGGAGCAAATGATTTTCTTTTCTCTTTTGTACAGACATTTTTTGAGGTGTAACATAATAGGATAAAATGCACAGTTCTTTTTTTTAAAGAACTTTTCTTCCCCCTTTCTCGGGAATGGGAAAACACCCAGGGCCTAGTGCATGATAGATTAGCTACCACTAAGCTACATCCTCAGCCCCAAATCCACAGTTCTTAGTGCCCAGTTCAGTATGTTTGGACAACTGGTGTACCTATGGAAATATTCAAAAGAAGATACAGAAATTTCTGTCTTCCTACAATGTTCCTTCATGCTTCTTTCTAGTTTACTTATCAGACCAACTTTTTTTTAAAAATTAGTTTATTTAATTGCATTTCAAGTCATAGCACATATATAGAGCTCAGTTTTTCCATTTTTCTGGTTGCAAACCAGATAAAGTTACACCAATTGTGTTTTCATACATGCACCAAGGGTAGTGATGACGATCTCAATCAACCATCTTTACTATGCCCATTCCCCTTTCCTGCCCCCCAGCTCCCCCACGTCGCATCCAGTGTTTCTCTGTTTCTCTTATGTTTCCCATTCCCACCTCCCTTATTCATCAGCATCCACTAATCAGAGAGACCATTCAGCATTTGGTTTTTTGGATTGGCTTACTTCACTTAGCATAATGCTTTCCAATTCCATCCATTTGCCTGCAAATGCCATAATTTTATTCTCTTTTATTGCTGAATAATATTCCATTATGTATATGTACCACAGTTTCTTTATCCATTCATCAGACCAACTTTTGATCTTATTTTTTTCCAGGAAGACTTCTTACGCACGACTGTCTTAAGATAAAGCAGCACATGATTCAGATCCTCACTGGTTGCTCTTTGTCCTAGCTCCTGACCCCAATATGTAGTGCTTTCTGATTGCTCATAGCGTGCACTCCTGGAGCAAAGGCCAAAGCTGAACCCCTGGGCATCATGGAGCTGAAAGGCAGGGGGAGTTCATGTGGATTTTAACCACCAGAGTCTGGTCTGACCAGCCTCTTGGTGTTCCAGCCCAGACTGTGGGATTTGAGGAGGAGGGCCTCATTTCCGATAATTATCCTATTATCAGACCCAGTGCCCTACCTGGTTCCAAGTGGCAGTACTGTCCTTCATGGACCTATTCTTGGGACTGAAAGGATGCTGTGCTCCTAAACATGTATAAGGAATTGGTGTGACACATCCCCAGATCATCCCCCTTAGCAGAGCAGGTTTCACCTTTTCCTCTTTTTCCTGCTTCTTTTCTTTCTGAGCCCGGTCTTTGGGTGTGCCTGCTCATGGCCACTTGGGAGATTCTGTGGTTTTCTGTGGCTTCTCTATTTTGAGTCTGATTGTTTGGCTTTAATCAGAAAAATAAATACTTATTTTCAGTTTTCTCCCTGGCCTAGCTCAGCTAGGTTCAAACAATCTTTTTTAACTCTACCACATGTGAATTACAGGAAATGCTGTCCTGTTGGGGAAATGGGTCATTTCCAAGATTTTCTCTCCAGGAAAAGTGTAACTCATTAGTTTACTAAGAAAGGTTCAAACAAGCAACAAAGAAGTACTTATTAAGACATTTTATCCTTTTATGTGTCCCTAATCACAGCCTTATCATAAACCTCAGCTCTGGTAGTTATTTCAAAGTTGTTTAATTAAATTCTTTTATTTTATATTTGAGGAAATAAAGAGTCATCTCCCCATCCCACCCCCCAAAAGAATGATTTGCTCAAGGGTGTGTTTTCTTCAGGGACCTTGTTGCCCTGGAAGAAGATAAAGACTTTTTTTTTTTTCATTAGAAGAATTATTTCTTTCAAAAATTATTATAATCTCACTATTTTTAAAAATTCTTTCAGTGAAACCTCACCTTTGAACTTGGTACGTTAGAAGATTTGTTTGGAATAAAAGTGGAGTTTCCATTCTTAACCAAATAAAACATAACTCAGAGATTGTTTTTACACGATAACTTGGTTTCAATGTCCTTTTGTTCGTCACTTTCTTCTTGGACCAATAGAGTGCTTCACCACAGTGGGCATTGTGGTTGGATTCCATACCTGTGAGAGAAGTTTCTAGAGCTTTTGGCTTGAACCCCATTTTCTCAGCCAGTTTTCCTCTGACCTATTCTTTCTGCTGCCCCCTGCTGGAGGCCAGAAAGAGCCCATCCTCCTGACTAGCTATTCCAAGACGCAGAAAGGTGAAGTCCAGCAAATAATGGCACATTCGGGTGAGGTTTTCATGTTGGACATCCCTACTCATCCGTCCCAGCCATGTCCTTACCTGCTTGCCAGGGAAACCTCAAGTTCCCTGTCCAAAACCAAGTTAATTTTATCTATCACGCACCATTTTTTTTAAACCTCTTAGTTCTCTCCTTTTCCTTCCCTATCTATCCATTCACTCATCCATTCATACATTTCAGAAATATTTGAGCTTTTAATTGTTCTACATGCTTTTTAAGGCTCGGGTTAATTCTGATAAGTGTTACAGTAATGCATTAACCCAAGCTACCAGCTATATTGTTTCTTAACTCATCCCCACTGTTTCTTAACTCATCTCTACCTCCCATTCTCTGAATCTAATTAGGCCAGGACATGGTTTCTGTAGTCCCTTAATCAATCCACCAACCTCCAGTCACACCTCCACTCTTGAACTCCCCAGTGATCCTTCTGCAATACCAATTGTTTGTGACACTGCCCTACATAACAAACCTTCATTGTTGATGGATTAAATCCAGTTCCTTCGTGTGAACTTCAAGACCACCCCCCCCCCCCGCCACTGAGCCCCACCTTGCCTTCTAGCATGTTCTCCTGCACTTCTCACCTTGGCACTGTGCACTCAACCACATTGATTTGCTCCAGAGATCTCCAAACATATCGCCACCATCTCACCTCTGAGCCTTTGTGGGTGACGGTTTCTCCACCAGGGATGCCCTTCCCTTCTCTGCCGAGGCTATGCTAAAATGTAATTTGTGTGCTCTGTCCCTTCAGATGTTACTTTCCCTTCATGGTACGGTCAGCACTTGGCTGTCCATATCTGTTATCGCACCTGTCTCCTGTATTACTGTTAATTCCTTATCTGTCTCTCCCTGTAGATTGAGCCCCCAGGATTCAGCCCAGGTGTGTTAGCTCTGGCTTCATATCCAGTAGTCCAGCAATGATGTCATGAATTAGAGTCGTGCTGGTTACCCTCTCCATCTCCTATAGTGTCCCTGACCTCCCTAACAGCTTCCAAGACTTTCTGTTCTGTTCTGTAGTCCTTGAAAAGCTTGTAGTTCCACAAATGTACTGGGCTTTATCTGTCTCTTGATCTGTCTTGGGTGCCTTCCCCATCTCACTCCTGTCCCACCTGAGCAAATCTAGTTCTCATCAAATCCAGTTCATGCTCCCCAAAGCAAGTGTCAATGCTTCTTTTCTCTTCACTTGTTCCGACTCGCAACAGGATTAAATAGTGAAAATAGCTAGTGTTTATGTGGCACAAAGTATGAGCCTCAGGCATTGTTCTAAGCATTTTACATATATTAGCTGGTTTCCTATACATGCTAGTGTTATTGTGCTTGTGTTTTCCTGTATCCTAGTAGTTTATGTGCATGAATCTTCCTTATGTGCTCAGGCCCTCCTTAAGAGCAAGGCCGTGTATCAATTGTCTTTATATCCCCAGATTTTAGCACAGTGCTTCACATATAGAAGGAACCCAATAATGGTTGGTAAATTTGGCTGTTTAAAAATATATAGTCACTATTCACATGTCTAATTGTCACATATGTTTATTTACTCTATTAAGAATGGGTTTTGATGACATAGAGTGTGCTGAAGGCTGGAATTATTATTCCATATAAACGAGAAGCAAAGACAATTTTGTTGTACAAAGGAATTATTGAAGATTAATACTAATAGTAATTGCTGTTGGATTTCCCAAGCCAATGAGGGCAATTCCTGGGCTTAAGAAATGATTTTAGAGGACACAACTCTTATTTCTTACCCTCAAGATGCTTTCTCTGTTGATAGAGAGACATACACAACTAAACACATTTAGAGAAGAGGACACATAGCATGCAATAAAAGGCCAAAATGAAATGTGACCAAGAACTTGCTCTGGAGGTGTAGCTCGATGGTGGAGTACTTGCCTGGAGTGCATGAGGCCCTCCCTGGGTTTGATTCCAGCATGGCTGACGAAAACAAACGAAGAGTTCTGAATATTATTACAGCCTATTGCCCTCCTCGAGTACCATTTTTGTTAGGTCCCGTGCTCTTCAAAATTTCAATAGCCCCTTCTTAGCCTTCACCCTGGGAGTCTGTATATCTGGGCACCTGCATTTCTTATCTGTACCTCTGTGTCCCTGCAGCTAACCCCATGCGTATCCTCCAGTGTTTAATTTCCTCTTACTGCTTTGGTATTTTCATACTGGCTGGCTTGTTTATAGTGCTGCTGCCACCTCTGTCTTCTCCTCCTCTTCTTTTCTCCTCCTGCTTCTGCTTTCCCCCTGAATTCTGTGAGCCACTGAAGCAAATTAACTGAATCCAAGGAGAAAGTTTTGTGGCAATTCCAATTTATAACTGGTAAAACACAGTCCAAAGCACAGTTAAAACAACCTGAGGCTTGCAATTAGCATTTAGGGTGAGGGATCAGCCTTGGGGACCTAGTCCTCAACCTGTGGTTTCTGACACTATTTCCAGGATATCTCCCCTCCTCAACACACACACACACACACATACTCTCTCTCTCTCTCATTATAGGGTTCAATATTTTGGCCTTGTAAGTGTTGGCAGCTTGACTGAAAGGCCAGAACTCAGTAATGGAATTCTCTGCCATCCGTGGTCCTTCCACTTACAGCTGCTATTACTTCAGGCTTTCTTTGTTCTCTATTAGAACCACAGCCCTCAACTTTTAAAAAAAAAATTATTTTATTTTATTTTTTGCTACACCATACATGGTATATGAAATTCCATGCATAATATACTTCTACAGGCATGTCCAAATTTTGACATTCCTCTCCCATGCCTGCACCCCCAAGTCTCCCAGGAAATAAAGCAAATAGCACCACAAATGATTTTTTTTTTTTTTGGTACCGGAGATTGAACTCAGGGACACTCGACCACTGAGCCACATCCTCAGCCCTATTTTGTGTTTTATGTAGAGACAGGGTCTCACTGAGTTGCTTAGCGCCTCGCTGTTGCTGAGGCTGGCTTTGAACTCGCGTTTCTCCTGTCTCAGCCTCCCAAAGTGCTGGAATTATAAGCATGCGCCACCGCGCCCAGCACCGGATGATTTGTGATATCTCATTCCTAAAAGCATTTTAAAAGCTGAGGGGTGGGGCTGGGGTTATGGCGCAGTGGTAGCGTGTTCGCCTAGCACGTGTGAGGCACTGGGTTCGATCCTCAGCACCACGTAAAAATAAAATAAAGATATTCTGTCCACTTACAACTAAAAAAATAAATAAATATTTTTTAAAAAAGCTGAGAGGTAATTTAAGTGTTCATCAACAATGAGGTACAGTTAGGTCAGGAATGGACAAAGCATGTAATTCCCAATCAGCTGGTGTATTATCAACTTTGTTCAATCAGGGAAGCTTATCCAAAGCAAATGCATGTGCTATGATTTATAAATTTGAAAATGAAAAAAGTTATAAACTTCCTTTTAAGTGATATTAATAATAAATCACTTGTTTGTCTCATGATAGTAGCTAGTCTCACATTGGAGCTGCTGCAGATGTCGGATATGAACATACCACTCTTGGTTAAAAGCATGGCTCCATAACTACAGCTGTGAAGATCAACATGCTTAAAATCAAGGTACATAGTCCTGAAAGCATGGATGACTCCAAGCCACTTGCTCAGAAGAACATGGGGGTGAGGTTCTTCCTTTAATCTGGCCCTTCGCATCTCATGATGTTTCTACAGATAATACAAATAAGACTATTAAAACTGCTCTCAAAAACAAAAAACAAAAAACAAAACTGCTCTCAAATCCCTCAAATATTAAGTTCAAGGTGCTTTCCCCTTTCCTCATAAAAGAACCAGCTTCTGGGGCTGGGATTGTGGCGCAGGGGTAGCGTGCTCGCCTAGCACGCGTGAGGCACTGGGTTCGATCCTCAGCACCACATAAAAATAAAATAAAGATATTTTGTCCACCTACAACTAAAAAAATAAATAAATATTTTTTTTAAAAAAAGAAACAGCTCCTTCAGAGTTCACTTTCCCTTTTTTTTTTGCTAATCCATTACTCTATTTCTGTACTAGAGAATTGGAATTAGGAAGTGACTGGGGGCTGAATGGAAGCAGAATTCCAACAGAAGCTCAGGGCAGGATTTCTGAGTCTCTCACTGTTGATATTTTGAGCCAGATATTTTTGTTGTTGTTGTTGTTGTGGGGGCTGTCCCATGTTGTGTAGAGTGTTTAACAGAATCCCTGACTCCTACCTACTATGTGCTATAGCACCCCATCTCCATTTGTGACAATGAAAAATGTGCCCAGATATTGCCAAATGTGCCCTGGGAAGCTAAAGCACTCCAGTTGAGAATCACTGGCTTAAAGCAATCACTGGGTGGATGCCCAGCACTACCATGCCTTCCTAAAGGCCTCTACCCAGAGGCCTCCCACATGCCACCTTTAACACTAGGCCAGTGGGTTGGCAGTTAGGATAAGATGAAAGAAAAGGTGGAAAATTGGTCCCTAGAGACACTTAAGAGAATTGGCAACTTATCAGTTGTCCATGGAATACAAGAGAATAGAAGAAATAAAAAAACAATGTCAAGATTCAACCTATTGGGCTGGGGTTGTGGCTCAGTGGTAGAGTGCTTGCCTCACATGTGTGAGGCACTGGATTCAATCCTCAGCACCACATAAACATAAATAAAAAAAGGTATTGTGTCCATCTACAACTAAAAAAAAAAAGAAAGAAAGAAAAGAAAAAAAGATTCTACCTATTTAGCAGAGCGCAGTGGCACACACCTGTGATCCCAGTAGCTCAGAAGGCTTAGGCAGGACAATTCGAAGTTCAAAGCCAACCTCAGCAAATTAGCAAGGTCTTAAGCAATTTAGCAAGATCCTGCCTCTAACTAAAAAAATAAAAAGGTCTAGGGATATGGCTCAGTGGTTAAGCATCCTTGGGTTCAATCCCCTGTACCTGCTCCCCCTTCCCCTCCCGAAAAAAAAGATTCTCCTATTGTCTTTTCCTTTTCATTCATTTCTCTAGGTAACTTCCAGAACAAGGTTCTGTTGAGAGGAACCTTTCCTTAGTGGGTAGAGCTCCCTAACATGGCATATGAAACCTCCATATGCCAATTAGAGCACCCCTAAAGTATGAAGTATAAATGCTACAAAAATAAACTCAGAGTATAAAATACATGGATGTGACAGGGACACAAACTTTTGCCAGAATACCCTTAGCAGATGTCTTGTTGGTGTCACAAGTACCTTAGAGCCCTCCCACCACCTTATAATCAGGATAGGTCTGCAGCTTTTGTAGCATCAGAAGAGAGATTTATCAGGAAGCCCTCTGAAACCAGAGCTGCTTGCCCAGAATCCCCTGATCATAGAGTATGAGTCAGTGCCTGGTGAGTCCCTCCAGGGTCAGTATCAGGAGCTGTAGGAATAGTTGCCAGTGTCTGTTCTCGTGCCTCCTTAAGGCATTCTGGCCTTTGCTGAAACCACTGGTGCTTCATGACTGCCTGCCCTTTAAAGAAAAGCAGATGTGTGCTGAGAAGTTAACAAATAATGACATGGGAAAAGATAGAAGGGCAAAGGAATATTTTGGTGGATGTGGTTCTCCAAATCTAGAAGTTCAGCTGTGAGGAGGCCAGACTTAATACGGGCCAGATCATGGTGTACCATCTACCACAGCCACCTACTTCTGGTTTTTTTTTTTGGGAGGGGGGTACCAGCAATTGAATTCAGCTATATTTTGTATTTTATTTAGAGACAGGGTCTCACTGAGTTGTTTAGCGCCTCGCTCTTGCTGAGGCTGGCTTTGAACTCAAGATCCTCCCGCCTCAGCCTCCTGAGCCGCTGGGATTACAGGTGTGTGTTACTGCACCCAGCTACCTCCTTGCTTCTGGAATGATTGAAACAGCCTTGGAAAGGCCTTTTATCCATGGCCTTGTGAAGTATTGGCAAGTTGGGCCTCTGTGGTTCTGGACCTTATGCTGACTGCTGTAATTAAGAAAAAGGAGCTGGCTGCAGTGGCTCACGTCTGTAATCCCAGCACTTTGGGAGGCTGAAATAGGAGAATTGTGAGGTCAAAGCCAGCCTCAGCAATGGCAAGGTGCTAAGCAAGACAGTGAGACCCTGTCTCTAAATAAAACACAAAATAGGGCTGGGGATGTGGCTCAGTGGTTGAGTACCCCTGAGTTCAATCCCTGGTACCAAAGAAAAGAAAAAAAGAAAAAGAAAAAGGACAGTTTTCCTCTTTCTCACCTTTTGGTGGTGCTAGAATTGGGACCCAGGGGCTCTCTACCACTAAGCTACCCCAGAACTTTTTATTTTTTATTTTCAGACAGGATCATGCTAAGTTGCTGAGGCTGTTCTCAAACTTGCAATCCTCCTTCCTCAGCCTTCCCAAGTTGCTGAGATTATAGGTATATGCCACCATACCCAGCACATATTTCTTTGTCCTTCCTGACACTTTACTTTTTCTGCTCATTTTCTCCTACCAACATGGAAATGGTGGGCCTGGCACAAGACCTGTGCTACCACTGGGCCACCACAGCTCTGCCTGATCCAGGGGAAGTGAAGGAGCAGCTCCCTCACTCTGATGGCTGGGTGAGAGTTTGAGGAAGATGAGAGCATGGAGGTTTCCCAGAGATTCTCATTAAATCTTGAAGGCAGAGGAGAGTTGAGAAACAGGACAGAGAGAGCAGTTCAGGTAGAGTCGATTGTGTATGCAAAGGATAAAGGGAGAAATGAGTTTATTGGAATAATTTAGAGGTAAGTGGTCTCAGAGTGGAGACAGCAGACTACTCTGAATCTACTGCAAGGGTGCAGTTGGAAGCCCCTCAGGCTCTGCCCAGAGCATACACATGTCCCCACTGTACCCTTCAAAATAGGTCAGGCTTCTAGAACTGCAGGTCACTACTGACCAGACAGACAATGCTGTGGGACATTTACTCACATTTTGACAGATTCTGCACATCCTTTGCTGGTTAACTGGCTGCTAATCCATTTGTTCAGACTTTTCAATCTCTCCAATGTTAAATTCTTTCTCTTATGAATCACACAGTCGGATTATTCAGAAAACCAAACTGCTATTCTCCCAGACTTAGGGAAAAACCCTTAGGTCATTTAGCTGTGTAGTTTTGCTGGACTTTTCCCTCAACGAAAGGAGAATATGCTTTGGTCATGGTGCAAGCTTTGCTCTGAGCATAACTTGAAGGACTGGAAAGAATTCCCTGGAGCACCCAGGGAACTTGCTGACCAAGCTGGCATCAGTTTTCTTTCCTGTAAAATGTTTCCACTCAAATGTTCTGACTGCAGCCTGAGGCTGCCCCAACAGAGGGTTTGCAGTGAAGCAGTATTTGAATGTTGGCCTTGCCCTGACCCATGCTCAAATCATTTGTTTCACTAAGAATATGTATTCTGAGATAGCAAACCAGATTAGTTCACATCCAGCCGCTTAATTGCTGATTCAGTGAAACAATCTTCACTTGATAGTGCCTGGGCTGAGATCGCACAGCCTCGGAGGCTGCCAGAATTTTTCTAAAAGAAGAGGCCCTTACCCTTTTTTTTCTTTAATTATAAAAGCAGAACTATACGCACGTGGTTAACAAATCTAAGCTGTACTGAAGGAAATAACAAGGTTTAGTTCCTCAGATATAATCACTCTTAAGTTTCTTACACATCCTTCTGGAATATCCTTCTCTTTGCATTTATAAACATGCATATGTGCACATGAATAATGTCTGTTCTTTACAGAAACAGCCTTGATGTTAAAAAAAAAAGTTTATTACTGTATCTTGCTGATCTTTCCCTATCTGCACACACTGACCTGCCTCAGTCTTTGTAATACCATCAGTGTATTTCATTGAACAGATGTAGTATAATTTACTTACCCAGTCCCCTAGCAATGGATATTTCACTGCTTCCTTGGTCTTTTGCTATTTCAAGTAATGCAACAATAAATATTCTTGCACAGTTAATGCATGCATATCTATAGAATATATTTATTTATTTATTTATTTACTTATTGTAATGGGGGTTAAACCCAGAGCCATGCACTTGGTGGGCAAGTGCTCTACCACTGAGCTACATCTTCAGCTCTGCACAATAACTTGCTAGAATTGCAATTGCTAGGCCAAAGGATGGGTACGTTATTAACTTTGAGAGACATTGCCCAGGTCCTTCTTGCAGGCAACAGTGGGTGGGTTGGTGTATAGAAAATGTATTACTCCAGGGGGCTGGGATTGTAGCTCAGTGGTAGAGCGCTTGCCTCACATGCATGAAGTCCTGGGTTCAATCCTCAGCACCACATACAAAGCAATAAAATAAAGACATTGTGTCCATCTATTTAAAAAAAGAAAAGAAAAGAAAAGAAAATGTATTACTCCAGCTTCTGACAGCCAGGCTAAAATGCTGGGCATTTCCTTTGCCTGGAAAATCTTGGTCCCTAAAACAGAAAGATATAAGCAAATGCCTGACAACTGCAAGGCAGCCCAGGATGTGGGGCATGAATGACATTTGGAAAGACAAGACTTTTGGGGACCTAGGTATTCTCATGTGCTCATTAAATGGGGACAAAATGAATGGTTTAACCCCATTGCATGATGTTTTATAAATCCAGGAGTGATTCTAGTTCTGGGATTTAGCAGCCTGGACTCCTGAGCAAAAGCAGAAAGTAAAAGCCAGAATCAGCTCTTAAATTTCTAGATGCCTTTCTTTTCAACAGCATTGAATGAGGTCAGGGCCTCTGACCCTTCCTGGACAACGGACAGAACAATCCCTGGGTCATTTATATTTCCTGGAGATTTCATAGCTGCTTAGTGAACTGTGCATCCTCCTCTTCACTCCTTCTGTGCCAAACACATTCCTTAGGAGGCCCATTAATTAGAAGGGCCTCCAAGTAAGAGGTGGAGTAATTATGGTTTCCATTACAGTTAAGCTTAGAAATGATCTCTGGGTAGAAGTCTGGTTAGAGTTCTTCTGTGACATTGGACAAGAGAATTGTCTGGAGGGGGAAGAAATGCAAGTTACATTCCTCAAAATCCTCCCATTCATCTTTTTTAAAAAATTATTTATTTATTTTTTAAATTGTAGATGGGACACAATATCTTTATTTTATTTATTTTTATGTGGTGCTGAGGATTGAACCCAGTGCCTCATGTATGCAAGGCAAGTGCTCTACCACTGAGCCACAACCCCAGTCCCCCTCCCACTCATCTTGATCTAACCAATATTTATCAGGGAAAAACAGGCTGTACACCAGAGGCAGCAGTTCCTATGGGCAGGACCCAATTTATTCCTCTGTTTTATTTCCTTCCATTCAGTTGACTCCCCCTTGATCTAACACCTTCGAGGTTGATTTTGATGTCTTATCCCATGTTGTACTTCAACTGAAGAACATAGATCTATCTAATGTAGCACTCACTCCCCTACACTTTATTTACTTTTTGGTGGTGGTACTGGAAATCAAACCCAGGGCTTCATGCATGCAAGACTAGCACTCTATTGCTGAACCACATCCCCAACCCTCTTACACTTTTGCAAACTCAGCAATTTGAAGAGAAACCATGGTTTTGATTCCCTGAGAAAGAAAATGAATTAAAATTTATCCTTCCCATTACCAACTTTTCATTTTGGGAAATTCCCTTTGTTTTTTCCTTCAAATTTTGTACCAGGGATTGAACTCAGGGGCACTCGACCACTAAGCATCATCTCTAGCCCTATTTTGTATTTTATTTAGAAACAGGGTCTCACTGAGTTGTTTAGCACCTTGCTCTTGCTGAGGCTGGCTTTGAACTCAAGATCCTCCCGTCTCAGCCTTTCAAGATGCTGGGATTACAGGCACGTGCCACCATGCCTGGTGGTTTTGGGGGAAATTTCAAATCCATACATTGAGTACCCATTATACTTCCCTAGCCTAAATATATTAGTAGTAAACATTTTGCCACATGAAGTTCTCAGATGTTGCTGTTACTGGTCTGTAGTATATACAGTATGAACCTCTGAAATAAATCTGTATACATGTATGAGTGATAGGTAAATATTTTTCCCCCAAACTTTTGGGAAGTATTTTGTACATATCATGACATTGCTCTCTGAAACATTTCAGTATATATCCCCTAAGAACAAGGTATTTCCTTTAAGAACACTATCTTTTTCATACTCATGAAATTTAATAATGATCCGTGAAGAGTGTAGGTCAGTTGTCTTGAATTTCCTAAAATCTGATTTTGTCAGATTGTTCCCTCATGATTAGATTCAGGTCAAACATTTTTGTCCAGAATACTAAAAAGGTGATATTGAGTCTCACCAGGAGGCATGTAATTGTTCTGTCCCATTATTGATAATGTGTAGTTGAAGGACTTGGTTAAGGCAACGTCTCCAGATTTCTCTATTTCATAAAGGTATTTTTTTCTTTTGTCATGGGTAAGCAATAAGCAGTATAATACTTTGCACTGTAGGAATATGCTATTCCCAATAACTTGTTGCCCAGTGGCTTTAGCATTTATTGATATGTTAATGATCCTTGCCCGAATATGTTTTTACATGGATTATTGTGGGACATTGACCTTAAAAATTCTATCTCCTTCCCTATTTATCAGCTGGCATTCTTTTACAAAAAAAATAGCCCCTTGTGCCCCCTTCTTTTTTTTTTAAATACACCTTTGTTTTATTCATTTATTTGTATGCAGTGCTGAGAATTGAACCCAGTGCCTCAGACACATGAGGCAAGTGCTCTACCGCTGAGCCACAACCCCAGCCTCTCCCTTCCTTTTTAGTATCACTTTTGAACTCATTTTTAAAAATTCAGTTGCTTTGGTAAATCAACTTAATTATATTTTAATGTTATAATAACCCACATTTGGTAAATGGGAGCCTTTTTTCAGAATGACTCATGAGTCCTTTTAACTTGTTCCCAACAGGCTTCAGTAATTCCTTGCTTTTCTGGCATATGGTGAGATGTGTAGGCTGAGCCTGTCCTTTCCCCAATCTTGGAATCACCCCTTTCGCTAAGAAAACTTGCTTACTTTTGATGGAGAAATGGTATTTAGAAACCAAAATATGGGCATGAAGTGTGTTCATTGATAAGTATGTCACTGCTCTGGGCAGTTTCAGTAGAAAGAGCTAAGAGACCTAAATATTTTGTTGGACACAGTGCCACACACCTATAATTGCAGCAGCTTGAGAGGCTGAGGCAGGAGGATTGTGAGTTCAAAGCCATCCTCAGCAACAGCAAGGCACTAAGCAACTTAGTGAGACCCTGTCTCTAATATAAAACACAAAATAGGGCTGGGAATGTGGCTCAGTGGCCCCTGAGTTCAATTCCCTGTACCAAGAAAACAGAAAGAGATCTAAATATTTTTTAAAATCTTAAGTTTATCCATATATTTTCAACTCAGAACCAGCATCCCATAGCTCCTTCCAGTCTGTGTAACTCAAAAATAGTTGACAACTTTCACCTATTAGTCAATTTGGACAGTATTTGGAAAGGCAGTAATGGACGACACAGGCACTGCTTTTATGCTCAACTTTTTTAGAATATCCTGCTGTCCCCATTTTGTGTTGTGTTGCTCTTGTCCCATGACGAGAACCTTGGACAGCCCCTATAACCTGCCAACAGCAAACTTACTATGCAGAATTCAAGATTTCTTTTTGTCCTTTGACTATATCCCAGTAAGGATGAACAGCAGAGAATTGTACCCCAAAATCCCTTGAATTACTTCTCTTTATTGGAAGATATGTACTAACTGCCATATGCGGTTGGGTTCATGTTTCTGTTCCCACTCGGCTTTAGGATTTACTTTTCCTCTCACACTTTTTATTATTTTTATTCTAATACGTAAAGTATTTATGAAGTTCTGAAGTCAATCTGTATAAAACAGTCACACTTCCACTGAAAGAAATAATCATTTCATTATTTTCTTATTTATCTTTTGCCTTCTTTATTGTAAAAGCAACCGATGCCTATCTGTGTTGGACCCTATCCTTTATGTTCACATAGGAATGGTCTAAGATTCTGGGTCTATGACCAGAGGAAACATGTCAGGAACAGAGTGGAATTCCTTATCTTCCCTCACTCTTAATTTGCTTAGTTTTGTCTGTTGCTTAGTAATCTGTGAAAAAAGTAAAGCACCCTGTGGGAGAGTCATTAAAGAATGACTGGGATGAGCAGAGGGGCAGGACTTTCAAGTAGAAAGAAGCTGTCTGAGTTAGGTTTTGATGGTCCATTTAATCACTTCTGACAGGAGTGAGACTGACTGTGATTTGGCCCCAGCAGATCTGGGATCCGTGAAACAGATTGTGACTAAGCAGATAAGTCCCTTCTCTGGCGGGCCTTTTGATGCAGCTGTTGTTTTGTACTGGGGTAATTTGGGTTTTCCTTTCCTTTTCATACAATATTATCTCGTTTTAATCCCCTCCTGCATAAGAGTTGCAGAGAACAATTTTTTTTTCTTTTGAATAAACATCTTGGGGAAGTTAACTTTTCACTTTTGTTGTTGTTCTTTACTTGACATTTAGGAGCTCTTATAAGCAATTAAAATGAGGAGAAAACCCAAACCAAAAATTCCCCTAAACTCCAAATGACCTCTGTAGGAATCTCTCCAGTATTTCTGGTCTTAAGTCCTTTGGTGTATTTAGGGAGTGACTCTTTATCCCATTTCCAAATGACAACTTTCAACTATTGGTCAACTTGGACTGACACATCTAATAGGTTCCATTATATATAGTTTTGAGGTCAGAGCAAGAAGACTTCATCTTAAAACTATAACTGGACAGGAAACTAGATCTGAAAGTATTTCCTGAAATAACTTGGTTCATGTCTTGAGTGGCAAATTTTCTTGGCAAAAAAACTCTCCCTGTGCCCTTGAAGTGGATCATGGGACCCTGGTTCCTTCCTTTCTCCCTCTTTTATTTCTTGGCTACAAGATGAGCAGTTTTGCCCCTCCATAGGCTCCCACAATGATGGGCTGCCACAGGCTCAGAGAAACAGGCCAACTTATCATGCATGGAAATCTCTAAAACCATGAGCCCAAGTAAACCTTTTCTAAAACAAAACAAAACCCAAAACAAACAAACAAACAAAAATCCTCCCAAGTTTAAGTTAAAAGTTGGGATATCTTTTTAAAAAATTTTTTTAAATATTTTTTTTTAGTTGTAGATGGACACAATATCTTTATTTTATTTATTTTTATGTGGTGCTGAGGATCGAACCCAATGCCTCAACGCATGCGAGGCAAGCGCTCTACCACTGAGTCACAATGCCAGCCCTGGGATACCTTCTAAACCTGATCATTTTATCAGTTCTTCCTTGGAGGACAAGGTGTCCATTTCATTCACTTCAGGGCACTCTTGAGTAAATGAACTCAAGAGATTCAGCCCCTGCCTGCTCCTCAGTAAGTATGGGGCAGAGAGGGGAAGGCTTGAAGTCTTCACTGTACCAATATTTCCATATCTCCATCATTCCAGTGTTACCTTTGTGATTTTGCCATGGAAGGCTGCCAACTCTATCATTGTTTACTTAGTATTATTTTTTAGATACATTTATTTTTAAAATTGAGATTCATATCTTTGCTTAAATTTAAAGGAAGATGAGCAGGTATTAGAGAAATGCTAATCATTTATTGACATCAGACTAAGACTTTCCCCTAAAGTAATTGGAAGGACCAAAATAAAAATTACAAAAGGAATAATATCTCCACTGCTTTATTCAGTGAAGAACTTGTGCCACATACAAAATCTCTCCATCAGGTTTACATAAATAATCCCACTTAGAGGAGCACTGTCCAATGCCATATTTTGATGTCAGTATTTGGAAAGGCAGTAATGGATGACACAGCCACTTGTTTTATGCTCAACTTTTTTAGAATATCTTTGAAAACTAGGAGTTTCATAGTAATTTATTGTTGTTATTATTTTGTGGTACTGGCGGTTGAACCCAAGGGTGCTCTACCACTGAACTACATCTCAGCCCTTTGCAGTTTTTATTTTGAGATAGGTCTCACTAAGTTGTCCAAGCTGGCCTTGAACTTGTGATCCACCTGCCTCTGCCTCAGCCTCAAATAGCTGGGATTGTAGTACAGCCTACTGACAGTAGTTTGATGTATGTTGCAGTTGCAGGGCAGGGTTGGGGGTCGGGCAGAATCCTATTTCAGGTCAAGAGCACTGAGGTTTCCTCTAGAAATAGAACATGTGCCTACATGTTCCAATCCATATTCAAAAAAGCTGACTTACAAGGGAGCATAAAGTGTGGCCGGATAAAACATGGAAGGTAAGACAAAATAAGAAGGAACTAGGAGAAGTGAAATAAGAAGACAAAAATAGAAGTAGACAGAAGATTACTGTGACTTGCACACCTATTACATGAAAAAGTAAAATGCTTGAGTTTCTGTTAGTCAGTTTTCTGTTCCTGTGACAAACACCTGAGATACCAGTGTGTGTGTTGGGGTTGGGGGACGGTACCTGAGATAGTCAACTTGTAAAGAGAAAAGATTTATTTTGGTTCACAGTTTTGGAAGTTTTTGTCCATGGAGGTTGGCCCCATTGCGTTTGGGCCTGTGGTGGCAGTCATCATGATGGGGAGTGTGTGGTGGGCAGAGCCATTCACTTCATGACCACGACTCATAAGAGCCCTTTCAGGGTCACACCACCATTGACCTAGAACCTCTCACTAGGTTCCACCTCTTAAAATTTCTACCACCTCCCCATGGCACCAAAACCGAGACCAGGACTTTAACAGAACAGCTTTTGGGGAACATTCCAGATCCAAACTATAACAGCTTCCTGCAGCCAGTGGGGAAGAAAAGGAAACCTATCTGTTCCACAGTTCCCAGTGTCTCCAAGATAAAATGAAACCAACTGCTTAAAATAAGCATAAGTATTTTTTCCAGAAACCTATATACAGAGGAATTTGTATGGTCTGTAGAGTGATGCCTTCAATAATGTCTTATAATTTGTTTGTAATTTTTTTAAGATAACCATTGATCATGGGCTTTGATGACATTCCACCAAAGAGAAATTTAGTAAAACTGCTTCTAGGAGTGGTTAGTATGACGTTCAACCCCTTGTAGTTCCACCTTAAAGTACACAAATATTACAGATTTTCTGGAAGCACATTCTATTATTGTTATTGTTATGATGATAATGATGATGATGATGATGATCATCATCATCTCCTGGGCATTGAATCCAGAGCCTCATGAATACTAGGCAAACACTCTACCAATGAGCTGCAGCCCCAGCCCTTTCCATCTTATTTTGTGGTCAGGTCTTGTTCAGTTACCCAGACTTGCCTTGAGCTTGCAATCCTCCTGCATCAGTTTCCTGAGTAGCTGTAATTACAGGTATACACCAGTGTACCCAGCTGGGAGCATATTCTTGAAGCATTCTTCCCCAGATGTGGCTTCTCTTGCTGGGGAGGATGATAGTGAGTTCAGTGTTCAGTGAGTTAGGATGAGTTCAGGATGATAGTGAGTTCAGTGTTACACTTTCTGAATATGCCTGGACCGCAGAATGGGGGTAGGTTGGCATTCTCTTATAAAAGCCAAACAGCCTCACAGAAACAAGCTAGAAGGCCTTTTCTTCCCATGCTTATCTTCATGGACAGAAGATTGCTGCCAGGAAGGATAGGACTCCTCTCAGAAACCTGTATGAGGAGGGCATGGAGGCACATGCCTGTAATCCCAGTGACTCAGGAGGCAGAAGCAGGATTACAAGTTGAAGGCCAGCCTTGGCAATTTGGTGAGACCCTGTCTATATCAGTCAGTCAGTCAATCAATCAGCTGGGTGTGGTGGTATAATCCCAGCACTTTGGGAGGCTGAGGCAGGAGGATTGTGAGTTCAGAGCCAGCCTCAGCAACAGTGAGGCGCTAAGCAACTCAGTGAGACTCTGTCTCTACATAAAACACAAAATAGGGCTGGAGATGTGGGGATGTGGCTCAGTGGTCTAGTACACTTGAGTTCAATCCCAGTACCAAAAAAAAAAAAAAAAAACCCCAGCCAGCCAGTCAAGACCTTGTCTAAAAAAATAAATACATACAAGAAAGAAAAGAAGGAGGGAAGGAGGGAGGAAGAAAGGAAGAAAGAAAGAGGGTTGGGGTATAGGTTAGTGGTAAAGAACCTCTGACTTCAAACCCCAGTACTGCAAATAAAGAAATTAATTAATTAAATAAAAAGAAAGAAAGAAACCTGTTTGTATCTTCTCTGGCTCACAGGTGGATAGGGGAGTAATTGAGATTCTATGTTCCATTTACCCTGGCATGGTTTGGGACTGAACAAAATTTATAGAATGCGTAAAACCATTTGGTAACTTCTTTTCTTCTTGGTGGTGCCAGAGATTGAACCCAGGGGCTTTTGCATGGTAGGCAAGTATTCTACCATAGAGCTACATCCAGCCTCATACAGTCACCTTGACCTAGCAAGAAAACCCTCAGCACATCCTTTACCTACCTAGCTTTGATCCTGGAACCTGGTGAGCTCTCTATGATAAACTATTTGTGATGGTAATTAAAGGGAATAGTTTGTCATTTGGAATTGTTGCTTAATTTACAAATTAACTAAAATCAACCAAAAGCTGGGAAGCATTAACAAAAAATATTAACTTTAACTTGGAAGTACCTGGTATTTAGCCTTTGGGCAACAGTTCATTAGCAAGTTCATTTTTCCCCTATGTTGCATCATATATAGTAAAAGAAGACCTGCTTGGCTTGTTGTTGAGTGGCAAGTACTCAGCTCATCTAAAAGTGGCTTCAGTTATTAGATCACTAGGAACAAGTTTCAAAGGAGACCAGAATGGAAGCCTATTTTAATCTGAATCTGCTCCTTCGGGATAACATTTGATTGTGACTGTCTAGGCTTACACAACACAGACCGGAATGCTCCTCAGCAACCCAAGTTGAGTTCATGCCCATGGCCTATGACCTTTTCCTGCCTGAAAAAAGCCATAGGTAATCTGATGTCTCTGGTGGGTTTCTTCAGAGTGGTAAAAAGTACCACAGGGTATGGGGTGGCCTGTCTCCCTATAAAACATTGACCTGAAAAACCCCAGCTTGTAGAGCAAGTAACAAATTGGTACTGTCTGGTCCCTCTTTCACCAAGGGCAAGCCAGTCTCACTAGTCAAGTCTTGCTCTCCTGTGGATAATAAAGTTGGACTTTATAGGCTAGTTAAGTCTAGATGCATTCAGATGGACTTGGCCACCCAGATGCAGGGTGGACTCAGCCATGGAAATGGGAATTTCTAGTGCAAGATAAGCACTTAGCAAGACCAATGGAGCCATACTTTAAGAGTCATTCTAGAGTTTGCTCTACAGTGATTTAAGATTGTTCTCCCCCTTGAACACATTCATCAGAGTTCCAGAGGCAAAGACCTCAGCGAGAAGGCTTTCTGGTGGAGTTTTTATATTTGTTTTGTCTATGCACAAGCCCCGACATTGGGATGATCATCTCCTCTAATTTGGGGTTTTAGGTCTTTTCCTTCCTCAGCCATCATGGAGAAGAATTTTGGCAGATGTAAGGCGCGATTGGACTCCTTATCTCCATCTCCCCTAGAGGGCTGCTCCTTATCTCCATCTCCCCTAGAGGGCTGCTCTGGAGCAGCCCGTCTCCTGTGCCGGGAACCGTTTCTCTGGTTTTGATTGAGTTCTCTGGCACGCTGGATAGGATTTGTTGTAATACACACATTCGCCATGCCAAGGTACACAGAGTCTTGAGACGCAAAGGCTTGTTTTATGGTTTTTTTCCCCAAACTTAATTTATTCTACATATCCCATGGCAGAGCTAAACATTTGTGGGTATTTGGCTGCCAGAAATGGAGGTGGATCAGATGGGACCAGGCCTATACTTGTTGAAGAATGGAAGGATTGCTTCCTTCTGGGGCATATTTTTAGAGAGAGGGAGTGAGGGAGTGAGGGATAGAGCAGGGGGGGAGAGGAGAGAGGAGAAAAAGCTATACTAATTCGAATAAAACTTTTAAACAAATATATTTATAAGTAGAATGTATGGGATCTGGGGAAAATTTTTATCCATGTTTAAATTCCAAAGTAGCAGGCAAGTTTTTAGTATTTTGAGAAGATATCTCTGGTTGAGTAGACAGCAGACCCCTCCCTGTGCTCATCATCCTGAGCATAGGTGTCCTGGAGCTCATCGGGCACAATCAGACCCAGGAGATTCAGGGGCCGCCTCTGTTCTTATTCTGTTAGTATATGAAACATTTTAAACTCTTAAAACTCTACTAGGGTAAGCAGATGAGAGCCTTCAAAGTCTGTGTAACTCAAAAATAGCAGCAAGGTCCCCCTTCCTAGTATCTGCTATTACAAGGAATTTCAGAACCTGAACAAGCCTTTATTTTTACCGCAGTTCTTCTTAGTGCCAGGCACTGTGTTGGAAGCTGGGGTACACCCGCGAGCAAAGGATCCCCTGCCCTCACTGAGCTCCAGTGGAGAAGACACATTATTTGACAAGTCACACCAATATAGTTTATGATGGAAATTGTGATAAGCCCTATGACAGAAATATAGCAGGAGTTGGACATCTAGTGAGGGACCTGGTCAGGACTTGAGAGTGGGCAGTGGGTAGAGAAGGCTCCCTAGAGGAAAGGATGTCAGACCTGAGATCTACAGACCTGGAGGCGAGGAACAAAATATTTTTAAAGGGGCACCATATGGGAAAGTGCTTATGGGGCTCAAATGTCAATAGGCATGAGAGTTACCTGAGAGCTCTCTTAAAAGTGACATTTTCAAGCCTCATCCCCAGAGGATCAGGTTTGGCGGGGCCTAGAAATCTGCATCAGCCCAGGAGATTCTGATGTAGGTGGTTCTTGCAGAAATACTGCATTAAACATTGTTGTTGAAACTTTTTTCTCACAATTTGCAATTTGTGCTGGAGACAACTCCAGGCCTCCTTTGAAAGGATGGGTATATTTGGTTTAGCATAAGTAGAACCCAGCTGTTCATGGGCATATCCTTATTCTTTGGCGACGTCTGCCTCAGGGAGCAGACAGTGGTCGGTACCTCCCTTCTTCTTCCTTCTGCACCAGCCCTACTTTCTGCTTCCCACTTTCAGGGACCCCAGCCCCAGATTCAAAGCTAACACTAACTCTTAGCTCTGGGAGCCAGGTAAAGAAGGAAAGGAAGTGGGTCTCCCCAATTCAAATTTTCTGGACATCAATGCAAACATTCAGATACAAATCTGTCAACATATTCCCTCGCAATTTCATCTGGAGATGGAAAGGAGAGAGCAAACAGGGATGAGTCTGGGGAGCAAGACACAGCTGTTGGCAGGAGGGATCCTGGGCAGAGAGCAGCCCACTTCTGGTCAGTGGTGAGTTTATGAAGTCCCATGAGGGTGACATCCCTGGCTGTGGCTGAGGCAGGTTCCCTGTGATGGGGTTTGTGGGGAAGAGGAGCTGGGATGCCCAGATGGCAGGAGAACTCACAGTGAGCCAGCAGCATCTCCTCCTTGGCAAAGAGCCACCTGGGTGCTGTCCAGGGGTAAGCCTGCTCTCCAGGTTCCTGTTCCCTTTTCTTACCACTGCCTGCATTGGCACAGGGCCTCCGGGATGTAAGGTGTCTGAACTGTTACTGAGATTGGCGCCCCTGACTGAGCTACATCGTGTTTTTTCCATTCTCCATTTCCAAGTTTTATCAGAAGAAAGTCTTGATGCGGTGCTATATCTGCAAACCTTTGGAAAACTTGCCCTCCTCCTTTTTGATAGAAAAAGCAGACTCTAGAGCCTTCAGGCAAGAGGGGCTAGATCATGTTTAATTGTTTGGTCTTCCTAGTAGTACCCAGCATTAAACCTAGGGCCTCATGCATGCTAGGCAAGCACTCTGCCACTGAACTACATCCCTAGGCCATTATTTGGTCTTTCTTATTTTTATTTTTTGGTACTTGGAATTGAACTCAGGGACACTCAACCAGTGAGCCACATCCCCAGCCCTATTTTGTATTTTATTTACAGAAAGGGTCTCACTGAGTTGCTTGGCACCTCGCTGTTGCTGAGGCTGGCTTTGAACCCATGATCCTCCTGTCTCAGCCTCCCAAGCCGCTGGGATTACAGGTGTGCGCCACCGTGCCCCACTTGTTTTTATTTTGACACCCTCTATTTTGGGTAAACAATGCTTTAGAGCAGTATAAAATTTCCTTTCAAAATAGCTTTGTTTTTTTTTTTTTAAAAAGTATTTAAAGCAGAATAAGTAAGAGAGTTGGGGGCACAGATTGTGATATACGTGAATGACAGCTGGGTAATATGGTCACAGAAGCAGTCATCTGGATTTCGCCTCTGGTTGAATCCTCACAGCAAGCCTAGGAGGCAAGAAGAATGATTTTCCAGTTTGCAGTGGAAGTTACTTTCTCAGAAAAGTGAAGTAATGTCACAGCATGGCCGCTTCACCACTCTGCCCTCCAGCCAGCCTGCCCTTTGTGGTGACTGGGGGATGGTGTGGGCCTCCACAGTGACCCCCCTCCTCCCTTTTTGTTCCTCGCTTGCTTTCTGAGCGTTTTCTCCTCTGTCTGCAGCCTGCAGCTGCTGGTAGGAAAGCAGGGAGAGCTTGCCTCAGCCCTTCATGCTGGCCACCCCATCTCAGCCTGGGGAATGCTGGGTCTTACTGTTGCTTAGCCAAGAACAGGGCTCGAGTGTGCCGGAACCCAGCTTCTCAACTGAATTTCCTTGCTTTTGGATACAAGACTCTTCTATGGGTGGTCTGGAGACCAGTTTGAAACGTGTTGACATTTAACAGTTCGGTTCTGCAAAAGGTTGACAGGATTATTGTGCTCTTTAAAATGGCCAGCATGTCCCAGAAAGTCCGGGCTCCTTATGGAGAACTCATTTGTGTGTGGTTTCTGTTCAGAAGGCCTCAGCAGTTTAAGTTTCCTAAGCAAGCGATTAGTGGCATATTCAAGGTCTGATTCACTGGGACACTTCTGTTCTAGAGAAGAAAGTCTTTTTGCAGTCTCGCAAACTATACCCTGCCATTTAGGTTCTGTGGCACCAGTGGCTTTTAGAAATAGGCACACAGGAAAGTGCTGGCACACCTGACCTAGGAGTGTCTTTAGTGTTTATTTATTTAACACTAAAGTTGGGAAACTTGCTGTGTCTGCTGCTGAATATCCTGTGTGCTGTCTTTCCTCGGGGATGTGCTGGACTGGGGGTGTAGAGTGCTTGACTAACATGTGCAAGGCTCTGGGTTTGAATCTCAGCACCAGGAAAAAAAATATGCTTGGAATGTGCTGGTAGAGGACATAGGATTTTGTTTTTGTTTTTTAAGTAGCCATTCATCTTGTCTGTGAAAGAAACCTCAGACTTTCTTCCCTACTGATTCAGCTCAGGGAGGCACCCCTGGAGGCAGAGTACAAAGCCTTCTGGAGAGAGAGGTGCACTACAGGAACTCATAAAAAAGGGCTTTTCTTGGTGAATTTGGCAGTTTGTTCACAGCCACTTTTCCTTGGACTCATGAGTCAGAGAAGCAGACTGACTTATCTCATATCTGAATACATATGAAATGTATGTTGTATTTTAGGCTTATATTTAAGAAGTACTATATTTCCAAGATTGGTGCCCTGTTCTTGGCTAAGCAACAGTAAACCCCAGCGTTTCCCAGGAATAAAGAGGCCCTGGGACTAATTTGCTCTATCATCTTAGACAAGTCATCTCGCACCAATCTGTGCATCTCTAGCATGAGGAAGATTTTCCTCCTTGTGACCACAGGATTCTGTGGGGAGGATAGAAGAGTGACAGAGTAGTCCCCCCTTATCTGAACTTTTGCTTTCCATGGTTTTAGCTACCTACAATTCAATAATATTGCGTAGACAGTTACAGAAATTGTTTGTAAGTTTTAAGTTGAGTTTTGTTCTAAATAATGTGATAAAATCTTGCACTGTCTTACTCTGTTCCACCTGAGATGTGAATCCTTCTTTTGCCCATGTATCCACATTGTATATGCTACCCTCCCATTAGTCACTTAATAGCTGTCTTCATTATCAGCTGGATTGTTGATATATCATAGTTTTTGTGTTCAAGTAATCCTTCTTTTGCTTAATAATGCCCCAAAAGCACAAGAGTAGTAATGCTGGCTATTAGGATATGCCAAAAAGAAACCACAAAGTACTTCCTTTAAGTGAATATCTGTAAGTGTCATAGTGTATATCTGTAATTCCAGCTGCTTGGAATTATAGGCTGAATCAGAATGATTGTTCAAGCTCAGGAATTTGGGGTTTGAGGACAGCCTAGGTAAACTAGCAAGACCTCGTCTCAAAGCTGAGTGTTAGTGGTGCATGCCTGTAGTCGTAGCTACTCAGGAGTGTGAGGCAGGAAGATTACTTGAGCACTAGGAATTCTAGGCCAACCTGGGTGACATAGTGAGACCCACATCTCAAAAAAAAAAAAAAAAAAAAGTGAAGAAGGAAAAAAAAATCCATGCTAGTTTTGCTTTGCATCTAGAACTGCAAAATTTGTGGATTCAAGGCCATGATGAGTGCTTCATTAAGATGGAAAAGGCATTACGTTTGTGTATATATGAGAAAAAAAATATATAGAGTTTGGTACTATCCTTGGTTTCAGGCATCCACTGGGAGAGGGGTCTTAGAACATATCCCCTGCAGATGAGAGGGGCTACTGTCTATGAGGAAGGGATTTGAAAAGATTGAGAGTGTTGTATAATTTTTCTTTATTTTTTTGCTCATGTTTTAGGCAGGAAGAGTTTCATAGTATACATGTATTCTCTGTGCACACACATACCCACACATCTGTCTTAGTTAGGAGATGTTTACAAGGAACAGAAATTCACTCAAGCTGGCATAAGTAGATTTGGTCAGATTCTCAGAATGCAGTCATTAATCCCATGGACATCCAGCTTCAGGAAATGGAGAGCAGCTGGGACCAGAAGTGGAATTTCAGAAGCAAGACTCTCCCATCCTCTTTGGGGCTACACAGTTTCTCTCATTTGCTTCTTTCTGCTCTCTGCTTCTCTGGTGTCTTTACACTGCCCCTCCTCTGTTCCCCTGTCTCTGTCAGCTCTATTTCTCTCTGTTTGTCCTTGGTCCAACAAGGCTACTTTACCTGAGTACTTGGTATCACCTCCACACTCAGCACTCTCTACTTCATTGACATCCCTGTCACACTTAGGAAATGATCATTATTTGTTTGCAGAGATAAAACTAGCGTCCAGAGGCCAAGAACTTGGAGGGAGAGGGGCCTCCAGCTGCCCCAAGGGCTGACAGGACTAATACGGTACCCTCTGGTAACATACTTGTACCTCTGATCTTATTTCCCTATTTGTATCCAAGTCCAAATTCCCAGGAGAGAGTATGATTGGTCTTAGTGTCAAGTGTTCATACCTGCTGTGATTACCTGTGGTCCAAGACTGGAGCCCACGGAGGAAGCATGGCCCTAAGCTCATGGTTTTAGGGGATGCACGTGGGGCAGAGACAGCATCTCGGGTGGACTGACCAAAGAGGAAGCAGGTTTGGGTACTTCCCAGACTCTTTCCCTCCCTTGAAAGCGAATACAAGTATGGTAGGTTTGGGATAGTCGTTAAATGTCTATTAATGACAATGACCAGGCACGTTCTTGGATCCTAATGTTTTGCTGAGCAGTGTCCTGAAATGCGGCACTTGACCTACCCAGGAAAACTCAGGCATCCTCCCACCCATTGGGTTATGTCCTTGGACTCTTCCTCATTCCATTTCTCTAGTGCATCCTTGCATCCGGGGGCATTCCTGCTGTTTTTCTCTTTCTTATTACTTCCAAAGTTTCAAACTGAGAGAAGCTAAACCAGTAAAGCAGGCAGCCTGTGTTTTTTCTCAGCGTGAGGCATTTGGAACCAATTGTGTGGTGGCTCCTTTGAGCTTAGCTGTTTAGAAGTAAAACAACACATATTAATACTGCATTGTAAAAATGTCTTTCTGGCTAGAGCCCTGGACTTTTGTGTTTCAGTGGAAACTCTCACTAAATTTCCTGCTTTATTTTCTCTTAAGGGCTAGGCATGAACCTGGCAAATGCTACTATTTGTCAGATTCTGCATAACCTGCCAATGTTATGCAGTAGCAGTACCTTTTGGAGATAAGAAATCACTACTCAGTAATTGAAAATAAATCAGTGTTTGACATCCTGTTGAGAGTGACAGGAGCCTCAGAGAATCTCTGCTTGATTACTAGTATTTCATCTTGGATTCTTCACTCACCTGTTTTATAACAGCTTTATTTAGCTATATTCCTATATTGAAATGTAGTTCTTTTTTTCCTTATTCTACATAAATCACTTGGATGCATACATTCAAGGACATATGTTTGCGGCTCTCACACATCTGTCTTGAATTTCATCTTTTCCACCCTGTCTTCTACTTTCCAAACAATTTACCTCCCTCTCTCTTTCTCCCTGCTGTTACTTATTTCATTGTGCTGTGGAATCTTTTCATTTCAAGAGCTGGTGGAGGGGAACAATGTGAGCCACAGTCCATTTCTATATAAAGGCATCTTAGTACGTGGCAATGGCAGCTTCTTAAGTACAGGATAGGATTCCTTTCACTCTGGACACAGCTGGCCCCTAGCCGTGTGACTGATACTGTTTTCAGAGCTGAGGAGGCTCCTGGCTTGCTGGGTTCCCAGTGAGATGACGTTGCTTGTCTTGGACCAATCCAGTCCAATTTATGGAGGGCCTTCATGTGCCAGGCTCCCTCATGACTATCCTCTTTGATCTTT
Source organism: Xerus rutilus (assembly GCA_028644305.1). Lineage (NCBI taxonomy): Eukaryota > Metazoa > Chordata > Mammalia > Rodentia > Sciuridae > Xerus > Xerus rutilus. Next base: position 41,113,800 of record CM053402.1, read on the forward strand.
TTTTTTCCAGACTGGGAATTTCTCACATCATTGTAAATGTTTCCTTTCCTCTCCTTGTCATTTGGCCCGGGCTCAGTGGGGACTTCCTGAAGCAGGAAAGTGGTAACAAGGGGTTTATAACTGGGCGCTCAGAAAGTTCTGCCAAGAAATAGAGCTTTCTATGCAGCTGGGAAAGGTGGGGGGGGGTGGTACCAAAACCCCAATGAAATAACCATCAAGTAGGAAATTGGAAAGAGTGTTGTGCTGAGTGCTAATGGCCGCACGGTGGAACAGGTACGGATGGCGCTGAAGTGATAAACATTGCCGCCGTTCTCACAAACCACACTTCCTGCTCTTATTTTCATTCTGGAGAGTGGACATGGAAAAGCTCAGCCTGCTGATTTGTAATTTATGGCATTTGGTTTAGTAGGCGTTACGCAATCCCATTCCGGATCTACTGGAAGCTGCACAGCGTTCGGAGACTATTTGCCCGATTTCTTTTCTGGATAGCAGCTTAGTGAGTAGCTGTTGAGGAACCAGGATGAATGTGTGAGAACACAGTAGAGGCTGGCTCACTCCCCAGGCTCCAGCAGACTGAGCACACTCTGTTGGCCTAAGGACATCACGGGCATTCACTGAGAACCCACCACCTGTAAGGCTCTGAAGATGAACAGCTGCTAAAATCTAGTTCCCTGGTGGGGGACCCACCCAGTGAGGGAGAACAGAGATGGTCTTTTGTTTCCAACCCAGGAAACAAGATGGCGGCAGGATTGTGAGACGGTGGGTATATCTTGCTGTTGACTTGGTGGATCACATCTAGAAACTCCCTGTCTCTGCAGTTTGTGCAGTTGGCCTTTTTCTCATTGGACCTTTTTACTGCAGCACCAGGTGCTGGGGGTTCTGTGGTGAGCCGCAGGGCCATGCTGGATGCGTCCTTCAAGTGCAAAGTTTGAGAGTTGGTAGAACATCAGAGCCATGGCTTGCCAGCTCAGCCAGAACTGACAAGGCTGGGGAAGCCCTGTTGTCCTGTCCTGGGGAATTTGCATTAATACTGTTTTTGGCTGGGCGTTGGGGTGTCTGTTTTTAGATGAAAAAAGTTTCTTGGTATTATTTTCTTTTCCTATTAAAGCAAAACAAACCAACAAAGAAAACTTGTTGACACATTTCTTGCAAATTCCTTCATTGGCTATAGTCAGTTCCCAGATTTGATTACCTTATATCTAGTACTGAGCCATGAGGAATGGATTGGTTGGGGTAAACTGGTAGCATCTACCACCTTCCAACTATGGAGGGGACAGGGTGGGAGGCACTGCTGCCTGGACAAGCATGTTCTCCCAGCAGATCCCCCCAAATCTACAAGGCATCTTCCTCCCACATCATTCCTAGGCTTCCTTTCTGCCTTTCTGTTTTGTTTTTAACCTTGTCCTATAAAGATCTGGTGTGAAAACACTCAATTTGTTCCTCATTGATGTGACCTTAATATTCTGGGTTGAACTTGTGTGGTAACACATCTCTCCAAAAGGATGTCAGAGAGCTGGGTGCAGTGGCACATGTCTGTAATTCCTGCACTTTCGGAGGCTGAGACAGGAGAATCGCAAGTTCAAAGCCAGCCTCAGCAAGGGCAAGGCGCTATGCAACTCAGTGAGACCCTGTCTCTACATAAAACACAAAATAGGGCTGGGGATGTGGCTCAGTGGCCAAGTGCCCCTGAGTTCAATCCCCGATACCAAAAAAAAAAAAAAAAGGGGGGATTTCAGGTCAAGGTCCCAGTGTTCAAACAAAAAGGGACTACTCAGCCAGGTGCACTGGTGCACACATATCATCCTAGGGACTCCAGGAGACTGAGGCAGGAGGACCACAAGTTCAAGGTCAACCTCAGTAACTTAGGGAGACACTGTCTCGAAATTAAAAAATAAAAAGGACTGGGGATATAACTCAGTGGTAGCTTACCCCTGGGTTCAGTCAGTACCCAGTGGAGAGGAGGAGGAACTGCAGTACTCAGAGTGAACGTGGACAAACTTGAACTCTTTCCCGCTCACATCTGCAGAAGAATCCACAGTGACCAGTGACACAAGGCACAGAAACCCTATCCCCCAGTAGAAGTAGTTGCCTTTGGGGCTGGGATGCTTCTCAGATTTCAGACTTACTCTGGCTCTTTGTCCCCCTCTCATATGAAAACTGAAAGCCACTTCTTTAGAGCTTCCCTCTTTGCAGTTTGTTATTACAAGCCACCCCCTTGCTTTTCCAAACCACTCTGCCCAGTGGAGGTTTTGGTACCAGATGGGCTGTAGGAAATCCCTCTGTCAGCTTGTGAGAACTGCAGCGTGGGGAAACCCAGCAGCCTTTCCCTCATCGGCGGTGCTGGCCGGGAAGAACCTGGCAGCCATATGCCGCTTTGTACTCCGAACAAACTGCTCATCTCCCGGTTCATTGAGTCATTTGGGCAGGAAGTCACATGGCTTAGTAAATGAACTTCCTGAATGGCTGTTACAAATGATACTGAATTCTAAGGGTTAGGGACCTGGGGCTCTCCAAGCCACCATGGACTGGAGTTGTTCAGAGAGATTTTGTATTTCTGCACTTTTGAAAGTGTGGGGAGAAACCATATACATGTCTGTCTTTGTATTTGTAGATGTTGCCCCTCGCCCTTAAAATCTCATTAATGTATGATTGTTCTTGTGCCTGGAAGCCAGTCTGAAGGTAAAGGTGTTCTCTGAAAGGGAATTTGGTGGCCTAGTTGTCTTTCTTGTGACTCCTGAGAAGGACGCCAGAGCAGCCCAGGTCTCAGACATGCCTTAGTTGCCTTCATTCCTTCTTCTTGGCTTCTGGTGCTGGTTGCACTTGGAATATGGCCTCTTTCCCATGTTCACACTCATCCTCAGCAGTGTCCCACTGTGGCCTTCACTGCCAGGGTCATGAAGCTGAAGGCTCCAAGCCACAGGAAGCACTGCTTCACTTTTTACCTCCTCGAGTCTACCTGCATGGTTCCTGTCAACCTCTGTATTTTAGGGGGTTGTAGTTAGAACCAGGGACCACATCTTACTGGAGTTCTAGCTCTCCATTGTATGTGTGTGTGTGTGTGTCTATCTTTGTGTACTGGGGATGGAACCCAGGGGTACTTTACCACTGAGTTACATCCCCAGTCCTTTTTATTTTTTATTTTGAGACAGGGTCTCACTAAGCAGCTCAGGCTGGCCTCAAACTTGCAATTCTCCTGCCTCAGCCTCCTAAGTTACTGGGAGTTGTGTGCCACCATGCCCAGCCTAACTCCTGTTTTTGAGAAAAAAGGAGCCTCAGACTGGATGCCAGCCCAGAAAGAATCTGCTTCTGTGGGATGAACTCAGGGTCGTGTTGGAAGGATTACAGTTTTGTCCTGTTTGTGCTTTTGCCCCTCTTGGAGCTGGTGCTGGAGAAGGAGACTCCTCAGCTCTCCCCTTCCTTTCCTTACCCTCTGACAGTAAGTCCCTTGTAGAATAGTTTGTATTTCCTTTTCTGGATTATGCTGCAACCTCTCAACTCCCCAAGGGACCAATGGCACCGTACTGTCCTTGGCACCATAATCAAGTGCTGTGTCTTCAGTACTCTTGCCGCCAGCAGCACTCATTGCCTAGCACGGGCTCCCTGAGCTAAAGTGTGCAGGGCCACTGGTGGGTGCCCACTGTGTGCCAGAGACAAGGTCTGAACACTACCTATGTATCAATAAGTCTCCAGTAACCTAGGAGGTAGGGACCATGGGACCAGATGTGGCTGAAGAGAATGAGGCTTGGGGAGAGTAAGGCATTTGCCCAAAGTGGCAGAGCCAGGATTCTAACCAGAGCCGTCCACCCCATGGCCCGTGCTCTCACCCCTGCCCTCTACTTCCTGCCTTCGTGCAGTGCAGGATTGGGGGCTGCCAGAGCACAGTGATCCTCTTGAAGCAAGGCTTAAGGGACAGCAGTTGTTTTGTGTTCAATCAGAGAGAGGCATAGTGTGCCGCCCTCTATACTGGGAGTCACCAGGGCATCTGTGAGTACACTGGGGGACACGTGAAGATGGAAGCTTGACTTGCTATGAACAATGAGGTGTGGGGAAGACTGGCTGCTGCAGAGGTTAGACATCCTCCTTGGACAAAGAGACAAAAGTAGCATATCAGATCTCTGTCTCTTGCACTAACAGCAAAGTGATTTCTGTTGTAAAAGAGTATCTTGCAAGCGTAGTGAGGCCTAAGACTTAAGAAGTCCCTACATACCAGGATAAAGGTAGCTAGCATTTACTATGTAGGGTTGTCTTCTGGTCCCTCTGTCTAGAGGTGTTCCACATGGACACAAGGCCCCAGAGGTCATTTCCCTTGGAAATGGGAATGTGTAGCTGGGCAAGGGTGCTAAATAAAGACTTCATGGAACATCATATTTTTCTGCTTATGGCCAAGGAGAAACAGCAATATTCTCTTGAGGGATCATCGTCTTCCTTTCTGTTTTTTTTTCTCTTTCTTTTTTCCTTTCCTTTCTTTTTGCAGTGCTGGGGTTTGAACCCAGAGCCCCATGCATGCTAGGCAAGTGTTCTATCAGGGAGTTAAAGTCCCAGCCCCATATTATCATTATTTCTGGCATTTATTGGACACTTCCTGTGTACCAAACAGTACTCTAAATATTGCACGTGTTAGGGCTGGGGATATAGCTCAGTTAGTAGTAGAATGCTTGCCTTGCCTGCACTAGGCCCTGGGTTCAATCCCCAGCACCACCAAAAAAAAAAATTGCCCATGTTAGCCCAGTTAGTTCTTACACTTCAGTGTGAGGTAGTGTCATTATTCTCATTTTACTCATGAGGAAACTGAGGCTCTGAGAGGTGATGTAATAGGCCCTAGGTCACCCAGCTTTGGGCCCAGGCAATCTGGCTCCAGAACCACATTCCTGACCATTCAACAACACCACACTGCCCTCCAGCAGAGCACCAACTAAATATTTGACTGAAGAAGGACCATACTCAACCCTGAGCTGTTGGTTCTCGTGGCTGCCCCTGTTTAGAATGCAGGTGACTGGAAAGGGTCAGGGTGTTCGATTTCGCATGCAGAGCCCTTCCTGGCATAGTCACTAAACTAGGATGGAGCCCGTCTCGCTTCCTGCCCTCTTTGTTTATTTCTTCTGGCCATTGGCAGCTCTGCCTTATATTGTGCCTGCACACATATAGTCATAGCTCCATATTTTTATTTATCGTGGTAAAATAGACATAACAAAACTTATCTTTTTAACCATTTTCCACTTATAAACACTATGAGTCCTGAAGGCAGGCATGGTGTTTTACCACCTGTATATTTTACCTTCCCCGCCTCCCCACAGCACTTTAATTAGAGTGTTTTAAGTAAGTCACAATTTAATAAAGCCCAATTGGATTGCACAGCCTAGCTAGGTCAGCTGTAAATCAGTTAGAAAACTCACTGTTCTGAAACTTAAAGGATTGAAGAATAAATTTTTAATGTCTCATCTACCCAGTCTTTTCTTTTTAATACAGTAGCAGAGAAGGACCCAGAAGAGGGGCTTGTGGCATATTTAATGTCTAGTGCCATTGTCTGCAGGAAGCAGAGTGGACATGTTATTTTCTGAACCTTGCACTCTTGTGACCCTGCGGGGCATAGGTCCTTTCTCTGAACCAGCTATAAAAATCCAATGTCATCATTGCAAACAGTAAGAGCTCTTCAGATTCTCATAGGCTGGTAATGGTTCTGACTGGCTGGCCCAACCCACCTGCGTCTTTTTCTTGGTCTCATATGGTTTGTTCTGTGACAACTCTGGGCAAAGGAAAAATGGGAAAGTGAGTAGTGCACAGAGGTCGAAGGCACTACTGGATAAAGAGAGAAGAGCAACTGTATTAAGTCATTTATTCTGCAGTTTTAAGAATGTTCTGGGTCTGGCATGATGGCACATGCCTGTTATTCCAGCATCTTGGGAGACTAAGGCAGCAGGATCACAAGTTGAAGGCCAATCTCAGTAGATTAGCAAGATGTCTCAAAAAATAAAAAGGACTGGGGTGTATGAAGCTCAGTGGTAGAGAGCCTCTGGGTTCAGTCCCCAGTACTGCTAAAAAATGGAGGGGAGGGCTGGAGGTGGAGGAAGGAAGAAATTAAAGAAATAAATAAATTCTGGGCCACTAAGGAACTAGGAGGAGACTTGATAATGAAGAAGCCATTTAGATAACTGAACTTGATTGCTTAGTAAGCATCCAGTCTAACTGACACAGGACAATGTTCCCTTCCTTCCTCCTTCCCTTCTTTCCTTCTGTTCCTTCCTTCCATTCCTTCCGTCCTTTATTCGTTCATCCATCACTTATTGAATGTATAACATGCCAAGCACTGTGCTGGGCCATCTGCTCTACCAGGCTGTGAATATGACAATAATAGGCCAAATCACACACTTGGAATCATGCCTTAAGAGCAAAGGGGTCCCCTGTCTCTACATAAAAAACAACATAGGGCTGGGGATGTGGTTCAGTGGTCAAGTGCCCAAGTTCAATTCCTGGTACCAAAAAAAAAAAAAAAAAAAAGAGCAAAGGGGTCAAAAATTGGGTCTGAACTTGGGATATGAGGACAAAGTCCTGTGGGAGCATTTAGTAGATAGTGTTGGGATAACATTAACAATAGTAATTATTGCTGGTAATAATCACAACTAACACATATGTTATATTATACCTAGTCCGTGCCAGGCCTTATTCTTAAACACTTAATGTGACTTATCTAATCTTCACAATGGCCCAATGAGGTGTAGGTTCTGTGATCCCCATTTTACAGATGGAGGAACCAAGAGACAAGTAAGGTAGCTTGCGTAAAGTCACCAACTGCTAAGTTGCTGGAGCTGACTTAGACCCAGGCAGTCTTGCTCCAAAGCTTGTGCTAAGTAACCTCCAGGATATATATTCCCTCAACACTGAGGGGTGGGACAAGTGGAATTTTTTTCTCTCAGACTGTATATACAATGGGATTTGATCATGTTTAGTTAGGAAGGGTGGGGACACTTCTCAGGATCTGTTTTTTGTTTCGTTTTTAAATCTGTTTTTTTGGGGGGCGGGGGACTGGGACTATAGCTCAGTGGTAGAGCGCTCGCCTCGCATGCATGAGACCCTGGGTTCAATCCTCAGCACCACATACAAAGCAGTAAAATAAAGACATTGTGTCCATCTACAACTAAAAAAATATTTTTAAAAAATCTGTTTTTTAAGTTGTTGATGGACACAATACCTTTATTTTATTTATTTTTATGTGGTACTGAGGATGGAACCCAGTGCTTCACCCGTGCCAAGAAAGTGCTCTATCACCGAACCACAACCCTAGCCCAGGATCTGGGTTTTTTTATGCTGCCTATAGAAAAGGTCGCCTTGATCGTGGTCAGCGCAGGGTGGAAGGGCAGGAACAAAGTGCCTGAGAAGGCTCAGCTGACCTGGCCAAGGAGTTTGCTGATTAATCCTCCATCTGTGTTAGCTTTGGCTTTACCCCCACAGATTTGCAGCAGCTGCTGAGAAGTAAAAGCTTAGCCCCTTGGTCAAGTGCAAGATGGAGTCCTTAGCTTGAGAGGCGGTCCTGTGTTGCCGGCGAGCTGGGACTTCTCAGAAATCACCAGGTTGTATTTCCCTGCGGCATCTGCGGGTGCTGACTATTCCCAGTGTTTAAGTTCAGCTGGTTTTTCTCATTTGCATTTTTACAGTTTACCAGTTCCCAGTCCTTTCTCTTGTGATATTTGCTTGCTTCGTTGTTTTGTGGGTCACTGTAAAAGCATTTCTGGCTAGTGCCCCTAGGATGATAGTTCCAACCACAGCCTTGGAGCCAGAGCCAGCCGTCAAGCCCAGGATCGGGAACTTTCAAGTAACTGGATAGCTCATTCTGTCATCCTTTTTGATTTCTGCCAAGTTGAGCTCATATTGTCTCCTCTTTGTTTCTTTTCTATTTCATCTTTGTTGCCTTGCTTCTGAATTTAGTGAACTCCTGGGGAATACTTAGATTTCTGGGTGTTGGGTTTTTGCTGCAGCATTTTGTGTTGGAGTCACCTGACATTTGTGTAGCTATGGAAGGGGGTTAAAGATGTCATCAAAATGAACTTTGAGTAGATTTTTTTTTTCCAGAACAGTCTCTAGAGAAAGTGCAAACATTGGATGTAAAGTCACTTGAGTTTTCCCAATTGCAACAGTGACAATCAGTGTAGCCCTTTTAAAGTGCTCAAGTTGACACTGGCCTTTAAAAAAAAAAAAATCTCCTGACATACAGTAAAATGTGAGCCCTTGCCCTCAATCCAGTCTCCTGGTTCAAAGTCGGCAGGGCTAGGAACTGCCTGACTCAGCTCCTTCTTCATCCCACGCTCGTTTGCCCTAGACTGGACTGTATTTCACACTTTGTCATCCAAGCCAGAGATGAGGAAACTAGGTAGGAATTCCTTTCAGAATTAGATGCAGTGCCAGGGATCCCTTAAGTAGTGAGAAAAGTAAAATCCACAGAAGTAATTAAAAAAATTTTTTTGTAGGTGGCACGTACCTGTCAGGTCTCAACTACTTGGGAGGCTGCAGCAGGAGATTCGCTTGAGCCCCAGAAGTTCAAGATAACTTGGGTAACATAGTGAGAATCTGTCTTGAAAGTAAATACGAGAGGGGCTGGAGATATAGCTCAGTTGGTAGAGTGCTTGCTTCACATGCATAAGGCCCTGGGTTCAATTCCTAGCACAAAAAAAAAAAAAGTGCCGGGCGCAGTGGCTCACGCTTGTAATCCCAGCACTTAGGGAGGCTGAGACAGGAGAATCGCGAGTTCAAAGCCAGCCTCAGCAACGGCAAGGGGCTAAGCAGCTCAGTGAGACCCTGTCTCTACATAAAACACAAAAAAAAATGGGGCTGGGGATGTGGCTCAGTGGTCGGGTGCCCCTGAGTTCAATCCCTGGTACAAAAAAAAAAAAAAAGTAAATACAAGAATAAATTAAATCAGAAATCTAACCATGGGGCAGGGGGGATGTGAAGAAAGGAGGAGAATGGCAAACCAATCACATAAAACAGGCCCTAATAGCCCTGTGTTGTAGAAAGTTCTTGTGGCAAAATACCATTTGCTCTAGAAGGAAATCTCCATTCTCTGAGTAGTTTCATTTACAGCCTACTAACTATACAGTTGATTGATTAACTGTAAAATAAAGTTGACAGGGAAACGTTTTTTTGAAGAGGATGCTGACAAGACAAGGGGGAAAAAAGCATAAATCAGATCCCAGTATTAATGATGTGTCCCTGTGTGCTGTGCTTTTAGAGTGTCTCCAACACACTTCACCTCCTTTCAGTCTCATATTCATCCTGCAATGTGGGCATGATTGTGCTAAGAGCAAGACCTGACCTGCCTAGAGCCTGTTCCCGTGTCCTCTGCTGATATCTAATAAGGTGCAGCCCAGCTCCTCCAAAGCCTGTTTTCTTTCTACACTAGAAAGAACTTTTCCTCCCCAAGAAGAACTTTTAAGAGGATGAGCAAAGCACTGATGATGAAATGTTCTAATATAAGCGCTGGCAGCGTAGCTCAGTGGTGGGGCTTTTGCCTTGTGTTTGCCTTGCATGCAGAAGGCTCTGGGTTTGGTTCTCAGAGCTGCAAAACAAAACAAAATGAAGAAACAACCCTCAAAACCCAAAATAAATGTAAACTTATTTCTTGGGGATGCTTTTTTTAAAAAGTGCAGTTAGCTCTCAGCCCTGAGTGGTTTGGGTGTGCCCACCCTAAAGACAAAGGTGGGTTAGATTCCACAGGCACTAACCAGTGCTGAAGGAATCAAGGACCCCAGCAGCAGCAGGATGGTGGGATTTTTATCACCCGCTGTTCACTACGCCATCATCTTACAAATGCTGATTTCATTGGAGGAGATTTTTTAAAAAAAAATTTTGTATTCAGACAGGACAATGTCTTTTAAATTAATTAATTAATTTTAAATAATTTTTTTTGTTTTCATTATACATGACAGTAGAATTAGTATGTTGATACATCATATGTAATGGAGTATAATTTCTCATTTTTCTGGTTATACATGATGTAGAAACCTCCTGCCCGGTTGTATAGTTATATGTGCATACAGGGCAATAATGTCTGATTCATTCTATTATCCTTCCTATCCTCGTACTCCTCCCCTCCCTTCACTCCCTTCTACCTAATCTAAAGTAACTGTTCTTCTCTAGCCCCCCCCCCCCCCCCGTGAATTAGCACCCACATATGAGACAACATTTGGCCTTTAGTTCTTTGGGATTGGTTTATTTCACTTAGCATGATATTTTCCAGCTTCATCCATTTACTGACAAATGCCATCATTTCATTCTTCTTTAAGGCAAATATTCCATTGTGTATATATACCACAGTTTCTTCACCCATTCATCTGTTGAAAGACACCTAGATTGGTTCCATAGTTTAGCTATTGTGAGTTGAGCTGATATAAACATTGACGTGCTGCATCACTGTAATACACTGATTTTAAGTCCTTTGGGTACAAACTGGGTCAAATGGTGGTTCCATTCTAAGTTTTCTGAGGAGTCCTATTGGAGGGGATTTTAATGGCAGGAATGCAGATGAATCAATAATGTAACTCTCTGTGGAGACAAGGTCAAGATCTGCACTGCAATAAACTCTTAGGACAAGGGGGTCTTTATCCCTTTATCTGGGACCCATAGACCTCCCACAATCAGGCAGGTTCTGCTAACAGGTTCCAAGGGATTCATGAGCTCTGTGAAATTACACACAGACTTTTTTGGTATGTGTATTTTTCTCTGGTGAAAAGATCCTTAGCTTTTATCCTCAAGTGACCCCCAAAATGGTTATTTTCAGAGAGTTTTCTGGAAAGCCTTTGGTGCATTTGAGGTTTTGTGCACATGAAGGCACAGAGATGTCATTTCTTTAAACTCACAAACTTTCCTTATTTTCAGACAGCATGAGGGAACCCTCAGCACAAGCCCAAATGACTTCTTACACCTAAGAATCAGATTCTGATTCAGATATCAAGATCAGTAGGGTTGGAACGATTATTCCTGAACCTTCTACATTGTTTCGGAACCAAGTAGTCTTGATGCCACAGCCTGAGAAAGACGGTCCATGCCCATCCACGGATAGACACAGCTCAATGATGAGTGACACAAGTTCCTAAATAAATCACTGTTGTATAAAATTAGACTGTGATGGGTTAGTCTATAAAAGGATTGACTTCTCAGTGTCAGACATGAGTTCAGAAGCGGTATCTTTTTTTAACTCTAAACCAGTGCCCTTTTACTTGGACACAAAGATTCAATGATGACTGTGTATAACACAAGCCAAGACCTGCTGTCTTCTTGAGACCCAGTAAGAAAGAAGAGGGGGTGAGGATGCCTAGGTAAGAGGGCAGATGACAGTCACAAAAATTCTAACTTCTTAGTTCCCCAAGGAGGATTCTGAGAGAAATGATGTATCTGTGGTGGTTTGGAGCAAGGCAGGGAGAGGTTAAAATTCTTTTGTCTACATAAAGAACTCAGAAGTAATTTGAGTTCTTCATTATTTAGCTTCTGCAAGGGGTGTAGGTGGGGCATCTCTACTGAGCATTAGAGGCTGGGCTGCCCAGGTAGCAAAGCCCCACCACCAATTCTTTTTTGTGATGGTTCTTGTTGCTTTTGTTGGTTTGTTTTTTGGTGCTGAGGATGGAGCCTAGGACCTCATGCATGCTAAGCCCATGCTCTACCACTGACCTATATCCAGTTTTATTTCTTTAAAAATATATAGCCAAGAGCCAAGCACATGCTTATGTTTCAAGTATAAAATGGGTGCCACATTCAAACCATTCTATAACAATCATGTCGCGTCTGCCAGCTTTCTGTTTAAGGCTCACAGGCTGCAGTTTACTTTAGGGAACAGTCTAGTTATCCAAAAGGAGTTTTGTTACAAGGTGTCATTTGCTTGGGGGAGCCCCTATGCCCAGAAAAGATATGATCCTAATGATCCCTTGATAGTATACACAGGACCAGGGCCAGGGAGGATTTCTTCTAAGAAGGCAAGGATACTTTAATCTTAGAACAGCTACTAAAGAAAAATACTATAACAGGTTAAAATAAACTGGCCATGGTGGCACACGCTTGTATTCCCGGTGACTCTGGAGGCCGAGGCAGGAGAATTGCAAGTTCAAGGCTAGCAACTTAGCAAAGCCCTAAGCAAGTTAGTGAGACCCTGTCTCAACATAAAAAAATGAAAAGGGCTGGGGATGTGGTTAAGCACCCCTGGGTTCAATCCCCAGTAATTGAAATCATCATCATCATTATCATCATCATCATCATCATCGAGTAGTCATCCAAGTTTGGTCAAAAAGTTATTGAAGAATATTTTTTTTCTTAACCTGTTAAAGAATATTTATCCTAGGCACACACCTGTAATCCCAGCACTTTGGGAGGCTGAGACAGGAGAATTGTGAGTTCAAAGCCAGCCTCAGCACTGGTAAGGCACTAAGCAACTCAGTGAGACCCTGTCTCTACATAAAACACAAAATAGGGCTGGGGATGCGGCTCAGTGGTCAAGTGCCCCTGAGTTCAATCCCCTGGTTACCCCCCCCCCCCAAAGAATATCTATCTCAAACCAATTTTTAATATTTTATTTGCTGGTGAGATAGTTCAGATGTATGCATTATAGTCAGGTAGGAAGATAAGGATGCTTGCTACTTAATATTGTTCTGGAAGTGCCAACCATTTTTATTTCTTTAAGAAAAGGAAATAAATGATGTAACCATTGAAAAGAAGAGGTACAGTTATCTTTACTTAGAAATAGCATGAATTTCTATTCAGATAAAAAACTGCTTTGAAGTCCAGAGTATAGATTTTTAAAATGGACTGTTTCTACAACCCCGCCTTCCCATTTATGACCTAGATCTCACTGTTTTGCCCATTCACAGACTTTGTTCTTGTAGTTCTCTCTCTCTCTTCAATTTTGTTCTCTTTCCTAGATTATTCCAATAAACACATGTTATCCTACCTTTAATATACCCTCTCACCAGGTGTGCCTGTAACCCCAGCCTTCAGGATGCTGAGGCAGGATCAATTACAAGTTCAAGGCCAGCCTCAGTAACTTAGTGAGACCCTATCTCAAAATAAAAAAATGAAAAGGGCTGGGGATGTGGCTCATCCCAGCCTTACTGGGATCCCAACACTTACTCAGTGTTAAGTGCCCTTGGATTCAATCCCTAGTACCAGGAGAGGGTTTTTACTCAAGAGAATCATCTGTGGTCACTCCCTCATCTCCTTATCTACTTCATCTTTCTATTTTTATAGCCTTTCTTTTAATTATTCTCCTTAATGTATCCTCTGTTGGCAAGAGGACTGGAGTGTGTTTGGGTCACAGGCCCACTAGGCGTATATGCTGGATAGAACTGTGCCATCCTTGTTCTTTCCTCTTCTGTGCCACTGATTTCCCTTTGACCCTGTCAAGGTCATGTCTCATCTGCCTCTGAAATAATTGCAGGCTCTCTGGTCTCCACCGGCCCCTACTTCTCCCAGGGCTCCTCAGTGCTCTGCATCTGTGATCCCCAGCTCTATCGTGGGATCACTTTCTCAGTCTTGATCTCGCCTTGCATGGTCTTCTTATGCAGGCCTTGACCTTGAACATCTAGTCACTGATGATTCCTGATTTGTGTTTCAAGCCCTCTCTTTCTCCAGAGTCTGGATGCATAAATCTGTGTGTCAACTTGAAATCTCCACTTGCATATCCAATAGGCACCTCAAGGTGCCCACACCGTCTTTGCTCTTTCCTTTCAAATGTGCACCTTCTACATTGTTTGTCCTCTTGGTTGTAGGGTCCCATCCCCTAGACACACTTGGCCAAGGCCTTGTGTTAGTCAGATGTCTGTTACTTGAACAAAACACCTAAGATAATCAATTTATCAAGAGGAAAGATTTATTTGAGCTCATGGTTTCAGGCCATAACCACGTGGCTCTGGTGCTTTTGGGCCTGTGGCAAGGCAGCGCGTCACGATAGGAACAACCAGTAGAGCAAGCTATTGTCACGGCAGCCAGAAAGCAAAGGGACAGGAAGGGGCTAGTGTCCCAGTGGCCTCTTCGAGGATATACCCTGGTGACCTGACATTCTTCTGCCAGGCCCCGCCTCCCAAAGATTCCACCACCTCCTTAATCACCAGGCTGAAACTATGTCTTTAACACATGGGCCTTTGGGAGACATTTAATATTCACGCTATAGCTGCCCCCCAAACATGGCCCACCCTCTGTCTTTCTCTTTCCTTCCCCAGATTTAATCTGTTCACCTACCCTGTTGACTCTTGTTTTCAAAATAGATCATGTCCTCACTGTGCTGCTGCAGCCCAGGTTCTGCCATGGCTCTAACCTCCTGCCTGGGCTGTTTCTAGTAGCCTCTGAATGATCACCTGCCTTCCCCTCTGTCTGTTCCTTCACATTAACCAATGTGATTTTTTTAAAAGGTAAATCAGGTCACACCACTGCCCTGAGAGCCCTAAGTAGCTTCCTATTATACTTAGAATAAAACTCCATTTTTTTTAGGTATAAGCTTATATTTATTTATTCATTTGTTTTATGTGGTGCTGAGAATCGAACCCAGCACCCTACGTGTGCTAGGCAAATGCTCTACCACTGAGCCACAACCCCAGCCCAAAATTCCATTATTTTTCCAGTCTGTAGGGTCTGAAAGATCCAGTCCACAAACAAGTGCCCTCTGAAGTCATCACAGTCCCCTTTGCTGACTCTCTGACTGCATCATCTGCAGCCTTTGCAGTCAGCCTCCCAACCTCCGCACAGGTTTCCTTAGGCCTCAAGTGGCCTCCCCCATGTGCATGTGGCTTGCAGGAGTGAAGCCTGCCCAGTGTCATTTCTTCAGACACCCTCCAGGTTTGCTCTCCCTAAAATGTGGGCCACTCCTACTACCCTGTCCTGCCCTTCCCTTGTGTTTTGTTTTCTTCCTATTTCTTACAAGTATCTGAAATTATTTTTCTATTTCTTTTCTTATTTCTTGTCTGTCTCTCCCATAAGAACAAAAGCTCCACAAGGGTAGCAGCTTTACTTGCCCTGTTCTTTCTTGTATCCCTTGCACTTAGAAGAGACCTGGCATGTAGGAGGTGCTCAGTTAATATCTGCAGAGTTAATTTCAGCACTTGTCAGTTATAAAACATACTAAGGGGAAATGTATTTTAATGGTGTACCTCAAACATCAATAAGAAAAAGATAACCAACAAAAATTAGGCATATTTTTCCCCATCATATTGGAAAACTATTGTCAATGATAATGTTGGTGAGGGTATTAGGAAGTAGGCTCTCACATTTGCCACTGGCAAAAATGTAAAATGGTCTAAACTCTCCTAAGCGGTGAATCATGGGTGATTTTTTTACTTTAGTTTTGTGGTTTGCTGTCTTTCCCAATTTTTCCAGTAATTATCCCCCCCACCCCCCACAACGGATTACTTTTTAAACCAAAAAAAAAAAAAAGTCAATCATCTTAACTTTCCTTTTCCCTCTTTTTTTCTTTCTTTTCTTTTTTTCTCCCTACTTTCCTGGCTGGACACAGCAAACTTAATGAAGCTGATCCCAGTGGCAGGAGGGTCTTATTTGTTGTCCAATGTCTTAAGAATGTCAGCTCAGGATCAGGTTTCTCTGGGATGATGTAATATCAGTCATTGAAAACTGTCTATGCAGAGGCTGCTTTGTGAACCCACCGGAAATGTGGGGTTGGGAAAAAAGGCAGCTGCAAGCAGGGCCCACCCACTTTGAGGTGGGGTCCCACAACCCTTCCTGCCAAGACGTGCATCTCCACAGACAGGGAAGCCTAACATTTCTTGGCACGCCTATAATCCCAGAGCCTAAGGCAGAAAGATCACAAAATTGAGGCCAGCCTAGGCAACTTAACCGAGACCTCATCTCAAAATAAAACTAAAAAGAACTGGTTGGGGAAGGTAGGTAGCTCACTGGTAGCGCACTTGCCTAGCATGTGCAAGGCCCTGGGTTCAATCACCAGTACTCCACTGGGGAGGGGGAACAATCATGGCCACATGTGTCTTTCCCTCTGCTGCATGCAGTCTGCCTTCTGATGGCTGTTATCCTGCGTCATATTCATGTCCTATTCCTCCAGTGCCCAGTCAACCTCCCTGTTTGGAAGGCTGACTCATAGCTGAGTAGCCTAACCAGTAGACCCTTGTATCATTTTCCTTCATTTCTTTCTGTTCTGGAGACATGTTGCCAGCCCAACGTTTCATTTAATGGTATTGCTTTGGGGGCTTGGCAGTTAAGTTTCAGAACACCCAGAAGCCCACCTAAACAGTTCTCACTCATGGCAGTGGACAGACTAGGGGCCCACATACTCCTGGCTTCCTGCCTGAGCTGTTATGTTCAGGTTTTCTCAGTTTCATTCCTCTTAGACCCAGGGCCTCTGACAGTTTGCACAGCCTGCCTGAACAATGTGCCAACGGCCCAAAGGTTGATTTGAGTGGCACCTAGAGCTGGTTTGAGATATCACTGCCCTGTGTGGCACACATCTATAGCAACAATGGTATTCCAAGTGCAGGTCTGGTGAGGTGGTGAGGGGCACATTTGGACTACTTGCTCTTGTTGGAAAAGCTGTCCCTTCTCTCTTAGGGCTAAGGGGACACCACAGAGTGGGAAAGCAGGGAGGTGACTGGCTACTGCTGCCTGCTGGTGGGTGGAGAAGCTAATGGGAAACTTCCCTTCTCTCTAATCACCTGGTGGAGGTCTGATGTGTCTAAACAAGTGTCATCCATCCTCGTCATCATGCGTTTCAGAGAATGTGCCTGTGGGAGATGCGGGAGAGAATAAACTTGGTCTTCCATCATCCTCTGTCACAACTTCAGCCCAGGTGGAGGCTGGGTTCTCCTGCTGTGTATCTACCACACGGGCATGTGGGGATTGTAGTCAGCCTGTCCCTTCATGACCAGCATCCTGCATTAGCCCAGTTACTCCTTTATTTACATGCTAGTGCTTTTCCCACTCATCTCCCGAGGGTCTCAAAAGAACTCTGCAGTTAATTTGGCTTGGATTTAACCCGCTTCTTTTACTTTTCTTTTTACAGCTTAAACTTTGGAACAAATACCGAATTTCCAACATTCCATCGCTAATATTCCTAGATGCCACCACTGGGAAGGTCGTGTGCAGGAATGGGCTCCTGGTGATCCGTGATGACCCAGAAGGTGAAGCTTTAGCCTGCCTGTCCGCACTTATGACTCAACTCCCACTCCTTCCCCTGCCCTAGCCCCCCCTCCCTTGGTACAGAGAATGCTAGTAAAATATGTGTAAGTGGGTTTACGTGGCTAGAAAACATTGTCTTGATGAAATTGTGGCATTTTGTAGGTCATGGTTAAGATTTTTAAAGGGATAAGAATGTCCCTCTAGGGGACTTTAATTCATGGGCCAAAAGAGATGGAATCTGGAAAGGAAAGTTCAGCTTTGAAGTCTAAGGAGGCTATTGAAAAGCAGCAAAAACCCAGAGACTGACCTCTAGTGCTATTTTTTTTTCTTTCCTTCCTCTTTTTTGCTGTAGTGGGGATTAAACCTAAAAGTGCTGCCCCACTGAGCTACCTTCCTAGTCATTTCTGTGTTTTTATTTTGAGACAGGGTCTCGCTAAGTTGCCCATGCTGGCCTCTAACTTGCCACCCTCCTCTCTCAGCCTCCCAAGTAACTAGGATAACAGGCATGCACCACCATACCCAGCCTTCTAGTGCTATTTTTCAATAGCAGCTGTTACGTTAACAATCAGAGCCAGACTAAGTGGGCCCTTTCTCTCTCGCAATTTAAATGTAGATTGAGTATCCCTCATCTGAAATGCTTGGGAGCAGAAATGTTTCAGATTTCAGAATTTTTTTTTCTTTTTGTATTTTGGAATATTTGCACAGACTTTACCAGTTGAATATCCTTAATCCAACAATCTGAAATACTCTGAAATCTTAAAACTTTTTGAGCACCAAAATGACTCTCAAATAGTTTTAAATTTCAGGATTAGGGATGCTCAACCTGTCTCACCATGGCTTCATTGCTGTGTTGCAGTGAAGATTTAAACACACATGCACATACCTGCACACATGCACACACTGAAGAT
The DNA here is from genome assembly GCA_028644305.1 of Xerus rutilus. NCBI lineage: Eukaryota > Metazoa > Chordata > Mammalia > Rodentia > Sciuridae > Xerus > Xerus rutilus. The sequence goes on from CM053402.1 coordinate 41,131,817, forward strand.
GGTTAACAATATAGATTACCTGATTCCGTGATTCCAGCCTGAGTTGTTTTTTTTTTCTTTTTGGTACTGAGGGTTGAACCCAGGGGCACTTGAGCCACATCCTTAGCCCTTTTTAAATTTTTTTTTTTTTAAATACATGAACACAGTGTCTATTTTGTTTGTTTATTTTTATGTGGTGCTGAGGATCGAACCCAGGGCCTCACGTGTGCGAGGCAAGCGCTCTGCCACTGAGCCACAACCTCAGCCCCCTTTTTAAATTTTTGAGATAGGGGTCTCACTAAGTTGCTCAGGGTCTTGCTAAATTGCTGAGGCTGGCCTTGAACTTGCAATCATCCTGCCTCAGCCTCCAGAGTCACTGGAGTTACAGGCTTCTGCCACCAAGCCCGGCTCTCCAGAGATTTTTATATTCTTCTTTTTTCAGGGTGGGCTTGGCCACCTGAATTTTTTAAAACTGGTCTGTGCTTCTCCCTCTAGTCCTGGATCCCTCAGGCGATTTTGAGGCAATGTGCCACAGACCACCCTGTGAGAACATACTGTTTTGTTGAACTGGGAGCATATTATTTACTCTTCCTGCCAGGAGCTTAAGTGTCATCAGACTGTTGACCATCTGGGTTGGGTGGGTTTTAATCTTTCCTTTTATCAGACTTAAATTCTTACTTGGTTCGTTAGTTCCAACCCAGACCAATATAATCAGAATCTCTGGGGATGGGGCCCAGGAGCATGATATTTTAAAAATTACCCAGTAGATCTTAACATGTGGTCGGCATTGAGAACCCCTGAGATGCCAGGATTGAGATTGGATCAGTTTGTGGTTAACACCTGAGGTAGGGATTCCAGCCCTGGCCCATCATCAGAATTATCTGGGGAGTCTGCTCAGTTTTGTTGTCAGCCTTGCTTCTGCATCCAGAGGTGGCCCCTGCAGGCTTGGGAGCCATCGCCCTGCAGGTAGTGGATGAGTACTTTTGTTTCCATGTTAGCTGCACATCCTGTGGCTATGTTAACAAATGTATTTGATGGTGAAGTTGTCCTGCCTGTAGCTGAGAGGCTGCTGGGCCCCAGGCCATGCGGAAGAACTTTAACATTCTCGCCATCTGTTGCTTTTTCAGGTCTGGAATTCCCATGGGGACCTAAGCCCTTCAGGGAAGTCATCGCAGGGCCCTTACTTAGAAATAATGGGCAGTCCCTGGAGAGCAGCAGCCTGGAGGGGTCTCATGTGGGAGTCTATTTCTCTGCACACTGGGTGAGTGGTTGGTCCCACCTAAGTTCAGACAAATGGGAGCACTGATGTCATCACTGAGCTCAGCTGTCGTTGGCTTCTGGAGGTGTCTGCTCTGGCAGGAATTCTCTGGCCTTGTCTTCTCCTGCTCCTGATGCAGTGTTGGCATGCAATAAGTGCTTAATGTTATAAATGATAATAGCAGCAAGAAAATAACTTTTTAAAAAATATATTTTCAGTGCTGGGGATAGAACCCATGGCCTTGTGCATGCCAGGTAAACACTTTACCACTGAGCTAAGTCACTAGCCCCAAATGACTTCTTTTGATTGATCTGAAAGGATATTCCCCTTAACCCATTCGTATGAGACTTTAAGTGTCCCTAAGGGAACTGTTCTGACCACTGCCTGCTGGCTCACCACGTAGCAGGGGCCCTGTGCTGGACGCTGGTCATGAAGAACAGCAAGCTCGATTCTACCTCTTTTGTGTCCCAATTCCATTTTGGTCTTCTTCTGATGGCACAACAGGGTCCTGCTCTTGTCTTTCAGTGCCCACCCTGCCGAAGCCTCACCCGGGTGCTGGTGGAATCCTACCGGAAGATCAAGGAGGCAGGCCAGAAATTTGAGATCATCTTCGTTAGTGCAGACAGGTGAGGCGGACTGAGCAGTGGTTGTGCTGCTTCCCTTTCCGGAGGTGGTTAGCATCCATTTCCTTCACCTTACATTTCTTCCTTGCTGTGGGGAGTGGAGGCAGGGCTTGGGGAAGGCATATCTGGAACTTCTGACGGAGAGCCAGATAGATACAGTTCATATTTTCTCATATAATTGTCTGAAGGGAACCGAGAAAAACCTCTTCTTGCTGTGAACACTGGTGCACATCCCAATCCAGACCTGGGCCATTTGGGATTTGGATTTGTTTTCCAATTTGTTCAAACAGCTTTCTAGATTGTGAGGAAAAGATACAGAGCTGGGAGGATGGAAGAGAGCCAGCACCTAATGGGACGTGACGGCTGTCTTGGGTACACGGGCAGTTGTTTTCTTAGCCCTAGTCGTGCACTTTGTCTGGGGCTGGTTTGAATCACAAAAGCAAGGAGGACAGACGTTCTTCCTGGAGCAAGTCAGGTCCTTTTAGCCTCAGTTTCCTCTACTTCTTTTTTCTTTCTGGCTTGACACACCACCGAGTTTCCTTCAGCTCAGAACTCCAGCCCCGGTTCAGCCTGAGTCCCCAGGCACTTCTGTCTCTCAGGATGCTGTTCACAGAACGGTTGCTGAGATGCCGGCATGCTGAAGGCCTTTTGCACATTATGTCCTTGGCACTGCTCAATCCCATGCTTGACTTACTGGCCCAGGGTCCCTCCTCACAGCTTCCTGTCTCAGCACATAGAATGGGGACAAACCCAAAGGCATATCAGGTGGAGCAGTCACTTTTTAAAAATATTTAAAGCAACATAACCTTTGTTGAAATATAATTTCTATACAATAAAATGAATACTTTTTAGGTACACAGTTTAGTGAGTTTTGACAAATGTATTTACCCATATGATTGCATCATCAAAGTTAAGATACAGAATATTTCCATCACTCAAAAGATTCCTTTGTGGCCCCTATCAATCAGTCCTCATCCCCACATCCCAGCCCTAAGGGACCCCTGATGTATTTACTATCACTTGAGTAGTTTTGTCTTCCCTAGAATTTCTTAAATGTGGACTCACAGGTGTATGCTTAGTTTTAAATTTGTGGTCTTATACACATCACGGCTCCCTATGCAAGGTAGAAATATCACAGGGAATGCAACAGCTGCGGATGTCTGAGCTCCCTGGAGCAGTACCACCTGTCTGTGTTAAAAATGATAATTTGGGCATGAGCATAATTGGTAGCATGTGAGTAAGCAGGACATTGCAATGGCCTGCCTGGCATTTTAGTTTGGGATCCACCTGCTGTGTGGAGGCATTTGTTTCTTGGTGAACACCAGAATGGGTGGAATAGCACATGCTCATTGCCTGGTGTTTCAGGAGCATGACTGTCATGAATGCCAGCCCTGTAGGGACTTTGGGCACAACTCAGTAATGGGTGGGGAGGACCGAATGGAGGTATATTTGGGATAATAGGACCTTGTTCTCCATGAGTGTCTCTCTGCAGGTCAGAGGAGTCATTCAAACAGTACTTCAGTGAGATGCCCTGGCTTGCTGTCCCCTACACCGATGAGGCCCGGAGGTCGCGCCTCAACCGGCTGTATGGAATCCAAGGTAGGCATCCCAGGCCCCGACTCCATGTTGCTCCTTGGATGACAACCAAGGACCAACTGTCCATCTAGGTTCACCACATCTCTTCCCTTTTAGCAGAAGAAAACACTTTTATTTCCAGGAATGTTCACATTCTTCACCATCTTAAAAATTACTTGGGGTGGATTTAAGTACTTGTCCTGGTAAGACAGCTACTACTCACTCCCTGACATGGTGTCTTCTGATGTAGGTGGGCTGTGGAACACATGCTTCCAAATGACATGGTCAAAACTTTATCCCTGAGGTTTAACAGTCACACAGACCAGTGTGACAGTGACTTTTAGTTCCATCGCTCAGAGTCCTTCAGCCTTAGTTTCCTCCTCTGAAAAATGGGAGTGATAAATTGCTAACACAAAGAATTGCTGAAAAGCATGAATATGTGATATATATAAAATGCTTCTCACGATTCCTGAAGCATCGTAGTAGGGCCGAGTGGTGGGTATTAACCTTTTGGGTGAGGAAATTGCATGAGAGTGTTGAGAACCAGGATTTGGGGTACTAATCATAGTGATTTTCAGAAATAATGATTATTAGCCAGATATGATGGCACATGCCTGTAATCCCAGCAACTCGGGAGGCTGAGACAGGAGGATAACAAGTTTGAGGCCAGTCTCAGCAATTTAGCAAGATCCTGTCTCAAAATAAAAATTAAAAGGGTTGGGGATATGGCTCAGTGGTTAAGCACCTCTGGGTTCAATCCCTGGTACCCACCTCCAAAAGAGACTAGGGAAACAAACTGTTTTTATTCTTTTATCATATTAATACCTCTTTCCCATTCTTCAGCAGAACAGGTTTTTTCTTGGTGAAGTACTTAATTGGTAGGTATAAGAATTAGACTAGGGGTTGGTGGTGTTGCTTAGTGGCAGACAGCCTGCCTAGCATGTATCAAGCCCTGGGTTCCATTCCCAGCAACCCCTCGCCAAATTACACGGGGGTTGTGCTTTGTCCTTCCTGCCTGCAGGATTCAGTTCTTCACCCTCGGAGTGACTCTGCGCTTTTCTTAAAATGGAGATACATAATCATATGTATTGTCAGTATGATTATGAAAAGATGTGACTGTCTTTTTTTTACTATGTAGCCAGCACGCTCCACCTGGCTGAGCCTCAGCTCTCTGCTGGCTTGTGACTTGAGGTGCTCCTTCCCCAGCTATAGTGAGACACACGGGTAGGTGGGTAGGACCCAAGTCTTTCCCAAGTGTTACTGAAACTTTGTTGTCTTCCAGGGCCATATCCAAGAGCAGCTGTGCCCTGCCTCTTGTGCTAACCATGGATTTTCCATCTTGGCCTTTTAGCAATACTGGGACAACCCTGGGATTTTTCAAATCCCCATTCCCTGTACACACCAGCAGGTGTCTTCGATGTGTGGCCTCCTCTGACTCCCCAAACAAAGGCCCCTCAACTATGGACTGGCCTCTGTTCTTCCCCTGTCCAGCTGTGTATGTGGGTGTGTGTCCAAGTGTGCCGAAAACGTGACTCTGTGATGTGGTTGAGCCTTGGAACATACTCTTACAGATGACTTGGGAGGCATCTCAAGAGTGTAGGCCAAGATTGTTAATTTTCCGTCTCCTGCCAAATCTGGGGCCTCTGGATCATTGCCTAGGACATTGTTTTCTGTCTTATTTCTTTCCACATTTTTGATAACCACCACCTTAGTGTAGGTCACCAATATCCCAGCCCTTGCCCCACCCTACTACAATGGTCTTGACCAGGTTACTTAACCTCTCTTTGCTCACTAAAATGGGAATGTTTCAGTGTGGGGCACAAAGTAAGCACATTACAAATATTTGTTGGCTAATGCAGAGAGGAAAAGAAGGAAAATTATTTTATCACCTGAAGAAGATAAACTTTAGAATCTCATAATGTTTAAACAAAAGCAACCAACAATATTAGTAACATGTCTAGCAAAAAATCCACATTCCTTCATAAAGGAAGAGTTTTCTCCAGATACCAATTTTAAAAGACAGACAAACAATTTAGTAGAAGATATAAGATATGAGGCAGACAACTTACCTCTATGTATTGTCAGTATGATTATGAAAAATATTCAGCATAATTTCATGATTTACAGATGAGAACACTAAATTCGCATCTATCACATTGCAGAGAATCACCCCCTAAAAAAGATAGTCTAATCCCAATGTAGGGGAGGATAGCAGATGGCTAGTAGGGATATAAATCAGGAGATTTATAGGGATATAAATTTGGAGAGCAATTTGGCAATATATATCAACAGCCTTAAAAATCTATTGTACCCTTAAGTTACTTTTTGTTAAGTAATATGATACCCTTAACTTATAAATCCCACTTATAGAAAGTTATTCTCAAGAAATTATCCTAGAGCACCTAGTAAAAGCTGAGTTTAAGCAGATGGTAGTTCTTTGGTTTTATTCTGTTTCATTTGGGTTTTTGTGCTGGGGATTGAACCCAGGGCCTTGGGCATGCTACGCCTGTTCTCCACCTCTAAACTGCACTCCAGCCCAGATTTTTGTTTTTGTTTTTTTGTTTTTAAAGATCTTTTGTATTCTTCAAATTTAATTATGGGCCACAATTCTTCCTTTGCCTTAGACCCTAGAAAACTCAGCTGAATTTGTGACCTTAAGCAATTTTATGAAGCTTACAATTTCTGGGTGTGACCTTGACCCTAGCTTTGTGCTCTTACTTGTTTTCCCTTCAGGGAGGTATTTTCTTTTTTGGTACTGGGGACTGAACTTAGGGGCACTCAACCTCTGAGCCACATCCCCAGCCCTATTTTGTGTTTTTATGTAGAGACAGGGTCTCACTGAGTTGCTTTTGGACTTGCGATTCTCCTGTCTCAGCCTCCCAAAGTGCTGGGAGTACAGACGTGTGCCACCACACCCAGCCCTATTTTGTACTTTATTTAGAGACAGAGTGTCACTGAGTTGTTTAGCACCTTGCTGTTGCTGAGGCTGGCTTTGAACTCATGATTTTCCTGTCTCAGCCTCCCAAAGTGCTAGGATTACAGGCGTGTGCCACCATGCCCAGCTAAAGTATTTTCATTTTTTTTCTTGGATTATATCATCATTTTTTTAAAAAAATTTTTTTAGTTGTTGATGGACCTTGGTTTTATTTGTTTATTTATATGTGGTGCTGAGAATTGAACCCAGTGCCTCACACATGCTAGGCAAGCGCTCTAGCCCGATTATATCATCATTTTTAAAGCTGCTGCTTTTATTTTATTATTTTTTTTAAAAGATGGAGTAGATTTAAGTGAAAGATTCCACCTTTTGATGGAACTCACCACTTTCTACACTGAGAGCTCTGTGGGAAATAACTAGGAGGGGACCCCTGTGCTGCCCTTGAGTGAACCAGATAGGATTTACATAGGGAAATAGCTTAACAACAGAGTATTGTGTTGATGTCTTGAGGAACAAATAAGTGTTGGTCAGATGCATGTGATCTTGTAGGAGGGCTTAGATGACTGATACTTGTCCCAGGGAGTAGGGCTTGTGTTGAGCCTCCCCCTTGGTTACCCCATTCAGTCAGGAGGCCTCTCACTTAGAGACATGTGTTTCCAAGCACCATGTCCTTCAGGGAACAGAATCTTTTTCTCTCAGAGGTAGAGAGTTGCCCTTCCTTGAATGAAAGGGAATTGAGATACGAGTATTGCTAGAGGTCACTGCTGAGGCTATTGGGGATCAGCTGAAACTAATAAAAGGACAGCATTTTATAATGCATAGCCAGTTTGGGAGTGTTAGTCTGTGCCCCGCTGTACTCTGTGAGATGCTTTGGAGGACCCTTGGAGGGTGAGTGGCATAGAAGAGCTTTTTTGGGGAGGTACTTGGGATTACACTCAGGGGCTATCTTATAAGAGATCAGGAGCTCTTCACGATTCAACTTGAACTTGGACATGTGGCAAAGGCTGGAAAGGTTTTTCTGGAAAACATTCGTAGGGCTCAAAAGATTTAATAGTTTATATCTGCCTTCAGAAAGCAGAAAAGGGAACTCTCCCTCTTATTCTCAGTGGTTAGCATGTAAATATTGTGGACATAGGAGCCATGGTTGTTAGAGGTGGCCCAGACAGCCAGAAAGCAGGTGATCACAATGGAGGAGGAAGAGAATACAGGGCTGAATTTCAGAGGCTCGTTCATTTGGTGCAATCTTAGACCCTCATAGTGTAAGAATAAGAAATACACATGTGGTCTCAGACTACAAGGAGCCCTTAGCTGAGGATCACAAAACTGATCTGGAAAGACCAGACAGCCACACTAAAAGAATGAGAGATTCCAGCCAGGCACAGTGGAGCACGCCTGTCATCCCAGCACTTTGGGAGGCTGAGACAGGAGAATCGCGAGTTCAAAGCCAGCCTTAGCAACTTAGTGAGGTGCTAAGCAACTCAGTGAGACCCTGTCTCTACATAAAACACAAAATAGGACTGGGGATGTGGCTCAGTGGTGAGTACCCCTGAGTTCAATCCTCAGTACCAAAAAAAAAAAAGCGAGATTCCTCTGGAACCCAGCTCCAGCCATGAGCGTCCTTTGCAGCTCAGCCTCATATTGGGCCCTTCCTGTTTCTGGTCTGTTGACTCCATGGTGTCCATCCTCTACCATCTGTGATAGTCTCTCTTCAGCTTGGAAATGTCTGCTTTTCTAGCTCCCCACCTTCTGCGGCTTCCAATTTCTCCGTGGCACAGTGTTGTCTGCCCTTTGTTTCCTTGACCATTGACCTGGTCAGAATCCTTCTCAAGGCAGTATTTAATAAAGTTCAGAAGAAGCTCTGGCTTAGAGCTGTTGATCCAGGAAGACTTCCCAGAGGAGATGATTCTAGAGCAGGACCTTATAGAATAGGTGGTGTTAGATGAGGGGTTTGGGATGTTCTGGGACAAAGGTCACAATAGGAAAGCCTGAGGTTCGTCGGTGCAGAGGAGGGATAAGGCTGATCAGGCCATATCACAGAAAGCCTGAAGCATCCTTGGACTTGACCCTCCTGACATTTAAGCTAGACTGGAAGAGAAATCCCAGAGTCAGGTCGCCCACTGGCATTTCTAGTGGGCACATTTAGTCTCACATTGAAGCTCAGTGCTCTGCTGCCGGCTTGTCCAGCCTCACACAGGCCTGCCCATATGGAGAGAGGAGGGGCCATCTCCCTGCTTCTGCTCCCTCCCAGCCTCACATTGTCCCCTGTTAACATCTACATAATGGCGTGTGGGATGGGACAGTTGGGAGTCTGTAATCCACGAGCATTATGCAACTGGTTTGTCGGTGAAGCCCAGGTTGTTATTAAGTTCCTGGGCTGTGTTTCACGTTGATCTCACCAGTCAGAAACATTGTTCTCACAAGTACAAGTTCAGGCAAGATTTTGCATCCCACTGTCTCTGGCCACAAAGCAGAAGAAACTCCACAGCCTGAAGTGGGTGGCAGGGCTGCTGAGAACATGCCTCCACGGCCCTGCACAGGCTGGACCTGGCGGAGAGTGACAAGGATGCTGAGCAGGGCCAGCTGGGAACTCACCCTGTGACCACCGACAGAGGTCCCATGGCCATCATTCTTCCCCTCATTCCTTTCCCCTCTTCCAGCCCTTTCCTCAGCAGACCTGCGATTGGTGGAGATATGGATAGCTCTCCTGAATTCCCTGAGTGTCCCCCTTTTGCCATGAAACATTCCTGTAACTTCATCAGGTTCTGTGTCTCTGAACATCCCCCACCCCCTTTCCTCATTGTCGTAATCTCATCCTTACTTTCTAAGCCTCTGTCGTTGTTCTAGTTTCTTGCTTTTCTTGCCTCTTCCTTTTTTCCTTATCTTTTTTTTCCCTTTTATAGTGCCAGAGATTGAACCCAGGGCTTTGCACACGTAGGCAAGTCCTCTACTACCAAGCCATACTCAGCCCCTCCTTCTCTCTCTTGCCTCCTGGCTTTATCTGTTAGCTCCTTTTCCAGCTCATGATATGCTCAGATCTATCTTAGTCATAAAATGAATAACAACAACCATCACCCACTAAGTGACTATCTCAGTCTGCTGGGGCTGCTATGACAAAATATCACACACTGGGTGCCTTAAATAAGACATTTATTTCTCACAATCCTGGAGGCTAGAAATCCAAGATCAAGGTGATGATAGATTTGTGTCCTTTTGAGGGTTTTCTTCTTCCCTTGCAGATGGCCAGCTTCTCCCTGTGTCCTCAGGGCAGATGGAGGGAGCTTTGATGTCTATTCTTCTCCTCATATGGGCACCAGCCCTATCAGACAGGACTCCACCCCTGCCCAGCTGGGGTTTGGCTGTGTTGCTTGTGCTGGTTTCGAACTCCTGGGCTCAAGTAACCCTCCTCACTCAGCCTCCTGAATGGCTGGCTGGGGTGAGGGCACTTGTAACTCCACCTGGCTTTTGAATGTTTAATTCTATGTGTATGTATTTAGGAAATTTTTTTTAAAATATTTTTTTAGTTGTAGATGGACACAATGTCTTTATTTTATTGCTTTGTATGTGGTGCTGAGGATCGAACCCAGCACCTCACGCATGCAAGGCAAGTGCTCTACCGCTGAGCTACAATCCCAGCCCCTGTATTTAGGAAATTATAGTAGCTTCTTGTTAGGGATCTGTTGGACCCATTTACAAACTTGACTTCTTTAAACATTTTTAACTGGTTTATATACTTAAATCTCTTAAAATACTTAATTGAAGGACAAATAAAATGTTCTTTGGTGTTTGAGTCTGTCTACTAACTCCAGTAAATTAGACATATAAATATGATGATTCTTAGGTTCTCTTAAATGTGGACTTACTGGCATAGGGTTCCAACTTAAAAATTTCAAGTCTGCAGGATGCAGTGGTGCACACCTGTAATTCCAGTAACTCAGGAGGCTGAGGCAGGAGAATCACAAGTTCAAAGTCAGCCTCAGCAACTTAGCAAGGCCCTAACCAACTTAGTGAAACCCTGTCTCAAAGTAAAAAAACAAAATTAAAAATATAAAGGACGGGAGAGGTCTCTTAGTTGTTAAGCACCCCTGGGTTCAATTCCAAGAAAAAGCAAACACAAGCTGCATCAAGTTTTCAATATTGGAATTCTAAGATGGACCTGTTACTCTAATAGACCACATTCTCTTAATATAATTCTTGAGTTAAATACCAAATGTGTATGGGTTTCCTGACATATAAAAACATAAATGAGTTTGATATTGTCTAAACTTAATTCTAGATCTTCCTAGGTTTGAAAGAGGCCCACTTAGGACTATTCCAACTATTTGAAAGTATCTTCTCAGTGCATCAAGGTTGCAGGTAACCAGCATTCCTGCCCCACCAACAGCCTGTTCATAGTGCCCTGTCCTTGCTCTCAAATAGGTTGCTCTTCTCACCTCCAGAGCCCTTGTAGTTCACACTCGGGGTTTGACTGGTATCACTGTTCTCTGGTCTTGGAAGCTGGCAGCTCCCCCTGCAGGCTGCACCATCCCTCAACTGGATGTTGCTTTGCCTCCGTGGATCCATACATGTCTGCAGTCTAGCTCTAAACACCTTCGACCTTGAAGGAGCTGTGTTTTCTTTCATACTCTATTATAGCATCACAAAACTGTCAAGTTATTTTTTATTGAATCTGAGTATTTCTGAGCTTTTGTGTAACTCTGTGCTTATAACTTCCAGTCATGCAGCTCATGAGTTTAGATGTATATGCACACATGCGTGCACACATATGCGTGCACAGACTCATAGCAGGCTTCTGGCTCTGAGTGTCCAGTCTCCAGCAGATCATACAAGCCTATCTCTGGGTAAGCGCCTGCTTCACGTGTGGCTCTTCCTGTGTTTTTTGTTTTGGTACTGGAGATTGAACCCAGGGGGCTTTACCACTGGCTACATGCTGAGCCCATTTTATATTTCATTTTGAGACAGGGTCTTGCTAAGTTGCTGGATGAGTTTGCTTCTGGTTGGATAGCACAAAAGTCTTGCCGCTGCCAGCTGACTGGTTGCTGGTGACTCTCTCTGGGTGCCCTAGACCTAGCCCAGGCTATGTGAACCTGTGGTGGCTACCTGAGTTCAGCAAGGACCTGGCATTTGGCTTCCATTCATTTCCTTTATATCATGGGCATAGCTGGCTTCCCCTGAGTCTAGGGCCTCTCTACTCCCCGTGCTTTATGCAGACTGGGGAGTTGTGGCCTTATAAGCTGTTTAAGAATGCCATTCTAAGGAAGCCATTTAGACATGCTTGGCAAAAGGCAAATCCCATTAGCAATTGTCTAAGTAATCCTGGGCTGTCAGAGAACACCCTGTTCTTTGCAGAAAGGCTTAGAGCCCCTTCTCTCTTGGGCTAGGGGCCCTAGCAGGTTTTGTTCCTCCCTCCCTCTCTGCCCCCAGCCTTTGGGAGGACAGGCAGCCTAAGGGCTGTGCAGGGCCTGGAGAGATGCCTGTCCACCCCTGCCCCTGGCAGCATAGCCTCTGGCCAGCAAACAGCCCTGCAGGAAAGCAGCTAGGCCAGCGGCTTTGGCCTTGTGGCTGGCTACGGGGTGAGGCCACAGGGTGAGGGCCCTCTGCTGCCCTAGCCTCTAGTTTTCAGTTTCTCTTTCCCTCTTGCTCCATCCTTCTCCTCCACTCTGTCTTCTCCCGTCCCTTTCCCCTTTTCCTTCTATTTCCCTCTTTTCTCTCTCTTCCTTTGCCCTCTTTCTTGCCCTTAAAAAAAAAAAAAAGGATTTAAGGCAAAAATCTGTAGATATAAAAAGGACACATTTGGAGCTTAGATTTTTTTTTTCTTCCTAGCAGTAGAAGGCAAGCTGCCGATTCTGGGATTTTTTTTTTTTGTAGACAAATTTCAGTATTCAAAGGGTTGGTGTGGCTGTCTAGAACTGGCCCCATTAGCTTCCAAGAGCAGGCTGGGGGCAGACGGGGAACTACTGAGCGGCCTTGGTGTTGTTTTATATGTCGCGTTTAATTGTGAGAACATAGACAAAGGCAGGTAAGGACAGAGAATACAGTAATAAACACCCATGGGCCTACCACCCCCAATTGACATTTTTGCTCAGGTATTTAAAATATAAACAAATGAGCGCCAGGCCCTGTGTTCAGTCTCCAGCACCTGAAAGTGATATAAAGAAAACACAAACATGAGAGCATTACAGACAAAGGGAAGGGTCCTTTTATTCGCCTGCCTTTCTGCTTCCTCTTCCCTGGGGAAACACTGCCATACATTTAATGTGTAACTTCACAAGCTACTTCCACATTTTTCCTGCATATATATGAATCCATGAATAATATATAGTTTTGTTTCGTGTGTCGTTTAGAAACATGCTTAAAATGCTGTCATGCTGAAATATCATTTTGCAACTTGCTTTTCTCACTTACCATTGTGTTTTCAAGATTTGCTCTTGTCGACCTTTATATGTAGTTCATTTATTTTCAGGGCTGGAAAGTGTTTGATTATATGAATATACCCGTTGATTTATCTGCTCCACTGCTGATGGGCAATTGGTTGTTTATAGATTTTTCCGTATTGTAGGAACACTGTCATACACGTCTTCATGCCTATCTCCTGACACAGGCACCTCCTTGAGCAGCTTTTGGGCTTGCTGGCTCAGTTCAAGTACGTTCAGAAACATCCCTGTGACCTCCCATGGGTTTCTCTGAGTTTTGCCACCCAAACCAGTGCCTTCTTCCCCTCCTTAGCTCTCTAAATAAGGGAAAATTTAGGGGAACCAGGAAGAGGAGGGGAGGAGGGATCTGACAAACACCTGGCATTGATCTGGCTAAGATATTGGTTTGTATTTCATTCCTACCTAACCCTGCTGCCCTTCAGTTCTGATTTTCATCCTGTTAATCCACGTATTATGACACCATATAAGAAAACCTAAGCTAGCCTAATGTGTGCCAGGCCCTGGGTTTGATCCCCAGAATAACAAAACAAAACAGAAAACCCAGATCTGTCTGTCTACCTACCTACATACCTACCTACCTACCTACCTACCTACCTCACCCATGTTCCTGCCTTGCTGGCACAACTGTTTCCACTTTTCTGAGTCCCTTTGGTCTCTGTCAGCACACACAGATACTTATTTGCAGTTGTAATATACAGGTAGCGTTTTTTCCTTAACAATGTATTACAAACCATTTCCCTGTTGCTAGAGTCTTCATAATGACTGCTTTCCTGATCACATAGTATTTTGCCCTGCCATATGCCCTAATCCATGCTTCCTGTCCCAGCATCTGCTTTTCTGTCAGTTTTTCTTCCCAACTCCCAGCAGTCTTGGAGGAGTTCTTCCAAGCACCTTCATCTCATGCTGCCGTCCAGATGCAGAGAAACCTGGGTTGCAACCCTGTATCTCCTTCTTCCTCTCCTCAAGGTCCTGGATGATTTCAACTTCTTGCCCCAGCATCTCCACAAACTCTTATTTCTTTAGTAACAGAAAACAGTTTCAGCACACTTGGCTTCAAGATTGTTCTAAATAATCACAAATAGTTTCCCCCCAGGAGGAAGGAATTTGGAGCTGGCTTCACAGGCCCCATTCTTCCTTCTTTGTGCTCCCCTCCTGCTCCTGGCTGTGCTGGGCATTGAACACTGGGATGCTCTACCACTGAGCTTCATCCCCAGCCCTTTTTATATTTTTTGAGACAGGATCTCTTGAAGTTGCTGAGGCTGGCCTTGAACTTGCCATCTTTCTCCCACAGCCTCCCAAGTCATTGGAATTACAGGCTTCTTTGTGATTTGAGGGAGATAATGAGAAGGATTCTTAGGAATCACTTGAGGTCCAGCCCAGCTCCCCAGGGCTAGGACCTTGGGCCTGAGCCCTCTCTAGGAAGATAGCCTATTTGTTCTAAGCCTGAAACTTAAGTTTGGGTTTGGCACAAATAAAAGAGCACCAACCCCATGCTTGACAGGTGTTGCTGTTCCTAGGACTCTCGCTGCAGTATTGACATTCTCTCTTCTGTTCTTCAGCTAACTTCTCCAGCCCAGCCTGAGGGTTCTGTTGCTCTCACTAGAACAAGACACCAGTCCTCTATACCTCTACCTCCTCACGAGCCAAATCATCAGTTTGGAGATGGCTTTTTAAAAAATGAACTGATTTATAATAAGAGCTAATACTTAATGGAGCACTTACTGTATACTAGATGTTATGCTAGAAACATTTTTACATTAATATCTTGTTTGTTCCTCCCCAAGAAAAATTAAGACAGGAAACTGTCGTTATCCCCATCTGACAGCTGTGGAAATAAGAAGTTCAAGCTCAAAGAAGTTCAAGGACCTGCCTGATTTTCCTTAGAGTTGAGTTCCCTTCCCTCAACATCCCAGCCATCTAGGCTGGGAAACAAGCCCTGGCTAAACAGCAATGAGTTGTCCCTTTTTTATTCCCCACAAGAAGCCCCTTGCTGGTGTGGAAGATGTTTTGTATAATGCCTTCAACTAGAAATTGGCCATTCCTTTTAAGTTTCCTGTTGAGGTGTTGTCTTACTTTCTCTTGAGAAGTGTCCACTTTAGAGATCCTACTTCACGGACTGCATGATGAGAAAGCAGTCTCAGCCTCTTTCCCTACTGCTTTGGAAGGAATTGAGGAGGGAAGAAGGTGGTAGGGGACCCTGCTTCTACAGGGACCTTCCCTGGTCCTAATTAGGAGATTCCCCATTCAGGTGCTGAAAGAATCCTCAGCAAAGGCAGTGGCCTGACAGAGAACAGCAGCTTTTGCAATGGGCGGACCAGGGTTCCTGTCCCAGCAAGATCTCTGACTGGCTGGGTGACAGTGGATAGACCACTTGACTGTCCACAAGGCAAGGATAGTGGTGCTCCCTACAGCCACCTGTTCTGACGATTAAGTGAGGTAGCATCTGTGTCCTGCCTGGCACAGAGCAGACACTCCATACCAGCGAGTTCCCTTTTCTAGCCCTCTGATTTAGCATCAGAGGAAAGCACACTCTTCTGGCTATAGGGCTAAAACCCAAGGTCAGCTGAAGGGGACCAGCCAGACACAGTGGGTGTGGACTTTTCCCCATCCAGGTGCCAAACACAGGGGCTTCTCTGGGTCAGAGTCTGACTGT
Source organism: Xerus rutilus (assembly GCA_028644305.1). Lineage (NCBI taxonomy): Eukaryota > Metazoa > Chordata > Mammalia > Rodentia > Sciuridae > Xerus > Xerus rutilus. The sequence continues at coordinate 41,147,271 of CM053402.1, forward strand.
AGGCATTTTACTGAGTTAGTTTCTGTTTATGTACCACAGTCACATGCCTGACACTATCTTGTCCCTGTGTACCTCATTGTCCAGGGTTCTTAGACACAGAGTTTCATAGTCTAAGTACTAATAACAAGAGGGGATTTTGCTTGTGCATAGCCAAGAGGAAGAAGCGGGGAGACCCAGGCCCAGAGGAACTAGTCCTTCGTGGAATCAGCCAGGGATTCCCCAGCTACTAGCTGGGGCTCTGTGTCTTTGTTTCTCATGGGTGTGGACCCAGGAGAGACTACAGCTGTGATAACAAAGAAGGCCCCTTTTATTGATTGGGTTGTTTGTTTTTTTTTGGTGTTAAGTTTTTTGAGTTCTTTATATATCCCAAAACAAACAACCCAATCAATAAGTGGGCTAAGGAGCTGAATAGAAACCTCTCAGAAGAAGATATACAATCAATAAACAAATATTTGAAGAAATGTTCAATGTCTCTAGCCATTAGAGAAATGCAAATCAAAACTACTCTCAGATTTCATCTTACCCCAGTCAGAATGGCAGTTATCCAAAATACCAGCAACAATAAGTGCTGGCGAGGATGTGGTGAAAAAGGTACACTCAAACATTGCTGGTGGGACTGCAAACTGGTGCAACCAATCTGGAAAGCAGTATGGAGACTTTTTTTAAATATTTATTTTTTAGTTATAGGTGGACAGAATATCTTTATTCCATTTTTATGTGGTGCTGAGGATCGAACCCAGTGCCTCCCGCGTGCTAGGCGAGCACGCTACCACTGCGCCCTAACCCCAGCCCCCAGTATGGAGACTTTTTAAAAAACTTGGAATGGAACCACCATTTGACCCAGCTATTCCACTCCTTGGCCTATACCCTAAAGACTTAAAAACAGCACACTATAGTAAAGCAGCCACTTCAATGTTTATAGTAGCACAATTCACAATTGCAAAACTGTGGAAGTAACCTGGATACCTTTCAATAGATGAATGGATAAAGAAACTGTGGTACATATACACAATGGAATATTATTCAGCAATAAAAGAGAATAAAATTATGGCATTTTCAGGCAAATGGATGGAATTGGAGAACATTATGCTAAGTAAAGTAAGCCAATCCCAAAAAACCAAATGCCCAATGTTCTCTCTGATTAGTGGATGCTGATACATAAGGGGAGTGGGAATGGGAGACATAGGAGAAATGGAGGAACTCTGGATGCGGCAGTGGGGAGATGAGGAAAGGGAAAGGGGAATGGGTATAGTAAAGATGGATGATTGAGGTCGTCATCACTACCCTTGGTGCATGTATGAAGACACAAATGGTGTGACTCTATGGTTTGCAACCAGAGAAATGGAAAAATTGAGCTCTATATATGTACTATGACTTGAAATGCATTTAAATAAATTAATTTATTTAAAAAAAACCCTAGAAAGACAACTTAAAGAAATAAAGATTCATTTTGCCTCAAAAAAAAGAAGGCCCCTTACCATAGCGCCTTGGAGAAGCTGAGGCACTGACCCAGGAAGTGGCCTGCTTGACCTCAGACTTTCCTTCTCCATCCTTTGTGCCTGCCTGGGCTTCCCAGACCAACTCAGCATCCTGAGTGCAGGCTACGAACTGGCCAGCTGCTGTGTCTAATCATAGCAGTGGGCAGGCTCTGGTTTAACCCAATGCTCATAACTGCCCAATTTCAGAAACACACCAGCTCTGATTAAAAGCCAAAGCTTTTTTGAGATTGTGATGTGGTAATGCAGAGGACTCATCTGTAGCTGGCTGGCCTCAAGTGGCCTGCAGCCCTGGGTTCCCTTCAGGCCTCTGACTCAAGTCCAGGCCCTGAACCCCTGGATGAAGACACACCCGATGTGGGGCTTAGGCCTCGAAGGGACAGTGCAGCTGATAGTATGAGGCTGTAAATGCCTGGACTCATACTCAGGAGTCCTGTTCATCACCGGTGCATCTTAAAAGCCCCTGAGGGGTGCTGGCTGTGTGTGTGTGTGTGTGTGTGTGTGTGTGTGTGTGTGATGTGATGGGAATGGCAGTCCTCGGGAGCCCGTTTCTCTCTAGACCTCTCCCCTAACACACCCATCCACTTCTTCTAATAGGTATGAACATAATGGTTTTGTTTATTCCTTTTGAAGAGAGGCCCACCGCTGCATGCCCGCTGGGCCGGCTGCCACGGCAGGTTACAATGCACCAAGGCTGTGTTTCTGGTACTTCGGTGTTCCCCCTGTAGAGAAGTAAAATGTCAGTGGAGCAAATTACTGACCAAATACTTTGCAATCTATAAATATTAAATTGCTATGGCTTTCATATAAAATTCAAGCTCTGGTCTACCCTGGGAGGAAAGGAGTCTGGATAGCTCCAGGGGGGAGGGGACTAACTGTCAGTGGAGAGGCAAGTGTCCCCAAAGGACAGGGCCAAGGTTGACTCTGTGGTTGGTGGGGTAGCCCCAGCTGGAGGAGAATGGAGTCGTGGTTAACCTAGAGGTGACCATAACCCAGGATGGATTTTCTCTTGAGTGTTCACTTGAGGCTTTGTATGTGTGTTGGAGGGTGGGGGGCTTGCAGACAAGCTTTGTGTTACATTTCTTATTCCAGCCCAAGACTCCCATGTACTGCTCCTGCTGGGGACTGTCCCTCTCAGAGCATGTATCAGAGCCTCCCCAGGCAGCAGGACTGGGACTGGGAGAGTAGGGGCCACAAAAGGCCAGTGCTGGCAGCATGGCTTCTCTTCCTCCCTCACTCCTGTGGCTGCAGCCTTGGCATGGGCTCCTCCCCTGCTCACTGTGGTGGGGCCCCCTGTGCCTGTGTGAGGACTCTGCTCCATCTGTTCCCTTGGGCTGTGTGTGTGTCTATGGCAAGGGTGCCACATGGGAATTTGTGTGTTCTTATATCACCTCAGTCAGTTTTAGACCTATGCACATGGGGAGGTCTCCTGTGTTGTTGGGATTGCTCTAGGATGCCACCAGTGATCAGCTGCTCTGATATGCCAAGACCCTGTACTCATTTTTGCTTTTGTTTTACGGTGCCGAGGATTGAACCCAGGGCCTTGTGCATGCCAGGGAAGCACTCTATCACTGAGCTCCACTCCAGGGCATGTGCTTAAGTCTTTAAATGCTCTTGATGGAGCCAGAAAAAGTAGGAAACTACAGCACTTTTACCAAGTTGCAGCTGAGGACACTGGGGCCCAGACGGGCTGTGACTTGTCAGGGTTTTATGGGGGAGGTTCCAGGCAGAACCACAGCAGTTCTGTAGCTATTTAGTGGCTGACCCTGGATTCAGCCTGGGGCTTTCCAGCTTTGGGGCCCAGATTCTTAACTGTGAGACTGCATTGTGTTCCCGGTCACACCTCCTCTCCCAGGCCAGTGGCCAAGCTAGTGTGAACCCTGTCTCTCTCTCTTGCAGGCATCCCCACACTCATTGTGTTGGACCCGCAGGGGGAGGTGATCACCCGGCAGGGGCGGGTGGAGGTGCTCAATGATGAGGACTGCAGGGAGTTTCCGTGGCACCCCAAACCCGTGCTGGAGCTCTCTGACTCCAACGCTGTGCAGCTCAACGAGGGCCCCTGCCTCGTCCTTTTTGTAGGTATGGAGCTCAGTGGTGGGGCAGAGGGAGATGGGCCAGAATGGATCTCACTGGGGGTGGTGCCTGTCCCTGTAGCCTCTTGCTGCCCCAGGCTGAGTCCAGGCCTTTGTTTCTCCCTTGCAGCCTTGCTTTTGACCCCAATGATTTATTCATGGCTCTCCCCCTGTGGGAGGTGGTCTAGGACGGCTGCTGTGCTTCCCTTCCTAGCTGCTTGGGCTGCCAGCTGGGCAGAATAGGTCAGGCCAGGAGGATGCCCCTACCCCCACCCCTTAAGAAAGAGGCGGGGCTGCATGCACTGCAGCTGCAGGACGCTGGGCCCCCTGAGCCAGGGCTCACCCCCAGCTGCTTCTGTGTTCCTCTGTGCTCTAAGGAACTGCTAACAGCCAGGGGCTGTTAGAGCCAGCCCAGGGCAGAGTTCTTGGCTCTTTCTTTTCCCTGCAGCCAACCACACCTCTCAGTTGGGTGCTGTGCTCAGCCTGGGCAAGAAGCAGACAAACATTCACCGGAGGGTCTCTGAAGCCCACTGAGATGACCAGGTTGCTTTTGCAAACTGAGCAACTGCTGGCCAAGAGCCATCTTCCCTTTGGTCTAAGATCTTGTTACTCCCCTCCGGTTGAATTGCCGTATTAGGATATGGCTTCGATGTGCCATATCTGCTTCACCAAGGGGCGAGGAGTATGTTCCTCATCCTCCCCATTCTCTGAGGTCTGGTTTAGGGGCTTCCCGGAGGGAAGTCAATAAGGAGACCTGAAAGAATTCTTTAGCCAACTGACTTGCTGTCTGGGTCTGAGTTGCGGGGATGGTGGCCCCCTGGGAGAGGCAGCCTTGGAAAAGGGAATCTTAACCTTGGGGTTTCTCGCCTGCTGCAGGCATACACACCCACATCTGTGGCCAGTTAGGAAGCAATTCTGAACCCAGGAAGAATTAGGAACCTTGGGGCCATCTGCAGCAATGTGGAAAGGGTCACAGAGAGGCAAAGCCAGTTGGATAGCATCATAAAGCATATTAGATAGAGATCCAGAGTGTGTCCTGCTGTCTCTCTACACACCACAGACTTATCATGTGATGTGGCATTGTGGATAGAATTCCTTTGCTGGAGCCTGCTTTTGTCACTTGGGGATGCTGCCCTTGCTCTTTGCTACAGGTTTCAGCAGCTTGATCTCAGGGACCCTCTGGGACCCTGGTCTGTGTCTCCCATATAACCAGTCTTCCCCCTCCCAGGAGAGTCTCGCTGCCAGCTGTGAAGGTGGCATCACAGCAGCTGTGGTGCCCTCACTCCAACACCATCAAAGCCACTAAAGGGATCACAGTCCTCACCCCTGCACCACCAGTTCTGTCATTTTCACTAGGAAGCTGGAGGTCCCAGGTCATGGCTTCTGGTTCTATGACTGAGAAGAAAACTACCAGGGACTTCAGGTCCTGACTTAGAGAAAACCCAGCTTTTAAAGAATTCAGCGACAAGTGCTGTCTGACTGGGGCATTGTGTTACTCAGTGAGGCAAGTTGTTCCTGGTGAGCCCTGTGCAGTAGAGCTCTATACAAGCCTGCTTTGCTGCTAGTACGTGTGCGTGCTTGCATACGTGTGTGCATGTGTGTAGGCCCACTCTGGTGCACATAGAAAGTTAGATTTGTGTCTAAGAGGAGGTTCTTTTCCATTTAGAGGCTGTTTAGATGAATGTTTCCACAGCTCCCCAGGCCCTTGGAGGTGTGAGCGGGGCCACTAGTTGGCTTGACAAGCCAGAGTTTGTTGTTTTTTCTTTTTGCCCCCATCAGATTCCGAAGATGATGGAGAATCTGAGGCAGCCAAACAGCTGATTCAGCCAATAGCTGAGAAGATCATCGCCAAGTACAAAGCCAAAGAGGAGGAAGCACCACTTCTGTTCTTTGTGGCTGGGGAGGTGAGTGTGGAGAGAGGACTTGGTCCTGGCTGACTTAGCTGGGGCCTTTTAAGATGTGAGTGATACTGGCCTCTAGGAAGTTTGAGGGGACCTCTGGGACTAAGTTGATTGTGCCACAGACCAATATGGAAGAAAAGGCATGTTATTAGTCATGGAAAACCACTTCCTATCCCCGTTGCTTCCTCTTCCCTTCCTTTTTGCAACAACAGGAATCCCTCCCAGGTCTGTTGCCCATACAGGCTGCTGGGGAGAGCGGCAGCCACAAACTTCCATGATCCACCCTCTTTCCTGTGGTGCTGGGTCAGAACCATGCCCTGGGTGCTTTATAAAGTGTAGACTTGGTTAGGTTCTCTGCACTAGACTGCAAAATGAGCTTAACCCTTTACTGGGATCCTGGCTTGGGCCATAGCGGTTACCCAGCCAGCCCAGGGGGTCAAGTTTGGAAATTGTTACCCTCCCCAATCCCTTCCAACCAAGGCCTGGCCCTCGAAGGCCCCTGCAGGTTGGACCAAGCAGGGAACTTTTCCCAGGGTTAGAAGGCAGCCCTGGAGTGGAGCCCCCTGCACTGATGCCAACTGCCCTGAGGCAGGGGAACCTCCAACTCTCCAGAGACTGCATTCTGCAAAATGGCCACGTGCTCGCTGCACAGGCGCTCACTCCCCACAGGAGCCCCTTTTGCTTATGCTCACAGCACCCACACCCACCCTGCCATCCCCGGTGCCCCCTGACAATGTCATTGACACTCTCTTAGACTACCCTTGCCTCCTTCGTTCTCTCATCTGTACCTCCATGGTTGGAGCCCATGCTCATTTCACACTGTGTTTGGATCCCAGGAGAGGCTCAAGAAGACAGGCAGCAGCCAGACACCCTGAGCCACCCGCTCATCACTTCCTCAATAACTGCCCCTGCAGGCCCTAGAGGGCCCCTTGCAGGCAGCTCCAGTCAACCTGCCCAACCCTGGGATGGAAAGGAACAAAAGGGTTCACAGGCCTGGGGCTCACTAGCTTTGCACACAAAGCACCCAGCAGAGGCTGCTCTGCATTTATTAAACTCTAACCTTGCAGAAGGGCTCAGAAGAAAAGATGGATGCAAGACAGAAAAGGCTGAAAAGGGGCACTTGCAGGTTTTCAGTATCCCAGGCACCAGGCCAAGGGACAAGTGCTTCACCTGCTTGTCTCCTTTGTACCTCTCTGGCTGGGAACATAAACATTGTCCTGTCTCATAGAGGAGAAAGGGAGGCCAAGCGAAGGACTGCCCGAAACTGCTCACTGGGCTCCCTCAGTTCCCTCCGCAGCAGAGCAGGGATCTCTGGCCTTTTGTTTACCCTCACAGAAGCTCCATGTATTAGGAACCTTTGTTAATTTCATTTTGTTAAATATATTTGACAGGGGATAGGCCCTGGGCTAGAAGTGTCTTGCCAGGGTCACACAGGAAGCAGGTAAAAGAGAGTGGGCACTGCTATGAGATTAGGGTGACTCCAGGGACAGTGCTCTTCTGCTTTCCGTCCATGTGTTCTGACCAATGAACCTCCTCATGCCTAGAGGGAGGAGGAGCCTCCCTAGCCAGAAAGCTGGACAGCGGCACCTGTGTCATCTGCTGCTCTTGAACCCACCTGGCTGCATGTTCTTCCTGTGCATTTCATGTGGGCTCCTGGCCTTTTGGACTTTCCAGGTTTCAGTTCTCTGTCTTTATGCTCAGAAGCAAGGCAGCATGGAAGAGAGGGGGGCAGCACAGAAAGAGGGAACATCCAGTACTGACTGAGCCCAGGGCTCTCTTGATCACGTCCCTGTGGCAGGCAAAGGTTATCCCCTCCAAATCCTTAGTAGGCATTAAAATTCATCCATGCGGTTTGATCACTGGGAACCAGGGAGGGCAAGCAGTGGAGCACTTGGCTTGTACAGGCCTCCTAATGGGAGTGAGATGTAAGTTATTTGTCCAGGTGTCTCCTGTTCATCATGAAGACTTTTTATTAACTCATATGAAGGGCCTGAATTGGATGAAGAGTGCCTGAGATGTTGAATCACTCAGCTTTGCTGGGAAGTGCATGGTGTTTTAGGGGGCAGGAAAGATCATCTCACTAATAGTCTACCTAAAGATTTGCCTTTGATAAATTAATTTTTGTTGGTCTTAGAAATCAGTGAGTCATAAATTTCATGCCTCCTGCTCACCTTCATTTAAGGCCAAGAATAATCCAAGACCTTTTTCAGCAAAGTGTGTTTCAGTCAGCTTTTTTGCTGCTTTGACTAAAAGACCTGACAGGAAAAATTTTAGGAGGAAAAGTTCTTTGGGGGCTCATGGTTTCAGAGATCTCAATCCATAGAGAACAGGCTCCATTCCTTGGGGCTTGAGTTGAGGCAGAACATCATGGTGGGACAGTGTGGCAGAGGGAACTGACTCACATGGTGATCAGAAAGCAGAGAGAGACTCTGTTCACCAGATACAAAATATATACCCAAAGTCACGCCCCCCAATGCCCACCTCCTCCAGCCACACCCTACCCACCTTCAGCCACCACTCAGTTAATCCCATCAGGGAATTAATTCACTGATTGGGTTAAGGCTCTCATAACCCAATCATTTCTCCTCTAAACCTTCTTGCATTGTCTCACACATGAGCTTTTGGGGGACACCTCACATCCAAACCATAACAGTGTCTCAGTCTTTTTCATTGAGTTTAGAATATTTTGCATTTTATTATGGAAACAACGCCAGGATGGGTATATAAAGTCCACTGACTTTTATCTACCTTATGGGGTTCAGTGGCATGAAACGTTATCTTTTTTTTTTAATATTTTTTTTTAGTTGCCAATGGGTCTTTATTTTATTTATATGTGGTGCTGAGAATTGAACCCAGTGCCTCACACATGCAAGGCAAGTGCTCTACCACTGAGCCACAACCCCAGCCCCATGAAACGTAATCTTAAATAGTTACTCCCTGACATTACCTTTCCTTTGTCTTTGGATTTGTGTTTGCCTTTGTATCTGAATAGGGCAGTATCTGATATGAGGGCAGTTCACCTGCACAGCTGCGAGGAAGGCGTGAGAAAGTGCCCGTGTCCTTCTCCGACAAATACAGTGAAGCAGTTTAACCTTGGTGCTTATGCAGCCGTCTTTAGAGCTGGCCAGCTGTGCACCTCCTGCCTTCTTTGAAACCACGGGGTGGGAGGTAGTGAGTTGTTTCTGTTTCAAAACGTTCTAGAATTGAAGTTCAGATGGCCTTAGATAAGCCATAGTGGGGTTAGCAAGTAATTGAGAGTTGATTGCAAAAATGAGCAATCAGAGGACATCACATTTTGAAAAAGCAGAAGACATAACCAAAGTTGCTTTCCTGTTAATAAAGGCAACTTGCCTGGTGGTTTGGGGATCTGAGGGAATTTTATGAAGCTGTCTCCTCTTCACAGCAGGGCATGTTCCCCTGCCGCCTATGCTAAGAGCCCATCTCTCTTGGAGGGGAGCCTGCTCTTCAGGATGATGGAATTGTCCTATTTGCGTGCAATCTGGGGAGACTGGGCCCAGGGGACTCCTTCTTTTTAAAACTTACTGGTTTTCTCTCCCCTCTGGTGACTTCCAGGATGACATGACGGACTCCCTGCGAGATTACACCAATCTGCCTGAAGCTGCCCCTTTGCTTACCATTCTGGACATGTCAGCCCGGGCCAAGTATGTGATGGACGTGGAGGAGATCACCCCTGCCATTGTGGAGGCCTTTGTGAATGACTTCCTAGCAGAAAAGCTCAAACCAGAGCCCATCTAGTGGGGCTCCAGCCTCTTGAGACCTTATTTAAGACTCATTTTCCTCCTCCTCCCCTTCCTCCCCTCTGCCCTTGGACTTTTCCAGTGGGTCCTGAATCACACAACCCAAGTTTCCAACCTCTCTGTGGTGCCTTGTTTCTGCATTAACTCCTCAGCTAGCACCCAAGGGTGCACATCCTCACAGTAGCAGCAGAGTCTACCATGTGTGGAGACTCTGCCTGGCATTCACAGGGATGGCATAACCAGGCCAGAACTGGGACTGCAGCACTCTCTCCAGGTCACTAGCTCTTGGTGAAGGATTGGTCAGGTTATTCTGCAGAATAAGCATGCAGGGACATCGAACTGGGGCTTGGGCTCTGACTCTGGAGTGAGCATGCACACACAGAGCGCAAGACAGCCAGAAGAGAGCCGTTCCATGCACACGCACACACTGGTGGAGGAGAGAAAGTGCATGGCCTCAGCAGGCATCAGCTCAGAGCTGTTGAGGAGAGCATCCTTTTCTAGGGGATGTAGATTCTTGGTCTGAGGGAGAAACAGCAGCTTATCAGTGGGTTCTTGGGCAGAGGACCCCCAAATCCAGAAGGAAGTGTGTGGGGTTTTTTGGTGAGAAAACAAGTAGCTATGGTAATGATTCATATAATTGCTTACTTTTATTGAGCTCCTACCATATGATTAGAGATTTGCATTTCTTCCTTTTATCTTTTTCTTCTTTGGTCTTGACCTTCCTCAAGTTTCTGCCTGCTCGTACAAACAGCTTCTACTATCTTGGAATTTTGTTCATGAATTCTTCTCCTTGATATCTTTCCAAGAAACTTGGCCCTGAGTTCTTAGAGGAGCACTGCTCAGCTGCACAGATCTGTGGCCCAGCTCTGTGCCTGAGGCTGCTGGACCTTTGCTGAGACATCTGCACCCGCTTCAGTTCCCTCGTCATTCCCTTTTCTTTTCAAAGCAGAACTTAAAAGCAAGAATTTACTAGAAACCTAGCTTGTCTTTAAGAATCTTCAGAAGGAACTGTACCCCCAGGCAGGAGGGAGAACAGAGGGCATATCAACTACAATTAGGCCTTGGGTGCCCTTAGCTAGGCCTAGGTAACTTGCCCTTTTGTTTGAGCGGAACTGACCGCAAAAAGGGAAACAACTATGTTCTTAGGATTTGGGGTGGAAGACTTTGGCCCAGGGATTCACAGGGGTTTAGCCTATCTCAGCCAGGTGTCAGGGACTTTAAACAATCCAAGGCCTTACCCTTGACTTTACTCAGCCATCTGCCAACCAAAACAGTTTATTTGGAAAACCCCACGACCCTACCCCCATAAGCTGTTGACACTGTTAGTTGCTAAATTGGATTGTTGATTTGTAGTTTAGAGGTACAAAATTAGTTGGTAATTAGACTATTTGATGTTGCCAGCCTGAAAAGCAATCATCTAGTAAGAAATAAAGCAGGCATCTCTGGACATTATCATCCACTGGCCTTCCCTGTTCTTAATAACAAAATTCTTTTTCACTTGAGTGCTCTATTAGAGTGTGGGCAGTGGGGGAAAGGCAGAGAGAACCTCTAGTAGCCATGTTCCAGAATTTTCTAGAATCCAAAGAGCTCAGTGGTAGAGCACTTGACTAGCATGTGCAAGGCCCTGGGTTCGATCCCCGTACTAGGAGGAAAAAAAGAAATCTCAAGAACATGGCCATCGGGCTGGGGCTGTGGCTCAGTGGTAGAGCGCTTGCCTAGCATGCGTGAGGCACTGGGTTCGATCCTCAGCACCACATATAAATAATAAATGAATAAAATAAAGATCCATCAACAACTAAAAAAATTAAAAAAAAAAAAAAAAGAACATGGCCATCTGTCAAATCATCTTGGTTTCCAGAAGCCAGGAAGCTGATTTTCATTAGAGTGCCAGAGGCAGATCCCTCCTGGAGCTCTGGCCACTATCCCTTTGGCTTGGTACTTGCTGCAGAGTGAATCCCCAGATTATAGACATTGTTATGGACATTCTTGCTCTTTACCTCCTGAGATCACTGGTTGGGAAAACATAAGGACTCCTCAATGGGTTTCTCTGTGAAGAATGGGTTAAGAGTTGGGGCTGCCCAAGCCTAGCTCTGTCCTAAGGCTAGAGGCTTCTCTAGAAATTCTACCATTGTCCCTTAGAGGGTGAAACAGATGAGGGTACAAGATTAGGCCCTCCCTTGGAAGATGCATAGAATTTCTGTCCATGCCCTATGTTGTGATTGCCTTGGAGGAAAGGGGACCCTCTTTGCAGCTACTTATTTTCGAGGACAGAAGGAACCGAGTCCAGTGAGTTGCTGCAAGTCATTGCAACAGAAAAATCGGTCATCTGTGTTACTTTAGTGGCCTGTACTGGACTCTTCTGAAGTACTAACTACTAATGTCAGCTGGATCCCTGTCATCAGAATTCCTCTTTTAGAGGAGATGTATAGATTAGTTAAGATCAGCGGGAAGGTTTGGGTCTATACAGTTAGGGAAGAATCACTTCACAGTGCCAATGAAAAAATTCCCTTCTCCATGGTGCAAGAGATCCTAAAGGTTATAGATGCAGACAAGCGGCAGTGTGGTAATTCCCACCCAGCAGCTCCAAAATACCTTTATAATTCTCATTGCTTATTGGAAGCAGGTTAAAACACCAGCTGTGACATATTCAAGGGGAACCATGTCCTGTGGGTTGAGGTGGGAAGGTGGCTATAGAAATGCCACCCTGGAGTTCCCAGATTTGTGTTGACAACAATAACCTCCAGTTGTCATTCTCACAATAGAGATGAGATTTTTTTTTAAAAACCATCTTCCCACATTAAAGATCTGTTTAAGGAAATGGGGTGTGTTGGGATTGGTATGTACAGTGGGCAGAGGAAACCAGCTTCCTTTCCAGGAGTCAGGTGGTGTTCTGCTATCCCTGCACCCCCACACGTGTCCTTGGAATCAGTGGCTATCATTTATCCCAGCATAGGGAGCCAGTGCTTTTTTTTTTAGCATCAGGCAAGCTTCAAGTGCTAATTTCCCAGCCAGACTTTGTTTTTCCCTATTGCCTAAGTAAAGACACTAAAAAGCTGTTCCCCACTTCTCCTGCCACACTGCAGGGCAGCAAACTGAATTCAGCAATGAGATAGACAGCAGGGTGTGGCCTGGGGACAGGCCAGTGGATCTATATAGTGTTGCACTATTTAGCTAGAAAGAAAACCATGGATGTGTGAGGTCACGTGCAGAAATGCTGCACATATGAAATTGTTGCATTGGGAGGGACCTCAGTAAGCATGTGGTTCTGCCCTACCCAGTCACTAGGGAGGGACACACATTCTGTACACATTGCCATTTCTCTGGCCATCCTGGGCAGGCCCATGCTTGCAAGATAGTTCTAGAGTGCCACTATTTTATAGATCTTGGAGTAGCAATGCTCACAGACTGCAGAGATTTGAGGGTGCCCCAGAATTTCCTTTGTGAGGACTGCCTTGGAAACTAAGGACTGACCTGGGGACCCTAAGCCCAGGCAGACTTTCAAGGTTGCCCCAAAGCATTTGTACTGAAGTAATCACCTTACCTTCATCCCTCTTGCCAATGCCAACAGGGACAAGAGTGTGCCAAGAATGTGTCATTTCCTCCAAGTAGGTTGCTGAAGGGAAAATTTTGGTGGGAGAGGGCAAATAGATGTGGACGGGGAGCTTTGCTATTAGTGCCAATGGCCTCAGCATGTGTGGTGTGAACTTGTGTTTCCAGAAGACAAAAGGCTATATGTAAAATTTTATATTGGTTCTGCTTTATGACTGGGATTTCTTCTACTAGGGGATATATGACAAAGAAGTTCAAGGTACTTTATGTGCAAAAGGATGAAGATAAGTAAATATGCCCCATTTTTTAAGGCTTATGTGTGGTTTACCCCATTGATGTTCTGGAATACTTCCTAAATCAGGAAATATGTTAGTAGGTGTGGGTGGAACTCATTCTGAGGGACATTTGGATTTCCATTAAATAACGTGCCAACTCTTGAAAGCCTCCATCTCTATAGGCCAATGTGCAGCCCAAACCAGGCAGTGTCCTTAGGGAGAGATTCATGGGTGCTCATGTTTTATATGAATGTCACTCACATGAACTAGAGTGGGAAAATCACAGGAGACATGGTCTTAGGAGCCAGGGTCCCCCCAGATTGATCTTCTTTGTACATCAGAAGACCTGAAAGTCCCCAGCCAATTAAGAGCCAGTCTGCACGCTCACAGTCAGCACATGCCTCCTTTCCATCTCAGGGATACGAGGGAGGCTGAGGCTAGACCCTGCAGCAGCCATCTTTCCACCTCTTCCTCAATTGGTGTTCCCTTCTTGCATTTTGAGAAAGCAGCAGCTTTGGCAGCAGCTCACTGAGGCTTTGAGAAAAGGAGCTCTTCTTTCACAACTATGAATGTCATTTTTGAGAGTAGGAAGAGCAGAACTGATCCCCATGCATAACACATTGGGAGTCTCAGTCCTACTTGGCCATTGAACATCAACAGGGCTTCCTGAGACTCCCAGTAAGGACTTGGTGCACAGCTGCCATCTCAGCTGCTCAGATGTGACATGGTTCCTTAGTTAAGAAACTTAGTTCATCCATTAATTTGGCTTACCATTTATTTGTGCATTCACTGAGAAAAATTGAGGAAATAAGATCTCAAAATTTAAGTGACAGCTGGGTGCAGTGGCGCTATCCTGTAATCCCAGCGCTTTGGGAGGCTGAGACAGGAGAATCGCTGAGTTCAAAGCCAGACTCAGCATCAGGGAGGCGCTAAGCAACTCAGTGAGACCCTGTCTCTAAATAAAATACGAAATAGGGCTGGGGATGTGGCTCAGTGGTCGAGTACCCCTGAGTTCAAAAAGAATTTAAGTGACAATATGAGCGCTTCCTTGAAAAAGCAAAAAGTGAGCTCAAATGAAGTCTGCTCCTGAGAGGAGAGGCAGGTACCAAGTGGGGAGCCCCAAGCTCTGCAGCACAGCTGGTGGTTTTTAGCACTAGCCAGAGAACCTTGGATGGGTGCTGTTTCTGGGGTCTTTGCATGGAGGAATGGCAAAATTGGGTCTAAATGCAGCTCAGCTTGGATGGCAGTGACATCTGGAGTTGCTGTGAACCCTGGGGCAAGTGGCAGAAGGCCCATAGAGCTTAATGAACTGGACCCTAACCAGAGGCCAGCAGCCAGGATGGGGCAGGGGAGGATGGTTTCTGAACCCCTTCCCGTGTAGCACTAACTGAAGGACCAAGTGTACACTCCCACAGTATGACTTGGGCACACTGGGACATTGGCCTCTGCCCAGAGCTGCTCTCTCAGAGGCTGTTACAGGGAAAAGCTATAGAAGTTTTGTTAGTTCCCATTTCTGTCCACTTTTTTTTTCTTTTTGGTGCTGGGGATTGTGCACCAGGGTCCTGTGCATACTAGGCAAGCACTCTACCAACTGAGCTTATCTCCACCCCCTTACTTTTTGAGTTTTTGGTCCAGTGTCCTCCTGAATTTCACATTCTTTCTTCTAGTGAAATTACATGAGACAATCTGGATGGGTCTTCAACACCTTTGAGCTTGCAAATGCTCTTTGGTAGGGGGAGGGGGGAAGGACTCCATCCTTTTTCTTTTAAACAACTTAAACCAGGAAAAATCACAACCTCTCCCTCCAGCTTTTGGTGTGGTTCTGAAGTGCAGCCCGCCACCTAGTGGCAGAAACCTCTGCTGCAGCTGTGCTTTGGGACAAAGGCAAGGAGACTGGCCAGCATCCCACAAAGTTTACTCTCAGCCAAGCAGTGTTTTTCTTGTCATACATTGCTCAGTTTATTCCTATTCACTGCAAAGATGGTGATAGAACAAACGTTGGCCTCAAAAATAGAAAATTCATGAAAGTTATTTTCCAACATCACTCAGAAAACAAGAACTTAACCATCATTTGCTCTCCTGTTGTCATTTAAGAGAAAGGACAGTGTGCCTCCCACCCCTCCCCTATTTGCTAGGCTAAATTATACCTATGAATGTACAAAAAGAACTCACACACATTGTGGAGAAGCCACCAACTATCAAGTGAATGGCACATCAACTCCTTGTTCCCTCTTACACTCAGGATGATAGAATGGGCTTAAGTCATTTGCCAGTGTTTTGCATTGCTGTTTTGCTCAAGGATATAATTTGTTCTTTCCTTGATTTTAATTCTGAACAAAACCCAGCGAGAACACCATCTAGGGACACAAATTACAAGAAATTGGCTTCATGTGGGAAAGACATGAGTTTTGTCACTGTTTCTCTAGCACGTTTTAAAGGTGTTGAGGAGGAAGACACAGCCAAATTGCAAACACCCCTTCCCCAAGACACCAAAGCAATGGTGGGGCATGGACCACGCTTGACCATTTAGTTCTCCCAAGAGGAAGTTTTTAGTAGGGAGCTGGAGAAGCAGAAAGGGAAGGCAAGGGGGTCCATGGTATCTCTTGGGCATGCTGGCAACCCACTCCACCCCTCCAGAATGAGCAGTTGAAGAGTCCCAAAGAAGCCATATCATTGGTACAGGAACCACTGTACCAAAGGGATATAGTACAACTTCACTCCTGGTGTTGTCAATTCCAACCCTATCTTTGTAGTTGTAAAAGCAGTGTTTGGAATGAGTCCTAACACTCTAGTCCAGTCATTCATTAGATATGGTGATAGCCATCTCCATCTGCCTCACCTCCCTAACTATATTCTGGATGGCACCTGGTAAGAAAGGATCTAGCTTGTCCTGGTCCCGTGGGGGTTTAAGAGAATTAGAGGGTTCCTGCAGCAGAGCGGTGGGTCCAAGGGCTCCAAGCTCTCGGAACATCAGCCACCCTCCCCTCACAGAAGCCCTGCGTTCACACGGTACCCAGGCTTGCTGCCATATTCCTGAGCAGTTGTCAGTCTATGTAGGGGGAAGGGTGTACCTTAGCATATTATTACATTTAGACAAGCATGACATCAAATAGGATTAACAGGAAGCTAGTAAAAAGGGTGTCAGTTTCCCCACTGCTGCAGGGTTAAGCTGCAGATTTTAAAACTCACTTTCTTCCTTTTATGCACAGAGTCCTCAAAAACATTTGCAGAGGTGCTAAGAAGGTGATACCATTTGATGAATTAAGCTGTTTCTAAAGATTAGGGGGGAAATATACATAACAGTGGCTGTTGAAGTGAGGCTTAAACAGATCCCTGGGGCTGATATGTCCAAGCCCAAAGAATAGCTAGCTACTGACCTCCATGACCCATAGCCATTAGCTTCTTGAGTTATTCCTCTCTTAGCAATGTCTTCCTTGCTAGGCCCAAAATGAAGAGACTGAGACACACTGACCACACTTACATGAAACTTTTAATGTCATCTGCTGGTTCTATACTTAACAGAAGTTTATTTTCCATTGACCAATTATACAGGCAGAGGTGACTTGGCCATGACCCATAACTAATACTTGGTGACTGTAAACACCCATCAGATAGTCTTTGGGAATTCTTTGGGCTAAAAAAAAAAAAAGAAAGAAAAAAAGAAAATTCTTCTTAGTGGACAGACTCCCGCCTGCTCGTCCCCAGCTCATGCTGGGGATAGAACCCAGGGCTTTATCATGTTAGGCGAGCACTACCACTGAGTTACACCCCAGCCCCAGCAGATAATTACGTACATCCAGAGCCACATGATCTATTAATGTGGTCACCAAAAAATAAATAAAAATATATACACATACACACCCTCAAAATTGGGAGAGAGATGGGAGATCTCAGGAAGTTGGGGTTTTTTTTGATACTGGAGATTGAACTCAGGGGTACTCGACCACTGAGCCACATCACCAGCCCTATTTTGTGTTTTATGTAGACAGGGTCTCACTGAGTTGCTTAGCGTCTCGCCTTTGCTGAGGCTGGCTTTGAACTCACGATTCTCCTGTCTCAGCCTCCCTAAGTGCTGGGATTACAGGCTTGCACCACCACGCCCAGCTCAGGAAGAATTTTGACCTTCTTATTTATGAGAAAAAGCAGAAACTTGTAGAAATTCCTTTTTCCAATGCTGTATAATGGCACCAAGGCCTACCTCCTGCCTCCTGAATATGGTCCAGGAAACCAGTGTACCAACTCTGCCAGCCTCCTTCCAGTGTGCTGGGGATGGTAGGAGCTGGAGGCATCCTCAGACACAACTTCTGTCCTCTTTTTCAGTGGTAACTCCTGTCTCTGTTCAAGTGATCCACCCTTAACCTCAGCTGTCTTTTTCCTTCAAAAAGCAGGATGCTTGCAGCCATGGCTGAGTTCAGGCTGTCCACACCAGGCACGACAGGGATCAGCAGCCTCTTGCCACCAGTGCTCTCGGCCAACTGCAGGGACTCTAGACTCACACCATGAGTCTCCCCACCTATCACCACAGCTGCTGGTGCCTCTGTCCAGTCCAAATCATAACTCTGAACCTCAACTTCAGGGAGCCAGTTTTTACTGTCTCCAGTTTCTATATCTTCTTCCTCAAACTTGTGAAACTTCAGAAATCGTCGATCACACACCCAGCCATGGTCACTGGCTTTAGCAGACATCTGGGCCTGGGCATAGAGACCACAGTTGTCGGCTACGTGGACCTGGGTGTCAGGGGGCAAGTGATTGGGTACTGTTTCCCATTCCAGATTGTTGATAATAGGCACCTGAAAATGTGCACCCATGCCTGCTCGTAGCACTTTGGGTTCCCAGGCATCCACACAACCTAGAAAACAAAGAGAAGATTTAATCAAGATTTCATAAGCCTCAGATTGGGAGCTCTAGAGTAAATCAGATTAATTCTGGATCAGAAGATAAAGCAAAAGTTTTTTCCAGTGGAGCCTTCTTGATAGTTGGTACCTTCCAGAGCCTTCCCAGTGATGGCAGTGTCCAGCAAAGGGACTACAGGATTAATCCCTCTAGTGCTGAAGAGGGATTCTGTTCATCCTTTTGACATTGTCCATACATACATGCCAGACACTCTATAGGGGATGCAAAGGGAATTAAAACACCTCAACCTCCAGGAACTTGGTATGGTGGCTAGTGGTGCTAGGACAATATCTAATCAGGTGACTAGAGTATTAATGATAATGCAAAGAAGCATAAACAGGATAACAGAAAACCTTGGTATAAAGCAGGGCTTTCAGGAAAAACATCAAACATCTAGAAGACCATGACACTGAGCTGGATCTTGAAGGATAACAGGATCTTATAAGGGAAAGGCCCAGGTAGAGGACAAAGAAGGGGGAGAATGCCACAGTCTAAGAATTGCAGCTGATGGTGGGGGTGGGGGGTGGAAGAAGAGAGGGGAGGCAGGCATGGCCAGTGTACAGGAGGCCAAGGATGCTAAGCTGAGAAGTTTGGGATTTTTTTCAGAAGACAGTATGAGGGAACTGAAGGATTTTTCAGCAGAACAGTGACAGAATCTGATTTATGGTTCAGAAAGACTCATTTGACTTCAATGTTCAATCTAGATTGGAACAGATTTCCCACACTAGAGATGAAGCAATTAGGTAAGAGGCTAGTGCAGCAATCTAGGGGGAAATGAGCCTGAACCCAGGTGGCAGTTCTGTCACTCACACACACCCCTTCTATCATACAATGGTAAGGTTAGCAAACCTAGTATGTAGAAGACTATATATTGTCAAGTGCTGGGCCCAACCACTCCCATGCATTGGCTGCACAGCAGACACTTGACCTTTCCCAGTGTCTACTCTCACCATAGGCAAAGTGGGAGAGATGGTTCAACTAGGGCACCTCATCATGACTATATCACACATCTGCTATCCTCCCCTAACTTGTTAGCACAAGTCTCCTCATGAGAAGTTATTTTAAAAGTCCATTTGTCAGATTTAGGACAGATTAACTGGGCAGACAGCATTTTAAGAGACTATAAGAGACACTGAGAACATGAGAAATGCCCATACATACCCCCACCTATAGGCTTTCCCATGCACTGCAGGGGCCAGAGATGGGAGCTGGGTTACAGGCTGAGAGGTGAGGGGAAAGGGACTAGAAGATGGGCTCACACCTGTGAGGAGCTATCTAGTCTAGCTATCCCTTCATCTAGTGGGGAGTAAGGAAAAGGGGAGACTTTCCCCCTCCTTCTCATGTCCTTGACACTGGGCACCACACCAAGTATTTTCTACTTTCTCTTTCCCTACCTCTTTCAGACCAGCCACAAGCATCAATGTGAAAACCATACTGCTTGCACTATATAA
Organism: Xerus rutilus; assembly: GCA_028644305.1. Taxonomy (NCBI): domain Eukaryota; kingdom Metazoa; phylum Chordata; class Mammalia; order Rodentia; family Sciuridae; genus Xerus; species Xerus rutilus. Next base: position 41,166,666 of record CM053402.1, read on the forward strand.
ACACATTTCCAAAATCACCTCTACTATCACAGCACTCAACAATGGAGTATGTGGGTACTGATAAAGGAATCCCAGCAACTAGCTCTCACACCAGCAGAGAAATGTACTCCAACAGGGTGTGAGTGGGAAGAGCTGAAACAAGCAACTTAGGCAAGTCTCAGCAATGGCTGTCACTATTAGTATGTTTAATTGTAGCCTGAGTGTTTATTATGAATGATGCTCTCCCTCTCCTCTGCTCCCAAAGTGGAACAGGTCTTTTAGGCACATCCCAAGAGTTTGGCAGGTCTGTTTAGAACCAAGCCTATTAATCCCCATTTCTGATTAAAAGAGACAGGAATGTAATAAGGTTAATTGGCATGTGGACTGTGTGACCCACCTGAGGCTAAAGGAAATGTATCACAAAAGCATAATCACACTGTTGACACATTCCTTTCACAGGATTAAAAATTAGTGCTAGAAAGGTCTCATTATACCCACCACTTGGAAACTCAATATCATTAAATACAAGACCTGAAACCAAGTGTTAAAATTTTTCACCCTAGCCGGGCGCGGTGGCTCAAGCCTGTAATCCCAGCACTTAGGGAGGCTGAGACAGGAGAATCGCGAGTTCAAAGCCAGCCTCAGCAATGGCGAGGCGCTAAGCGACTCAGTGAGACCCTGTCTCTACATAAAACACAAAATAGGGCTGGGGATGTGGCTCAGTGGTTGAGTACCCCTGAGTTCAATCCCCAGTACCA
>CM053402.1:41167502-41192391 GCA_028644305.1 Xerus rutilus
CAAAAAACAAAAAAAAAAAAAACAAATTTTTCACCCTGATTAAAATTTTTTCTTTATTAACTTCACAGGTTTCAAATAACTTTAAAAGAAAATCAACATTTACTGACTTATTTATTGTGCCAGGCATGGTGCAAAGCACTTTGCATCATCTCAAGTAATCCTCAAAATAACCCTATGAGTAAGATTCTGTTACTATTCCCACTTTAGAGATGAGGGAACTGACATTTAGCATACTGCTCGTGCATACACATCTAGTAAGGGGCAGATCCAAGATTCAGACCCATGCATGTCTGCCTAGAGCCCTAACCAAGCAAGCCACCTAGTAACAGGTGCTCTTACCTTTAGTTAGTAATACTTTGCTGCAGCCTGCCCCAGCAGCAGATCTCAGAATTGTCCCCAGGTTCCCAGGATCACGGAGATTGTCACAAATCAAAAATAAGGGCAGTGAATGCTGAAGCTGAGTCTCTGGATATGTCATTTTAACATGGTCAGGTTTGGCAAAGATCCCTGAGGAAACAACACAGGGCGTTTACTTACATGATGTGGGAAATAATTTTTCATTTACTTATTATTCTTTTTGTATTTGTAATTACATAGGGAATATGTGAATATATTCTGACTAAAAAAATTTCAACAACATAAAATTCTACTAGTGCTGATCCCCTGCCTGCCCCATCTGTTTTCAATCTTGTAGTGTATCCTTTCAAAACCCCTACGCATCTACCTAAATATAGGGACATCTACCTACATACAGGTGCTTTTTTTCAACATATAAAACATTCAATGCATTATTCTGTAATTGAGTTATTTCACTCAGTAACATGTCTTGAAAAAATTACCATATATATTTAAAACTACCTTATTCTTGTCTTGCATGTTATTTTGTAATAAGGATATACAACAGTTCATTTAGCTCTTCCGCTGACAGTTAAATTATTTCAAATTTTCCATATTACAAACAATGCTATAATGAATGTCCCTGTATGTCTCTGTATGTGCCTGAAAATTTCTCTAGGATAAACAACCATAAATGAAAAGGACAAGCAGTATAAATGCACTCTGTTAACAAGTGATACTAAACTGTCCTCACCACAAGCTTAATAGTTTATTCACATCTGGAGTACATAAAATGCCTGTTTACTAACTCAAACCTTTGTCACCAGAGGGTATATTATGTATTTGTTTCAACTTTTTCCACTTTGATGGGAAAAATGGCATTTCATTGCTTTAACTTGCATTTTCCCTGATTAGTAGAGAGGCTGAACAGCTTTTCAAGTTAACTGGCCATTTGCGACCTTCTTCCTTTAGTTCCTTCATTTATGTTTTCTCTTTGTTGAACTCCCTTGTTGCTATAACCATTTTCCTACTCACTTTTCAAATATCCCATTTCAGAAGCACTACCTTTGGGACATATTCTGCAAATGGTACAAAATGAAGGGGTTATGAGAGTAGCGATAGACTGAGTACTACTAAGGTCTCATGCTGGAGGTCCAAAAGCTTGAGAGTTTTAGGCTAAACACAGCCATATTTACATAGCAACCTCTCTAACTTTAGTCTAATACAAATGGGTTTGGGGGTACCTGGGAAAACGAAAACCCTAGCAGGATGCTGTGGTGCACACCTATAATCCCAGCTACTGAAAAGATTAATGCAGGAAGATCACAAATTCAAGACCAGCCGTGGTAACCTCTGCATGTTAACAAGACGGACCTTGTCTCAAAATAAAAAATAAAAAGGGGGCCAGGCGCTGGGGCGCACACCTGTAATTCCAGCACTTTGGGAGGCTGAGACAGGAGAATCGTGAGTTCAAAGCCAGCCTCAGCAACAGCAAGGTACTAAGCAACTCAGTGAGATCCCGTCTCTACATAAAACACAAAACAGGGCTGGGGATGTGGCTTAGTGGTCGAGTACTCCTGAGTTCAAGCCCCCGTACCAAAATAAACAAACAAATAAATAAAAAGTGCTGGAGATGTAGCTCAGTGGTAAAGTTCCTCTGGGTTCAATCCCCAGTACCAAAAACTAACATAAACTATATAAATTAATATCAAATAAAGATTGTTTCCTTTGTAAGCACGCTCTCAAAGGACTGTACAGTTTTTAAAATATCACAAGCATCTTGCTGTATATAATTGTTCCAGTAAATGAGTTACTTCCCTGAACCATAATACAATGAAAATTTAGAATTCTTTACAAAGACAACACAGGTACAAAGCCTCCAAGAGATAGGCTCATTTTAAATTTGGTTTAAATAAAATCTGCTGCCCCAAGACAAGTAGGAACAAGAAATTCTAGGTATTCACACCAAGTGACACATTGTGTAACCACTGACCAATTATTCCTTGTGGTGCTACTAGGTCGGACCAATCCTTGATATCCTCAAATTTCACCTTAATGAGGCTTACACCTTTCAACTTATCAACTGGCAACTCCTTTATGTATTCCAGACGGCTAAAGAAGAAAACTTTTGGCACAGCTCCAGCCTTCAGAGCGTCTGCAATCAGCCTGCGACCTTCCAGCAGTATCTTCCCTTGCTTGTCCCGAAACGGCCTGGACTTAACTATTGTCATTACACTGCTGTAAGTAGAAACAAAAAGATGGGTGATTACCACCATTCTGTGACTGAGACACACCTAATTCTAACAGACATAAAGAGCTTCGCAGAGACAAAAACGAATTCCAAAGGAGACACTTATTCCGCATAACGCAAAAATAAAAATAAAAACCCAGAGAGTTGTTCTGGAAGAATTCCTCCATGAGGAGGAGGAGGTTAAGATTCCGTTGTGCAGCAAAAAGAAAACCGGGAGTAGGCGACAAGCCTCAGGAACACATCACCTCAGCCTCCTGTCCCCAGGAAAAGCTTTATCATAGCGAAGCCCAGTCTCTTCCCAGGTACTACACGTATGCGAGGGGGACGTCTGAAGCGGCTGTTTCCGTCGCTGCTCCTGAGGAGGCGCCTCAGTCCCTGCCTTGCGGGGCTGCTTCCCAGGAGAGCGCTTCCGTTCCACCACCTCTCCGGACGGAAACACTACTTTCAAGGGGGTCCGCCGCAATGCCCGGACCCAGCGCCGCGCGTTAAGATCCCAACTATGGACCACTGGCAGCAGCGGTCGCATGGACGAACACATGCCCTTCGCCAGCATCGCCATCTTCCCGGTACCGCGGGACACGTCAAGAAAGCGCGCCGTCGATTACTACTGACGTCACCAGCCCGCTGCTCCGTCTGTGGGTGGGGCGGCGCTGTATGAGTGACGGCGGTGTGGCGGTGAGAGTCATGGGAGTCACGGCTGGACGTCGAGCTCTGCACTTCGTATTCAAAGTGGGAAACCGCTTCCAGACGGCGCATTTCTTTCGAGATGTCCTGGGGATGAAGGTGCAGGCTGGGGCCGACAGGGGCTGGAAGTGCTTGGCGGAGGAGGCGGGTAATCGCTGTGTGGTGAACTTAAAACGAGAGCGTCGGACCGTAGGCCCAGGATTCTCCCATTGGCCCTGCAGGATGCCCAGCTTCAGGAAGCATTGTGAGCCCCTGGTTATGAGTTAGATGCCGTTTTGTTTCGTTTTCTTGGTACTGAAGATCGAGCTCAGGGCTTCGCACATGCTCTACAAGCGCTTTACCACTTGTGCTACATTTCCAACATTTTTATTTTTTATTTTAGTTTGAGATAGGGTCTTGCTAAATCGCCCAGACTGGCCTCGAACTTGCGATCCTCCTGCCACAGTCTCTGGAGGGATTCCAGACGTGGGCCACCACGGTGGGAGTTACAAAGAGGATTGACATGCTAACTATACTCACGTTTTTTCACTTAAGTTCATACACAAATATTTATTGAGCTTCTGCCCTTGGGGAGCTTCCAGTGTACTGGGAAGGACAGTAAACAAGCAGAAACTTAAACAATGCTTTTCCAATTAACAATAACGCAGTGTCTTCTTGTTTGGAGCCTTTCTGTGCAGATAATCAGCATATTCAAAGTTTTGCTTTAGTCAGGGCTGCTTTGTGTGGTCTGTTTTGGGTACTCAGTCTCTCCGGATAAATCGTGGATTCTCTTTTCAACAATCCAGACCTAAGTATGAGGTCAGAATTCATTCTGTTCCCCCAAATGGCATGTCTCCACCTCTGAGAAGCTGTGATTCTTCAGGGATCACTTACATGACAATGTGGAGGGAAGTGTTTAGGGAGCCTCTAATAAGTCAAGGAAGTAGAGTACACACCAATGTTGAAGGCATTGTTAGAGCCAACAGTGGTTTCATCTGGAGACAGTACAGAAGATGTGGAGTGCAAAGGGAGTACATCAGTCACTTGGAAAATATGTGCAGTGCCAGCTACTCAGGAGGCTGAGACAGGAGGATCACAAGTTAAAGGCCAGCCTGAGCAATTTAGTGAGACCCTGTCTCAAAAAGGGGCTGAGGTTTAGTACAGTGGGAGAGAAATGCTTTTGTTTCAGGGTATTATGTAAAGTTTTGGTGACAGACTTGCAAATGATTTTGATATCTAGCCTGAAGAGAGCTCATGGTCAGGGGTGAGGTGGGGATGAGAATTGAATTTGTACATAGCTAACAGTAGTGGAAGTCAGAATTAATGTCTCAGTAAATGATAGCAGAAAACTGCAAAGCTCTTCTGTTTTCCCTCATTGATTAAAGGGCTATTGTGAAGATTAAACATGTTATATAAAAGGTATTTGACTCATAATATGTGTGTTCTAGAAGTATTAGAAACATAAAAAAGGAGAGGTTTTCTAAGCTGAGTCATCAAGGAATAATACATGGAGACCTTATGTTCAAGTTGACTATGGAGTACAGACATAGTATTTCCAAGGATCAAAATTAGAGGAAAGAGTTATACTACAAGAACTGAGTAGATGATGCAAAAATATGTTTGGAAACACCACTAGTTTTATGTGCCTTTAGCCACAGTTATCTATTTGAAGTTGAAGAGATGGGATATCAAGGCAAATAGATTGCTCCTGCAAATGAGATTGCTTCTGATGGTGTATTGAATACTAGGCTTAGGAATTTGGATTTGATACTTCAGTAAATAGGGAGATCAAATTTTTAAAAATAAGGCAGTGATGTAATCAGAAGTGGTTTTTTGTTTGTTTGTTTTGTTTGGTACTGGGGATTGATCCCAGGGGGGCTTTACCACTGAGCTACATCCCTGGCCCTTTTTGTATTTTATGTAGAGACAGGGTCTCACTGAGTTGCTCAGGGCCTTGCTAAATTGCTGAGGCTGGCTTTGAACTCACAATCCTGCCTCAGCCTCTGGAGCCACAGGGATTACAGGTGTGCATCACCATGCCTGGCAGAAGTATTCTTCAGTGATATACTTTTATGGTGGTATAAAGGAAGGAGATCAGTAGAGTTTTGTTCTGTTCTGTGTTTTGTTTGGTTTGATTCTGGAGATTAAACCCAGTGGCATTTTGCTACTGAGCTACATCCCCAGCCCATTTTACTTTACATTTTGAGAGTCTCGATAAGTTGCTGAGGCTGACCTCAAACTTGCAATCCTTCTGAGTTGCTGGAATTACAGATGTGTACCACTGTGCCTGGCCTAATAGAGACCATTTTTAGTAGTCTTTGAGAGAAATGATGGGAGCTTCAACTAAAACAGTAGCCATGGGAATCAAAAGGAAAACATCAAAAGGTGCATGTTTGGAATCTCAGGGACTTTGGAAGCTGAGGCAGGAGGATTTCAATTTCAAGGCCAACCTCAGCAACTTAGCCAGACCCTGTTTCAAAATTTAAACAGGAAGTCGGGCGCGGTGGTGCATGCCTATAATCCCAGCACTTTGGGAGGCTGACACAGGAGAATCGCGAGTTCAAAGCCAGCCTCAGCAATGGCGAGGCGCTAAGCAACTCAGTGAGACCCTGTCTCTACATAAAACACAAAATAGGGCTGGGGATGTGGCTCAGTGGTTGAGAACCCCTGAGTTCAATCCTCGGTACCAAAAAAACCCCCAAAAAACAGGGAATGTAGCTCAGTAGTAAAGTGTCCCTGAGTTCATTCCTCAGTACCAAAACAAACAAACAAACAACAAAAAAACAGGTGAGGGACAGGGACAGAAATTAAGACATTGAGAATCTAATGTATACTAGGTTCTGTGGTAGATGCTTTAACAAGTTACCCATTTTCACTAACGCATGAGAAGACAGACTCAGAGCCTAAGCAGCTTACTCAGAATTACACACTTCTAGATGACAACCAGAATTGCAAATCAGACTTTTCTGATGCTGAAAACCACACTTTGTCCACCTCACAGCACTGCTTCCCAATCTAAATAGATTTTATAACTTGGCTTGCTCGCAGCTTGGTGTGAAGCTGCTGTTCCTTACCTTCTACATCTAGCTTGGGAAAGGTATAAAGCTTTTCTTTCCTTCCTTCCTTTCTTCTTTCTCTCCCTTTCTCCTTCCTTCCTTCTTACCCTCCCTCCATTCTTTCCTTCTTTCTTTTTTTTAAATAAGTAAAGCTTACAAATGATAATGTCTGTTTTGACTTTTTAGTTTGTGCTAAATATGCTATGTGCAGTACTAGTAAAACCTTACAATTTGTTTTGATTCACTTACCAGGTTCTGCGGCATGAGGAATTTGAAGAAGGCTGCAAAGCTGCCTGTAATGGGTATGATACCTTGTATCTTAAAATCTCCTCTAGGCTCTGAATACCCCCAGGAGAACAGAAGGCAGTTTCTCAAAGTGAGTATGAAGCAGTGGAATAAACGGAGTCAGTAAATCAGGGAGGTAACTTGAAGAACACCAGGGAAACCATCCTGTTTCTCTGCACTCTCACGTGGAACTTCTGGTAAACCAGGGAATTCTCCAACTCTCTCAATACTAGGTAGGCGTCCTACTGTTTAACTAAATTCTTAATCTGAAGTTAGTGTCAGATCCCACAAATAAAAGGCTTACTCCCACAAAACTACCCCTCTTTAGCTGCCAATCACAAGTCTGGGCCTCTGGTATTTCTGGTTTACCAGTTATAAATTGGGGGTTCCCATGACTGCCTCCTCAAGTTCACTTGTTTGCTAGAGTGGCTCACAGAATTCAGGGAAACACTACTTATATTTACTGGCTTATATAAAGGTTGTAACTCGGGAACAACCAAGTAGAAGAGGTGCGTAGAGCAGGGTATAGGAGAGAGGAGGTGTGGAGCTTCCATATTCTTTCTGGATATACACCCTCACAGTACTTCCATATACAGTGTTCAGCAGCCCAGAAGCTCATCTAGTTTTGTTGTTCAGTAGTTTTACACAGATTAATAGAGCTGAATCTCCGGCCCCTCCCATTCCCAAAGGAGAGTGGGGCTGAAACCTCAAACCATTTAATCACTTGGTCTTTATGAAGTCAGCCCTATTCTAGGGTTGTCTAGGGGCCCCACTCTAAGAGAGTTCGTTATCATAGACTCAGGCATTATGGAAAGGGCTTACTATGAAAGATACTCCAATATCTCAGGAAATTCCAAGGATTGTAGGACCTCTGTGACAGGAATTGAATATATTACACCATAAACACAAATATATGCTTCGGATGAAATATTGGTTATTGAGTATCTTTTAAGTTTAGTAGCCACATCAAGTTGGAAAATTCCAAGGCCTGTTTAGATTTGTGTGCTTATTGATTGATATACAAATAAATAAACTAAGGTCAGGTTGGAGAATTGTCTTTAGGATTTTATTTCCTGCTTTAAAGAAAAGTAAACAAACATGCCTTTAATCTCAGCTCTTTTTTTTTTTTTTAATATTTTTTTAGTTGTAGATGGACACAATGTCTTTATTTTATTGCTTTGTACATGGTGCTGAGGATCGAACCCAGGGTCTCACGCATGCAAGGCAAGCGTTCTACTGCTGAGCTACAATCCCAGCCCTAATCTCAGCTCTTTTTTTTTTTTTTTTTTTTTTTTGGTACTGGAGATTGAACTCAGGGGCACTCGGCCACTGAGCCACATCCCCAGCCCTATTTTGTGTTTTATGTAGAGACAGGGTCTCACTGAGTTGCTTAGTGCCTCGCCATTGCTGAGGCTGGCTTTGAACTCGCGATTCTCCTGTCTCAGCCTCCCTAAGTGCTGGGATTACAAGCGTGAGCCACCGCGCCCGGCAATCTCAGCTCTTAAGGAGACTATGTCAGGAGGATTACAAGTTTGAGACCAGCTGGGCAACTTAGCAAGACCTTGTCTCAAAATAAAAAAATTCAAAGGGCTGAGGATGCAGCTCAGTGGTAGAGCGCTTACCTAGCATTCACAAGACCCTGGATTCAATCCCTAGTGCCAAAAAAAGAAAAGGTAAACGAATCTCTCCTTCCAGTAAAGTGCTGAACAGATGATCTTTGAAGCTTGTAGTTGGGCTCCATGAGCACTGCCCACAGGGACTCTCAGTACATTCTGAGGTCATCCTAACCTTATGAGAACTTACAGGACCAGAAGGGACTGCCCACCATTTTGTGCCCAATAATTCTTTGGAGGATGCCTACAGCAGATTTTGCCTGTAGTCACTGGGTTCATTTACTTTCATTTTTCTAGGCCTTATGATGGGAAATGGAGTAAAACAATGGTGGGATTTGGGCCTGAGGATGATCACTTTGTTGCAGAGCTGACTTACAATTATGGCATCGGAGACTACAAGCTGGGCAATGACTTCATGGTAAATATCATTCTATCCCAGTAGAATTTTGGCTAGGGTAGATGACTTGTTTAATCTGGATTTGTTGAGACTGTGAGTCCATGAGGAGATGACATTGGAGCAAAGGTTCAGAGGAGGTAAGAGAGTTAGCCATGTGGATATCCAGGGAAGAGCATTCCAGCAGAGAGAAAAGTCTGTGTACCCGGCATATTAAAGAAAATGCAAGGAACCCAGTATAACTGGATTGGCGAGCACAAGGGAAAGGTGGTAGGAGATAGGGTCAGATTGTGTTGAATCTTTTTGGGCCATTATAATCCATCCAAATGAAATGAAGAGCTATTGAGAGTTTTTTGGTTTTGTTTGTTTGTTTGTTTGTTTGGTACTGGGGATTGAACTCGGGGGTACTCTACCACTGAACCACATCCCCAGCCCTATTTTGTGTTTTATTTAGAGATAGGATCTCACTGAGTTGCTTAACACCTCACCGTTGCTGAGGCTGGCTCTGAACTTGTGATTCTCAGGTCTCAGCCTCCCAAAGTGCTGAGTTATTGAGAATTTTGTGTTTTGTTTTGTTTTGTTTTTAATATTTTTTAGTTATCACTAGACCTTTATTTTATTTATATGCATTGCTGAGAATTGAACCCAGTGTCTCACACATGCTAGGCAGGTGCTCCATCACTGATCTATAACCCCATCCCCTATTGAGAGTTTTGAGTGGAAGAAAAAGCAAGGTCCAGCAGCTGTCTTGAGAATAGGCTGTTGGGTGCATTTTGGAAAGTTTACTCTGGCTGCACAGTGGGTGATGAATTGACAAGATTGGAGCAGAGACTATTATAATAGTCCAAGTTAGAAATGAGGCTTGCCTTTTCTAGAGACCCATGCGTACATAATATTGAGTACTTTGAGTAAATTTAAAGAGTGCATTAATAGTTGGTTTAATTTTTTGTTGTTTTAAAAGCAAAACTTGGCCCTGGGCTGGAGAGCCTGTCCTCATCAGATACCCAGGCTCTGCTTTGAGGCAGAACCTCAGAAGCTTGCAGCCCCAGAGGTGGCCATTATTTCCATATAGGACTCCTCTTCTGGGGCCATGGGAGTGGACAGTATGCTCCCTTTCCCTGGTAGGTGCCTGCAAATCCCAGAGTTTCAGCAGAGACATGCTGGGTTCTCACCACAGCTTCAGGATCTTACTTCTCAGCCTCATGCAAATGTCATATTGTTTTGTTTGCATTTTCCCCCCTCAAATTTGAGTTCTCTACCTATTTTACACAAAAATGAAGACTACATTATCATTACTACCAACATTTGCAAAAAAGCCAAACACCAGAAAGCCCTAAACTTAAAATAAATTATAAATAGAAAAGTTAAAATAAAAAGCAAAAATTGGCTCAAGAGCCTGAGGCAGGAGTATTGCCAAGTTCAAGCTCAGCTTGGACTACATAACAAGACCATGCCTGTAACTAACTAAATAAATAAATACATAAATCTGGCAGGCCAAGGTAAGATTAAGATTTCTCTGGTTAGATCTTGGGGAAAAAAGTTGTTTTTTTCAATACTGAGGATTGAACCCAGAGTCCTGTATATACTAGACAAGTGCTGTACCACTGAGCTATACCCCCAGCCCTAGATCTTGAACATTTGAAGACATTATCTTTGGTATCAAATAGATCATACTTCACTGACATTTGATTTTCTGTCCTGTGATTCATAAAAATCTGAATCTTTGTAGGAGAAAACATCCAAAACATACTTTGAAATTACTAGAAGAAAAATTTGGAATACCAATTAAATCTTAGGTAATTTGACCTAGAGTCAGTGGATTTTGGCTCCTTGTTCTGTAAAAAAATCTGTTGTAATTATGTGTGTGGTTGTTTTCATTGTTTCTTATAGGGAATCACACTTGCTTCTAGCCAGGCTATCAGCAATGCCAGGAAGCTGAAGTGGCCACTCTGTGAAGTCGCAGAAGGAGTTTTTGAAATTGAGGCCCCAGGAGGATATAAATTCTATTTGCAGAATCGCAGTCTGCTTCAGTCAGGTAATTACATCAGGATAAGTACAAACCTATTGTGTTAGTCAGTTTTTCATTGTTGTGACCAAAATACCTGACAAACAAATTAAAGGAGGAGGAGCTGGGGTTGTGGCTCAGTGGTAAAGTACTTGCCTGGCATGTATGAGGCACTGGGTTCGATTCTCAGCACCACATATAAATAAATAAAATAAAGGTCCATCGACACATATTTTTAAAAATATTTCAAAAAATTAAAGGTTGAAGAGTTTATTTTGGCTCCGTTTCAGAGGTTTCAGTCCATGGTTGATGGGCTTCATTGCTTTGAGCCTCAGATGAGGCAGAACATAATGGTGAAAGGGTATGGCAAAGGGAAGCTTCTCAGTTCATGGCAGAGAACTAAGAAGCAGAGAGAGGAAGGGGCCAGGGACAAGAAATGCCCTTCCAGGGCATGCCCCTAGTGACCTATTTTCTCCAGCTAGGCCCCACATCCTAGTTTTCACCACCTCCTCATAATACCATCAGATTATTAACCCATCAATGGGCCAATCCACTGATGAAGTTAGAGCCCTCATGATACAGTCACTTCCCAAAAGCCCCATCTCTGAATATTGCTGCGTTGGGAACTAAGCCTTCAACACGTGAGCCTTGGGGACATTCCAGATCCAAACCAGTGCACCTGTTTAAAGCCACCTTTGATGGAAGAAGAGAGGGAGTTGGATTTCTTTCTTCTATAGAGTCTGTGTTGACATGACATGTCCCTCATGAGCCAATGCTCTTACCTGTTCTCTGAGTAATGATATTCTCATGTTAGAACATTAGTCAACGGGGAATCTAGACTGGTTCTGTTCTATTGGAAATGTGCCTACTTATGATTCTTTCAGTTGCAAACAACAGAAAACCCAACTCAGACTAATTTGAATGATAGGAAAATTTTTTAGCTCACCGAGCAGGTATTCTACTAGTAGGAAAAAATTCAGCATCACTACTTAGGAGTGATATCAAGAACCCAAATTTTCTCTAAAACATTCTATTTTCTTCTGTGTATTTGTCCTAGAGCTAAGTCCTCTTGATTATAGGATGACTGCCAACAGCGGTTGGAGCAACATGTTCCCACACATTCACTATGGGTAGGAGTCAGGAACCCAACTTCTTACTGCTCTTTTTTTTTTTTTTTTTGGTACTGGAGATTGAACTCAGGGGCACTTGACCACTGAGCCACATTCCCAGCCCTGTTTTGTGTTTTATGTAGCGACAGGGTCTCACTGAGTTGCTTAGCACCTCGCTGTTACTGAGTCTGGCTTTGAACTCGAGATTCCCCTGTCTCATCTTCCCAAAGTGCTGGGATTGCAGGTGCACCACTGCGCCTGGTGAGCAAGGACAATTCTGCCTGCCATTTCACTCAATGAGAACATGCCTATAGGTGACTTGACATGAGCCATAGAAATTGTTTTGTCCAAGTCAGGCATAGTAGTGCATGCCTGTAATGCCAGCAACTCTTAAAGCTGAGGCAGGAGGATTACAAGTTCGAGGCCAGCCTTGACAACTTTGCAAAGCCTTCAGCAACTTAGCAAGACCTTGTCTCAAAATAAAAAATAAAAAGGACTGGGATGTAGCTCATGGTAAAGCATCCCTGGGTTCAGCCCCTCAATACAGAAAACAAAAAAACCAAAAAGCAAAAAAATCCCTTCAGTCACCAATGAAGTAAAGAAATATCAGCTTGCAGTAAGTCCTACACAGCTGTTCTACCCTCCCACATCAGAATGGATTGGATTGGTCTTTTTTTTTGCTGAGCATGATGAAAAACAAGTAGCACTGAAAACTAAAATCAGACTCAGCTTTTGGGACATGATGGAAACCAGTGGAGGAAAGCATTTTTGTCATATTTTTTTCTTTTGTTTTTTGTTTTGGTACTAGGGATTGAACCAAGGGCTGCTTTATCACTGAGCTAGATCACAGAATCTCACTATGTTGCTAGGATTATAGGCATGCACTACTGTTCCTGGCTATGGTTATTTTTTTTTTTTTAATATTTTTTAGTTGTAGGTGGACACAATATCTTTATTGATTTATTTTTATGTGGTGCTGAGGATCGAACCTAGTGCCTCACGCATGTGAGGCAAGCGCTCTACCACTAAGCCACAATCCCAACCCCTATGGTTATTTTTTTGACAAGCACTTGTTGCTTTACATATTGACTTTATCATTTCTTTGTTTATTTATTGTCGATACTAGGGATTAAACCCAGGGCCCACTCTATCACTGAGCCACGTCTTTATCCCTTTTTCTTTGTTATTTATTTTTATTTTGAGACTAGCTCTCTGTAAATTGCTGAGGCTGGCCTCAAACTTATAGTCCTCCTACCTCAGCCTCCCCAGTTGCTGGGATTACAGGTATGTGTCACTGCACCTGGTCTGTATACTATTTTAAACCATAACTTCTGCAACTAAATCCATCATACTTTTTTTCCCCTCCTCTAATATTGGTAGTATTTCAATACAGGTGAGCATCCTTATTCTGAAAATTCCAAATGCTCTGAAATCCAAAACATCATACTTAAAGCATCATGTCTGCACGCAGAAAGTTTGAGATTTCAGAGCATTTTGGATCAGGAATGATCAACCAGTAAAAGTCCACACAAATTTTCCAAAACCTGAAAAACTCCAAAATCTGAAACACTTCCAGTCCCAAGTATTTTAGATAGGAGATACACAACCTGGACTAAAATAATGGAGAGTTCCACAATTCTAATGTTTTTGTCCTCCTTGGAAGGTTATGGTAATATCCTTGGGGGGCATTAATTTCCTGTTGGTAATGGAGTTAAATCTGTCAGTCTAGCTGGCATCCATCTTTTGAATTATTCATTCCTGTGTAGTTTCAAACACTTATTCCTCCTATTTCTACATTCCTTTAAGCTCTGAACCAACTGGGACTTGTTGATTTTTTGCTTGTTTTGTTTTGTTTTGGTACCAGTGATTGAACTTGGGGGTGCTTAACCACTGAGCCACATCCCCAGCCCCTTTTTATTTTTTATTTTGAGAGAGGGTCTTGCTGAGTTGCTGAAGCTGGTCTCAAACTTGTGATCCTCTTACTTCAGCCTCCTAAGTTGCTGGGATACAGATGTGTGCCATCACACATGGCTTGTTAATTTTTAAATTAATGGAGAAATTAAAATTGAGTCTGCCAGGAGGAAGCACTTGTGAGAAACACCTTGTCATATATATAATAAATTTATAGAAGTGAAATATATATAAATCACATATTAATTCAATATATATGTCTTCATAATCCATTGCAGGAATTCCATTGCATTATTACATTGTAGGAAGAAGATAAACAATTCTCTATTGTTCAATGTTTATGTTATTTCTAGTGGTTCATTGTTCTGGGTGACACTGATAAATGTCTCTGTGATGAAAGACCTTCATACATCCATAATTACTTTTTGAATTGCTGAAACTGGACTTGCTCTTTCAACAATGTACATTTTTAAAGATTCTGATACATTCTGTCAAGAATATATACATATATATTCTTTTATATATATAAATATATATATATATTGTAAGCAGCGTTAGAGATGCAACCCAGTCCTCATACGTGCCAGGCAATTATCAAATCTTTGCCCAGAAATGTACTAATTTCCATTCTATCAGTATTCTGTGATTGTGACCCTTGTCCCCCTACAGTTAACACTACTAACTTTTTAAAAATTATTTGCCAGTGGCTGAGGATGTGGGTTTAATTCCAAGCAATGTGAAAAAAATAAAATTTGCCAAGAGAACAAAAATTAAAATAATGATAATGAAAAATTAAATCATTTGTCCATTAGGTGAAATATTTTATATAAATTCAAATTTCTTTGATGATTTGTGAGGTTAAATAAGTCTTTCATATGTTCATTGACCATTCCAGATCCTCCTTTTGTGGATAACTGCTTTGCACCTTTTGCCAATTTTTCTAGGCTGTTTACCTTTTACCTTTTGATGCTTAAATATGATTTTTCATATTAATGAATTTTTGTTCTATGCGTAGCAAAATTTTTTCCCTACCTTGTTTTTTACTTTTAAATCTTAATTATAGTTCTTTTGGGGGACAAAGGACATTCAGGATTTACCCCAGGGCCTTGTACATGCTAGGCCTGTACCTTACCAGTGACTTGTATCCGCAGCCCTAGAATTTTATTTTGGTTATTGTTGTCTAGGACTTTCCTTTTTTTTTTTTTTGGTACTGGGGATTGAACTCAGGGGTACTCCACCACTGAGCCACATCCCCAGCCCTATTTTGTGTTTTATGTAGAGACAGGGTCTCACTGAGTTGCTTAGCGCCTTGCCACTGCTGAGGCTGGCTTTGAACTCGGGATTCTCCTGTGTCAGCCTCCCAAAGTGCTGGGATTACAGGCATGTGCCACTGCGCCCGGTTGGACTTTCCCATTTTGTATAATTAACCTGGCAGCCTTTTTCCTTCATGGTTTTTCTATCTTTGGTGTCATATTTAAATAAAAATCTCCAATCTAAAATTATATAAATTATCACCTGTATTTAGTATATTCTTGGTTTTATTCTTTAAACTTAATCCTTTAGCCCATTAGAAGTGCATTTAATTTTGCTATTTAATTCAAATATGAAACTTTTCCCCACCAATTACTTAACCAGTTGAATTAGTGTCATTTATCGAATAAGTTGCCCTTTCATACTGATTTAAAATCTATTTCTTAATCATAAACTAAATTCTTTTGTGGGACATTAAACCATGATCCTCACATATGCAAGGCATGCAGTCTGCTACTAAGCAATATCCCCACTCCCATTAACTAAATTCTTACATATGATTGAGCCTATTTTGGTATGTATGTATTTTTGTGGTACTGAGGATTGAAACCAGGGGTGCTCCACTCCTGAGCTAAACTCCCAGCCCATTTTATTATTATTTTGAGACAAGGTCTTGTTAGTTGCCGACAGTCTCTCTAAATTGTTGAGGCTGGCCTTGAATCCTCCTCCTTTTAGCCTCCTGCTAGGATTACAGGGATGCATCACCACACCCAGCTTGGTCTTTTTATTCTGTTGTACCAAAATGACCTGTCTATATCTGCTGATTTGTTACTGTACAGATCCTGTATTGAAAGTAACTCTTGCAGTGTCTGATCTTCAGAAGTCCTTGAACTACTGGTCTAATCTACTGGGCATGAAAATTTATGAACAAGATGAAGAGAAACAAAGGGCTTTGCTGGGCTATGCTGATAACCAGGTAAGTGATATTGGATAGAAATAACTAACTTGTTCCTTTGAGTTCGGCTTATAAATGAAGGGGAACATGAAGGTTATTCCCATAGTTTCTTCCCAATGATTTAATATTTATTTATTTATTTATTTTTAGTTGTAGATGGACACAATACCTTTATTTTATTTATTTTTATGTGGTGCTGAGGATCGAACCCTGTGCCTCACACATGCTCTACCACTGAGCTACAACCCCAGCCCTGATTCAATATCTGTACAGACAGAAAGAAGACAATAAAAGTTAGTGGTAATCTCACTACTTGGATATTATTTGTTTCTTTCTTTTTTTTTTTTAATATTTTTTTAGTTGTTGGTAGACCTTTATTTTATTTATTTGTATGTGGTGCTGAGAATTGAACCCAGTGCCTCACGCATGCTAGGCAAGCGCTCTACCACTGAGCTACAACCCCAGCCTGTGTTTCTTTTTCTTTTTTTTTTTTTTGGAACTGGGGATTGAACTCAGGGGCACTCGACCACTGAGCCACTCCCCAGCCCTATTTTGTGTTTTATGTAGAGACAGGGTCTCGCTGAGTTGCTGAGCACCTCGCCGTTGCTGAGGGTGACTTTGAAATCGTGATTCTCCTGTCTCAGCCTCCCAAAGTACTGGGATTATAGACATGCACCACCACGACCGGCAGATATTATTTGTTTCTATTTGGGTTTATATCCTTTTAGAAGTGGAATGGGCTGGCATATGGCATTAGTGGTAGAGCAGCCACCTAACGTGCAAGACCCTAGGTTCTTTCCCCAGCACTGCCAACACACAGAAGAAGTGGAATTTCTTAGACATAGACAAGATTTAATGCATGATCTATTTTTACATATGTCAGTATATATAGTTATTTTTAATAACCTAGCACTTGAGCCTGATTTTGTCTTTATACTTTGACCCAGCAATTGTACTTCTTGGATATTTTATTTTCTGGTGGCACTTGGGGTTGAACTCAGGGTCTTGTACATGCTAGGCAACTGCTTTACCACTAAGTGACATTCCCAACCCTTTTCTTGGGTTGTGGGTTTTTTTGTTTTTTGTTTTGGAGACAGGGTTTCTATTAGTTGCCCAGGCTGGTCTTGAACTTGTGATCCTCCTGCCTCAGTCTCCTAAGTAGCTGGGGTTATATCTTTTTACATACTCATTATACATACGCACAAAGAAGTGTGTATGTGATTTATCTATTGTAGCATTGTTTGTAGTAGGAAAAGATAAGAACCTTCATGTCCTGTGGATGAAAGGAATATTTTTAAAATGTATAGTTAATCCATAGAGTGGGATATTGGGGTTATAGCTAGTGGTAGAGGACTTGCCTAGTATGTGCAAGGCCCTGGTTTCCAATCCCAGTATCAAAAACCTCCCTACCCCCCCAAAAAATACAGAATGGATTACTATACAGCTATTGAAAAGACTGAGGCAAGTCTTTATGTACTGGCATAATAATGTTAAGTGGAGAAAACAAATGATAGAATAACTTGTAAGTTGGGCTGCCATTTATATAAAACAAAATACACACATGCACACACACACACACACAATGTGCCTAGAAGAAAACTCTGGAAATTGGAGACTGGTTGCTTCTTGGGTGCGAGTAGGAAGAAGACTTTGTTTTTACCTTATTCTTTTAGTACTGTTTGAGTTTTTGTTTTTGTTTTTGTTTTTTTAAAGTGCTGGGGATGCAGGATCAAACCCAGGGCCTGAACATGCTAGTCAAGCACTTTACCACTGAGCTACATCCCTAGCCTCACTGTTTGAATTTTGTTACCACATGCATATATAACCTGTCCAGAAGCTAAACTCTCTTCTTCCTTTTCAGTGTAAGTTGGAGTTGCAGGGCATCAAGGGTGCAGTTGACCATGCAGCAGCTTTTGGAAGAATTGCCTTTTCTTGTCCCCATAAAGAGGTAATGTTAGATCACCTGACTTTTATTTGAGCTCTGTGACTAGCTAGTTCCACTCAGCTGAGAACCTTGGCCTTCCTTCTTCAGGTTCATTGTGATTGTGGCTTTGGTATCAAGTTCAACAGTTATTTCAAGAGCCACTAAGATAATAAAATCAAACAATTGGCGCCTTGGTTCTTTCTGATCAGATACTTCTCTGGAGCTAATGAGGATCATGCCATAAAAGTAGTATGTGACCCTTGCTCACTTTGCCTTCTTTTTTTCAAGTTGCCAGACTTAGAAGACTTGATGAAAAGGGAGAACCAGACGATTCTGACTCCCCTGGTGAGTCTGGATACCCCAGGGAAGGCCACAGTACAAGTGGTCATTCTGGCTGACCCTGTAAGTATTACTGAGCAAGGGGACAGGCTCTACTAAGGGTTTCTTCAGAGATGTCTTTTTGCCAAATTGCTTTTCTATTTATTGGTATAGGATGGGCATGAAATTTGCTTTGTTGGAGATGAAGCATTTCGAGAACTTTCTAAAATGGATCCAGAGGGAAGCAAATTATTGGATGATGTGAGTCTTATTTCTTTTTTTTTAAATATATATTTTTAGTTGTCAATGGACCTTTATTTATTTTTTATTTATTTATATGCGTTGTTGAGAATCAAACCCTGTGCCTCACACATGCCAAGCAAGCACTCTACCACTGAGCTACAACCCCAGCCTGAGTCTTATTTCTACATTATGTCACCGTAGGCCTAATGGGGATGGCATAAAGTGTATATGGGGAAGGGCCAAAGCAGTAGGATCCAGGTTCTTATGTCAGAACAACGTCCTTTTGCTCTTGGGATAACGTTTTAGCCAGGGACCTATGTCTTCATCGCCACCTGTGTGACCCCATATGTGGACTCAGGCTGTCTTAGAAAACCACTGCTGCTGTATACTATATTATTCTGCTCAGTGAATGGGAATGCCAAATCTCACTTTCTTAGCTTTCTAGTCATCTCTTCCATTCAACAGCTCGATCTTTGTCTTCCTAGTGAATTGTTCTCATCAGCACATAAGCAAGCTCCAATAGCTCCCATCTTTTTAAAACTTTGCATTATGTCCATATCCCTTCTCTGGATTTCTTTATAAATTTCTCTCTTTCTTTTTGCTTTTTTTGGTACTGGGGATTGAATGTCCTTAGCCCTTTTTGTTTTTGAAACAGTGTCTTGCTAAATTGCTGAGGCTAGCCTTGAATTTGCCATCCTCCTATCTTAGCCTCCTAAGCTGCTGGGATTATAGGTGTGTGCCACCATACCAGACTATAGATTTCTTTTTTTTTTTTTTTAAATATTTTTTAGTTATACATGGACAGTATCTTTGTTTACTTATTTTTATGTGGTGCTGAGGATCGAACCCATTGCCTCACACGTGCGAGGCAAGCGCTCTGCCACTGAGTCACAACCTCAGCCCTAGATTTCTTTTTTAAAAGTATGTCTCCACATGGTTTCTACTTCCTATCTCCAATTTATACTTCACTCTATTCTGCAATGACTCTTTGTCACTCAAGTAGTTGCTCATGTTGACATTGTTGGGACCTCCATCTTGCCAAATCCAGAAACTTCTTTTCTATTTTCATCAAACTTGATTTTTCAACCAGGTATGGTAGTGCATCCTTATAGTCCAGTTATTTGAGAGGTTGAAGCAGGAAGATTGACAGCTAAAGGACAGCTTGAGAAACTTAGGGAAACCTTGTCTCCAAATAAAAATAAAAAGGACTGGTAGCTCAGGGGTAGTGTGCTTGCTTAACATGTGTAAGCCCTGGGTTCACTTCCTAGTACCCTCCGCCCCCCAAAATCGCAAGATTAAAAAAAAATTATATTTAAAAAAATTGTATAAATTTTTTAAAAATCAAGATTTTTTTCCAAGCAATCTTCAAAGGAGTTACTCATTGTCATATTCCAACTTCTTGCTTGTATCTAGCATGTAGTAGAGGTTTTCTGAATATTCTATGTATGTGTGTATGAGAGAGAAAGAGAGAGTGTGTGTGTGTGTGTGTGTGTGTGTGTGTGTGTGTGAGTGTGAGAGAGAGTCTTACAGTTGTTGCCCAGGCTGGTCTCAAACTCCTGGATTTAAGTGGTCCTCCTGCCTCAGCCTCCTAAGTAGCTGGGACTATAGGCACATGCCACTGCACCTGGCTTATCTCTGAATACGTTGTTGAATGATTGAAGGAATTAATTAGTCTATCCCAGTTCTGTCATTTTAATATCTATGTAACTGATCTTAAGCAATTTACTTAAATTCTTTGACCCTCTGCTTCCTTGTCTAACAATTTGAGAGAATGTCTACTCCATGGGATTATTCTGTGGTTTATAGATCTTAGCAAACCACAGACTAAAGCAGGAAATGTGTAGAAAATAAATCTTTTGTAAATTTTATGCAGGAAAATAGAATTTCAGGCAACCTCTTAGTTGACTTTCTGCTGGACTGTCCCCTTGTTCTTTCATGCCATCTACAAGCCTTCCCTTCTCTTAAACTCTCTACTTTGGTATTAGAGATCTAGAGCCTGCCTTCTTCACATCTTTCTTGACTGCTTTTCTCAGAGGCAAGTGCTGTTCTGATTTCTGGCATGATAGATTAGCTTTGTTTGTTCTTGGACTCATACAAATAGAATCACTCAGTAGGTATTCTTTTGTACCAAGCTTCTTTCTCTCAACATTTTTGAGATTCCTTCATGTAATTACATATATCATAGTTTTCTTTTTTTTTTCTTGCTGAGTTGTATTCACCTTTATAACAACTTGTTTATCCATTCTTGTGATGTTAGACTGAGCTGTTTCTAGATTTTTCTCTCTTATAATGAAGACTGCTATGAACATTTTTGTTTAAATCTTGTAGATACATGTTTTGTGTCTCTTTGGTAAATTCCTAGAATTATTTTTACTTTATCCAAAAGTACCAAAGAGCTATCCATAGTAATTATACTATAGTAGCCCCCCCTTCAACTGCAGTTTCTCTTTTCACCTGATTTCAGTTACCTGTAGTCACCTGTGTCCAAAAATATTAAATGGAAAATTCCAGAAATAAACAGTGCATGCATTTGAAATCACACAATATTTTAAGTAGCATAATGAAAGCTCCTGTTGTCCTGCTCTGTCCCACCTGGGACAGATAAATCATTCCTTTATCCAGTGTATCCACACTATGTACACTTGCCTCACATTAGCCAGTTAGTAGCCATCTTGGTTTCTAGATTAAATGCCTTGATATAGCAGTGCTTGAGTTCAAGCAACCCTTATTTTACTTAATAACGACCCCAAGCACAAAAGTGTGATGTTAGCAATTTTATTATGCCAAAGAGAAGCTGCAACCTGCTTATTTTAGGTGAAAAGGTAAAAACTCTTGATTAATAAGGAAAGAAAAAAATATGCTGAGATTCTACGATCAACAATACAAACAAATCTTTTATCTATAAAATTTGAAGAAGCAAAAAGAAATTTATATCAGTTTTGCTGTACCTCAAAATACAAGTTATTGCCATAGCACATGATAAGTTCCTAGTTAAGGAGGGGAGGCGTTAAATTATAGGGTTTGGTACTATCCACATTTTCTGGCATCGTCTAGGAGTCTTGGAAGGTATCTCCTGAGGGTGAGAGGGAAATACTATAGATGTATGAGCGTTCCTCTTGCTCCGTATCCTTGCCAACATTTTTATTTTTTAATATTTTTTAGTTGTAGATGGACACAATATCTTTATTTATTTATTTTTATGTGGTGCTGAGGATCAAACCCAGTTCATCAGGCATGTAAGGCAAGTGCTCTACCACTGAGCTATAATCCCAGCCCCTGGGTTTTTGTTTTTTGGGTTTAAGCCATCCTAACACTTGAAAAATCATTTTTTATTTTGGTTTTGATTTATATTTCCCTGATGACTAATAATGGTGAGCACCTTTTCATAAGTTTATGGACCATTTGCTTATCTTCTTTTGTAAATTATATGTTCAAGTCTTTTGTCCATTTTTTTTCACAATAGGTTTTATTTTTTCATACTTCATGATTGGAAATTCCAAATATACTAAAAGAAGAGTACAACAAATCCCTGTGTGACTCTCACCCATCAGCTCTGTACCATAGATTTTCATCATTCTTTCCTTACATCCACAGTCTTTATTTTCTTTTGTTTTTTTGGCTGGGGATTTCTAAGACAAACCTCAGATAACATACCATTTTTAAATGTTCTAAAATATGTATTTTATGCTTTTTATGACAATCTAAGGAAGTAGAAATTAATTTCTTATATACCATGTTGACATTGTCACACTTAAAAAATAAACAGTATGGGCTGGGGTTATAGCTCAGTGGTTGAGTGCTAGCATGTGCAAGGCCCTGGGTTCAATCCCTGGCACTGGGGGGCTGTGTATCAAGAGTGTCACCTAAAATCCAGTTCTCTCTCTCTTTCTCTTTTTTTCTCTCTCTCCCTCCCTCCCTCCCTGCGCCTCACTCCCCCAATGCTGGGATAAAATCCAATTAAAATTTCCCTGTCATCTGAAAAATGGTTTTTTTTTGTTTTTGATACTGGGAATGATTGAACCCAGGGGTGCTTAAGCCACATCCCCATCCCTTTTTTTTTTTTTTGACGGGGGTAGTTGCACCGGGGATTGAACTCAGGGGCACTCAGCCACCTAGCTACATCTCCAGCCCTATTTTGTATTTTATTTAGAGACAGGGTCTCACTGAGTTGCTTAGTGCCTTGCTTTTGCTGACACTGGCTTTGAACTCGTGATCCTCCTGCCTCCACCTCCCAAGCCACTGGGATTACAGGCGTGTGCCACCATGCCCATTTGGAAGATGCTTTTATACTGTTGGTTTGCCCTACATTTTTGTGACTAGCTTTAATTGAATTAGAATATATTAATACAGAACAATTTATATGATCCAGTGGTTTTCATGACAAATGAGTTGAAAGGTAGACTTCTAATCTGTTTTACATTTTAACCATTCTAAGCTATTCACTGATTTCTAAACGAATATATTTTTTACTCTGTGTGTCTTGTTCACATTATTCTCCTGAAATGTCCTCTTATTTGAATATTTGCTCATTTTTTAAGGCCCATTCAAATCCATTTTTAAAATTTATTAGTTTTTCTTTTTATTGATTTGCTGGAGTTCTTTATGTATTCTGGATATAAGTAATTTGGTAGATATCTGCCAATGCAAGTATTTTTTCTAGTCAATGGCTTACCTATTTTGTTTTCTTTTGTTTTTGGTACTAGGGATTTAGCTCAGGGGCATTTTACCACTGAGCTACAACCTTAGTTCTTTTTATTTTTTATTTTGAGACAAGGTTTTCCTAAGTTGCTGAGGCTGACCTCAAACTTGCAATCCTCCTGCCTCAGCTTCCCAAGTTTCTGAGATTACAGGAATGCACCACCACTCCAGTTTGGCTGTTTCTGTATTTTATTTTGTTGGTGGTGCTAGTGTTTGAACTCAAGGCCTTGCACATACTCGGCAAATGCTTTATCACTGAGCTGCATTCCCAGCCCAGTAGAGTCTTTTGAAGAGCAGGGAAGCCCATTTATCCACTTTTTATGTTTAGTGCTTTTGGTTTCTAGACCAGTGATGTGTCCAGTGAGCCTCTTCACCAAGGATGTTACAAACTCAGCATGTCTGTAACTTAACTCAAAAAAAAGAAAAAATCCATTCTTCTTTTAATAATATTCAATGGAGATTGTTATTAAGCATCTCTTATTATGACACATCCTATAGTGTTTTATGTACATTCTGTAATTCTTAGTACAACCTGCAAGGTTAATAGCATTCTCCTTTGCAGATGAGAAAACTGAGGCTCAAAAAGATTAAGCCACTCGGCCATGAATATCATTCATTCAGCTAAGTGGCAGGCAACGGCTTGGGTGGAGGTCTTTTGGGCTTCGCAGTCTATTCTTTTCCCTCCTCTGTGCCCTGCTTCTTCTTGTGGATGGTATATACAGTATATCTTTTATCCCAATTGTTCAAGCCACAATCCTCAGGACCATTTTTTTTGTTTCATTTGTTTTTAACATACTTTTTATTTTACAGACGGAGCCACATTTGCATGTCGTTTCTTCACACTCCTAAATTCTCCTAGCTGTTAGTCACCAAGAGATGTGAATTTTGAAATGTCTTTGGTCTCCCAACTTTCTGTTTGAAAATGTCCTCATTATCCTTTGTACTGCAAAAGCCTCTTGCCACCTTCCAGTACATCCCACTCTCTTGCTGTGTTAGCTTTCCACAGCAGCAATCCAGTAATTCTTAAAATTGTTTAACCTCTGATAGCTCTCCATTACCTTCAAGATGCATTCCAAACTCTCTGCATAGGACATGTCTGTCCCTTCCCTACTCTGCCCCGTTCTACCTGTCTCCCTAAGACACCGTACCTATCTCTATTCCAGTCCCATTGAACTGTTTATATTAACCCAAATCTTGCCTTTACCCAAAGAGTTTTCTCTCTCCCCTATTTTGCAACTTGTGCTTCAAAACTCAGAAAGTTTCTTTGGTTCTGTCCCTCCACTTTTGTGGTGCCTAAAAGACAGAAAAATTTGCAGTTCCAACTCTTGTGAATTTCTGTTTTCTTTTTAGCTTATCTTTGATTTTTAGGTACCTTTTATTTTCATCAAAATAATAAATCAGATAGTAAAAAGATTTTATATAAATGAAATGTAATAATGTCTCGCCCCATCTGAGTCCCATTGCCCAAGGTTGCCACTGTCAGCTTTATTGTTTCTAAATAAGATATATATATTATATACATTTTTTTCAATTGCTGACATCATCTTGTGACTTCCTACTGAGATAGATAGATATTTTTGTACTTTCTCCAGTTAGTTGTTTCTTGTGTGTCGGGTGCCACTTTGTTCATCACTGTATTGCAGTAAATGCCACAAGACTCACACATACTCTCTGTGCAAAGTAATTGTTTTCATATCTCAGTCCTCAGCTGTTCTGTATAGACCCCAAAGCCTCAGACTGTCACAGCAGCTACACTTGATCTGCATAGTACCTAGCTTTTGATGAAAACTGTCTTTTTCTTTTTTTTTTTGAAAGATATTTCCATACTTGCTTTTGGACTACATAAATGTTTTTTTTTTTTTTTTTTTTTTTTTTTT
>CM053402.1:41192891-41237111 GCA_028644305.1 Xerus rutilus
TACCGGGGATTGAACTCAGGGGCACTCGACCCCTGAGCCACATCCCCAGCCCTATTTTGTGTTGTATGTAGAGACAGGGTCTCACTGAGTTGCTTAGTGCCTCGCCATTGCTGAGGCTGGCTTTGAACTCGCAATTCTCCTGTCTCAGCCTCCCTAAGTGCTGGGATTACAAGCGTGAGCCACCACGCCCGGCTAACTACATAAATGTTTTTTATGCAAACATTTGCATAAAAAATAGCTAAATAAGTAGCTAAAATAGCAAATAGCTAAAAGAACCCTTGGAGAGTTCTTTTTTTTTTTTTTTTCTTTTTTGGCACTGGAGATTGAACTCAGGGGCACTTGACCACTGAGCCACATCTCCAGCCCTATTTTGTGTTTTATGTAGAGACAGGGTCTCACTGAATTGCTTAGCGCCTTGCCGTTGCTGAGGCTGGCTTTGGATGGCTATCCTCCTGTCTCAGCCTCCTTAAGTGCTGGGATTACAGGCTTGAGCCACCGCGCCCGGCTGGAGAGTTCTTTCTTTAACAAGGATTCTCTTTGAGTTATAGGCACAAAACTAACCCAACAGAACCAATACTGGTGGAGGAGGCCAGGAGGAGCCTTTAAAAAATGAATCATGCAAGGCCCACTAGCTAAACCATCAAATACCTATTCTTTTTTGTTTTTTAAACAATTTTTTTTTCAGTTGTAGATGGACACAATGTCTTTATTTTATTGCTTTGTATGTGGTGCTGAGGATCGAACCCAGGGCCTCACGCATGCAGGGCAAGCGCTCTACCGCTGAGCTACAATCCCAGCCCAAATACCTATTCTTATTTGGCCTCATTCTCAGACTGAGTCTCATGACACTACAGATTCTTATTCTGCCGCAGACCCCACATGCATGGTCCCTGCTCTTTTATCAACCAGCAGGCTTTTTCCTTTACTCTGCAGAGTGATAATCACCAAGCAGTTGTTCAGAACTCACCAGCATTTCTGTCACATTGAACAAAATACACTGGATGAACACTCTTTAAATATCAGTTTCTTCTTTGTGCATAGTGCAGTGAGCTGTAAAGTGGGTTATATCTTGTTTTTCAGACTTGGAATAAATGTATGTTTCTGTTTCTGTAGGCAATGGCGGCAGATAAAAGTGATGAGTGGTTTGCTGAAAGAAATAAACCAAAGGCTTCAGGTTAATGGAAGACATCATGTGAAACAAGCGTTTCTGATTCCTGTGTGGCACCTGTGAGGCCTCATATGTTCCTTTTTGATAAATGCTCTTACTGCTTGGTTGTGTCCTGCCCAGGCAAGGAGACCTGGGTAGTGAAGATTTGTGTATTTGAATCTTTGAAAGTTTTAGAAATGAAATCCAATTATCATTAATCCAAGTAGAGAATAACTCACTGTAATCTGCGCTTTGACTTGGAATGGCACATTCTGTGGAACTGTAATAGATCAGTTACAAATTATTTTCTAGACTGGGACAGCTCTATTGGGCATTACTCTTGTTTGGGGGTGGAGGGAATTTTGATGAGTCATGTAGATTTTACTGGAGTTACTGTTCATATCATATAAGTCCAAACCAGTTGCTTATAATGGTCATAATTCCAGTATCTGATGATAATATGCTGTTCTAATGTCCAATGTTCTAATTTCTGGCTGGTCTGGATATATACATCTTTTTTTTTTTTTATTTTAAGTATTGGGGATTGAACTTAGAAGGGTACTTGACCACTGAGCCACATCCCCAGCCCTGTTTTGTATTTTACTTAGACAGTCTCACTGAGTAGTTTAGTGGCTCATCATTGCTGAGGCTAACTTTGAACTTGAGATTCTCCTGTCTCAGCTTCCCAAAGTGCTGGGATTACAGGCATGCGCCACCACGCCCGGCTTGACATGTACATTTTTTTAACAGAAATTTTGTTCCTTGGACAAAAAGATTTGGTTAAACCCCATTTTACTTAATTTTCAATGTGTTGTATTTCTACATACCCGACTCTGCTAGTTTCTTTTTATTCTTTGCAGTACTGGGATGGAACCGAGTGGTGCTCTACCACTGAGCTATATCCCCAGCCCTTTTAAGAAAGTTTTTATTTTGAGACAGGGTCCATTAAGTTACCTAGGCTGGCCTCAAACTTACTATTCTCCTGCCTCAACCTCCCAAGTAGCTGGGATTATAGGACTGTGCCCCTATGCCCCTCTGTACTAGTTTCTTTATGTACAAATGGATTAAATGATTTCTGCAACCTAAAAAACAAATGTTATCTGGTGGTTTTTTGTTTGGTTCTATACGACCAATTTGTGGTGTGTGTATGTGTCAGAAGGCTTATATTTGTCTTTGCAGTACTGGGAATCAAACCTGGGGGTACTTTACCACTGAGCTACCTTTCAGCCTTTTTATTTTTCATTTTGAGACAGAGTCTCCCTAAGTTTTAGACTGGCCTCAAATTTGAGATTCTTCTCAATGGTTATAATAGTAATTATTTATTTATCTTGTCTTTTATTTTCTATAATTTCATTTCCTAATTTATTATGATCATCCCTCCTGAGGTAAAAAAGTAATCATAATTTTTAGTTTAAAATGACTATAAAAATAGCAGGCTTAAAATTACTAAATGGACTCTGGAGAAACGAACATCCAAATTCCTTGATAAAGGCCAAACATATATACTAAGGACTTCTTTCTTTCTTGGGTTTTTTTTTTTTTTTTTTTTTTTTTTTGCCTTTTTTTGGTACTGAAAATTGAGTCCAGGTGTGCTGTACCACTGAGCTACATCCCTAGGCTCCCTACCTCCTTGTTATTTTGAGATAGGATCTCCCTAAATTGTTGAAGCTGGCCTTGAACTTGAATTCTCCTGTCTCAATCTTCCCAACAACTTCCCAGACACTACATGCCTGGCTGCTACATGACTTTAGAATGAATAAAATATTAAAGATTACAACAAAGGAAAACATGACAGGCAATGAAATGAATGCAAGGGGGCTAATTTCTTAAAGGCAAAATGTTCTAGGTGTGTAAGCAGCATTGATTTCTGCCATGTGTGATGCTTTCTGTCATGTATAAAAAGAGATAACTTAAGAGATAACACTTAAGAGGAAAACATTTTAGTATTTTAAAATACAAGATTAAAGCCAGGTGTGGTGGCACATGCCTGTAATCAATTCCAGCACTTTGGGAGGCTGAGACAGGAGAATCACAAGTTCAAAGCCAGCCTCAGCAACGGTGAGGCGCTGAGCAACTCAGTGAGACCCTGTCTCTACATAAAACACAAAATAGGGCTTGGGGTGTGGCTCAGTGATTGAGTACCCTTGAGTTCAATCCCCAGTACCAAAAAAAATAAAATACAAGATAAAGCTGGATGTGGTGGCACAAGCCTGTAATCCCAGGTACTTGGGTAGCTGAGGCAGAAGGATTGCAAGTTTAAGACTAGCCTCAGCAATTTAGAGAGACCCTGTCTCAAAAAATATATGGTTGGGGTTGAAGCTCAGTGAAAGTGCCCCTGAGTTGAACCCCTAGTACCAAAAAAAAAAAAGAAAAAAGAACACAAAAAACAAGGTAAGTAGGTAAAGAAACTAGTATGCTTTTATTTAGTCACTCAGTATTTACATAAACCACTTATATTTACTATAACAAATTTAGAAGTCCCCCTTATAACAGCCTAATACATGGCAACGGTAGTTTCTTTTCATGAGAACAGTATTATTAGAGATAATATCAGGAATTGCTTCATACTCTAATAGAAAATTAGATTAACAAATCATAGTATAAAGAGATAACAGACATTTGTATAGGAAAAAAAGGCTCTGGGACCTAGAGGAGGAATATATAACTTGTTTTGCTTTGAAACTCATGATTGCTCCTCTAAGATAGGGAATTTAAGTTAAATGAAAAGCATTGTGGAACTAGAGAAAGTATTGTGGGTTTTTCTTTTTCTTTTTTGTTTTTGTTTTTGTAGTGCTGGCTGTTGAACCTTGAAGCTCATACATGCTATGCAAGTGCTCCACCACTGAGCTACACCCTAGTTCAGAAAGGTGATTTTGTATAAGGTGGTCTTTTAAACAGATGAAATTGTAAGGCTCTTTGGTTTTTTCAGAGTTGGGTTTTCAGAATAGTCATTTTTTATTTTTAATTGAGGGGTTGTATAGTCTAGCATACTAAGTGTAAGTTCAAGTATGTCTTGAGTTTAAATCCAGATATTTAGAATAGCCATGCTGCAAGAGTTCTCCTAGGTTAGATGGAGGGTTAGAGGTAATCTACCTGCCATCTTGGTAGAGCTAGCAAAACCATGGATGTTCAGTCCTCCTTTATGTGACTTTCTGCCCATCTCACCTGTCATACCTAGTGCCATTGTGGTTTGGCAGCCAATTTTCAGGAGGCCTTCAACTTGTTCTCTGAAATTCACAATAAGAATAAGGCTAGGGGCTGGGGTTATGGCTCAGTGGTAGCGTGCTCACCTAGCACATGTGAGACACTGGGTTCGATCCTCAGCACCACATAAAAATAAAATAAAGATATTCTGTCCACCTACAACTAAAAAATAAATATTTAAACAAAAAAGAATTAAGAAGGTTGGGCATGGTGGTGCAGGCCTGTTACTTGGGAGGCTGAGACAAAAGGATTGCAAGCTCGAGGCCAGCCTCAGCCATTTAGCGAGGCTCAGCAACTTAGTGAGACCCTAACTCAAAAAATACAAAGGACTGGGGCTGGGATTATGGCGCAGTGGTAGCATGCTCGCCTAGCACGCATAAGGCACTGGGTTCGATCCTCAGCACCACATAAAAATAAAATAAAGATATTCTGTCACCTAAAACTAAAAAATAAACACTTTAAAAAAAAAAATACAAAGGACTGGGCGTGTAGCTCAGTGGTAAAGCACCCCTAGGTTCAATCCCTAGTACCAAAAACAATTTTTTTTCCATGTTTGGCCTAAGAATTCATACCCTTACCATATGGGAAATAAATAGGAAATTTATTCTAGCCTTAATGATCAATAAGTAGCTATGGGGGCTGGGGCTGTAACTCAGTGGTAGAGCACTTGCCTAGTGTGCATGAGGCACTGGGTTCAATCCTCAGCACCACATAAAAATAAATAAAGGAATTGTGTCCCTCTACAACTAAAAATAAAAATACTAAAAAATAATAAAAAAATAAGTACCTATGCCTCACACTGTTTTGTTTGTTTTTGGTATCAGGGACTGAACCCAGGAGTGCTTAACCACTGAGCCGTGTCCCCAGCCCTTTTTCACTTTTTATTTTGAGTCAGCATTCTGCTAAGTTGCTGAGAGCCTCTCTAAGTAGCTGAGGCTGGATTTGAACTTGTGATCTTCCTTCCTTAGCCTCTCAAGTCTCTGAGATTACAGGCGTGTGCCATCACTCCAGGCTACCTCAGACTTCTTTGTAAGGTAACAGAGTCACATGGCTCAAATATCAAAACAATATAAAAAGATACACATCAACAAATCTTGCTCCTACCTGTCCCTATCAATCCCATTTCCCCTGCTTCCTATAGGTAACCATTTTTTTTCAAGTACTTTTTTTTAGTTGTAGATAGACAAAATACCTTTATTTGTTTATTTTTATGTGGTGCTGACGATCAAACCCAGTGCTTCATATGTATTAGACAAGTGCTCTGCCACTGAGCCACAACCCTAGCCCTATAGGTAACCATTTAAGCAAATATAAATATATTCTTATTTTTTCCCTTTCCTCTACAAAATTTAGCACACTGTATACACTATGTTTCATCTTTTCTGTTAAAACTTAATCTTCCTTACACTGCTTTATACAGTCCTAATTATGGGATCTTTTTACATTATCAGGTTCTATAATTTACAGGAGGGCATACCTATAACTGCCAAACTGCCCCATATTTTGGAGCAAGGTATACTGTTTGTCTGTTATTCATATTTAACATGAATCATGGTCCTCAAAGCATCAAAATGTGTTCATAATATCCCTGAAAGAAAAGAGAACAATATTCTATTTCTATGCCTACTTTATAGTTAAAATAGTTTAGTCACTGGGCTGTTCTGGGTATACTTTATTTTTAAGTAATGTACCTGCTCTGTAGCAACTTCCTGCAAATATATGAACAGAATATCTTAAAGAGAACTGGTGAGACTTGGTTTCCTTTGTCCTCTCAAGTCTTTGTGGTTGTTACTTCTATTGTTTAATGGTCTCTCATGGAGCTGACTTGATACCATGATCTGTGAAAATGGTTTTTTGGTTTTTGTGGGTTTTTTGTCCCCCTCACCATGGAAACCAGGGCTTTGTACTTGTGAAGCAAGTGGTCTCCCCGACCCTCCCAACAATAGTTTTTGAGGAAAAGTACTGAGAAATGCCATGCCACAGCTGACCTATTTCTCTGAGATGTTTTTAAGAACTCTACTTAGCACTTCATATCCCAGCCACTGGCACATGTTAGGCATTGATGCCTCTGTGATGATTAATGAGTAGGCACTGGGCTTGGACACTTTGACATTTGCATGGGTCAAGGAGTATATTGTGCGCTTACAACAAATCCCATATATAAATACCTATACATACTGTCCTACACAGGTTCCCCGAGCAGAAACCAAGGTTTGCTACTGCGTAATCCCAGGAAAACTTGATTGCTAACACCTTAGAAGAGTCTTTTCACAGGCTGGGATTTTGAAACCATCTACTCCATTGTTTCTGAGACCATGTCTTCAAAAGTTTGGCTTCCCTCAAAATATTGACTTCCCCTGAGGGCTTGGACTTCACTTTAGCTTTTTGGAAGACGGAGTCCCTTTCTTCTCTCTAGTGTTAGGTTATTGGTGAATTATCCCCTGAAAAGATAAAGAGTAAGGCCTCAGCCTCCCTAGAGGCCAAGTCACTGGAGAATGGTCACTTACCTCCAACCTTGGACGTTTTCATAACATGATTCTCTACCCCTCCCATCCTCTCTACTGACAAATATCTACATGTGTTGTGGGAATAGGAAGACTGGGAATGGCATTCAAAACTACAGAGAAAGCCAGTTTGATGGAATTTTACCTAGTGGAGAGATTTCTTTCATACATTTGGATACCTTCCCAAGGCTGTCACAGTCACTGAGTTTCTCTTTTCCTAAAGTAGTCACTCACTCTCCTGCAGTTTCAGTAATTTATTGATGTCTCAGCTAACCTAGGTACCCTTTCAGGACATTTAAGCCATCAGGGTCTTTTAAGAAGACCATTCCCTACCAGAGAAGTTAACTATTTTCCTTTTGTCTGTTCAAATGTCCTTAACAGCCTCATTTTTCTTCAGCTCTTCCACTTTGTCAATATAGATCCTCATGGCATCCATCTTGGACATCCCTTTGTTCTCATTCCATGCCTCCCACTTTGCCTTGGCTTTTGTATCTGAGTCAGGAGGGGCAGGGATGTTGCAGTCACCCTGAGTGGCCTGTTTGTAGTAGCTGTATATCAGCAGTTTATCCTGATCGCTCACAGGAACTTTCAGCTGCTTGATCGCAGCACAGGCCAACTCAAACTCCACTTGGCACATTAGAGGCTGGGTGCCTCTGTCCTTCTAGGTGATACCTGGTGCTAAAAGCTGGAGGGTGGAAAGTTGTAAACATGTGAGGCTGATGATTATTAGATGTTGGGAAGAGGGGGAAAGGAGACAAGGTGGGGAGAACAGAGGACATTTGTGTATTTTATGAAGTACAAACTGCAAAGTCCACTGTATTGGATCTGCCCCACAGTGCATTTTCTGGGGAGCACTACCCATCAAAGTTTCAAAGGCCTCTATGAGCCAAGTATGGTGGCACTTGCCTGTAATCCTGAGGCAGAGGCAGGAGGACTGTAAGTTCGAGGCCAATCTGGGCAAGTTAGGGAGAATGACTCAAAATAAAAAGGGCTGGGGATGTAGGTCAGTGGTACAGCATTCTTGTGTGCCATCCTCAGTACCAGAGGGTGAGGTGGGGAGTTGTCTATGATCCCGGAAAATTAAGGAGTGGTGCTGCTGTGCTAAGGAGCAGTATGGCATGAAGAACATTGAGGGAAATTGCGTTTGTGTCTCTGAGGCTCGGAGTATGAGACCCTGGGACCCACTGCGGGGAGGAAGCCTCTGAGTGTGAACAGGGTGTGCTGGTTAGTGGGCAGTGCAGGAAGGGCATTCGGTGTGAATGAACTGTGTGTTGGAGCTACCCGGGGTTCTTGGGTTAGAGTTAATGCGGGGCCAGGAACTAACAAATAGGACCTCCTGCACACAGGAAGCAGGGCTGGGCAAGGGGGCTGTGCAGATGGTACCGGCCTGTTGGTTGGGGAGAGGCCTGGGGCCGAAAGGGGGCGCTGTGCGCTTGACAGCCTCGACGCCGCGAGCTCGTTGGTGAGGAGCGCGCGTGCGCAGGGAAGAGCAGGCGGTCGGCGCAGGAGTGGAACCGAGGCTGTGGGCGGGGCCCCGTCCCGCCCATTGTGCCGTCGCGTCGGCGCGGAACTCGCGCCTTCGGAGGGGGAGGGGCGGGCCTTGCTCCCGCTGGTGTCGCCGCCATGGACCTAGGTGGGTTCCCGGCTCCCCGACCCCAGTCCGGTTCCCCGGCCCCAGTCCGCCCGAGCGGTGCCCCACAACGCTCCCTAAGGCGAGGTGTCCTTGCACACCCTCCCACCGCGTACGCCCACACGGGCCCAGACCAAAGAAAACCTCAGGTTGGGGAAGGGTTTGAGGGCCAGGAGGGTGTCCTTGGAGACCCTGGGTCGTGAGGCCAAGCTCTAGCTGGGGCTCCGCGGCTCTGTCTTTCTGTTCTGGCCCCCTTATCACGGGAAAAACGCGAGGGACTGTGAAGTTGGATCCTTTGAAAGCAGACGGGGTTAGTGCACGTGCTTTGGGAAATGCTGGGTGTCCTGGCCCCGGGAATCACGGATGTTCTTGTAGTGGGATTTACTAAACGTGTACAAAGTTCTTGAGCAAATGCACCCACCCCAGGTTTCCTCATCGTTAAAGCGGGATGATGACTTCCTAGATTTTGGGGTAGTTTTCATTGCGACCACGTGTATGTGGTGTTGGGTACCGTGCTTTGTGCACAGAGACGCTAACAGTTGTGGGGAGGGGTTTCATCCGCTGAGGCGGCACTTTCTGAACCAGCGTGCAGTACATAGCCCTCATAGGCAAGGTCTGGAAAAAGTGATGGTGCAGAGCAGATAGAAATCACTGGCTCCTTGCCAAACCTCCCCATCCTGCTGCTTATATTCTTAAGAGGATAAGGCCAGGAGGGTGTTCTGTGGGAGAGGGGGAGGAATGCGAGTCACGAGAAGATGTCAGTCGTAGTCGGCTGTGGAGAAATGTGGGCCCTGTCCTCAGCCAGCTCTTCAGTGGTGGAATGACAGAGCTGGAAGAGTTTGGAGCAGTGTAACTGGTGATTTCTGTCTCAGCCCCCTACTTTGTGGTTGTGACATCCTGAGCAAATTGTGTCTTAGCCTCAGTGATCCCATCTCTAAAACAGGAACAATAATCCTCAAAAGTATGTTGAAGATTTAAGATCTTACACGTGTACCACCTAACATAGTGCCTGCCAGAGTATACAAACACTTAGTAAATATAAGTGCACATTCACAAGCACCAGTCAATTATTAGTGATAAAGTATTTGGCGTTTTCTCAGCTATTAACTGCTCCCAGGAGTGTCTGGAAGGCAGGTGTTGGGGCCCAAACATCTGCTCAACTAAACTGATAGTGCAGTAAAACTGAATTTACATTCATGAGGGAATGTATTTTGGGGCCCTGAAGGAGCGATCTGAGCCATTAAGAAGGGCCCTAATAGAAAGATACCTTTAGCAACCTAATTCTGGGAGTCTGACTCCTCACTAGGAGCCAGGATGGACTGACTTCACAAGTGAGTTGCTGATCCTTGGCCTTTTGTTCTCCCATAAATGGTTGGTAGGGCAAGACACTTTTAGTCTTCTGGGATCAGTATTTTTAATGCTGACTCCTAGACTGTGAAAATGAGGAAGATGTTGCTACTACTGGGAGCATGAGAGACTGAGGAAGGAAGAGCATCTCTGGGCCCTGGGAAAGGGAGGAGTCAGGAACACTAAATAGTGAGTAGTGTTTGCACTCTGATTTTAGTTTTTTTGGGGGATTGGGGAGGCTACTGGGGATTGAGCTCAGGGGCCCTCAACCACTAAGCCACATCCCCAGCTCTATTTTGTGTTTTATGTAGAGACACGGTCTCACTGAGTTGCTTAGTGCCTTGCTGTTTTGGAGGCTGGCTTTGAACTTGCCATCCTCTTGTCTCGGCCTCCCAAAGTGCTGGGATTACAGGTGTGCACCACCACACCCAGCTTTGATTTTAGCTTTTAGGCCAAAGGAAACAAACACACTTGATAAAGACCTATATCCTTTCATGTTTTCTTCTTTCTCTTTTTTTTGGTACTGGGGATTGAACCAGGGGTGCTTAACCACTGAGATACACCCCAGCCTTTCTTTATTTTGAGACAGGGTCTCACTAAGTTGCTGAGGCTGGTCTTAAACTTAAAATTTTCCTGCCTTAGCCTCCAGAGTCTCTGAGAATACAGGTCTTTGTGCCCGGTGTTCTTTCATGTTTTTGAGCTGAGGAAGGCAAAGAATAGAGACAGGATTCTGGTCCTACCAACAATGGAAAGGTTTAGGGAGACCAACATTTTTTGAGGGGTGATAGGGCATACCAGGGATTGAACTCAGGGGCACTGGACCACTGAGCCACATCCCCAGCCCTATTTTGTATTTTATTTAGAGACAGGGTTTCACTGAGTTGCTTAGTGCCTTGCTTTTGCTGAGGCTGACTTCAGACTTGCGATCCTTCTTTCTCAGCCTCCTGAGCCACTGGGATTACAGGCATATGCCACTGCGCCTGGCCAAGGAAAACCAACATTTATTGCATGTTTACTCAGGCTCCCAATAGCCTGATTCTTACTGTAGCTGTATTTTATTTAACCCTTACCTTCTCCCATCCTTCAGAGATAAGATCAGGAGAAAATAGCACCAACCCAATGCCTAGGATTCAACTAGTGTATTTTCATTTGATCCTTAGAGTTGTATCATAAAGTCTGTATGGTACTCACACATGCAGAGGGGAAGGTCAAAGAAGTTAACTCTTAGACCACATCGCATTTGAATGTCTGAACTAGGATTTTTCCCTGTGTCTGATCAAACTCCCAAGAGGCCTTTCTTAATAAATTTGTATCAATCCATGGCTTACTAAAGAAATGACATTACCTTCTTTAGTGCAGTATTTCTTGTATCTACCCACCAGTTTGTATCACAGAACTAGGGCCATGAGTAGCTTGTCCTCTGAGTGGAAGAAGCTATGGGGTGAACTTTCCCTAAAAGGGAGAAGAATGTTTGAAACCTGTTGGCAAGGCTGTGAGAAAAAAGAGGAAAGGTAGGGCTTGTCTGAGTGCTTCTGTGTCAGAGGCTCTGTGGCTGTGCACTTCTTAGTCTGAATCATCACTGAAAAGTTGTCACGTCCTATAATATATACTTTGTGGCCCTTGTAGTTCGGTGCTCTTATCTAGACCCTTCTCCCTAAATCTGCAGGCTTGCCTTTTGTGGGAGGGCCTAGCCTCAGCAATCCAGCTTTTCCTTTTCATGCTCTTCCAGAGGGATCTCATTTACTTTGGTGTTAGTGAGCCCCTCTGGGCAGATATCTCCTGCACTCACCTTGAGCTTCAACCCTGCATTGCCATTGCTGGAGGACATCTCTTAATGTTCCGTGTTATACTCCAAGTAACCAAAACTGAACTTGTCTTCTCTATAAACCTGTTCTGATTGTCTGTTCCTTATTTGCTATGGTACCTGTCATTTTTACAGTTCCCAGTGTGGGCAGCTTGGAAGTCATTTTTTTTTTTTTTTTTCTTATTCCTCAGCTAAGTTCTAATGGCTCTTATCTCCCACCAAGGTCATTGAAAGTCCTTTTCCCCCTCTAATCTTGATAATGACAGCCAACCTAATAGGTGCTCTCTCTAAGCTCTGCTTACTATTTTGAAAACTTTATATTCTTATTTTCTTCCTTCTGTGCAGGACCCTTGAATATCTGCGAAGAAATGACCATTCTGCATGGGGGCTTCTTGCTGGCCGAGCAGCTCTTTCACCCCAAAGCATTGGCAGAAATGACAAAGTCTGACTGGGAACGTGTTGGGCGGCCCATTGTGGAGGCCTTAAGGGAAATCTCCTCTGCCACAGCACATTCTCAGCCCTTTGCCTGGAAGAAGAAAGCTCTGATCATTATCTGGGCCAAGGTCCTTCAGCCCTGTCCTGTTAGCCCTTCTGACACTGAAATTCGGTGGCAGGAAGATGTGTTTTTCTCAGTGGGCAACATGATCCCTACCATCAATCACACAGTCCTTTTTGAGTTGCTCAAGTCCCTGGAAGCTTCTGGACTCTTCATCCAACTCCTGATGGCCCTGCCCACCACCATCTGTCGCACAGAACTAGAGCGCTTTTTGGAGCACATGACTATTGACACTTCTTCCAAGGATGTGGCCTTCTTCCTTGATGTCTGGTGGGAAATGATGAAACACAAGGACAATAAGCAGGACCCCCTCCTCTCTCAGTTTAGGACAATGGCCCATAAGTACTTGCCCTCTTCAGATGAGTTCTCCCATCCTCCAAAGAGGTTTAAGTCAGACCCAGATGTGTGTCCAACCATGCCCCTGTTGGCTATGTTACTTAATGGACTGAAGCAAATCCAAAAGAGAATCCTATGCCTCGGGATGAAGTGCCATGCGCTAGCCAACTTAGCCGACATGCTGACTGTGTTTGCACTTAAGGAAGATGACCCCCAGGAAGTGTCTGCAGTCATGTATCTGGACAAATTGGCCACAGTGATCTCTGTGTGGAATTCAGACACCCAGAACCCATACCATCAACAAGCTCTGGCAGAGAAAGTAAGGGAGGCGGAGCGGGATGTTAGCCTGACCTCACTGGCCAAACTCCCCAGCGAAACCATTCTCCTTGGGTTTGAGTTCATGCACAGTCTGCTGCAGGAGTGGGGAGAGGAGCTGCAGGTCATGCTTAACAGCAGCCAGGGGACAAATTATGATAGTTACCGGCTATGTGATAGTCTGACTTCTTTCAGCCAAAATTTGAAGCTCTACCTAGATACCACCAGCTTGTCCAAGGAGGAGAGGCAGGTGGTCTGTGAGCTGGCAGAATGTGTCAAGGACTTCCTGAGGAAAACCAGCAGGGTGCTGAACAAAAAAGGGTTCGAGGACATCACTGCCTCTATTGCCATGGCCATTATTGAGCAGAAGATGGACCGGCACATGGAAATGTGTTATATTTTTGCTTCTGAGAAGAAGTGGGCCTTCTCAGATGAGTGGGTAGCCTGCCTGGTAAACAACAGGGCTCTCTTCCGAGAGCCAGACTTAGTTTTAAGGCTACTGGAAACAGTGATGGAAGTCAGCATGACTGACAAAGCCATCCCTCAGTCTCAGATCAAACAGGTGATCATCTTGATCCTGGAATGCTATGCAGACCTCTCTCTACCAGACAAAAATAAAGTCCTCTCAGGTGTCCTACATTGCTGGGGGCGAAAGGGCCTCTCTGAAAGGTTGTCGGCTTATTTGGAGGGTTTTCAGGAAGACCTAAATACGACATTTAACCAGCTCACACAGAGTACCTCTGAGCAGGGTTTGGCTAAAGCTGTCGCCTCTGTGGCCCGCCTGGTAATACTATGCCCGGAAGTCACCGTGAAAAAGATGTGCAGCATGGCTGTGATCAACCTTGGTACCCACAGGTTCCTGGCGCAGATTCTCACTGCCTTCCCTGCCCTTAGGTTCACAGAAGAGCGAGGTCCTAATTCATCCACCACTTTTTTGGTATCCTGCCTCAAAGAAACTGTCTGGACAAAGTTCTCTACGCCCAAGGAAGAAAAGCAATTTTTGGAGCTCCTGAGCTGCCTGATGAGTCCTGTGAAGCCCCAAGGCATTCCAGTTGCTGCTCTTCTTGAGCCAGATGAGGTGTTGAAGGAGTTTGTCCTGCCTTTCCTGATGATGGATATTGAAGAGGTGGACCTCAGTCTGAAGATCTTCATCCAGACCCTAGAAGCAAATGTGGGCTTAGAGGAATACTGGCTCCAGGCCTGTTTCCCATTCCCTCTCATTTTCAGCTTGTGCCAGCTTCTAGATAGCTTCAGCAAATACTGGCAGTTCCCCCAGGAGAAGCGGTGCCTCTCTTTGGATGGGAAGGATCTGGTGATCCACATCCTAGAGCTCCTCTGTGAAATTGTGTTAGCCAATGCTGAGACCTTCTCCCCAGATACCTGGATCAAATCCCTGTCCTGGCTCCACCGGAAGATGGAACAGCTAGACTGGACTGTAGGCCTCAGACTGAAGAACTTCTTTGAGGGCCACTTCAAGTGTGAGGTGCCAGCCACACTTTTTGAGATCTGTAAGCTTTCTGAGGCCGAGTGGACCTCCCAGGCCCACCCAGGGTATGGGCCTGGCACAGGGCTTCTTGCCTGGATGGAATGCTGCTACATTTCCAGCAGTGTCTCTGAGCAGATGCTCTCTCTCTTGGTGGTAGATGTGGGCAATCCTGAGGAGGTCAGATTGTTCAGCAAGGGCTTTCTGGTGGCCCTGGTGCAAGTCATGCCTTGGTGCAGCCCCAAGGATTGGCAGTACCTTCACCAGCTGACCAGGAGACTATTGGAGAAACAGCTCTTACATGTGCCTTACAGCCTGGAATATATTCAGTTTGTTCCCCTGCTCAACCTGAAGCCCTTTGCCCGAGAGCTCCAACTCTCTGTACTCTTCCTGAGAGCTTTCCAATTTCTCTGCAGCCAGAGCTGTCGTAACTGGCTTCCTATAGAAGGCTGGAGCCATGTGGTCAAACTCCTTTGTAGCAGTCTGACCAACCTTCTGGACTCAGTTAGGCTGATACAGTCGGTTGGCCCTTGGCCTCAAGGACAAGACCAGGACCTGACCCAGGAAAGCCTGTTTGTTTATACACAGGTGTTCTGTCATGTTCTGCACATCATGGCCATGCTGCACCAAGAGGTCTGTGAACCACTGTACGTGTTGGCCTTGGAGGTCCTCACTTGCTATGAAACCCTGAGTAAGACCAACCCCTCTGTTAGCTCCTTGCTCCAGAAGGTAAATGAACAGCGCTTCTTATCATCCATCGCTGAGAACATTAGCCCCAAGGAGCGGCGCCAGACCCTGCTGCAGAAGATCAGCAACTTCTGACTCATGTAGGTCAGAAAAAAGCTAGGCCTCAACATGGTGGTTCTAGAGGGGCTAGAGCTGAGAAGCACAAACTTTAGTTATGTGAAATTGTACACAAGATAAAAGGTATATGGCAATAATGGTGTAAAGAAAATAGTTTCTTAGGTATTTATAACATACAAACTGTAATAAAATTCTCCTGAGTTTTATCTTGGTTTTTTTTTAGTCTTTCTTTGTAATGTCCTGGTATTAAAT
This sequence comes from Xerus rutilus, assembly GCA_028644305.1. NCBI lineage: Eukaryota > Metazoa > Chordata > Mammalia > Rodentia > Sciuridae > Xerus > Xerus rutilus. The sequence goes on from CM053402.1 coordinate 41,208,274, forward strand.
ATGCTCTGATTTAGATAGTCTTTAAGATGAGGTGAAGCTGGGATAAACATATTCATAACTGAGTGTCTCCACCCTAGATGTGGCAAATCCCAAAGGTGGAACTACCCAGGTGGAAAATATTCCAGGGTATGTGTGGTTCTTTTACATTGAAAGCCTCCCTCTTCAAGAGTCATTTCAACATTTAGTATTTTTCATGAGCCATCTTGGAAAGAATGGCAACTTGGAAAAGAGTTCTTGTCTAGTCCTGCCTCTGAGTGGCCCTCTGATGTGTATGCTTGAGAGGCCTGCACTTTTAAAAAATGAAAGGACTAAACAAAAACTTAAGTGTTGAGGGGATAAATCATTGACCATAAGCTCATGGGTATGTATGTTCTGCCTGGAAATCTTTCAAAGTCCTAACTATCATTCAGCATGCTCAGAAGGGACTATGCTGAGGCCAGGACTGGTGACAGCAGAGATGTGCTTAGAGGTTGGGTTTAATTACTTTCTGCCTGGAGTGGCAGTGTCTTGGGTTTTTTGTCTTTTTTGGTACTGGAGATTGAACTCGGGCACTCGACCACTGAGCCACATCCCCAGCCCTATTTTGTGTTTTATGTAGAGACAGGGTCTCACTGAGTTGCTTAGCGCCTCGCCGTTGCTGAGGCTGGCCTTGGATGGCTATCCTCCTGTCTCAGCCTCCCTAAGTGCTGGGATTACAGGCTTGCGCCACCACGCCTGGCTAGTATCTTGGTTCTGATGAATGAGTGAAATCAGGGAATGGTGTGTGCTGAAGCATAGAAACTAGAATAAGATTTCTAAGGTCTTACAGAATGATAACTGGTTGGGGGGAGAGAGAAATGTAGATGTACCTCACCTCCTGCATATCTACACGCTCATTCAAAAGGGGTACTCCTCAGGTCCTTCCCCCGCCTAAAATAAACTTTGCTCTGTGAACAAAGTTCAGGCTTCCACTCCTCAGTCATTGAGATTCACCTATGTAGAGAAGAAAAGACCTAAAGTTACATGTCACCACTGGGCTTGACTCTGGCACCTTCAGTGTATTCTTGGGACCAAGAACTAACATGTTAAAGATGAGCAAAGCCCTCCTGCAGGCTAAAAGCATTAGCACACGCTGCCAGTGACATGAGCATGAACAGCAAGAACAATAGCATACAGCAATCAAGTGAGGTCACAGGATGGTTCTTACAGGAAATCAGTATTGACCTACTTCACAAAGGACAATAAGGTAGGAAATTAGTGCAATTTAATCATCATATGGATGACATATATCGACAGTAAACAAAACAGTAAAAAACAAACCCATAGCATTTTACATTTGAAATGGCACCTATTGAAGACTGAAATAGTCAAAATTCAAGACATATTCAGTCCTTTAAAAGTTAATGGACAAAGAATAAAAAGGCACTTTTAAAATTCTAGTTTTTTACTACCACTTGAAAAAAGTCATGGTAGCAGAGTCAAACCCATCTTAGTTGATAAGGAATGATTAGTGTTGGCACCAGAGAATCCTATTTGCAAATAGGGGTGAAGGCATCAGTCCACAGGTCAGGCTTTGGCCAGGCTGGCTGCCCTCTTGCTCTCTAGCCTCTGGAGCTAAATGGCAGTACACTCAAAATAGGAAGAGGGTCTGGCTTAGGAGGCTGTGGGAGAAAAGTACTCTGTGGTCTAAGATGAGACATCCCTTGGTTTGGAGTATAGAAGTCTATTTCCACTTAATTTGAAAAGGACTGTCAGATGTGGTTACCCAGTAAATAGCTACTGGAGCAATCATTTCACGTTGCCCCTCTAGTTTTTATGAGAACATCTTATATATATGGATATAGGAAAAGCTGGGTATGAGGGGTCATGCTAAAAAGGGAATAGTATTTGTGACTTCTTGCAACAAGCTCACCAGTATGACCCTGGTCTTTCTACCAAGTCAGCCTATGAACGCCATGCTGGCCTCTCCTGGCCTCCAGACCTACTCAAGTGCTTCACATTCCCAGCCCTGCCTCCAACCCACTGCCAAGTGAGACTTCTGGTTAGAAGTCAGTAGACAAAAGAATTCAATATTGACACAGATGAGAGGATGAGGCAAAGACGGTAATGGGCTATGTAGTAAACAATGAAAAACTACATACCCACATGATTTTCCCAGGCCAACACTGCAAGAATATATAATTTCAAGAACCAAGTCATCCCTTGCTTCTGCTGGCCCAGTATTGTGGGTACTGCCCTGAGTGGTTGGAAAGGTGGGTGCCCAGGCACTTACTACCCTGGTCCATCAATCTTCACATTCCATGCTTTGACTTCCCAGAGCTTTTGAGATAAGAACTGAGGAAGAATCCTCAGGCTTGTAATTAAAACCACCTTGTTGCCAGTGAAGGTCTGACAAGATCAATAGTTATTACCAAGAAAAAAGTGCTTTTGCAAAAGGGCAGGTTAGGAGGAGGAGGTAATAGGAATATTTTTTTAGAAAATCTCAAATCCATCTGCTTATCAATACCCAAATGCCAGAGGCCACCCAGGGCACGGTTTGGTCCACGGAATACTGCATTGAGGAGGCAGCTCAATGCAGGTGATGAGGTGTGATGAGGTGCCCCCACTGCCTGACTCGTGGGAGCAATTAACTATCCTTTTTGGCTTGGGCAGCATCAAAGAGCCGGACTGCCTTCTTGCACAGCAGAGAGAACCAGTAGAGCTGGGGAGCCATGAGGAAGGCATTGGCCACATTGCAGTAAAAAGGGATATTGAATGGCACCTCCAGCAGGCTTAGTCCCTGGTGCTCACCATAGGACCAGTACATGAACGGAAAAAGGAGGATCCGACAGCAAAAGAATGTGGCCAACGTGAGGATTCCATTCACCTTGTACAGAAGAGTGTGCTGCTGCTTTAGCTGCAAAAGAAACAGAAGGAGAATGCAGGGTTACCAAGGGGTGGGGTATCGGGAAAACTAGCCCAAGTCTCAATGGTAAAGGTCAAGACCCAGACTGTCAAATTCCTTGACACCGACACATGCATCTAGCTTTCTAACACAGAAAAGATTATTGAGCACTGTTGTGTTTATTTATTCTTCAAAATATATAATTTTATAGACTGCAAGTTACATCATCATATGAACATATAATTCTTCAACCATTTGTTCCAATGATTCATTATTCTACAAGGACACACAGACACACAGATTTTTAAAGCAGTTTCCTAGAATAAAACTAATGTGACAAAGGAAATAAAAATGTTTGAGGCTCTTGCCGAGTTGCTGTCCAAGGAAGACTGTTATGATTTCTCATTACCACTAGCAATATGGAAAAGTATAGGTCTGGGCTAGGGTTATGGTGCAGTGGTAGCATGTTCGCCTAGCACACATGAGGCACTGGGTTCCATCCTCAGCACCACATAAAAATAAAATAAAGATATTCTATCCACCTACAACTAAAAAATATTTTTAAAAAAAGTATAGGTCTTATTATACTTAAAACACTTCAAAATACCTTTTCAAAGTTAATAGGAGAAATGGTATTTCATTGTCATTTATATTTGCATACATTTTTTTTTCTTTTTTTAGTACTGGGGATGAACTCAGAGGTACTCAACCACTGAGCCACATCCCCAGCCCTATTTTGTGTTTTATGTAGAGACAGGGTCTCACTGAGTTGCTTAGTGCCTCGCCATTGCTGAGGCTGGCTTTGAACTCATGATTCTCCTATATCAGCCTAAGTGCGGGGATTACAGGCGTGCGCCACTGCACCCAGCTTGGAGCACTGTTGTTTTTATATTCACATATAACCTCATGGTTTTTTCAATAGTGATATTAAATTTGGCCTAAGCCACCCAGCTGATGGGTTAATGGGAACAGTGGATTAGAACAATCAGACCAAGGAAAAAATATAGTGAACTGCTGTTCCAAACTTGGGTCAAATCTACCATGTCATCCCTACAGGCTTGGATGACAAACTAACCTTTAAGTTTGTTAAAGGACATACTATCCCACTATTCCTAGCTTTAACAGATTTCTCCAAACCCAACAATCTCCAAAGGAAAAGCAAAGTCTGTTCCCTCCTGTGCTATTTTTGCCATTTCACTCATACATGCCTGAATCAGAACTCTGCCCAGTGACACAAAGGGAGTGCTCAGTTCTGCTGTGAAGATGCAGCCGACGAAGAAGTCCCCAAGGTCTCCCCGGAGCCTCTGCAGATGAAAGAGGAAAAAAGGAATAAGCAGTGGAGGTTAAGAAACCACTGGAAGGCTGTAATCCCAGCACTTAGGGAGGCTGAGACAGGAGAATCGCGAGTTCAAAGCCAGCCTCAGCAACGGCGAGGCGCTAAGCAACTCAGTGAGACCCTGTCTCCACATAAAACACAAAATAGGGCTGGGGATGTGGCTCAGTGGTCGAGTGTCCCTGAGTTCAATCTCCAGTACCCAAAAAAGAAAAAAGAAAAAAGAAACCACTGGAAGGAAAATTCTAACTAGGGCTATTGAAAAGGGTAACCACAAGAGACCGTGAAGGCAAAGAAATGCTAAATAGGCAAGTGTAGATCCAGTTGATATTCCGCTGCTTCCACAGCAATAGCACTTTGATGGCCCAATCCCTAGGATCCAGAGGCAAATTTAGATAGGCTGACTACATCACACACCAAGCTTTCTCTGAATTTCAATGACAGCCAGCAGGAACTCTGTAGCATACTTTTGTGTATCTAACTTAGTCACGCCAAGGGCACTGAGCATGTTCATCTCAACAAAGTATGTGCTAGATGGTGGGGTCTCAAAGCAATTAAGAGAGGACTCCTAAAGAATGTAAAACACTCACTGGGTGTGGTGGTGCACACCAATCCCAGGGACTTGGGAGGCTGAGGCAGGAGGATCGCAAGTTCATGGCCAGCCTCAGCAACTTAGAGAGGCCCTAAGCAACTTAGTGAGACTCTGTCTCAAAATAAAGAAATCAAAATGCCTGAGATGAGCCAGGTGCAGTGGCGCACACCTGTAATCCCAGCACTTTGGGAGGCTGAGACAGGAGAATCGCGAGTTCAAAGCCAGCCTCAGCAACAGCGAGGCACTAAGCAACTCAGTGAGACCCTGTCTCTACATAAAACACAAAATAGGGCTGGGGATGTGGCTCAGTGATCAAGTACCCCTGAGTTCAATCCCCGGTACCAAAAAAAAAAGAAAACTTTAATGCAATTTACTTTTCTTTTTCAGAATAGTTTAGCAGTAGACTACCTGTTGTCACTCAGTACCACTGAGTGACATAAGTAAACTCAGAGGCCTTGTTTCTTCATTTATGGTACACAGCTAATAGTTTCTAATATTTAGCAAGCTGTAAACTCTTAAATCAAGTGTGTGCCACCTGATAGGCACTTTTGGAATTACATTTTGAATTTCTCTCTGCATTTCCATTTCTCTTCCTTGGTGAGTAGATTTTTAATAGGAAGATGGATCTGGACAGCCATTACAAAGCCATTTGCTTTTTTTTGTTGTTGTTTAGTTGTAGATGGACACAGTGTCTTTATTTTATTGCTTTGTATGTGGTGCTGAGGATTGAACCCAGGGCCCCATGCATGCAAGGCAAGCGCTCTACTGCTGAGCTACATTCCCAGCCCAAAGCCATTTGCTTTGACAGTCTGTTTCTGTGACATGAGAACACTACATACAGTATGCTCTGACACTATTGTTTCATATTTGAATTTTATATCATTTTTACATTGTATTTAACTAAAAACAGAACCTTTGACAAATACCAAGGAAACACAGAAGGCTGGAAAATTGCTAAAAAGAATACTGCTGGTGGGGCTGGGATTGTAGCTCAGTGGTAGAGCGCTTGCCTCGCATGCGTGAGGCCCTGGGTTCGATCCTCAGCACCACATACAAAGCAATAAAATAAAGACATTGGGTCCATCTACAACTAAAGAAATATTTAAAAAAAAAAAAAGAAGAATACTGCTGGTAAGGACGATCACAAACATTTCAGATTTAACAGGGCAGTCCTCTCTTTTCTCAAAATACCTAGTAATGGTCAAGATACCCAGATCAACAGGAGAAAATGAGTGACCAAGGCTGCTGTCCTCTAAGGCCATACCTGTGCAACGGGCACAAGGACAAACAAAATGACTGCATGGTGTATGATCATGAGGCGGTTTTGACTCAGGAATTTTCGCAAAGTGGTGGAGTGTCCAAGGTTCTGGTCTCTGGTTCGGTACCATTCACAGAGGTACATGGCGTAGGAGTCATAGACCATGTATGGAATCAAAAACCAGACATATTCTCTGGCAAGCCAGTGCCTGAAAGAAAGCATATGAATGGTCTGTGAAATAATTATGGATGTCAATTATGAAGGCTCAGAGCCAACCTCTTCCAAAACATGTTCCCTTCAGCTTTGTACTTAATCAGGCTATTACTCTAAACACTTTATAATGAAGATATAGAAACTGATAAATGAGAGTGGACAACTTTCTCTAAATTACAGGGCAAATTCATGAGTGTTTAAAGCATAAAGTAAGAATTCATTTAGCCTCGTGTGTTCGAGTAGCTGTTGTCATCATTTGCCTGATTTAGTTACCCATCTATAATGGATTTCTTGCATTTTGTGATATAAGCTGACTTTGACATAGATAAATTCACAAATGATTCAACAGCCCCATCAAGAACCTTCTTTAGAAGGTATTTGAAATCACAAATCCAATCTTTCCAGTTTAACTCCTCAGTTGCTCAACAGTTCGAAGTTTACCACTTAAAACCCCTAAGCCTATGAGTTTCTCTGTCATCTATCTGCACGCAACCCCAGTCTAGGGAGTTTCTGGGAAGCAGCCTTGGTGCATTTACTTTATAATCCGATAGCTAATCCCAGTTCCACTGGCTAAGAAAGCATGCCTGGCAATGAGTCTGGAGCTCAAGGACCACATGACAGCAGTCAAATAAAAGGAGAGGGGGGCCAGGATAAGTTAGTGTTCTCATTTCTTTGTCTAATAGGATTGAGTCAATATTTGTGAAATCAAAATGGTAGTTTTATCACTTCTAGAGTAGACTAGAAGGAAAAAATCTCAGCAGTTAATATAATGTTGTTCCCAAACGATAAACATTCTACAGAATTTTTGTGTTTTAAAAATTCTAAATTGAAATCATATACTATGCTGGGAAGGATTAGATTCACTCAGCAAATTTTTATTGAACACTCATGTGTTAGGCAGAAGAAAATTAATTTCAAACTACCTGACCATCAGAATCACCTGTAGTGCTTATTAAGGGATCCACTCCCCAAAGACTCTAAATTACATGCCTAGGGCTTCAAACCTGTTCTTTTAATCTTGTCTCAGTTGAGTTCCTAAGGAGTCAGTCCACTGAATGGCAACCCTGGGAATATACAGAGGGTGTCACATGTGCTTCAAATGTTCCTGAATGACTCCACACCACAGCATAACTAATCAATAAACAATTAGTAAAGGCAAATGAGTAGTAATGAAAAATAAAATTCATTTGCAGGTGAATTAAATTAGCCAGGTTCCATCTGGGCAAAAGGCAAAATTTAACTGATCTCTCTTCTTGAATGGAACCTAGAGTTTTAATGTTTTGCACCTAGTACCAATTCAAAATGATCTGAAATTGTGATTCTTAAGTAGAAGTCTCTGAAGGCTTATTAGCAAGATATCTAGACTGTAGTCTTAAATACTACTGGCCTGTGACTTTTCTTTGTAAAATTAAGACAATAATCCTTGTCTTATTTTCCTGACAGTCATTGTGAGGATTTAAAAATGAAATTTAGGGAAGTCCTTTTATTTTTTGCAGTACTGGGGATCAAACCCAGGACTTCAGCTGGGTGTGGTGATGCATGCCTGTAATCCCAGTGGTTTGGGAGGCTGAGGCAAGAGGATTGCAAGTTCAAGGCCGGCCCTAAGCAACTCTGTGAGACATTGCTTCAAAAAATAAAAAGTGCGGAAGTACCTCTGAGTTCAATCCCCGGTACCAAAAAAAAGGGCGGCTTGGGAGGCTGAGGAGGCAGGAAGATTGCAAGTTCAAAGCCAGCCTCAGCAACAGCAAGGCGCTAAGCAGCTCATTGAGACCGTCTCCGAATAAAATATGAAATAGGGCTGGAGATGTGGCTCAGCGGTAGAGTGCCCCTGAGTTCAATCACCGGTACCAAAAATAAATAAAAATTTTAAAAAATAATTAAAAGGGCTGCCTGGTGATGTGGCTCAGTGGCTAAGCACCCTTGGGTTCAAGTTCTAGTACCAAAATAAACAAACAACAAAAAACAAAAACATGCTAGGCTACACTGTACTACTAAGCTACATTGCTAGCCCTGAAAGTCTTTTTAAGTGTAAAAGGTACTATTCAAATATAATTGCTTCAATAAGGAAAACTGCCTAAAGCTGTTGCAGCCCATTTAGGGATCTGGAGCCCTATAAGAAGTCTGATGAAATTCTTGGCCCCATACCATATTCTGCACACAATTTTGACAGATGTATAGGTGCTCCCTCCTATCTATAGACATTGTGTATGAAGTATAAAACAGGAAGGCATGTAATAGAAAAATATTTAGGTGTGTGGTCTAAGAATCCTCAAAGGCCTTTTTAAAAGATGATCTAAACCAGATGTGGTAATGCACACCTGTTAATTCTAGCAACTCAGGAGGCTGAGGCAGGAGGATCCTAAGTTTGAGGTCAGGCTTAGCAACTTAGCGAGACCCTGTCTCAAAATAAGATAAAAAAAGCTGGAGGTGTGGTTCCATGGTAGAGGGCCTCTGGGTTTAATGTCCAGTACCACCCACACACACACAGAGATCTAGGTGCCCTTAGCACATGTTGTGCACCCACGCAGATCTAAAGAGAATAGAAATGTGTCAATCTCTACTTTGCAAACAATCTGAGGCATAAAGATACATAAAAGGTAGAATCTAAAATCCAAACTCATGTTTGCTCCTGAATATGCTTAAGCCCCTAAAATACATAGGTTCTGCGGGGCGGGGGGACCACCATGGTGTTACACAGAACTGTAACTTAATCATGTGTGAATAGCTTTTCCTGAAACACGTAGTGTTTGCTTGCTGCTGCTCCTCATGTTAATTTAGACTAGTTAACTAGTTAACTCAAACTAGAGGCTACATTTGTATTAGTTTAATTTTTGCAGAGGAGGCAGGTTTCAAGTTGATTTGACATACTACAGGCAGGAAAGGAGCTTGCTGCATGATCAGAGAATAGTGATTTGGGCTGGGATTGTAGCTCAGTGGTAGAGCGCTTCCCTTGCATGCGTGAAGCACTGGGTTCGATCCTCAGCACCACATAAAAATAAATAAAGATATTGTGTCCACCTACAACTAAAAAAAGTATTAAGAAAAAAGAAAATACTAATTTAATAAAAACTGAACCCAGCCCAACAAATGCTGTTAGCCTGTGGCATATACAGTGAAGGTCACTTGGCCCATCTTCTCTTAGCATCTATAATTCAATAACTGGTTTTGATTAAAAAGAGGCATAAGAAGAAAAGCATGAAGCTAGGCGTGGTGGCTCAAGCCTGTAATCCCACCACTTAGGGAGGCTGAGACAGGAGAATCGCGAGTTCAAAGCCAGCCTCAGCAATGGCGAGGTGCTAAGCAACTCAGTGAGACCCTGTCTCTACATAAAACACAAAAAATAGGGCTGGGGATGTGGCTCAGTGGTCGAATACCCCTGAGTTCAATCCCCAGTACCAAAAGAAAAAAAAAAAAAAAGAAGTAGAAAATCATGAAAAGCATCACAGCAGGATCAAGCCCAATTAAGATTGCAGGTCATGGTGACACAGATGCCTTATTCAGGCTCCCCTTGCATTCCTGTCTCAACAGGTGAGAAGCAGGAAATGGCACAGTCAATATGAGAGAAGAATCAGGAAAGTCTGTCCAACTTTCCTTGCACAACTATCACTCTTCAATTTAACTGGTTGTGTGTGTGCACGCGTGCTTGTGTGGGCTCTGGGGATCTAACCCAGGGCCTCATGCATGTCAGGCAAGCACCTTCCCACCAAGCCATATCCACATCCCCAGCCCTTTTAACTTAACTGGGAGAAAGTGACAGTGATTCTAAAACATAGGTGAAAAAAATGGCTTTTAAAAAAGTGCCATCATTGCCCAGATGTAAATAATACTAAACAAAATAGACGATTTTGGCCTTAATTTATGATTTCTCTCACTGAAGCTGCACACAGATGCACATTCCTGAACTGCCTCTAGATTGAGCTCTGATAGACATACAAGTCAGTTTTCTGAAGACACCAGAAACCTCTTCATCACCTTTAGCAAATCCAAAGGAAAGTCAAGAGCAGCATCTGCAGGGAAAGGGGGAGAGGTGGATTTTTTTCCCCCTGTCAGTAGGAGGGACCTGTTAACTGCACTGCACATATCTCTGCTAATGAATACTCCAGAGAAAAAACCTATTGAAATAATTTAAAAGAACCAAAAGTCTTACACCTACTTCTAAATAATTTTCACACTTATAAAGAACTTGAATCACACTGTCCTCCAATGCCTCCTCCAATCAGACTCAGACTCTGCTGCTCTCTAGCATTTCTTCGTTTAACCTTTAGTTTCCTTTCTCCTAAACTGGGGATGCTTAAAGAGCAAGGAGAGGGGGAAGGCACTAATTATGGGGCCCGAAATTTCCCACCAGTCATCTACCTAACACCATGTTTTGATAAACAACTGATGCCTGTGAGCCACTAAAATGTGAAAACTTCAGAAAAGTTCCCCAACCCTGTTATGTGTACTTCTTTCACCGGAGAGTAGATGTTACCTGTCTCTGACCACGTTGCTGCAGGAGCGGATGATGATGATCCCGGACCCCGTGGCCAGCACAGCCTGCACGGAAGAAACCAACCTGAAGTGGGACGGAGAAGAAAAATGAAAGAAAACGCGCTCCATCCAGTACTGTGGACAGCACAAAGCCAAACACTTCAACCTGTCTTTCTCCTGGTAGGAGGAAAATGGTAAGGCGGCCGCTGAGCCCGCGACCCCCAAAGCAGCTGGTAGATGCGAACAGCAGGCTACGAGAGGTGCACACACACTCTCTCCCCATCCTGACTCGCGTGGGCAGCCCTCCACCCTTGCCCTCTCTCTCTTCAAGCAAAAGGTCTTCGGAAAACTCTGGCAAGCGCGACACAGGGGCAGGAGCAGGGAAGTGAGGGAGGGAGCCCCCTCGCTTCCTGTCGCCCCCCTTTTCCGTCCTCAGTCTAGCGCAGGGGCGGACGCCGCCGGGCCGGGCGCGGTGCAGCCGCGCGCGGCCGGGTGGGGAGGGCAGCGCCCAAGCCCTGGGCTGGCAGCCCCGCCGCACCGCGTACCTGGAGCTGATCATCACATAGTCGGCGTCGGTCCATTCCGGCCGCGAGCGGCGCAGCGCCCAGGTGCAGAGCGCGAAAAGCCCAGGGAAGAAGAGCGAGCCCCAGGCCAGCGTCAGCAGCATGGGTGCTTCGGGTCTGGCCGCCTCGCTCGGCGCCGCCTGGCGTGGCTCAGGTTGGCTCCGCTCGGCTCGAAGACTGGCGTGGCCCGCCCGTCCCTATTTCTAACCTCCACCCTCCGCCCCCGCCTCGGCCTGCCGCGACTCGGGCAGCCGCCGGGCGCTGGCCCCAAGCCCGCAGCGCGGCTCTCCGCGTGACCAGCGCGGCGACCGCGATAGGCGCGGGCCGGCCGGGCGGGGCGGGGTCTCGCCGCCGCCGCCCCTGGGCCGGGAGGGTTCCCGGGTTCCCCCGGCCGGCCGGCGGTGGGCGGCGGCGGCGAGCAGCTGTCCCCACCCGAGCCGCTGTGCGCGTGGCCGAGCGGGTTCCAAGTACGCGGACCTGCGCCCTGGACAAGCAGCGCGCGAGTGTCCGCCAAGCCGAACAGTGGCGGGAAGCGCCGAGGCTCTCGGGGCTTCTGTTCCGTCACTGTGGACGCTTCCCCCTCCCCCGCGAACCTCCTAGCTTCCCCAGGCCCAGGCTAAGCGGGTGGGTGGGTGAGGGCAGAAAAGCCAGGCAGGAACAGGCGCGCGGGCCAGATCCCCTACTATCGAGGCGGGGCGAGCCCTCGGCGTGGCGCGCCCTCGGCGTGGCGCACTGCCCGATGCCAACAGTGTGGTAGGCAGCTCTCTCGGAGGCACGAAAGGAGTGGGCGGTTGGGCTCGTGGTCTTTTGCCCTCCTGGCCTCATCTATCAGGCACTCTTACTTTCGAATGAGAATCTTAAAGAAGGGAGACTTCAGCACAGCAAAGATGTCTTTTTCCACATCCCCCAACTGCTGCAGTGTTTCCAGAGGAGGAATCTCATCATGAAATCCTGCCCCAGAATTCGGCAACTCCTTTCTCTGTCTTGGCTTTTGGTTCAGATACTGTCCAGTCTTAGTAACCGGTTTGTTGTTGACAACGTATCCTTATTTACAAGTTCTCGGGGGGATGCCCTAAATTTGAATAGATTAGAATCAATCTTATTTTCACTTAGCACCAATCACATGGGCCAGTACAGTTATTTAAGTATTCCTGGCTTCTCTCCTTTAGGGAGAGAAGTTTTCACTTTGCTTTGGCCTGTATCTTCCTCACTTAACAAAAGTGGGGAGTGAGGGGAGAGAATACAATTAATTCGTTCCTACTCCAATTGAAAGGTACTATAGGTCTCTGCAAATCTCCAGCAAGCAAAACGCTGACCAAAGCCCCATTCAAGGGCTTTGGAACAGCTGGGCTCAGCCTCTCTGGGCCACTGTTTCCTCAATTGTGGAATGAGAAGGAGGCTGGAGTACAAGCTCTTCAAGGCTCTTGCAGCTCTAAATTCTTACGATTCTGTGACCTCTGTAAAGTGGTAGACGGTTTCTACTTGATGCCAATAAATTACTTTCAACATGGCAGTTACTAGTGTAGAAATAGAGTGTGAACACAGCTTTTGTTTAAATTTGTAGTTAATTATTAATCTGAGAATGTTTCATAGGTTTAAAAGATAATTTCCCTTTATTAGTAGTAGCATTGTTATTAAGTAGGCTGTGATCTTTTGGAGCAAAGACAACTTTTAACTTTTCCAACATGTTAAAATGAGGAATTTAGCTGACAATAAGGTAGGGGAAAATCCAAAGAAAGTCTGAAATTTAATCCACTTAGGGCAACATCTTTAACTCCTACATTCACATATAATATACATGGTGAAATGAGAAAGACACTTCAATTTGGTACCAAGATGTTTGACAAATGACTCTTTCTGGATTATCAAATTTACATGTGGACAAAGAATAGATATCCGTGAACTTCCCATTCTTTCCAGAAAAACAAATCTTCTGCATTCCACTTTCTATTCCCTACCCATATATCCTGATCACCTCCAGCCCCACCTTTCAGAGAGTGACAAGTGTTTACAAGTCCTCCCTGCGTTCTCTCAGAGGGATTGGCAACAAACACTAAGTATGCTAACACTTTCAAGTGGTAGAAATCAATCTGTCCTCTTCTTAAGGTGCCTTTATGAAGTGAAAACAAAACAACAGATGCTTCACCTATAGAAACAGCAAGTGAAATCAGTTTCCAACATTATGCCCAATGAAGTCACCAGAATGTTTAGGTTTAGTCACCATAAAGCCAACAAGTGCAAACATGAACCTTGGAGTTTCAAGTAATCAAAACCCTGTTGGCAAGTGATAAAGCCAAATCAAATACACCAAAACACCTTACAAGTTATAAGATTTTTCATTTTTCTTGGTGCTGCAGATCCAGCTCAGGACCTTGCACATACTAAGCACATCCTCTACCACTGAACTACATCCCCATCCCTCTTCAAAAGTCTTGAATTGGCCAGATGTGGTGGTGCACACCTGTAATCCCAGTGACTCCAGAGGTTGAGGCAGGAGGATTACAAGTTCTGCAACCTAGCAGGGCTCTCAGCAACAGTAAGACTCTGTCTCAAGATAAAAAAAAGTAAAAGGGCAACGCATGTAGCTCAGTGGTAAAGCGTCCTGGGCTCAATCCTTAGTACAAAAAAAAAAAAAATAGTTTTGAATCAAATATTTCCTTCTTCAAGATTTCTATGTCTCTTCTAAGCAAATTTATAAATTCATATTCTTACCTGTCTTTGCATTTGAGTAGTAAGCATGTTGCTTATTATTCCTATGTACATTTCCCCATCACACTTAGCTTTTTGAAACAGAGTATGTCTTTGCATTTTGTATCCTGAAGTTAGGTCTGGCACATTTCCAAGGCTCAATAAACGAAACTTTTTAAACCTAATGTTTACTGAGAATTTGCTATATGGTAGGCACTATATCAAACATTTTGCATGCATTAGTTCATTAAATCCTCATAACAATCTGTTATCCTCTCTTTGTGTGTGGGGGGGAGGGGAGGGCAGGATGAGAGATGTGGGGAGGACAATATATGACACAGAGAGAGACAGACAAAAAGAGAATATAAGATCCAGACCAGAGTAATTATAAACTTGCCCAAGGCCACATTGCTAGTGGTAGAGTTGGAATTTAAACTCAGTACTTTCTGCCTTTAAGGTCAAGCAGTGACTACACTGCTTTCGAACTTGATAAGCAAAGAGACGGTAATCATTTTTTACAATATAGTTTTGGATTAATAACCACTATTCCTAATTATTTGCTCACAAATATAAATGTGGAGTGGAGTTTATGGGCTCTGATGCTGCTATTATTAACACCATTTAATATTTATATGAAAATTTTATTAATTTTTCAAAGCACTTTCATTTATATTATCTCCCTTGGTTCTCAAAATAACCCAGTGAGGTAGGCTGAACATATTATTAGTTTCCTTTTGCAGATGAAGAAACCAGCGTGTAGGATGGCGAACTGACTGGCCACCCTATGAAGTGACAAGGCTCCAGATAGAAGATGGGGCTCCTCATTCCTGTTCTAGGGTGATTCGAACTATTTTATGCCATTGGATTGGGATTTAAGGAGTTTATGATTTTGTTATTTGAGTGGGTTTCAAGAGTGAAGTGCAGGTAACTAGATGCCAAGTTATGACTCATTTATCAACTTTGGAATCTCACTCTTTGGATAGGGAACGTATACAGCTCCCAGTTTGGGAGGGCTCTGAAGGGATTCTTCTGCCACTGAGGTACACTGTATATTGAGGTACGATTGTAATTTTTTGTCTCTTCTTTCCCATTACTCTAGGCCATATTCTAGATACCATTATGTAGAATAATGGGGACAGGATACAGGGACTCTCCCCATGTCTGCTACCTGCTTTCTCCAGTCTTAAATTGAAAACATCATACTTACTTGTTAAATGTTTGAGAATTCTCAAATCAACATCATAAGATATGTGATATGTGGGCTATCATCCTGATCAAAGACATTTTTTCCCTATCTAGAAAAATGACTGTACAAGAAAAACAATTGAGATTCACACAGGAAACACCTTCACATTGAGCTCCAGAATTGAAAGAGAAACTGAGGTGGGCATGGTGGCACATACCTATAATCTCAGCCACTCAATAGGCTGAGGCAGGAAGATTACAAGTTCAAACTCAGGCTTGGCAAATCAGTGAGACTCTGTCTCAAAATTAAAAAAAATTTAAAAAGGGCTCAGGATGTATCTCGGTGGCAGAGTGCTCCTAAGTTCCCAGTAATGCAAAAAGAGAGAGAGAAAAAAAGTTTTGGGGGCTCCCATCATTCATCTACTTTAAAAATCCTAATAGAGAAAACAAAACCCTATTCTAAAATAAAAGTTATTTTGTTTAGGGCCACACTTCAGAGAGTGCAAAGAAAGGAGGATAAAAGAGAAATGAAGTGATAGGAAGAGACAGAGAGAGAAAGATACAACACAGGAAGAAGATACATCAAGAGACCAAGACCACTTGGGAGGCTGAGATAGGAGGATCGTAAGCTGGAGGCCAGTCTCAGCAAGTTAGCTCTGACTAAAAAAATAAAAAGGGCTGGGGATGTAGCTCAGTGGTAGGGCCCTTGCCTAGCATGCATGAGGCCCTGTTTAATATACCAGTACTGAAGGAAAAAAAAAAACAAGATGGATATATTTACAGGGAATAAAAGGGGCAAGATACAGCCTAAGTCAAAGGAAAATAAACACAGAGATCCAGAACCAGAGAATAGCATTCACAACAAGAGCTGAAGAAGAGGAAATGGATGAAAGACATAGAGAAAGACAAAATGAGGCATACAAAGAGAAAGAAAGTAACAGACTTTTAAGGAACATTGTTCATTTAGGCTAGCATCAACAAAAGCCATATAGCATTTAGTAGGTTTTGTGTGTGTGTGTGTGTGTGTGTGTATGTGGTGTTGGGGATTAAACCCAGGGCCTTGTGCATGCAAGGCAGGCACTCTAACAACTGAGCTATATCCCACCATATAGCATTTAAAGACACATGGCACAAATAAGGAGGTGACTTGCTCATAGGACTGAGAATGTGACCGGGAAGAAGTTACACACTCTCCTCTTAATTTCTTCTTCACTTTGCACCCAATAAACACCTGATCATTATTATAGCCTTGCACGGGTATGTGTAGTGTGTTTCCCCAGATGGAAGGGACTTTCTGGGAAGCAGACAGCAGTGAGGTTGGGATCTGAGAATCTAAGTTCCAGCCCTGGCTCTGCTATCTGTAAAGTTGCATGACACAGAGCAAACAGCTAAACTTTCCATATAAAAATGGAGTTCCTTCACCTGCCTCACAGGGGAGCTGGGAGAGTTAGGTGAGATGGTGTTCTTAAAAATACATGTTAAACTATATGCTGGGCACAGGCAAGGGATTATTGTTCTTTAACCTGGGTCCCGACAGCACAATTCCCTGCTATTAAACTTCTCACTCAGAATCTACTGGATTGAAGATACTCTTAGCTGGCCTTAGCCAGCCTCCAGACTGCAGCTTCCTCAGTTTCATTCTGGATTATTTGCAAAGCAAACTGTGGGTCTAAGAAGCATAGGCACACCCCAAGCACATGGTTTCTGCAAACAGTGACCACAGCTGCACACCACAGGGAAGTCTTTTCTCCTGTACACAATGATAATGATCCCTGTCAATAAAACCCATAATTTACACAAAGAACCGATTATATACTGTTTGCCTTTGTGTATTGCTTTTTATTTTTGAAAGCATTTTCACATATTCATTTCTTTTGTGATAAATGCAAAAATTGGCTTTTTTTTTTTTTTTTTTACAGAGTCATACCACCTAAAAGTTGACATTTCTACACTCAGGTTTAAACAAGATTTAAGGACACTGAACCTTTAAGGAAATTACCTTTGAAATAAGTTAGAAGAAACAGTAAATCCCCATGAACAAATTCAGCTGCTTTCCTAAGTTTTCAGACCAAAAATTTTCAGTGTCTTCATGATTCATTGGTATTTCCATAAGAGATTTATTTTGCTAACTCAAGGCAGGTGATTTTTTTTAGTTCTTTTTAATCATAAAAGGAGTATATTAAAAAGTAAAACATGCCCACAATGGAAAACAACAATCACAAATATTGCCATCACTGAGAGTTATAACTATTCACCTTTTGGTAGAATTCTTCCTAGTCCTCCTTATGTGTATCTGTAATATATTGATTGAGATGATACCTTAATTTTGAGTACATTTTACTTATGAGCATTTTCAATGTTATTTAAAATAAAATTTCACAAACTTCTTCTTACTTTTTTCAGGGATTGAACCCAAGGGCATTTTACCACTGAGCTACATCCCTAGCCCTTTTTATTTTTTGAGACAGAGGCTCATCAAGTTGCCCAGGCTGGCCTTGAACTTGTTATGATCCTCCTGCCTTCACACTCCGAAGTGACTAGGATTATAAGTATGTACCACCATGCCTGGCACACACTTCATTTTTAGTAAGTTAGAAGTAATTTGACATTTGAATTATTATAATTTACCTTTCAAAGAAGAGAGAGTAAGTGTCTACATTGGTTCATATATCACACAGATAAAACCTTCTTTTCTGGTAACTTTAATCTCAAAAATATTCAGCACTTAAAAATGTTAGCACTTGGTTTCAGTCTTTAGAATGAGTATCATAATTTCTATAGACACTCAACCTCCTACTTAAGTATCTAGTTTTTTCTTTATACAGGCTGAGCTCTATTAATCTCCTTAGTAAACAGTACATTTATTTAGGACCTTGGTATTTATTGAAGAAATGAATGAAGGAAAACCATTCTTTGTGAAGCTAAGTCTATACTGGCTTTTACCAGGCACAGCTAATTTCAACCTGATGAGTTATATCTCAACAAGATTAACCCAAACTGATCCAAATGGCCAGAAACAAAAACAATGTAGAGAAAGATGATTAGTTACAAAGACTTGAAAAGTCTTATTTGGGAAGGAATCTTCATTATAAATAGCAGAAAGAACCTCAGCCCATGCTTATGTGACAGCTGACTGAGAATCATCACTGTCTTTGATGGAATTCATGAACTATTAATGGTCAGTCTAAAGACTGGAAGAACTGTGGGGTTATGAGCCAGGCTAAAATTCCTTTACTCCCCAAGCAGGGAAAATTCTCATGTGCCAGGTAATACAACAGACCTTCCTGGCAGAGGTCTGAGAAGGATTTTAAATAATATTAGTGGAAGACAAAGGACAGGGAGCACTTGCTAGCTAAGATATTGCCACATTCCTTCTTTTATGTGTGATAAGTCTGTGGTTTGATTCTGCAGTATCATCTGTGACTTGACTGGTTTATGTTTTATGTTTTCTTTTATTTGGATTGTAAGTGCCATGCTCACTCAATCTGCTGCTGTTTAATACTCTACTATTGAGGTCATGGCCAATATAACAGTACATTCATAAACTCTCAAAGAAGATATAACATTGTTTCCAAAGAAACAATTAGAAGAGAAAAATCTCCCTCTTTTCAAACAATATACTAATTTATCAAGGAAAAAATTTAAAACTCAATGGAAATATAGGAGATTAAAATAATTTAAGTAAGGTGGCTGGATATAAGATCAATATACAAAATATAAATGACTTTCTATGAGCAATAAACATCAATTAGAAAAATAATGGAAAAAGAGGTCCATTTGAAATATTTTTTAAAAATTATAAAATGCTGAGTTTTAGACTGAATAAGAACTACGCAATATCTATGAAGAAGCTACAAAACTTTATTAAAATACATAAAAGCCTAGGTCAAATGGAGAATGTGGCCCTGCAAGGGAAGATTCAATATTGAAAACATGTTGATTTTCCCAAAATCAATCTATCAACTCAATGCAATCTCAATTAAAAAAAAAACCCAACATGTTTTTCATGGCTTGATAAGCACTTTCAAAGGCTTATGTAAATTAGAGAAAATATGCAAGCATGATCGAGAATATTTGATTAAAGAACACTGGGGGCTTTACTCTATATCAAAATATCCAATAACTTCTTATAATAGTATAGAAGAAACAAACAGATCCATGAAACCAGAATCCTGAATCAGACATACTAAACTTTATCCATAGCAAGTATGTCACACATGTGAGAAAAGGGCTGTCTAAGAAAAACCATAGAAACCATTATTCTTTCATTTAGAAAAAATAAAATTAGAAGTTGAATAGTGTCTCCTTACAATTCATGTCCACTCAGACCTTCAGAATGTGAATGCATTTGGTAATCAAAGTAAGAATTGATATGAAATCATATTGAATTAGGGTGGCACCTAAATTCATGGAGTGTGTCCATATAAGAGACAGAAAAAGACACAGAGAAGGCAGCAATGTGAAGACAGAGTAAGAGATTGCAAGGTAAGTCTATGAACCAAATGATGCCAAAGATTGCTGCCAGCCACCAGAAACTGAGGAAGAGGCATAAGAAGGTTCTAAGAGTCTCCAGAAAGGAACTGACCCTCCAACATGTTGAGTTCAGAATTCTGGCCTCCAGACTGTGAGAAAATTCCATAAGCCACCCAACTTGTGTAATTTGTTATGACAGCCTTAAGAATACAATGCCTTACCACACGTCAAATATAAAAGAAGTTCCAAACATATCAAAGGTTAAATACTGTAACTGTATTTGAAGAAAATCTTAAAAATATTTTTATGATTCATAGGCTGGATAAAACTTCTCAAACAAGGAATAAATCCCAGATGTCATATAGAATTTGTGTACATTAAAAAAACAAAATAAAAATATGTGGAAGAAAAATAAAATAAAAAACAAAATAGAACTATGTCAAAAGGCACTATTAGGTTAAAAGACAAGTAACAGAAGAAAATATCTGTAGTATATAGCGCATTAAGGGTTAATATCTATAGTAGTCAGAGACTATCCAAATTATTAATAAATACAAATGACTCAGAATTATTCAAATTGTAAAAACTGGAAACATGCTGAAGAAATACAAAAAGGCTAATAAAAACTTTATAACATACAAATAACTGGTAATATCCAGTGTACTTAAGGAAAGAAGGATATAGGGACTTTTTTAATAGTGCTAATAGAAGATAAATGTGTTAAAAAATATAATATTGTTATAACTCTAAGCTAGAGTTGAAAAAAGAACATAGTATTGTTTGTAATAGCAAAAAATCAGAAACAACCTAAATATCTAGTAATATAGTAATTAAATATGTTGCAGTATGTTCAAAAGGAGAATTAGGGATTGGGAAGTAGCTCAGTGGTAGAGCACTTGCCTAGCATGCACAAGGCCCTGAGTTCAATCCCCAGCACCACACAGAAAAAAGAAAAAAAAAAGCTAGACCAACATACAAAGAAGAGTCTCTAGAACATATTAAGGGAAAAGAAGAAATCACTGAATAATAAATACAGTGCAATATAATTTATTTATAAACTATATGTGTATATGTCTAGATTTCAAACTATATACATAACTATATAATAGATTTATAAACTATTCATATATATATATAGATTTCAAACTATAAATATGATTGGTACATATACTGCTACCTAGTCATGCAAAAAAGGGTTAGTGGGGAAAATACAAGACTACCAACAGTGTTGCTGTGGGGAAAGGCAGTGTGTATGTGTGTGGTTTTGAGTGTGTATATGGGGTTAGGAGAATAAAGAGTGACTTTCATATTTTCCTCCACATACTTCCAGGTTGTATGAACTTTTCCAATAAAAACGATTCATTATGAGTAGAAAGAAAAAAAATAACAAGCACCTAAAAAGTAATGGCACTAATTGTTAGATGTGTGGAACACTGTTCAGTACTGTATGCATGTGGATATTTTGAAATATAGTCATATTTTTTTTTGGTACTGGGGATGGAATCCAGGGCTTTGTGTATGCTAGGCAAGTGCTCAGCCACTCAGCTGCACCCCCAGACTATGTTAGAAATTTGATAATGAAGCAAGAACAGTCTTGAAAAATACATGAAAGATAATTTTTTAAAAAAATACAACATGTACATAACATTCTTTTGGTGTCATCATTTTTTAAAGTGTCAAGGCATCACATAAGCTCTTGGGAAGTAATAGCTTTGATTTTTCCAAGTGATACTGTAATAGTATCTAACTCTGGGATGTTAAGAGTTGTAAGAGCAAAAGCAGAGACTGGAACTTAACAGACCTTAGTGTTAGTCTCCTCACTCTACTGCCCTGCCTATGGTGAAGACTAGGAAAAAGCATATGGAAACATTTAGCCATGCACAAAGAACTATGCAAATCCACTGTGTTGTATTAGCCCTAAAAGCATTCACTGTCATGTAATGAGTGGATTACTGTGTTTGCCTACTAAATGCTAAATTTTAAACGCAAAACATAAATAAATACAATTAGGCAAGACCAATGAGGGCAAAAAAAGAAACCAAGAATAAGCAGAGTGAAGATTTTCACAGGCAGTTTAAAATGTGTAACTGATCCTAAGGAGCAAAGTTCGAATTTTTGGAGATTAAAGATTTGGAAACAAATGATGGTTGTGAGAGTAGTTTCTTAACGAGTTTCATTAGGGGTTGGATTGAGGTGGAGGAAGCTGAGAATCTGAAATAATAATATATTTAGGAAATAATTTTTTAACTGGTTTTCTGAGGTAAATCTAAAAAAGTTAAGCAAAATACTCTTGGCTAGTAAAGAAAATCATTTACATATTAGTGAGATGAGGATCATACTTATCAGAATACTGTGTGAGAAGGGTTGTTCACAAGATTTTGATGTTCAGCAGAAGGCATGGGTTAATAAAAAGTTCAAACCGGGCGCGGTGGCTCAAGCCTGTAATCCCAGCACTTAGGGAGGCTGAGACAGGAGAATCGCGAGTTCAAAGCCAGCCTCAGCAATGGCGAGGCGCTAAGCAACTCAATGAGACCCTGTCTCTACATAAAACATAAAATAGGGCTGGGGATGTGGCTCAGTGGTCAACTGCTCCTGAGTTCAATCCCCGGTATCAAAAAAAAAAAAAAAAAGTTCAGAAATATTCAATAAAACAATCCCCTCCATGAAAACTGTATGCAAAGTGTTATGCAAATGTATGTGTGTGTTTGATACTGGGGATGAATACAGGGGCACTTTAGCACTGAGCTACATCCCCAGGCCTTTTTAATTTTTTTAAATTTTGAGACAGGACCTTGCTAAGTTGCTGAGGCTGGCTTCAAACTTGTTATCTCCCAAGTCACTGGGATTACAGGAGTGTGCCACCACACTCAGCTAAATATGCATTTTTATGAAGAAGGGATCTATATAGAGTTCTTCAGCTCCTCCAAGGAGTCTAGACTCAAAAAAAGACTAAGAACTATGGCTTAGACCAGGAGAAGTGTGGCAGCTAAAGATCCAGCTCAGGGAACTCATCAATACTCAGCAGGCAGAAATAGAACCAAGAAACAGGAAAGGAGTGCCAGAAGTGGCAAGAGTAGTGTAAGATACTACTTTAGATACAAGGAATTAATGGTAGCTGTACTGTAATGATTGCAGTTAGGGTCAATTTTACAAAACAAGTGTTTTTATATTTGTTGTCACATATAAGATTTATACAAATGGTTTGCCATTTGATCCTGCATAATTAGCACTTGGTTGAGTAAGTGAAGAGATGACTGAATATGAAGCCAATGTAGCCAATGGGAAGGGTTTAATTTAAAAGTATCTAGGAGCTAGCATAGATGCATGACTGACTGCCTCAACTGTGACTGTGGGAAAAGGGGAGCTGCTGAAGCTAGTTGAGATCATGATCTGCTCAGTAAGAATGGGCATGCACAGAGAATCAGAGTACCAATCAAAACAAAACTGGTGCCTAGGATTCAGAACCATCTCAGTGTCAATCAAAACAAATGCCAGTGTTCAGGATATATGCATTTTGCAGTGTTGGCTTTCAAACAGGAATAAGGAACAAAAGAACCAGTTATCATGAAGAGTCATTTACTAAAACAGTCCATAAAGAAGCACCAAAACCCCCCAAAAAAACAACAACAACAAAAAACACTGTGAGCCAGATTTCGTGTGGAAATTACACTATAGTATATTCTCCCACGATAATGTGGTCTGGGAGCTTTTTTCACCTATACTAACAACAGGATCTAAACGTGATTGTGTTTGAGAGCCCTAGGAGGCATTTTGGAAATGTGTGTATTTTTGGTTATATCAGGGTTGGGAGAAGATGCTATCTATTGGCACTTAGTGAGTATAGACCAGGTAATTCTGACAGCTTGTAATATGTATATATGCATTTTGCAGTGTTGGCTTTCAAACACAGGGCCTCATGCAGTTGAATACAGCTACTTCGAAAACAGCAAAACAGGTCACAAATATAACAGGATATTTGAGACTACTTATAATAGTTAGAAACACTAAATTGACAAAGACACATGAAATTTAGCGATCTCAGCAGATTTCATTAACAAAGACTTTTAAAATTATATTTCCATCCTGTATCCTTAAAACAACTCTTCCACCACGAGAAACATTAGAGAAAACCATAAGACTTCCTCATTTGAGGATCTCTGTTATTGTCCCACGTCACTCTGATGTTTCCTCAGAGATATACCACACAACTCTCTCAGAGCCTGATGGATTCGTCCTCTTCCAATTCATCCTCTGCCATTGCCTATTAAAAGGTGTGGTCTCCAGGATTGATTTTGCTTTGTTTTAAAGTATTAGAGGTGGAATTTTTGCCTATGTGGTAAGACTTCAAAATAGAAAATGTTTTCTCTAATCCTTTGTCATCAAAGTATAACATTCCACAGCGCAACAGGAAATTTTATTTATTTATTTATTTTTTTGGTACGGGGGATTGAATCAAGTGGTGCTTTGCCACTGGCCCCAGTCCTTTTTAATTTTTATTTTGAGATGGTCTCACTAAGTTGCTGAGCGTCTTGCTAAATTGCTGAGTCCAGCCTTAAATTTGTAATATTGCTGCTTAAGCCTCCCAAGTCACTGGGTAATTATAGGCAGCACTATACATCCAGCTAAAAAATTCTTAAAAAAACAAAAATGTAGCTCATTTATGAGAAGATCATATGTTCCTTATTTTCGTACCCAAATTTCTCATATCCATAAACTTCCACATTTTATTTACCTTAAAAGTATGTAACAGGGGCTGGGATTGTAGCTCAGCAGTAGAGCGCTTGCCTCGCATGTGTGAGGCCCTGGGTTCGATCCTCAGCACCACATATAAAGCAATAAAATAAAGACATTATGTCCATTACAACTAAAAAAATATTTAAAAAAAAAGTATATAACAACCAGTCTGGTGGTTGTAATCAGGTCAAGTTAGGAGCCTGAGGCAGGAGGATTGCATGTTCAAGGCCAGCCTCAGCAACTTAGTAGGCCCTAAGCAATTTAGTGAGATCCTATCTCAAAATAGAAAAAAAAAGGGCTGGAGATGTAGCTCAGTGGTAAAGCCCCTGGGTTCAATCCCCACTACCCCCCCCCCAAAAAAGTATTTAACATGTTTTTGCAGATTTTCCTCATGTTAAAGGTATTTCCCTCTTTTGCTTATTACAATCAATCTTGTCTGTATTTCTTTTCCTAAGGCAATTTTTAAAAACCTAGTGACCACTTTCACCTCTGTTCTTTTAACTTCCTACACTTCTTGTATTGTGTATATCTCTTAAATTCAAATTCATACTCATCATTATTAGTATTTCTGCAAATGGAAGGGATATAATAGAATTGGGATCTCCAGAGGAGTTTGGGGTCATAGTAGGAATGCAATTGACAGCAGTCAGTGGAAATCAGGGCATGAATTTGTACTGGACACAGTCACCTGGTTTTAGATTCTCCACCACGTTTCAGGCAGCTCAGAAGTGGAGATAACAAAAATGAAGGAACCAGGGCTGATAACAGGCATGGCACCTAACCACAAATTCCTCTGCTTACAATCCTTCAAAGGTTTTCCATTCCTTAACATAATCATCAAGGCCTTCCACCATCTAACACTACCTATCTCTCTGGCTTCCTCATGTACCACCCTTCCTTTGGTTTCAGAGCCCTGTCATCCTGTTTTTCATCCCCTATTTCCTGCTCCTCACCCTTTGTTTCAGCTTAGAAATCATTTCCTCAAAGAAGCCTTCTGTGACTTCCAAACTCAACACTCCCTCAATAGTTGCTCACCATATGCTTTACTTATCATTCATTGGACCACTCACCATTACATATTTACTTGTATGAATACCCTTTCCTGACATGGAAATAGCTGGTGGAGGCAGCACTTGGTCTATTTTGTTCATTGCTGAATTCCCAGCACTCAGTCTAGTGCCTGTCACTAAGAGGAACAGGTATTCAATAAACTTATTGAATGAATGAATGACAGAAAGACTTAGCTATAGGATATTGGGCAGGTTTTTGTTTGTTGGTTTGTTTCCTCATCTGTTAAACCTAGATAATCATAACTATCAATCTCAGAATTGTTGTGGGGACTAAAAAGAACAATGCAGGTAATACACTTAGCATGGTGCTTGGCACATAGTAAGAACTAGGAAATATTAGTTGTTATGGTAATAATTAAAAGTAAGTTCTAGGAACAACTGAAACTCTTCTACATTGCTGGCAGGAATGTGAAAATAATACAGCCAGATAGGAAAACAGTTTACCGCTTTCTCATAAAGTTAAACATTGACATACCATACAATCTAGCAATCCCACTTCTAGGTACGTACCCAAGTGACATGAAAGCATATGTTTACACAAAAAATCTCCACACAAATGTTTATAGCAGCTTACTTCATCCCCAAACTGGAAACAACCCAAATGTTTTAAACCAGGGAGTGGATAAATAAATTGTGGTATAGCCATATAATAAAATGCCACTCAGCAAAAAAAGAAATAAACTACTGATACATGCTAAAAAACATGGATGAATTGCAAATGTATTATGCTAAGTGAAAGAAGGCAGACTTAAAATATGACATATTTTAAGATTCTGTTTGTATGGAATTTATATGACATTCTGGAAAAGCCAAAACTCTAGGGACAAAAATTGGTAATTTATTAACCAAGAATGAGGGAATTAGGGGAGGATGATGGAAATGTTCTAGGACTGGATTGTGGTTGTGGTTAAATGACTATATGCATTTATTAAAACTCCTGGCATTGCAAACTGAAAGGATGAATTTTACTGTATGTAAATTGTATCTTAATTTCATGGAAAAATATCCAAGACAAGTAGATATAATTGTCTTTTCCTTTTAGAAATGGTAATTATATTTTCTGATAACAAAACACAAGAAACTGGGCATGGTTGTGCACACCCATAATCCCAGCAACTCAGGAGACTGAGGCAGGAGGATCACAAGTTCAAAGCCAGCCTTAGAAACTTAGTGAGACATTGTCTCAAAATTAAAAAAAATAAAAAGGGCTGGGGTATGGCTCAGTGATTAAGTGCCCTGGGTTCAATCCCTGGAACCCGCCCCCCACAAATACTATAGGTTCATTTGAGAAAATGCAGAAAAATAATATATCTTTGTTATAATTTTTATAGCCGCAACACACACACACACACACACACACACACACACACAAACTGGTACCATGCTTTGTTTTTGCTTTCTTAAATACATATTTTGCTTTTTTTGAAATACATCGTGCATATTTCTCATGTTAATTATCAAAACCATGATTTTATGTTCTATTGCATAGTCAATTTATATCATTAAGCATTCCTTTGTTGTTAGGAATTATATTGCTCATATAATTATTTGTCACATTGAAAATGAGGGTGAAAGAATTATATTGTTTCCATTTTTTTCTTTACTGTAAGCAATTTTGATTAAAAAAAAATCTCACCGGGGCCAGGGACTATTCCACAATGTTCAACTGGTAAAGCAACCTTTACTTTGGCTGCAATTCCTCATTGTTTAAGTGTGTGCAGGAAAAGTAATTCCAGAGGGTGATCTGGCTTCTTTATCCCTTTGGTGCATAAGGACTAGATATCCTAATATTTCCTGTATTACTAGTTTAATTTGCACAGTTGTTTTAATATTTAATGTTCCCCTCATTCAGTGCAAGATAAGCAGGGCAGATGGAGTAATTTGTTCAAGATCACACAGCTTATCAGGAGTGAAGACAGGGATTCAGATATCTGAGATAGTCTGGGTTTGGGGAAGTAAACACTTCTCCAGCTTTGGAACTGGCTAGGTTTACCCCGGCCCCCAAGCCCATAAGGGAGCTTCAGTGATTCCCAGAAAACTCTGCCTAGTGGCCCCGCACACGGGGAATTTATCTCCACCAAGTGGACGCTATTCCATCCTACCAATGTCTCTGGCAACATCGCCACTTACCAGTTGGGGTCATTTCACCCCCGATGGCAGGGGTACACCTAGTGCCACTGACCAAGGGGGCTCAGGGAGCGGAAGGATCGCCGGCTTCACGGCCTGCTGGAATTGCTGTCCTGGGGGCACGACGCAGCTGGGACTGCCACTCACTCATTGAGGCGTCCGGCTCGGTGGCCAGGCTCTTCTCCACACCTGGACCCTCAGAGCGGAGGCGCGCCTTAGGCAAGGCGACGAGTGTCCCCATCTTAAGGACCGGCCGAGGGCAAGCCCGGGCCGCGCAGCTGGAGAGCTGTCCTGGCGGACTCCTGGGACGTGACAGGCACGCCTCCAGAGGTCAGTCCTCCGCTATCCCAGAGTGCCTCGGATCCCGGAAGTGCTCGGCTTTCCGGAAGTGGCGGCTGGCTGATAGAGCAGTGGGTTGCTAAAGCTCTGCAACTGAAGGGTTGCAATTCTGGGACCTGGGTGGTCCACTGGCGGTCTGAGCGGGGTTTGGGTCGGGGTTCAACAGGGTGCTGAGAGGCGGAATGATGGAGGAAGAGGAACTGGAGTTCGTGGAGGAACTGGAAGCCGTGCTGCAGCTCACGCCCGAGGTGCAGCTAGCCATCGAGCAGGTGAGCGTTCCGCCCCCTCGGGAGCGGAGGCGTGCGGAGGGTGCGGCAGTTCGGGCGGAGGGAGTTGCCCGGGTGGGGCGGGGCGTGAGGAGGCTGGATTGAAAGGTGGGGGTGGGCAGGGGAAACAGGGACGTGGGTTTCTGTGTGAGGGTAAGGGAAGCATCCTTTCTAGGCCTTGATTGTGTGTTGGGCGTCTTGGTGGGTTTGGGCAAAAGAACTGTGCCCCTTGAAGGATGCACCTAGAGAAAGGGACCCTGTGAGTGACAACCTCAGATTCCGGGGGTTATGTTGCTTCCTTCATTTACCAGGTTAGTACAGCCCCTCTCATTTGTCAAACTAGCCTTGAGAGGGCCTCAGAACTGGGGGCAGAGGGAAGACAGATGTCTGAAGGGAATGGCAAGGCAGAGGTACATGTTAAAAAAATGACCCATTTGCTTTACCTAAGAGGTTGAAAATTCCTGCAGATTGGATTACGTTGGAGAATATTCCCAGGAGGCCTCTCTTCTCCTCAGAACTCTTTTTTGTTTTTTAAATATTTTTTTAGATATTGATGGATCTTTATTTTATTCATTTATTATTTATACGTGGTGCTGAGGATCGAACCCAGTGCCTCACGCATGCTAGGCAAGCGCTCTACCACTGCGCTACAGCCCCAGCCCCC
>CM053402.1:41237611-41277594 GCA_028644305.1 Xerus rutilus
AGATTGGATTACGTTGGAGAATATTCCCAGGAGGCCTCTCTTCTCCTCAGAACTCTTTTTTGTTTTTTAAATATTTTTTTAGATATTGATGGATCTTTATTTTATTCATTTATTATTTATACGTGGTGCTGAGGATCGAACCCAGTGCCTCACGCATGCTAGGCAAGCGCTCTACCACTGCGCTACAGCCCCAGCCCCCGCAGAACTCTTAAGTTGACTGTATTCTCTTTTCAAGGTTATTAAAATTTTATGAGTGATGATATTAAAAGTAGTGATTGAGGCTTTTGTACAGGGTTTTGCTCCTATAAAGGAGGGAAATCTCCCTAAAGGAATTGTCATGGAGGTATAATTTAAGAAAAGAAGGGTTATGCCTCATTTAACAGTAACTACTGGGAAGCTTTTCTAAGTAAAACATTGCTTCTACTAATAATTAAGATATTGACTATTTTTTAAATATTTTTTTAAAATATTCTCTTAGTTGTTGATGGATCTTTATTTTATTCATTTATTTTTTATATGTGGTGCTGAGAATCGAACCCAGTGCCTCAGGCATGCTAGGCAAGTGCTCTACCACTGAGCTACAGCCCCAGCCCCAGATATTGACTATTATATTAAATAATGTTTTTGTATTGTTCCATTTATAGACTTTAGGATGTATATTTATCTAGGAGTGCGTGGATTGCTCATGCCAACCACATTTGGTACATCCTGATGATACCAAACCATTGGACAAAACTTTTCCTGTCCAGGCCACCCAGCTCCACCACCCACCTCCTTTTGTTAGTAAATTACGTACATTTCAGTTGCTCTTGGATCTGTTGGCCCCTAAGGAATGAAGCAGAACACAATCAGTTGTTTGATAGGAATTTCAGAAAATTACATTTTTGCTATTTTTAAAGAATGTGAACCAGGCGGGGTGGCGCATGCCTATAACCTGAGCACTCTGGGAGGCTGAGACAGGAGGATCACGAGTTCAAAGCCAGCCTCAGCAATGGCGAGGCACTAAGCAACTCAGTGAGACCCTGTCTCTACATAAAACACAAAATAGGACTGGGGACGTGACTCAGTGGTTGAGTGCCCTTGAGTTCAATCCCCGGTACCACAAAAAGAAAGAAAGAGAGAGGGAGAGCAGGAGGAAGGAAGGAAGGAAATGTTTGAATTCTAGCGTTACTCTAATAAGCAGACTTGATGTTAAGATGAATTTAGGATTTTTTCTTACTTTAGTGGTCTAAGATTGAGTAAAATTTTGCAAACAATTATGCAGTAGCATACTTTTTTTAAAAAATATTTATTTACTTTTTTAGTTATAGGTGGACAGAATATCTTTATTTTATTTTTTTATGTGGTGCTGAGGATCGAACCCAGTGCCTCATGCATGCTAGGCAAGCACGCTACCACTGCGCCACAATCCCAGCCCCCAGTAGCATACTTTTAAAAGGTAGTAATATGTGAGAAGTTGGGAATGGTTGATAATGGAATCACACTTTGCCCAGATATTAAGCTCCAAAGTCATGCATAAAGTGAAAATTCATATATAAACATGTTACCCTTGCAATTCCTTAAATTGTCTTTGAAGTAAAATGTACAAGCATCTCTTCAATAAATCTAGTGTTATTAATTTTCTCCTCCAGCATTGGAACCAATCTCTTATTTGCTATTATCACTGGATAAAGTAGTTGAACTGGTTTAGAAGCTTCGTTATATGAAAACATATTAAAACCAAGGATAACAACCAGGAACAGTGAGAGGAATGCAGAAACTGAGGCCACTTGAAGAAATGGATAGTTCACATTTCTTGTATCATTCTCATGATGGGGCATATATTCATGGCAGGCCTAGTTCCCCACACTCCCTCTGGTAAGGGTGTATAATTGAGGTTGTGTAAATCATGCATATGATATATCTCTGCCATAAATGTATAAGAGAAATGAAAATTCTAAGCATTTAACTTTTTTTTTTTTTTTTTTTTGGTACTGGCAATTGAACCAAGGGGCAGTTCACCACTGAGATACATCCCTAGCCCTTTTTCTTTTTTTATTTTGAGACAGGGTCTTGCTAGGTTGCCTGGGCTGGCCTTCAACTTGCGATCCTTCTGCCTCAGCCCCCATGAGTTGCTTGGATTACAGGTGTGAGCCACTGTGCCCTGCGTTGTTAGGCATTGTAGATCATCTCTCTCTCTTTTTTTTTTTTCCTGTCACCTGCCTCACTTCTGCTTCTCCTGCTTCTCCTTAACATGGAAGAAGCCCTAAACTCTTCTAAAATTGTCTTCGACCTCTCTTAGGAGACATTTTGATCCTTTCACACTATATTTCTTTAGAAGGCTTCTTCTCTGAAGAGTTTGCTTCCCAGCATTAAAACTTTCTTGAACTGGTAAAATCTAGTATGCAGAAGGTCATTTAACTCCTTTTATAATCCCTCTTGTTATGTGTTCTTCAAGTTGTGACTTTTGAAAGGAGCTAGCTGTATTTCTCAGATGGTGGCTTGCTTTCTTCTGTGAACCTGAGTGCTAGTTCTCCTTTTCTTAATACTGAAGCATAAAAATTGCTGCAGTATGGGCAGGGAGAGTAGCTCAGTGGTAGAGCGCTTACCTAGCATGGATGAGGCTTTGGATTCATTCACCAGCAACACATACACACAGAGGTTGCTTCAGTGCATAGTGAATTCTATTGCAACATGATTGAGACATGGAACGTAAGTCTATTATCAAGGATTCCTTAATAATAGCCATGTCATCAGCTAGTTTAATGCCTTATCTGTGGAAATTTTCACATTTGGATATTCTGTTCATTATGTCAAGATGTTAAAACTACAGATGTTGAAAATGAAACATTTATTTTAATAGATATTGTATTGCGTTTGTATTTCTTTAATAGATATTTTATTGAGTATTTGTTGCATGTGAAGCATTTTAAAATGAAAAAATTTTTTTTAATCTTCAGGGAACTTACCATTTAATAGGAAAGAAAGAATATGTAAAACAAAGTAGAAAGATCACAGTTATTTTTAATCTCCTATTTTTTAGAATTTATTTTCTTTTTAATTGACAGATGTTGTGTGTATTTATAGTGTCCAACATAATGTTTTAATATATAACCTCCTGTTTTTATATAGGTATTTCCAAGCCAGGATCCTTTAGATCGAGCAGATTTCAATGCTGTTGAATATATCAATACCCTGTTCCCAACGGAACAAGTAAGTATAGAGTTTTAGGTTTCCTTCATTTCGGTAGTTCCTGGCTCATCCAGAGAGTCGTGATTGGTTTGTTATACTGTGTAAATCTAAGGGCCCTTAATAAACAAATGACAGTTAAATTCAAATCAAACTCTTCTGTAACCAATTGTGTTAGAGTAGAATTCATTGTTTAGAAGCATATTATTAGAAATTGTACCCTTTGGTTCTAAGACTCCTCCCTCCCCAGGTCAAATTTTGCGTTGTATTTGAAAAGTAGAAAGAATTTTTATAACATGGTAGGGAAAAGTAGAAGTAAGGCAGGCAGGATAAGCCCTGAGTCAAAAAGCAGCTTTCACTACTATTTCAAAATGTAAATTTTTAGACTTTCTGTTTTATGTCGTTTTGTTGGGTGATTTGCCTAGACTGCTGGGTTTTTCTTACAGTAGACCAAAATTAGAAACAGCAGAGCTGAGAGAAGAGCAGTTGAAGTTTTTCTTGGGTTTTCACTTATTCATTCTGCAGGTATTCAGTGGGCACCTATCATGTGTTGTCAGTCACTGTCCCAGGTACTGGGACTACAAAGATGAATAAAGCCCAGTCCCCTCTCTTGAGGTGTGCATAATCAAGTAGGGGGAGACGTTGCTATAAGAGGTATGAAAGAGTACAGCAAAGAGCAAAAGCATGATTCTTCCTAGGGAAATTAAAACCTCAGGTAACCCTCTGCCATGTCTTAAAGGATTTGTTTATTCATTCAGTAGTCAAAGTCAGCCATCATTTATTTTTGGGGGGCGAGGATTGAACTCAGGGCACTCAACCACTGAGCCACATTCCCAGCCCTGTTTTGTATTTTATTTATTTATTCATTTATTTATTTATATATTTTTTATTTTTTTATTTTTTTGGTGCTGGGGATTGAACTCAGAGGTACTTGACCACTGAGCCACATCCCCAGCCGTATTTTGTGTTTTATTTAGAGACAGGGTCTCACTGAGTTGCTTAGCACCTCACCTGAGGTGGCTTTGAACTGGTGATCCTCCTGTCTCAGCCTCCCGAGCCACTGTGCCTGGCTCAGCCATCACTTATTAAGTGACTACTAAATGCCAGGCACTGTTTTAGAAACTGGGGAGAAGTGGTAAACATGACCAGTTAGTTCCTGGTCTCATGGAGTCTAGTGTGGGGAGGAAAACAAGAAATAAATGAACCAATAAATAGATAAGAAGTAGCAGCTGGGTGTGGTGGCATACCTGTAGTCTTAACTACTTAAAGAGACTGAGACAGGAGGATGGCTTCAGCTCTAGGAATTTGGGACCAGCCTAGGCAATATAGTGAGACTCTCATCTCAAAAAAAGGAATTATCAAGTGTGATTAATGATCTGATAAAAAGCAGGTGCAATCACACCTGTATTTTCAGTGACTCAGGAAGCTGAGGCAGGAGGATCATAAGTTACAGTCTAGCCTTGGCTTCTTAGCAAGACTCTCAAAATAAAAACTATAAAAGGGCTGGGGATGTACCTCTGTGCTTGGAGCACTTGCCTAGCATGCACAAATCCCTGTGTTCGATCCCCAGTACCACAAAATAATTGATTAATTAATTTTAAGAAAAGAAAGATTAATTTTGTTTTAGTTCTATTCTTGAATGTTAGGATAAAAATAAAGCAAGAAAAAGAGTAGTTGATATAAATATGTCACAATTTAAAGGACTGAGTTTCAGTTTTTAATCTTGAAATTATCAACAGAAATTTCTTGCCATAAAAACTACCCAATTTGAAAAATAAATTACTTGTATGTGAAGATAATGGTTTTGGTTCACCCTGTCAGCCACTCCCAGCACCCTGTTCTCCTTTACCTGCCATCAGTTAAGAAGCTGGGAAAGCTAACTGTTCACCTTCACAGCCTCTATTGCAGCTGCAGGTAGCTTTGGGACATATTTGCAGAATTTCTGGAAAAATTTTGCTTCCCAATAGAAGTGATAAAAGCGGCTAAGCCATCTTTTTCCCTATTTTGAAACAAACACTGAAGTTATGGCAGAAGGTGGAGTGGTCCTTTCAAACACAAGGAAGGAAAGGTCAAGGGAACCAAAGAGATATCAGTGCTCATCATGTTGGACTACTGATCCAGTACCATCCCCTGACTATCTGTAGACATCTTATTTTGAAATAAAACCAGTTTTGTTTAAAAAAAGAAAAAGAAAAAAAAGGAAAGCAGGTGCAGTGATAGAGCATGATGGCCTGGGTAGTGGGTCCTTTGGATAAAGGATGTTCCAAAGAGCTTAAAGGGAAGCTCTCCCTGAGGCAGTTCTATTCAAGCAGAGACCTGATAAATATGAAGGAGCCAGGTTTGTGGCAATCTGGCAGAACACTATTTTGGCAGAGCGAGCAGCCAAGTAAATCTCCTAGGAATACAAGGGAAAGAAGGTCCTTCTAAACATTGGAGGCAGGAAGACCAGTTAGGAGGCAATGCAGTGGGGTCACTTGAGAGGGGCCACAAGAGCCTGAGTGGAGGTGGTGGGATGGAGAAAACAGGGCCTGAGAACTACTCAGGAGCCAGAAGTCACATGGTTTGGTGCCCGAAGGGGTGAAGGTTGAGGCTCATATAGAATCTAAAATTCATTCATTAATTTATTCATCAAAAAATACCTACTCTGCCTACCTTTATAAGAAGGAAAAAATGTAGAGAGCAAGAGTGAGTAAGACAGATGTGGTGCTTACCAACATGGAATTTATAGTCTATCCTAATAATTAATTACACAATTTGCATATTATGAGTAAATTAAGAAGTTGCAGTGACTTGTTTGTATCGTTATTATTGTTACTTGCTTTTAAAAGAGTCCTAACTTCTACAACTATAATAATAGTTAACGTTAGCTGGGCGCAGTGGCACACGCCTGTAATCCCAGTACTTTGGGAGGCTGAGACAGAAGAATTGCAAGTTCAAAGCCAACCTCAGCAACGGCAAGGCACTAAGCAACTCAGTGAGACCCTGTCTCTACATAAAACACAAAATAGGGCTGAGGATGTGGCTCAGTGGTTGAGTACCCCTGAGTTCAATCCCTGTTACCAAAAAAAAAAAAAAACCATAGTTAACATTTATTGGGTGTTTGCTGTGTGCCAGGCACCGTTGTAAGCACTTAACAATGATATAGTCTCCACATAGTTATTGTTCTCATTATTCAGAATGCCAAGGCAAGGAGTGATAAAGAGCACTAAGCTTAAAAGTACCACGAAGGAAGCCTGCTACATATGGTGAAAGCTGCCTGAAGAATCTGAAAAAGCTTTCCCTGAAGAAATAGCGTTTTAACTGAGCATTATAGGCAACTCTAAGGATTTTGAGCTTTGACTTCTAGCCTGATAGACTGAGTAGGTGTTGGTACCTTTACCCAGCATTGAGAGAAAGAGGAAGAACAGGTTTCAGTGGTAAGTAGAGTCAGAGGAGAACATGTCATGAGCTCAGTTTTGAACACATTTGGGTCATCCAGGTGGAAATATGTAGCTGCATGTTTGATTATGGAGCTCATAATCCTCATTGTTGTTAATATCTTGACATAGATTCTTTCAAATTTTCTTTTTTTTTTGTTTTTATGTTTGCTGTTCTGTTTTTCTTAAAAATACTCTATTTGACACGTAGTAATTGTACATATTTATGGGGTGCAATAATATTTCCATACATGTATACAATGTATAATGATTAGATCAAGGTGATCAGCATATCTGTTACCTTAGACATTTGTCATTTCTTTGTGTTGGAAACATTCAAAATCCTCTTAATACTATTTTGAAGTATGCAGTTAATTGTTTATTATCCTATTATGCTACAGAATATTAGAAGTTATTCTTTGAACTGAACCAGACTTTCTAATGGACATGATCATTTTTTTAAAATAAAGTTTTTAAAATGATATACTGTGTGATTGTCTTTTTGGAGATTTTACAAATAATCTTTATAGCTCAACATTTTCTGTGAAACGGGAATTTTAGGAATTAACTAGAGATGACATCATTTGGTAACAACTGGCATCAGGATAGCAATTTCAGCCACATGAATGTTTAACTTATTTCACCTTATCAAGAAGGCTGCCTCACCAAAGTATTAGATTTGAAAATTACATAGGTTCTTACTTCTTCCTGAAATGATTGTGTATGTATTTTTTTTTAAACTGTTTAAAGTAGCACATGACATTTGTTGCTCCACAGATTGTTATGTCTTGTCCAATCAGGCCTCCATGTGCATGATAATGTGTAGTGACATTTCTTAGGGTAACTCAAAGCATATGACACAGGGTTGCCTTTATTTCCCTGGTCCCAGAATTATACTTAGCAGTTCATCTACCAACCCAGATGTCCATGGACCTTAATGAAAAAATAATAGAAAGTAGCAGCCTAACTTGACATTTCTTTTAACTATTGCTAAATTGGAGCAAAAACCACTTACATACTTTATGGGCTTACAGTGTGTGTGTACTTGTTAATTATGAGTTTAAATTGTTTTAAAAGATGTCAGTATATGAAGAATAGATTTGGTGTCACTCCAAGGAAGGGGATGTATTTCTGTTGAGTGGCAAGTACTTGCCTGGAGGCTGGGTGTGGATTGGTCCTTGGACGTCTCTGTTTCATTAGGTTTGGGTCCAGGGGAAGCTCATCCTGTACTTAACAGAGTTCCCTACATGGTTCTAAAGAGTAGCCAGGTTTGGTAACAATGATCTGGAAAATTCTTTTAATCTCCTAGCAGTAAACCAAAGATAATCATCTATCATGTTTGTTGGAGGTTCGATTAAGAGAAATTAGATTAAATTTATGAAAAACTAGCATAATCTCAACATTCAGGGGAGGCTTAAGTAGGAGGATTGCTTGAGCCCAGGAGTTCAAGATCCACCTGAGCAATGTAGTGAGACCCAAAAAAGAAATGAGTCTCAAAAGAAAAGTGAAAGAAAAACTGATATAATTAAGAACTTTGAAAAACCAAGTTATAGGGAACTATTTAAAAGAACTTTTAGCCAGGCGTGGTGGCTCACACTTGTAACCCCAGCACTTTGGGAGGCTGAGACAGGAGAATCACGAGTTCAAAGCCAGCCTCAGCCACGGCGAGGTGCTAAGCAACTCAGTGAGACCCTGTCTCTACATAAAACACAAAATAGGGCTAGGGATGTGGCTCAGTGGTTGAGTGCCCCTGAGTTCAATCCCCAGTACCAAATAAATAAATAAATAAATAAATAATAATTTTTTAATAACCCCAGAATGCTCTGAATCTATATTATTAAGTGAAAAAACCCAAGGTACCAAATTACTTATCCAAATTATTTTTTTGTTTTCATTTTTTAAAAATATTTTTTCAGATATAGATGGACATAATACCTTTATTTTATTTATTTTTTATGTGGTGCTGAGGATTGAACCCAGTGTCTCACACTCACCAGGCAAGTAAGTGTTGTACCACTGAGCCACCACCCCAGCCCCTTTTTGTTTTTGTTGTTGTTTTGTGATACTGGAGATGGAACCCAGGGGCACTCTGTAACTGAGCTACATTCCTAAGCCTTTTTATTTTTTTATTTTAAAACAGGGTCTCCCTACATTACTCAGGCTAGCCTTGAACGGTTGATTTTCCTGCCTTAGCCTACTGAGTAGCTGGGATTACAGGCATGTGCCACCACATCTGGCTCAGTTTATTTTTTAAAAAGCCATATTTTTTCATAGAAGAGTAAAATGCAATATACAAAAATACTAATACTAATAGTGGTTATGCTCTTGGGAGCACAGGGTTATATTTATACATTTTCTGTAATCAGCATGGATTGTCATTTAGAAATTGAGATACTTTTCAATAAATCAAGCTTTAAAAATTTTATACAATTAAAACTGTATAACTTCATTGCAACTAAACCAGATGAATGATTCTCAGAGAGGACATACCACGTTCATCTAGGGAAGCCAGTCTGGATTCCCACCAGTTTTCCCCCAACTCCAGAAGGATTCCTGCCATAGGGAGGCAGTGAACTGATGGGAGGAAGTGTCTCATATCTGTCAGGTATTTGGGGGTGCAGAAAAAGTAGGTCAAGACCCATTGCAAGAGGTAGCATGATACAGTAAGAGAGAATGGGGACCTTCAGAATCAGACAGACTCACTGCATTTCATGTCATCCCCTCCATCTTAGAGCATCTATCCATTCACAGCTTATTTCCCAAATCAATCTTTCTTTCTTTTTTTATTGGTACTGGGATGCTTTACCACAGAGCTACGTCCCCAGCCTTCTTTTTTTTTTTTAAGACAGGACCTCTAGTGAGGTCAAGGGCCTTGCTAAATTGCTGTGGCTAGCCTCGAATTTGAAATCCTCCTGCTTCAGCCTCCTGAGTTGCTGGGATTGCCAGGGTACACAGCTCTACTTCCCAAATCTTAACATTGAAGAAGATAATGGTGTGACTTGTATGGTTGAGAGGGTTAAGGGAAATACTTTTTATAGTGTCTAGGACAGTGTTGCATAATAAACCAAGATCAAATGGTAGCACCTTTTCCCTTTTACTTCCCCGGTGGAAAAATCTGGAAAATTTGGCTAGGTGCGGTGTGCATGCCTGTGATCCCAGCAACTCGGGCGGCCAAGGCAGGATTGCAAGTTCAAAGACAGCCTCAGATTTAGCCAGACCCTCAGCAACTTAATGAGATCCTCTCGTAAAAATAAAAAAGGATTGGGGGTGCTGGAGTGTGGCCCAGTGGTAGAGCGCTTGCCTGGTGCATGTGAGGCACTGGGTTCAGTCTTCAGCACCACATGAAAATAAATAAAATGAAGGTATTGTGGCTATCTACAACTAAAAAAAAATTTTTTTTTAAAGGACTGTGAATGTACTTAGTGGTGAAGTGCCCCTTAGTTCTATCCCAGTATCAAGAAAATAAATAAAACTGTCCATCTAACAGTCAGTCAAGTATTTTGTAGTTTTAGAATGTTTCTTTCTGGTTGTTTTTTTGGGGGGAGGGCGGAGGAGAATTGAACCCAAGGGCACTTTGCTACCAAGCTATCTCCCCAGCCTCCATTTTTTATTTTGAGACAGGATATCACTAAGTTGCTGAGGCTAGCTTCAAACTTGGAATTCTCCTGCCTCAGCCTCCCTAGTCACTGGGATTACAGGTGTCTGCCACTGTGCCCAGCTTCTGTTCTTCTATGACTATATTCATGGAGTGCCTGATATTTTAGATATCTTTTCCCCTTCTTAGCCTGGTATCCAAAAGCAGTCTCCTTTGTTTCATAATCTCCTTGACCAGTGTCTCTAGGGGTGGCATAAAGATTTATGGCCTAATTTATTTAAGTTTTCTATTAATAGGTCTTTAGGTTGTTTCCAGGTCTTCACTCTTAAATGCATTTGAACAACTGACTGCATAAATATTTTTCATTATAATTCTTAGAAAAGTTGTTATGGCTTGACTAAGAGCTTCAAGTTCAAGGATTATTAAATTTAAGAAATAGTTCCTGTACCACTAACTCTGAGAAAGTAGAAAAGAAACTGGCTCAGAGCCATTGCCTCTGAGAAAGGGAACTGGGGAGTTGGGCATCACAAGGTGAGTTTAGTAGCATTGCATTTCACTATGGACCTTCTTTTACTATCTGAATTTTTGCTCATGTACATTTTTTAACAATTTTAAGTAGCATGCAAATATTTTTATGTTCATAATTAAAACCATATATTAAAACCACGAGTTACATAATTTTGATAGGATTTCCCATTTTCAGAAAAGGTATAAGAGTAGTACAGAGAATTCTTGTCTTCCCTTCACCCAGATTTCCCAAATATTAACATGTTTAAAATAAGTTTTTAAGTACCACAAAAATATTTTTCTTTTGAAAAGAATGGGCTCTAGCAGAGATAGGCCAGGAACTGTGATACCCATTTTGCATATGATGAAGTAGAAACTCAGAGAAATTTCTAATGCCCTCTAGCAAGTTAGCAGAGGTGGAGGTGTGCTGAACCCCAGGTCCTGTGATAACTTGCCAGCTGTTTACAGTTGTGGTGGTGATTGAAATTATAACCAATCCGGTTTTGAAGTGACAATCATAACAGAATCAATCGGATTAAATCCAGTTGAACTGGATTTCTCAGTTCAAGTGACTTCTCTTTGCTGAGGTTCATCCTTACCTCAGTCTGTTTTTAGAGTTCTGAAAATTCTGAGTAATGGTTGGCTCAATTAGAGGAGTGACGAGATGTGAACAATCCAGTCTGACATCTCAAAACATTTGGGACCTGTTTCTCTTACCAGAACTGCTCCTGGAAGCCTTCAGGCCTCCTACAGCCAGAAGAGGTAGCCAGGAGCAATTTATGAACACAATTCCTGCACTACCTCCAATTCCTTCTGAGGTAAAAAATATATCTGTTGAGGGTTTATGAAGTTTTTAAAACTCAGGAGTTGAAATGGTACTATAAAATTGTACCTTCTTGTTTCCACTAGGGGGCATCATTTCCTCACATTTTTTCATTTCTAAAGTCAGAAATGGTCCTTTTGTCCTTATCTTAAAGCTTTGTTATAATCACAATAGCAGTACCTTGTCAATATAGAGCAATTAAAAATACTCATAAGCAAGAAGAAAAAAAATTGGATATTCCTCCTTTTCATAGATTAAAACTATTAAATGCAGATTTCAGAGATTACAGCTGCTCTAGTATGTTACACAGCTAGTGTGTGTCCTTCCAGATTTTTTTCTAGTGAATCTCCATGCTTAAAAAATAAATTTATTTGGGTTGGGATTGTAGCTCAGTGGTAGAGTGCCTGCCTTGCATGTGTGAGGCACTGGGTTCAATCCTCAGCACCACATAAAAATAAATAAAAATACTGTGTCCATCTACAACTAAAAAAATATTAAGAGGGCTAGTACTGTAGCTCAGTGCTAGAGCACTTGTCTAACATGTGTGAGGCACTGGGTTCGATCCTCACTACCACATAAAAATAAATAAATAAAATAAAGGTATTATGTCCATCTACAACTAAAAAAAATTTTTTTTAAAAAGAAAGCATTTAATACAATATCTTCAAAGGCCTTTCTTGCTTCCTCACAGTCACTAGCCCCCTCAAAGATAACCACTATTTTGGCTTCTGACATGTGTTTTTAAATTGAATAAATGTAATCATGCAGTATATACTCTTGGTTCTGGCTTTTTTTCCCCTGCAACATTATGTTAGTAAGATTTTGGCCATGTTATTGTGTGTTGTAAGAGTTCATTTCTTTTCTTTGTTGTATTTTGTTATATGAATTTGCTACTATCCTGTATGCTAGGGGTTAGCAAACTTTCTGTAAAGGTTCGGATAGTAAATATTTTCGACTTTGTGAGCCAGGCGGTGTCTGTCAGAACTTTCCAACTCCACCATTGCAGCTCATAAGCAGCTATAGAATCAGATTGATGTGTTCCTGTGAAACATAATTTGCAAAAACTAGTTTCTGGGCTAGATTTGGCAGTAGTTGGCAAGTTCTGCTTTACTTTTCTTTTCCAGCACTGGGGATTGAAATCAGGACCTTGAATATGCTAGGCAAGTATTCTACACTGAGCTACACCCCAGCCCCTTACTTTTTTTTTTTTTTAAATATTTTTTATTAGTTGTAGATGGACACAGTATCTTTATTTTATTTATGTATTTTTATGTGGTGCTGAGGATAGAACCCAGTGCCTTACGCATGCGAGGCAAGCGCTCTACCACTGAGCCACAATCCCAGTGCCCCCCTTACTTTTTTTAAAAAAGTAAAAATGGCATCATATTGTGAGATTAAACTTTTTGAGATTTTATAAATAGATGTTATAGCTCATCATTTCCCTGTGAAATAGGAATTCCAGGAAGTGAAATAACATCTGGGCACTCTTTCTTCTTTATTTTAGTCTCTGGCAAATATAGATGAAGTTGTGAACAAAATTAGACTGAAAATAAGGTAAGTAACATCATACAGTTGTCAATTAATGAAAATGTGTTATTAATTTAATCATATTCCAAATTATACTTGTCTGTGAGAGCCCTAAAATCTCTAATTGAAAAAAATGGTTATCATTTTATCTGAATGTCCATAAAAACCCCATGGCAAGGAACTTGATTCTTCAATTATTCATTAAAAAATTAAGGAAGCTGTAACACAATTTGCTCCAAAAAAGCATAATAGTTAATAAAAATTAATTATAAGAGCTTCTCTGTAATATTTTAAATGGTTTTATTATTTATTTATTTGCAGTACTAGGGTTTGAACCCAGGGGCATTCTACCACTGAGCTACACCTCAAGCCCTTTAATTTTTCTTTTGCTTTCTTTTAAATCTTGAGACAGCGTCTTGCTAAGTTCCCAGGCTGCCATTGAACTTGTGATCCTCCTGCCTTAGCCTCTGAGTTGCTAGAATTATAAGTGTGCATCACAGCTCCTAACAGTTTTTAGTGGTTTTATTTCTCTAGTGGATTTACCTGTTTTGTATTCCCAAGGGTCAGTTATGAACCTGGGCTTACAGGTATATCCTTTGGTTACCTACTGGCTAATAATGTCAGATCTGCTTGACAAAGGGTGTGATTAACCCAAGTTGTGATTGCCCAGGTGGTCATTAGGTGTCCTTCCTGCCTAATAACCTTGTTCTGGCTTATCTGTGCCTGGGTTTACACATGGCAGGTACTTAATGTCTGTTCATTGTATAAATAGATTGATTTCATTGCCTCAAATATAGCTTTGGGTTTTGTGTCTGTTTTTTTTTTTAATTTTTTTTTTTAGTTGTTGATGGACCTTTATTTTATTCATTTATTTATACGTGGTGCTGAGGATCAAACTCAGTGCCTCACGCATGCTAGGCAGGCGCTCTACTACTGAGCTACAACTCCAGCCCCTTGTGTCTGTTTTTAACTGTTGAGGGAAAGGGTTCATCTTGAACCTAGGATATGAATTTGGAGGGGGCCGGATACCGGGCATTGAACTCAGGAGCTGTCAACCACTGAGCCACATCCCCAGCCCTATTTTATGTTTTTTTTATTTAGAGACAGGGTCACACTGAGTTGCTTAGCGCCTCACCCTTGCTGAGGCTGGCTTTGAACTTGTGATTCTCCTGTCTCAGCCTCCCAAAGTACTGAGGTTACAGGCCCCAGCCCTATTTTTATATTTTATTTAGAGACAGGGTCTTGCTGAGTTGCTTAGCGCGTCAGTTTTACTGAGGCTGGCTTTGAACTCACGATCCTCCTGCCTCAGCCTCCCAAGCCACTGGGATTAAAGCATGTGCTACCGCGCCCGGTAGGGTATGAATTTTTTCTCTATGACCTTTGGGTCTTTCTGTGCAGGCCTCTGCCCCATGCATGTGCTGTTGCATCAGTACCTTAGGAAGCACAAAGAGCTTCTTACTGTTTTGTTGGACTTCATCTGTAACAATTCTTGTAGAGACCATCAAGTTGTCCAGGTTGCATAGAAAATAGAAATTCCCTGGTGATTCAAAGATCACTTATAAACTAGGTATTTCTAGGTATTTTCTTTCTTTCCTTTTTTTTTCTTTTCTTCTTTTTTTTTTTTTTTTGGTACCAGGGATTGAACCCAAGGGTGCTTAACCACTGAACCACATCCCTACTCCTATTTTGTATTTTATTTAGAGACAAGGTCTCACTGAGTTGCTTAGGGCCTGGCTAAGTTGCTGAGACTGGCTTTGAACTTGCAATCCTCCTGCCTCAGCCTCTTGAGCCACTGGGATTACAGGCGTGCACCACCATGCCCAACCTAGGTATTTTCTACTTTCTTGCTACCATACCTTTAATGAATTCTGAAATTGATGGATACAAATTCCTCTGGTTGAAGTACCAGTCAGTGGTGCCTGTTGAATTGCAGAGGAAAGAGGGGTGGGAAGCCATCGATCTCTCTCATA
This sequence comes from Xerus rutilus, assembly GCA_028644305.1. NCBI lineage: Eukaryota > Metazoa > Chordata > Mammalia > Rodentia > Sciuridae > Xerus > Xerus rutilus. The sequence goes on from CM053402.1 coordinate 41,252,618, forward strand.
CCCATTACATTATGGGGTAAGCACAGATTTTACGTGTCACCTTGGCTATTTGACTCTTTTTTTTTTTTTTAGCTGTTTATGGGCTTTTATTTTTATTTATTTTATGTGTGGTGCTAGGGATCAAACCCAGTGCCTCATACATGCTAGGCAAGCACCCTGCCACTGAGCCACAACTCCAGCCCCTCCTTGACTCTTTTTTAAGGTCACTGAGAAAGGGATTTTGTGTGGGGTAATTTGAATTTTCTGGCTTCTTCCAGTAAAGTTACAGCAACTTTGTCATTCCTGATTTATTCCATGAAAAATAAAAAGGTTTTATTGGTTCTTTCAAGCAGCTCTGAAAAGTAAAATGGACTTGTATTTTTGTACCAGCAATTGAACCTGGGGCACTTAACCACTGAGCCATATCCCCAGCCTTTTTTTTTTTTTTTTTAATGTTTTTATTTTGAGACAGGCTCTGGCTAAGTCCTCAGGGTCTCTCTAAGTTGCTGAGGCTGGCCTTGAACTTACAATTATCCTTCCCCAGCCTCCTGAGTCACTGGGATTATAAGTGTGCACCATTGTGTCCAGTCCAAAAATTGCCATGTTTTTAAACAAAGACAGCTCATCAGTCTACACTGGGGTTGGCTTTGTACTGTTGTTGCTGCCCCTTAGGTTCAAGGTCTTGTTTTTATTTCACTTACTCTTGTTTGATGTTCTGGATAAGTAGGTGCAATTTGTAGAAGTTGATGGATAAATTAATCAACTTTTTTTCTTTTGGTTCACCTAAAATAGAGATTATTTGAGTAATTTGTATCCTTTAATTTTTTTGGTAGGAGACTAGATGACAATATTCGGACAGTTGTAAGAGGTCAGACAAATGTGGGGCAGGATGGAAGGCAAGTAAGTAACTTATTTCTCCATGTTAATTATTACTACCCTAATTTCTAGAAGACCCAACAGTCAAGTGCACAAAACATTGGTCAGTTTGCAGAGCACTTTCTTATTCTGTCCCATATACAGCAGGAAATGTGCATGACTTATACCCCTGTCCTCTGCCACATAGCAGGGGTAGGATGCCCAGACCAACCTTGAGCTCTCACTCGGTGTCCCTTGGACCAGGTCATATGTTGTCACACAGCTCTTTCAAGGCCAAGGACATGCGGGCTATAATGAGCAAATTGGTTTCCTTGTCTTTGACCTAGTGCCAGATGTCTCTGTGTTGTTTTGTGTACTATGGCTGAATAAGGTGACTGCTTTTGTCTATCAGTTAAGTTTGGGATTTTGCTATTACTTTTGTTGCTGCAAAAGATGGTAACCTGACACGGCTACGGTTCCTCATACCTACTTTTGTCAGAAGCAGGTAACTATGGATTCATTTTTTTTACAGTTCTTTTGGGATCTCAGTAAAAAGGGGTATTGAGAAGGAAGGAAGGGGAAAAGAAGGGTGTGGGGGAGGTATTCTTCAATGATTGAGGGGCCAGATGTTATTTATTAGCCATGTTCTTTTGTATCTGGATTCTGTTCTTCTGTTTAGGCATCATATTTCAGAAATTGCTGTCATAACAGAAATGCTGAGCATGCCTTTCTAGCCTTCCTCTACAGCACCTGGTCCTGCCTCTTCAATGCTAATTTGGATTGGTCAGGAGAGCACTATTATGCATAGCCTTGGTCCTGTTATCTCTTAGATTTGACATTTTTTAGTGCAACTAATTTCTGAAAATGTTTATTATGCTTGCCTAAACTCAGGGTGGGGACAGAGGAAGGGTGTAATCTTATTTAGAAATTTCCTGATCTCTGATATTTCTGTTTCCTCTGCTACTGGCTCCACAGGTGTTATGAGTCTCTTTCTTCTCCATTTTTAGTTGTATTCATCTTTGTTTTCCCACACTTCATGGCTTCCTCCCCACCTTAACAGTCGTCTTCTGTTGACCTATTTGTAAGTCATCTATCTTCTTCCTGTTATCATAATCAGTATTTCCTTGAAGACATGCTGGGTTCTTAAAACAAATCCTATTTCCTGGACTTTTTGAGGGGGGTGAGTACTGAGGATTGAACTCAGGCACACTCGACCACTGAGCCACATCTCCAGCCCCTTTTTGTGTTTTATTTTGAGACAGAGTCTCACTGAGTTGCTTAGGGCCTTTTTGCTAAGTTGCTGAGGCTGGCTTTGAACTCGAGATCCTCCTACCTTAGCCTCCCAAGCCACTGGGATTATAGGCATGTGCCAACTCGCCCAGCTTCCTGGACTTTTGTGTAGCCTTAGCCCTTATTGCTTTGTTTCTGCTTACTAAGGTAAGAAGCACTGCTTCTCTGGCAGAAGAGGCCCATGCAAACTGGGCCCTTAGAGTAATAAAGAGGAACGGGGTAGCCCACAAACACTCCATGCTAATTCATGTCGTTTGCCTCTTCAGAAATCTCAGTGCCTCTGGCTTATCAAATGAAGTAAATCCAAGTTCCTGTGCTTGGCAATCAAGACTTCTGTCTCCATTTCCAATTGTGTCTCTCCTTATATTTTATACGTACTGAAGACTTGGTGCTCTGCAAGCATAGTCTGCGCTTTCTGGGCCTATGCCTATGTACTTCTTTGTGCCTGAGATGTCTTCTCCTCTGTCTTTCATCCAATAGCTACATTTCAAAGTCTTACCCATCTAAGGGCTGGCTTAAATACTATTTCCCTTATGATATTTTCTGTTTACCTCATCTGGGTAACATCAAAGGAATCATTTAGATGTGTGTCCTGTCTGTCCCAGAATTCCCACAGCCCTCTGCTTATGCTTTGCCTTGGGCTGTGTGGTCTCCCTTGACTTACTGGTGAACACATCCTGTCCCCTTAATTAGTTTTTAAGCTTCTTGAAGGTAAGAACTGCATCTTTCTCATCTTCATATTTCAGTCCACGTAATTCACGTACAACATTTTATTCAACTGTAATGAATATTTGGTGTGTGTATGATTGTTGATTGCAAATACACAAAAGTTATTGACCATAAAAACATCATTTTAATCAGTTTTTGAGTGTTCCTTTATAGTGGTTTAAAGCTTGGTTCTTTTTTTTTTTTATTTTTTTTTTAGTTGCAGATAGACACAATGTCTTTATTTTATTGCTTTGTATGTGGTGCTGAGGATCGAACCCAGGGCCTCACACATGCGAGGCAAGCGCTCTACTACTCAACTACAATCCCAGCCTAAAGCTTGATTCTTACATGAGATTTTTTTTATTTCTTTGCCTTGTTGGGGATTGAACCCGAGACCTTATGCTCTACTGCTGAGCTACATTCCCTGCCCAGATTCATGTATGAATAGTCCCAGTTTACTACTATTTGGAATAGCACTACTGTTTAGTGTTATTCAACCTACACTTGGAATAGCTCACTAGAAACTTTTAAATACTCAGGAGAGTCACAGGTATTTAAAACTCCAGGAATGTGAAAATAAAGTGGGTGATTCATCATAACTTTTGGTGGGTTGGGCCATGTGGATATATATCTTTTTAGTTATTTACATTTTAACCTGGGGGTCACAAATTAGCCTTTTTGGGGAGTCAGGTCCAGAAGTAGGTGGGCTGCAGGAATGTCGGCACTCTCCACCTTCCCATGGTAACGGGTTACAGGTTGCTGCAGCAGAGCAGGTCGTATTTCAGAGAGCAAGAGCATATTTTCAAGAATGTTTAGATAGCATTTCAATCTGTGATGGAATTTTGTATTCGTCTCCTTAGAATCCAGACAGAGAGGAAGCCCAGAAGAAATAATTGCTTTTCCTGTCATCCCCTCCATCTGTCTTTTCCAAAAGTTTGTAATGCAAGCTGAAGTTGAGACTTTTTTTTTCCAGAGAGCTTTTGGGTCCTGTCCTTGTCAACTCCTAGGCATGAAAGCTTTACTCTCTAGCTTTGGCTGGCGAGTGTTTTGCTGAAGGGAGTCTCTATTTGACTGGCACAGACTTGGGAGAATTATGGATGTTCCAAAATATTGAGTTTTATAGGTCAAGAGGCCCCACGTTCCCTTCTTCCCTGGAACACAGGAAAGTTTGCTTTCAGAACTCGTTTCCTATGCTTCTGAGGAACACTCAGGAGGAGAGCAGCAATATGGACAAAAGGAAGTTATCCTTTCATAAATTTCATCTTCGTTGCATTCAAGTTGAACAGATATGATTTTTCAATCTGTGCAAATGAATGGAAAGTGTTTACTACATGTTTGTGGTGTCTTAAAATACATTTTTAACAGAAGAGTTTTTGAAGAGTTCTTTGTAAAAATTCCTTGGGGGCAAGAGGTATTCTAGAAATTGAAGACACAGTGAGGCCATTTCTTTAGTTCCTAACAATTTCTGAAATACCACCTTGTGTGGTTAGCACTGCGCTAAGCATTTTGGAGAATTCTTTGCTTGTTGACCACCTCCTATGTGGGCCAGTTTGAACTAGTCTTGTCTGTGACCTCTTTTAACCAGACGGTGATGCTTTTACAAAATTAATATGGCATGGAGTCCTCCCCATTTTTATCTGTTGAAATCATCAGTCCAAAGCTTTAATTAAATACCCACATGTTTGAAACTTGGTGGATAAAATTAGTCAATTCAGCAAGTACATGATTTGATATGCTATGAAATTTATGCAGTTCCCCAATAATTAAAATGGACAGTTTGAATGTAGGTGGAAAGGGAGGTGACTAGAAGAGCATGTTAGAGGAGGAAGAAGCTGCCATGTGAAATTGCAAGAGTGGCCAAACCTTGACCAATTCTCAGTATTCTCGTTGAGAATCACCAAGACAGGATCAGCCACTGGGTTTCTGTATCTTGCGTGGAGCTTGGCTACGATGGGGCTGTTTCTTTGATCAGAGCATGACTAAGGTGTGGGAGGGGAAGAGAATTATTATTGTCCTTTCTGGCTCTGCCCACTAAAATTCTGATTTGGAAAAAGCTTCAGATAATTGTAGTGCAAGCTTCCACCCAGTTTGGAAATTCTTTATATAACTTCTGTGACGTTTTGTTATCCTTCAGAGGCTTGAATCCGTTCAGTGATGGGGAGCTCACTACTTCATTGACCCACAATGACTAGGAAAGACTATTCCAGTTTTGTACAGCTTTAATTATAAGGAACTTTTTCTTAGACTGAACTGAAATAGTAAAATAGACTTCATTGTCGCTCCTCATTGATTTAATCCTGCCAGCTGGACCAGTGTAAGCCTAATCCTTTTTCCTTATTACAGCTTCTGAAATTTAAAATGGTTATTATGTTCCTTTCTTACTATTCCTTTTCTAGCCCAGCCATTCTAAGTTTCCTGAACTTTATGATGTAATTTCCAGATCCTTTATCATCCTGATGGCTTTGCTTTGGATAGGAGTTTGTCAGCTTGCCTCTTAAAATGTAGTTCTCAGGAGTAGACATACCATGGGAATGTACAGATGGACAATTTGCCTCCTTGTTCTAGACTGGGATCTTTCAAGGAATCTGTCAATTCCCTGAGATTAACTGTAGATTTTTTGTATGGATAGGCATATTTCTGGAGAGAAGACTCATTGATTTGTTTTCTCTAAGGAGTTCCAAACTTCACAGCCACTGATGTAGATACTATTCTTCCATTATCTTGGATTTGGTGAAACTTTTGGCAGCTGTATCCCACCGTGGGCTTCTGTTGACTTGGCAGTCCTCTGAAGCCCCCAGGTAAAGAGTTGCGAATGGATGCCCTCAGAGGAAAGAAGGTAACTTAAATGGCTTAAGCAGGCTGCCATACGATCCATATGCCTCCATCCATGGTGTGAATTCTCTGTCTGAAGGGGACAGCCACACGTACATTCTGACCAATCCTTGTCATGTCTGAAAGCAGACCTGGAGTTGCCAGCTCTATCAGTTTTTCTAGAGAAGCCAGAAATCCGGATTTTTATGTGCCTCTCCCAATTTTTAAATGTTGGCTTCATGTTTTTCACAAACACTGTAAAGGCCAAACAAAACACATCTGTGGGCCAACGGTTTGCAATACTGCCCCAAGTCTTTTTCATATGAACTTCATTTAAACTTTCTTCTCCTCTATTTGTGCAAGAGATTTTTTTTTTTTTTTTAATTAAGTGCCAGACTTTATGTGTCTCACCCTTGGTTTTACCTTGCTAATTTTGCTTGATTGCTCCAATCTGGTGAAGCCTTTCAGAATCTGTGATGACCTCCCCCATTTTAGCAGATTCCCAGACATGCTCTCAATGTCTTCATTTGAGTTCTAGATGAAAAGGTGAAATGAATGGGTTCAGAGCCATGTGGCATGCTGTTAGGGACTTCGTGTTCTCCTCCTCCTCATCCTCACTTTAATACAAAGTTCCACACCCAGAAAGCACGGGATTTCTACCTGTCCTCAGTTATTATTCAGAACCATGTTTCTTCATCTTTGTCTTGCTTTTCCCCAGAGAAGGCAGCTGTAATATTTTTTGCCTGCTTCACTCTTCATGGAGATATCATAAAGATTTATTAACTAAATCAGCAAAGCATGTTGCCTTCCAAGGAGAAAGTATTCTTTGCTTTTCATCATAAAACTTAGCACATCATCTCATTCAAACATTAGAACAAAAATAGCATTCTTCAAACTCTCAACTGGGTGGGTGGTGGGTCTTCAGAGCATAGTGTCATCTTCATCACGTGGGATAGGAATTCATTGTTGTCAGCTGACTTGCCAAAGGGTTTGTATTCTTACCCTCTATCACTTAAAATGTATCCTCTCATCCTCTCTTGGGAAGAAAATGAAGCCCATTGACAGATAAAAATTAAAGAAAATAGAGGCATTAGTCTTAAAGCACCATAGTTTGGTGGGGGAAAAAAGAGAAAGGATTGCCACTTACTTTTTCCTCCTAGAACATACTATCTTGAAAATGATTGGGTTTTTAAAGCCTAAGTTCACATTTTCCCATTTAGTGGTTGAAAATGACCAGACATTTTTTTGGTTGGTTGGTTCTTATTTTCTTTTCTGGGGTGGGAGAGGATAAGCAACCGGGCTTCCCTGTTTTGCCCAGGCTGGCCTTGAATTCCTGGTCTCAAGTGATCCTCTTGCTTTAGCCTCCAGAGTAGCCGGGACTATAGGTGTGCATCACCACACCCAGCTTCTTTCTTTCTTTTTTTCTTGTCTCTTTTTCTCTTTTTTTTTTCCTCTTCCTTCTCCTCCCTTTCCCTTTTCCACTCCCCCTCTTCCTCCTATTCTACCCCTTACCTTCAGACAACACTAAACTTCAGCAGTTTAGAAATTACTAAGGTCTGGGCATGACCTGGGAGCGCAGAGAGCACTGGGGTAGGTGGGGCAAACCTGGAGTCAGCTCAGCTCAGCCTTCTGCAGGAGCAGTGCCCCTGGTTTTGATTGGGCCTTATCACCATTCCCTATCCAGGATTTCTTCGGTCTGGTGCAGAGGTCTTTATATGACAGGTTGAATCCAAGTGAAGGTTTTGTTTTGTCCACTTCTATAGCACTACTCACTGTAGTTGAGGTAAGGACTGGTAAAATATGTACTCACTGTTTGGCACTGTCGTGTGACTGGGTTCAGTCTGGCCACCATGCTTCATCCTGTTATTCCACGTGAGCCTTGATGGCCGTTTTGGCAGACACACATCTGCTGCCTGTTTGGAACTCTTTACTACTTGTCTTCTAAAATTCCGCACTTTTAGACAACCTATAAAAAATCCACTTATCTTCTCTCTCTTCCATACACAATGAAGGATTGAACGTTTTATTTAAATTCTCAAAGGATTGGGATGATTGGATATTGTTACTAATGTAACATCGGATGGATGCCTGGTCAAGTGAAAAAACTTGCACTTTGAATTTGAATTTGGGCTCTTCTCTTTTCCGTCTATGTTACCTTAGATAAGTGACTTAACTTCTCTGAGCCTCAGATTCTTCACCTGTACCATGGAGGTAATAATACCTACTCCAAGGTGGTGGGAATTAGAGTTATTACACTTTAGACACCAGGCATAATGTCAAGCTCACTCATACTTAGTAAATAGCAGTAATATTGCTGCTGCTACTGCTGGTTATGATGTAAGCCATTAGAATTCTGTGTTCCCAAATTTGTGCATCCAGGCATTTGTCAACTCCCTTTGACTTTTCTACCAGCTGCTCTCCTTTGCATGCTGACTGCCCTGCTTTCAAGCACCTCCAGGTTTCCATGTTCCCACTAATTAGAGCCTCTTTATTGCCTCAGTATGCTGTCCTCTGAGAATGAAAACATGTTCTGTGATTATATTTACAACTTCCATTTACTGAATCAATTTTAGTAAGTGTAGATTCTTGAAAATAATTTCACTCCAATGTTTAAGTTTAGTTATCCTTTCTAAATCTCTGCTTATGTTTTCTTTGCATTCATAATGTATTTCCTCTCCATCCCTTAGATTGAACTAGACAATTTCTTTAGGCCTTTTTGAGAGACTTAGATTTATTTATCAAGGCTATTCTTTTCCTCTTTCTATTTGTTACTTTATACCTTTATCCTTAATACTTCTTTCTTCCCTATCTTCTTTGAGTTTCTTTTAATACTTTATTATGTTATTTGAAAATAGGAGCACTAAAAGGTGAAGACTTATTTCTGAAGTCTTTGGCTATTCTGCATCTTAAAATTTGGGGCTGTGATTATGACTGCCTTGGGGATGAAGTGCTGGGTGCTTACGTGTGCCTGCCATGCACCTCTGTGGTATTTGTACCTCTACCTTACCACTTCTAGGGGCAAGGCTCAGTGGGTGGAGATGACTGGTGTCACTGGAGAAAAAATTGATTTTTTATTGTTATTTTTAAAATAGTCTTTGAATATAGTTTTAATTTCACCTAAGAACTTTTTATTCAATTTTATTTACTAAACATGGCATTTTTTTGCATATTTGTTTACTAAATGTAGCTTATTTTTTCCCCTGGATGCACAAAATTGGTAACACATTTTTAATAGCTTTATTGAGATATAACTCACAGTATAATCTGCATCTGTTTTAAGTATATTATTCAATGTCTTGTTATACAACATTATTAAATTTTTAAAAATTGCATGAAGTATATACAGCATAAAATTTACCATTTTAACCATCTTTAAGTATACAGTGGCATTAATTACATTCATGATATTGGGTAGTTGTCACTGCTTCTATTTCTGAAATTTTTATCATCCCAGACAGAAACACTGTAACCATTAAGCAACAGCTCCTCCAGCTTCCTGTAACCTCTAATTTACCTTTTATCCCTATGAATCAGGCCTGTTCTTCTAGATACTTTATATAAATGGAGTCCAGCAATATGTGACCTTTTGTTTCTAGCATCCTCCTCTTATTATGTCTTCAAGGTTCATCCATGTTGTAGTGTATATCAGAAGGTCATTTATTTTTATGACTGCAGAATGTTTTGTTGTTTGGATTAATGCATTTCATTTTTCCATCCTTGTGTTCATGGACTTGTGGGTTTCCACCTTTTGGTTGTTGTGAACAACATTGGTTACAAATGTATTGGAGTCTCTACTTTCAGTTTTTTTCACTGAATACCTAGACATGTAATTGCTGGATCATATGGTAACTTTCAGTCATTTTAATATTTAATCTCCTGTGGCTCAGGCCTGTAATCCCGGTGGCTCAGAAGGCTGAGGCAGGAGAATCGCGAGTTTGAAGCCAGCTTCAGCAATTTAGCAAGTCCCTAAGCAACTCAGCAAGACCCTGTCCCTAAATAAAATATTTTTAAAAAGGGGGCTGAGGATGTGGCTCATTGGTAAAGTGCCCCTGGGTTCAATCCCTGGTACCAGACAACAAGAACAACATCAAAAAAAAAAAAAGAAAGAAAAAGAAAAAAATCAAAGAAAAAAAATTTTTTAAAAAATGTAATCTCTTTGGAAATATTGTTTCTGTATTTTTTGAGCTTAAATAAGTTTATCTTTTTGAGTAGATACAGAATGCCTTCACATAAGCCTGCTTCCTATTTTGTCTTTGTTTAATCCATACAGACTATGTATTTCAGATAAGCTATAGAATTTTTAACTTCAGTGTTTGGTGCCTATTAACAGAGATACTCTCCCCACACCGAATAAAGCTACTCTGAAATTTTCTTTTATTTAGTGGACAAGCCCAGCAGTTGGACTATTTCCTTCCTGTCCTTAGAAACGTAAGTCCCAATTGTCTGTAACAGGATTATTGAAAATACTTTTAGGAAAATAGTATGCCAAGAAGGAACACTGAAGTTTATTATTCTTCTGAGCCATCTCCATATAAATTGGTCCTCGTTAGGAGCCAGGAAAGGAAGGTCAAGCATAATTTTTGCCATCTCCTTGTTTCCATGTTAATGGTAGTCACAAGTTTTAACTGGAGTCTCAGCATCTAAAGAGGAAAATGCCATTTATCACTACTGTAACCACTCTGGCTGTTACCCAGGTCACTCTTGCTTTTGATTGCTGGGAGTTAGAGATGCATTAGAAAAATTGCAGTATTTCTGCTGTCAGGGCAAAGCTTTCCTGTGTTTCAGGTCCTTGACACAAGAAGTCATTCAGATATGTTAGAACAGTGGATGGGAATTTGAAATTCTATCTTTCATGTAAGAGGTTGGCCTCCCTTTTCCTCTTCCCTCTTTTACCCATGGAAATATAGTATTTTAAACTGCATGAATTCAGTACTGTGGTTGTTCTGTCAGCATTTCCATTAATAACTCCCTCTTTTCAGGACTCTGTAATAAAGCTATAAAATTTCCTTTGCTCTAATTGGACTCCCAGGTCTCTACTGGAAGGAGATTAATTTTGCAAAACCAGGGATAATGCTTTTTTAGTCTGTTTTGGTTTGGTGTTTTGTAGTCATGTAGATTAAATCTTTAAATTGCACAAGAAGCTTATCATCTTCCATATAGTATTGGATCACATGCCAAGATTCTGATTTCTATTTCCCTGTTGTATTGTTGACTCTGAACAGATGCTGAGTTCATCTCTAGATATCATAATACCTAGAATATGGATGTTAGGCAAAATATATTAGTGTCATTTTCATAACAGCTCACAATTAGAAGGGAGACATTTCTTCTGCAGCTGTTTTTAATGACAAATAAATTTGATGATCCAGCATTGTCTTTTGTAAAGTGTAAGAGGTGAATTGGGTAGTGTTTAATCCAAATCAGACCTAATTACTTATCATTGTCTCCTTATTATACTTGAACTTTGTTCCCATTCACATAAAAGGATAGCTTACAGTTATTCCTGTGATAACATCATTATAATTTAGGCCAAGTACTGCTTCTGTTAAGAAATCTATACTTTTTATTTCATTGAATACTTAGAGATTCCAATCTTAGGTGATTCTGGTAACTAAATCAGTATCTCATGCACAGGTTCCAGTACCACTTGATAGCCCTGGAGTTTCCCAGATCTCTAGAATTAAGAATGTACAGTTGTAAGGCTAATATGTCTCCTATTGTTGTAGTTGTTTTGCCACACTGAGGATTGAACCCAGGGACGTTCCACCACTGAGCTACACCCCAGCCTTTTAAATTTTGTTTTGTGACAGTGTCTTGTTAAGTTGCTGAGGCTGTTCCTCAAACTTGTGATCCTCCTGCTTCAGCTTCCCGAGTCTCTGGGGTTACAGATGTGTGCCACTGCACCTGGCTAAGGCTAATAGGTTTTCTTGTGATTGATTCACTATAAGCAAAGATACGCTTTGAGTTGTTTTTGCAGAACATACATTTTGAGTTATTTGTCCAGCCTATAATGTTTTATTATACTGCATTTATACTAATGTATAAATGTTTACCTTGCATTCTTCTCCCAGTATCGTTACATATTTATTTGGTTTGATCCCTATGAAAATGTAAATTAGGCCATGTAGATGTTATTCTCCCCATGTTGGAGATGAAAAAATAGGCTCGGATAGTATGTTCTGTGACTTGCCCAAAGTCACACACAGTGACACGTCACAGGTTTTCTGATTCTTCCAGTATGCCACGTACTTGTCCACACCAAAATCTCTTTTTAGACAGTGACCAACATTTATAATCAGATTTGAGAGCCACTTTTTCTCATTGTAGAACCTGAAAAATTAACTGGTTCACGAGGGAATCCAAACAATGGCAGTGACCGTGGCCTTACTCACTAGCTGGGTTTCTGTCAGCATAATGAAGAAACCAGGCTGAGAAAAGCATCCAAGGGTGAAAAGAAAACTGTGTCCACTGGATGCTTGTGGTTCTGCAAATACAAGAACCATTGAGATCCTGAAGAGAATAAGTGAAATAGGAAGAGATTGAACCCTTCAGAGAAAACCCCAAGGGGATCCCATAGCCAACAGGACATTGTTACAGAAAGTATCTCTAAAAATTAGCTGAGGAACATTCAGATATCACCACAAAAGGGTGTTTTCTCCTGAGTGAAGACCCATAATAAAGATGAGAGTAAGTGACTAAAATTAGAAGTAATAGTAAGATATGGGAAATTAGAATGAAGTAAGTAACCTCAAACTTGGCAGTTGGGAGGCTTAGCCATTTGTGGGAAGTAGTCCTTTGTTAAACTTGGACAAGTTGTTCCTTTAAATGTGCCCCACTTCCCCGTATTGGATTTCTGTACCTTTTATTCAGCAAAAGCAGCTGAGCCTTTGCTTAAATATTTCCTCCTCTTTTGCCATGTGGAATTGCTGCTTTAAACGCTCTCCTCCTCCAGGGTTACATTTCATCAGGGGAGCTGTGCACGAATGCCTCCACCACTCCCAGCTATTTCAAGGCGAGCATGTTTTAGCTATGGGTGATAACAGATATAAGCAGAACTTTAAAATGTAAATGTTTAGTCTTGTTTGGGCATGGCTGAATGTGTGTCCTAGCCTTGTCTTGAGATTTTAACTTTTGGCTTATCTCCTAAAAACAATAAAAAATGAGCTTCTTGGTTCACATTTTCAGTGGATGTGGTTTACAGAAATCATAAATAAAAGTAACTTATGTGGAACAGAGCATTTTAACAAATAAGGTGAGAATTACTCCCTTTGCTCCTTACATTCTTTTGGTTCACAAACTTGGAAAGAAATCTGTGCTTTAAATAAAGCTCCTTTATACCCAAAGTTTCTGAATGAGCTATGGAAGAATTACTGTTAACACCAGTGATTCTCCTCTGATAGGCACCCATCTGGCATCTGACCAGGGTTGCCAGACCTAGGAAGAGCCTGGTGTGTTCTAGGATGCAGGGAAGCATGGTGTTATACACGGGCTGCCATCCGTGGCTGTGAGAATCCTTTAGCCTCTACTACTGTTTGGCATCATTGTGGGAATGGGCTGCATTGATACTATTACTGCTCCAGCTACAGATGCCCTGTTTCCATAGCAACAGCTCACAATGGTGCCAGGGTGGCTAGCAGCATCAGAAGGGACTTTTCATAAAAAGAAGTTACTTAGCCCTAGGTGTCTACCTTCAGTGAATGCCACCAGGGCCTCTGTTTAAGGCTCATCAGATGTGGTATCCCTCATCAGTCTTTCTGCTCCCTTGATGATTCTCTTGGCTTACCAAAGGATGCTGAATAATTCTTAATTCATCTCTCTTTGTGTCATTCTCATCTAACAGTTACTTATATTTCTTACATGTTTCCTTACAAGTTCTTTAAAGAGAGGCCCCCACGTAGCAGACTTATTCTTCAGTATCTAGCATAAGCATACTTTACTAGGCATTCACTCTTTTTTTTTTTTAATTTTTCAATATTATTTTAGATGTTGATGGGCCTTAATTTTATTCATTTATTTATATGCGGTGCTGGGAATCAAACCCAGTGCTTCACACATGCTAGGCAAGTGCTCTACCACTGAGCCACATCTCCAGCCCCGGCATTCACTCTTTATTGAGGGAATGAGCAAAAGATTTAAACTTTTTCTGGAGCGTTGATTTTCAACATGGTTTGAAGATGCCATTCTCCTGATCTGTGAGTCATTCTTCTAAATATGCCTGCAGATACTGAACTTTACCAGCTTATTTATAAAGCTCATTTATAAAAAGATGGGTCAATACCCTTTGAATCTTAGAGGTGTGGTCTCATGTGAAATATAACATTCTATGTGAGAGATTTGGTAATAATATTAATCATTGCCATTTAGTGAGTTCCTCTTGTGAGCATTTGCTTTACCAGGATTCTCTTGGTTACAAGGACAAAATCCCAACTTAAATGTTCTAAGCAGTTGGGTGCAGTGGCACATGTCTATAATCTCAGTAGATTGGGAGGCTGAGATAGGAGGATCACAAGTTCAAGGCCAGCCTTAGGAACTCAGTGAAGCCCTAAGCAACTTAGTGAGACCCTATCTCAGAATAAAAAACAAAGCACTGGGGATTTGGCTCAGTGGTAAAGTGCCCCCGGATTAAATCTCCAGTACAATAAATAAATAAATATCCTGCAAAAAGAAGGATTATTTGGAAAGCTCCTATTGTGTCTTGATTTGAAGGAAATTGAACAGATTAGCTATGGGAAGAGGAGTGTCTCAACTGAACTTGTTAAGCAGCTGCAGCCCAAGAATGAAGCAGTACTCCATATTAGCTATGCCTGCATCTCTTCATATGCTGCATCTCTCCCTGGAGACTAGCTTCCTCTCATTCCTGGGGAACCTTATTGCTGTCTAACTCAATCTCACATCTTGGGGTTTCTACCACCAGAAAGATGAACCCTCTTTCCCAGTTCCAGTTCTGGAAATACCACAGGAAAACTCTGATTGGCCCACCTTGAGCCTCATCTGCCCTTTGGACAGTGGACTCTATAAGAACATGATAGAAAAGATTGGCAGGGGGAGGGAAGAGTACTAGGCCAACAATTTTAAAGGTGTTCACTCCCTAACCCTGTGTTCCTTCCTTAAAAAATGTCTTTGAGGTAGGTGATGTTATTTCTGTTCTAGAAATTACGAAACTGTCCCTCTTGAGGGTTAGTGGCTTGACAGAGCTCATACTATTCAATGGCAAGGCCAGCCTCAAATCCCAATGTGCTGGCTCAAAAGCTCTTGCTTTTAACTAATACAATGTGTTGTTTTTCATGCAATAAATAGAAAAGAAAGGAACCAGCAGATAGATAGGAAGGTGGAACATAGAAATGATCACAGAGTGGTGGAAATTTTTAAATTTTCTTTTAGCATCTGGATTTAGCATCTATTTTTTAAAAGAACAGTCTAAAGCCATACCATTTCCTCTGAAAATGAACAATCTTTCCTTCTTCCTGTAGTGGCAACAAATAACATCTCAGTTTAAGATCTCTGAAAGACTGCCTGCAGACTGACAGGATAAAGGCAATATTATTCTCTGATAGAGCAAACTGCAAAATTAGATGCATTTTAAGGCCAGAAGCAATGGTGATTTCTTAAAGCATTTCCATTGGTTTAGAGCCCCTCTTTGTACACAGGTGGTTAACAACAGGTCTTCAATAAACAAATAAATAAATAAAGTGGGCAGGGGAAAAGAAAGCAGTAGAGCCTGTGCCAGATCCCATACTGCTTATCTTCTGTGAGCGTGATCTTGTGTGACTTTGGGAGCCTGTTCAGAGTCTCCTTCAGAAGATAAGGAAAATTAAGAGTAACGGTTACACTTAATGATGCAAAGAAAAAAAAGCTATTGTAATTTGGTTTGCTGAGTCTTGGAGGCTAGCTCGGCGGGTTGCTTTTTGCCTCCTGATTATAGACTTTGAGTTACCAGAGAGGGCCACTATAGAAAGTGCTGCCTAATAACACCCTCAGATGCTGGCTGCAGCTATGCTTTGGTGCACAATTCAGAGACTCCAGGTAGAGGAAGAAACTCAGAGTAGATTGAAAGCAGACATTTTGGGGCAGTTAGTTCTGTTTTTAGTCTACATCTAGTTTGGAATAGAAAAGTAGCTACATTTTATTTTAAAGAGTGTCTAGGGATGATGCCAGAATCAGTCTTTCAGCACGTTTTCTGATTACCCAGGTAGTAAAAGTATTTTAGTATTTTTTAAAAATAAAATCCTTTTAAGGTTCTTGTGATTCTTCCGATTACAAAATGCTCTTCTCTCTGTGTTATTATTAGAGATTAGATATCAAATAGTAGGGCGTATATGAGAATGGACTTTCTGGATAGAGTGAATACTTCAGAGGAACCTTTTTGACTCTGGAAAATGGATTATATTAAATTTCAGCAACTTTAGTACATTATTATAAAAAGCGAAAGTATTCCAGCCTGAAAAAAAAATCTGGCAGACCGTTTATCTTTCTTGAAGACTATGAAACATAAGATTGTGTGAGTCTTATTTGTTTGCTGGAGGAAAAAAGTGCTACATTCGGTGGAGACAGTTCTGGGAGGATGCCAGATTGAGAATAAGGGCAGAATAGAGATAGAACTCCTTCCCTGAGGAAGGATGGTATGCCCTTGTTTAGACTTAGATTTAAGTATAGACCTTAGCCCTTTGTGCTTTCCTGGATAAATGTCATTCTAGGGTGTTTGGCTATATCAGCATGTCACTATAACATGACATGACCTGCAGCATCACAGAATTTTATGCCAGCCGTGTCCGAGAAGGTCAGTCTTTTCTAGAGGTCATTTGCCTGCAAGACCTCTGTGGTACTTTTTCATATAACCCAACAGTTTTTAGAAGCGTTCCGTGGATTTAGAATTTACTGACCCCTTTGCAGCATCTAGGGCATTAGATACCATATTAGCCAAATAGATAATACCAGTAGAAAGTGTGATGCTGTAGCCGGGCGCGGTGGTGCACGCCTGTAATCCCAGCACTCAGGGAGGCTGAGACAGGAGAATCGCGAGTTCAAAGCCAGCCTCAGCAACTGTGAGGCGCTAAGCAGCTCAGTGAGACCCTGTCTCTACATAAAACACAAAATAGGGCTGGGGATGTGGCTCAGTCATCGAGTGCCCCTGAGTTCAATCTCCAGTAACCCCCCAAAAAAGTGTGATGCTGTGATTTTGAACTACTGCTTGTAATTGCGCCTGAAGTTAGAGGGAATGATGGGTGTCAGCCTACTTCGTACAGAACAGTAATCTCAGCATTGCCACTTGTATGGTTGGCTCATTTTGTTTTCCTTTTAGTTCTAAAGATTGAACCTAGGGCCTTGTACATGCTAGGCAAGCACTCTACCACTGAACTACACTCCCAGTTCTTTTTTTTTTTTTAAATATTTATTTTTTAGTTGTAGGTGGACACAATAGCTTTATTTTATTTTTATATGGTGCTGAGGATCAAACCCAGTGCCTCCCGCGTGCTCACGCTACCACTGTGCCATAACCCCAGCCCCCACTCCCAGTTCTTTGAAAAATGTATTCTGAAACAGATTCTCACTAAATTGACCAGTCTGGCCTCCAACTTGCAATCTTCCTGCCTCAGCCTCCTGAGTGGCTGAGATAATAGGCATGCAGCACCATGCCTGGCGGTATTTTTAATCCATTGGCAAAACTTTGTGGAATTCCAGCTGTGTTGTAGCTTTGGCTGATGCTGTAGGTACGGTGACCAGATAGCGTAATACCACTATCACTTTTGACAGGGAAAGGGAGTTGTTAATAACCATACTGAGTCAGTAGTCATCCACTGTGACTATCCTGGCTAAACCAGAATGGATGAGTACTTTAACTATAGGGCACATTAGAAAGCCATTCATGTCCTTGGTGTACACTCTAAAAGATTATATAACTGTGTAAGTCAGCTAATCCTTACACTTTAGACAATGCAAGAACATTATTAAAAAGTCCTTCTAAAATTATTCTATTGTACTTCCTGCAATGAGTTTCTCTTCTACTTATTTATATAACAGACATTTACAGGCATCTCTTATCTTTAAAAATTACTCCGTTTAGGGCTGGGATATGGCTCAGTGGTAGAGTACTTGCCTAGCATGAGCAAGGCCCTAGGTTCAGTCCCCAGTACTGAAAAAAAAAAGTTCCTTCACACCATCTATTACCTCATTTTCTTGCAAAAACTTGTTAAAAAAATAGTAAATACTAGGCATCAGCAAACTTTTTCTCTTAAGGACCATATAGTAAATGTTTTAGTTTTTGTGGACCGTACCATCCTTACTGTCATTATAGGGTGAAAGGTAGGCATAGATAATACCTGAATGAATTAATTAGGCCATTTCCCCCCCAAAAACCATGATTTACAAAAGCAGATAGCAGGCTGGATTTGGCCTGTGGTTCATCCGTTGCTGGCCCCTGCTCTGTATCAATCATGTTACTATCCACTTCCATCCTCCTGCACTGGATGAAGCTGCTGTTGTCAAGGTCGTCAGCAAGCAGCTTCCTTGTTGAGTTCAGTGGCAATTCTCTATCTTAATCTTACATGAATTTTCCACAACATAAGACATGATCACTCTTTTCCTCTTTAAACACTTTTGTTTGGCTTCTGTGACCTCATTGTCCTTGATTTTCTCTCAGGTTGCTCATGATTTTTCTCTTGGATCTTTGTTCCCTTCTTTTCTTTTTGACTTTCCGGTATTAATGCCTGAGGGCTCAGTCCCTGGCCTTCTCGTCTTGTCTTCTCTTCCCTTCCCTAGTATGTGGGATACATTCAGTATATACTTGTTGGATGAGTGAAGGAGTGAACGAAATGCTGCCTGGTGTGGCTGGCATTCTAGCTGCCAAGGGACTTAGAACAGTGGTTCAGCTGTAGGTCACCCTCAGTCATGGGACAGTGCAGTGCATATGTTCTACAGGTATGTAGAATTCCCCTCCTGTTGCTGTCTCTACTCACAAAAGATACTGTGTGTGGGTTGTCATAGTTTTAATGTGTAACATACATATTTATAGGTTTTTATTTGCATAGACACATTTGGCTCACTGTTCAGGTGTACCTCTCTGATTTCATTTCATTGGTTTTTCAAGTGCAACACTGTAGACATCTTCAAAGTTTGCTACAATACTGGAGCCCCCATACACAGTGCTGATTTCTTTGAAGACACAGTCTCTTGGAACTTTCTAAATCCAGAGCCCTCCCTCCCCCTAACTTAGAGCCACCTCTGTCTCTACAGGTTTTGAAGGTTACTGTGTGTGCGTGCGTACACACACACACACACACACACACACACACACACACACGTGCTTGTTCTGTTTATTTGTTGTCATCAATAGCATGCATAGTAATCATCAACATAGAGCAAAATGGCTTAGTTTTTAAATTAAAACTTTATGATGCAGATTGGTAAGACGCCCGAGTATTTGCCTATATGTAAATGCTAGACTCTAAATTTCACTACTATTTTGGTACAGTAAAATTGTCAGCATATGCACAGTGAATCAGATAGCTTACAGTAATTTCTTTTTGAGGCTGGAATTGATTTTGGTGTAGTGACTGGTGCTGTCTTGCATTGCTTCTTGTTTTCCACTCATTTCTCTCACTCTAGGCACTTGAAGAGGCCCAGAAAGCTATTCAGCAACTGTTTGGCAAAATCAAAGATATCAAAGACAAAGCAGAAAAATCGGAGCAAATGGTGAGTCTAGGTTTCTTCCTAACTTTTTTGAATCCACAGAGGAAGTTAGCTTCTCTCCCAGTCATGGTAATTAATGGGCTTTTTCTCCCACTTCCTGCCAGCCAGTCATCCACCTCTCTCAGGCAAGTCCCTGTGAGTGCATTCTGGCTGACTCAAGGGGAGCTGCTAGACAAGGGTGACTCACTGTCCCTGCTGCACTACATTTTCAGTCCCATATTTAAATAGGAAAAGCGTTTTTCTTTTCCCAAAATAGTTTCCTTGTCATTTTGGATGTTTTTCTCTAGCATTTGTTTATATCACATATTTCTCAATCAAGATACATCATATGTAACTTGGTAGCACACTAAAACTGGTCCTGGGTCTGGGAGATGGGGTGTACCCTTCCCAGTGTACATATATATGGTTTTGATTAAGTTCTTGTTCCTCAAATTTGTGGTCCCTGGGATGTACTCAGAAGGCCACTCTGCTGACCAGAGATCTGGCAGTCACTCACTGGTACTCCATGGAGACACTGAGATGCACTAGCTCCTGGATTGAAATTTTAAGTAATATGATGCATCTGAATTTCAGTTTCTTCAACCATAAAATACTAATGACAGCATTTATGTCACAGGGTTGTTGTGAGAATTAAATTTATGAAAAGGATTGACTAGAGTACTAGGGATTTGGATTTATGGTTCTTTCCCAAGAATGAACTGCACTAAGCACCAATTAGGGGCTGTTGAAGTGTGATTATTAGGTGACATGTCAGATGCAACTTTTGCTAGAGTTTATTGTATTCACATTTTTTGCTCATTAGTCATCTAATGATTCTAATTTGCTGTTTTGGATTATACTTCCTCTTCTAGACTGGGAATGCAGTGACATGTCATTCAAGTAAGCTGCAACTGAAGTTATTAGATGTTTTATTTTAAAGCAGTTTGTTTCCCAAAAAGTGCTTTGCTAAAGGGAAGAAGAGGAAGGAATGAAGAGAGAACTGGTATTTGTTGAGTTCTTTTAATGTACCAAGATGGTACCGCTTCCTTTTTTGGTACCAGGGATGGAACCCAGGGGCACTTAACCACTGAGCCAAGTCCCCAACCCCTATTTGTATTTTATTTAGAAACAGGGTCTTGTTAAGTTGCTTAGGGTTTCACCAGGTTGCTGAGGCTGGCTTTGAACTCACAATCCTCCTGCCTCAGCCTCCTGAGCCACTGGGATTACAGGTTGCGCCACGGTGCCTGGCATGCCACTTCCTTTTTACAAGCAATCTAACTTAACCCTTCTGATGATCTTATGGACTAGGTTTCATTATCAGTATTATTTTGATGATTACCCATTTTATAGAGCAGAAAACCTAGACTTGGTAAGGCTAAGAAACTTTGCCTATGACACAGAGTTGATAAGTGGTAGAGCTGAGATTCAGCCGTAGATCTGTCTAATTCCAAAACCTAGCATATCATGTTTGGATGCCCATGGGTAACAATCAAGGTAAACTAACTATGGGTAATCTGTTTTGCACAATCATCTCATGTAAGTTTGACCTGAGCACCCCTTGCTGCACTGATGAGGGTTTTGTTTAGGGAATAACAAGTAATTCAGTGTCTAAAGCAGCACAGGACATATGATGTAAGTAAGGGAGACCCTGGGAATGCAGAGACTGGCCAGCTCTGGTGAGAGCAGTGAGAAAGGAAGGGATAGATTCCTAAGATTAGGCGGAGGAAGAATATTCAAGATTTAATGGTTAATGAATGGTGCAGAGATTGAGAAGGGACACTGATAACTATGACTTTAAACACAGTTTAAACATACTTTATTGACTTTATTCAAGAGGACATATGCTGGACTTGGCTTCTGCACCCTATAAGCTCTTTGGGTCATTCTGTTGAGGGTGACAAAATTCATTTCTTTTCACCACTGAGGGTTTTGTAACCCTGGATAAAGTCTGAAGAAATGCCAGATTAAACTTAAAGGGGCAGATTAGAAATTATTTTGAATTTGAATTGTGAAGATGTTTGTGATTTCTCCAGGGCTAACTAGAGTTTCTGCCTTGCTTCATGTGCATCATTTTCTTGTGGAGCTGCTCACAGAAGTGTTGACAACTTTCTTAACATTCCTCCTTTCTCTTCTGTTGTTTTTCAATATTTAGGTCAAAGAAATCACCCGTGATATCAAACAGTTAGATCATGCCAAACGCCACCTGACCACCTCAATCACGACGCTAAACCACCTGCACATGTTGGCAGGTGGTGTGGATTCCCTCGAGTAAGCAATGCAGACTTTCTCTTTGGGGCCCACAAGAAACCCATCGCATAAAGAAAATGGCTTCATAGGTTTATTCTCTTCCCATCAGGAAAGGCTCACTGTCCTGCCCTACTCTCTGCCCTAAGTGTGAAGTCACCATTTTTTGCTTCTGTTGTTCAAAATTTTACAAAAATGTGAGGTGCAGGTGAATCTGAGGGGGACTCAGAAAGCACATGAGAATGATTCCAAGAATAGGGTTCATTCACATGAGGTGGAGCTATACCATTATGGCAGGCAAGGTGATTCATGTCCAGAATCACTCCCAACAGCCTCTGCTTTGGAAAGTTTTCCTGCTGGTATTGGCTGAGTTGCCCCATCTGTAACCTGAGACCTTTGGAAGCAGATCTTTGATGTATCATTCAACCCATTTTTTTTTTTAAAGATGGGGTCTCACTGTGTTGCCCAGGTTGGTCTTAAACTCGTTGGCTCAAGTGATCTTCCTGCTTCAGCCTCCCAAGTATCTGAGGCTCACTTTTTATTTTTCCAAAAATAATAGCTTTTTGTTTGGCTTATAGAGGGAATGATACATGAGTACATTAAAAATAGCATTAAAAGTGAGAACTGGTTGTTTACTGCAAAGGGAACAATACAAAGCCTCCTTCACTAGCATTTGTTTACTTCTATGGTCTGTATTGGGCTGAGAACTCCTCTTATCCCAGCCTCAGTGTAATTTGACAAAGGACAAAGAAAGAGCCTCTTATTAGAAATGTCGATACAGTATCCAAGATCTTGGGATGGTGGGAACGAGGGAATGCATGGAAGGAAAAAGAGGAAGAGAGAGCAGACTTCCTCGGAGCTCTCCTGGGTGTTGCCTGGGCATCAGGGAGTCCCTAGTCTATTCTCGGGCCAGGAGTGATCAGCCAGGGAACAAGTTAACAGGACTGAAAGAACAGTCTGCCATATCCCTTCCCTCAAATGTCCAGTGGTAGCAACGCAACACCTTGGCTTGAACTTGAGCCTGTCTTTTTCAAATGCCTCTGAAGGGAAATTATAAATTATATACCTAGTGTAAAAGACCAACCCTAATGAAAAATTTAGATCTAACAGTTTGTATTTTCCTTGTGCATAACTGTTGATTTTATGTGCATCTTTTATTTAAGCTTCATTAACCCTAGCAGTAGTGAAAGTATATATCTCCGACACAGAGTGGCTTATATAGGCTTAAAACCTACAGATTTAACATGTAAACGTATATAAATGTGTATCCTGAAAAGATAGTATGATTCGTCCGTATGCTACAATCCTCAGATAGCAAGATCTCTACCTCTGTTCTCTGTTGAAACCCAGCTAATCCCATAATGCCCAACACAAATCCAGATCCAAGTCTGCCAAGGTTCTTCTCCTACCACCCAGTGAGAATCCATCACTCACACACTTTTTTTTTTGTACCACCTGTAGCACATGATTTGTGTTTCTGTTTAATCTAGCAATTAGTTTCATGTATACTTGACTCTCTCCCTTATCAAATGATGTCACCTTGAGGATTTGGGCCAGCTCTTATTTTTTTCCTCACCCAGAACACAGCACCATACATATCCAGCATCTGGTATATGTTTATTAAAAAGAGTTGATGTGTATTTTAGAGTTAGAGCAAGTTGGTCCATATCTGTATCTTGTGTCCTTAATGTTTTGGGTTTTTTTGTTTGTTTTTGTTGTTGTTTTAAAAGAACTTTCAACTTCTTATTTCCTTCCAGAGCCATGACCAGGCGCAGACAGTATGGAGAAGTTGCTAATCTCCTTCAGGGTGTAATGAATGTTCTAGAACACTTCCACAAGTATATGGGGATTCCACAGATCCGGCAGCTTTCTGAAAGGTAAAATGTCACTGAAGAAAATGGTCCTCATTTGAGAAAAGATAGCATAGGAAGTGCTTAAACACTGAGCTCTGCATGCTCATAGTTGAATCTTATTGTATGAAGCAACCTCAGATGTTATCTGATCTAAATCTATATGATGCTGGGATGCCCCTGTAATGCCCCTTTTAATATCTTCTGAGCTACTTGTGTCAGATAGTTGCTGTTGTGTATATATGCAGAACTCTTAGTTGTCCATATTTGTGAAGGAATCCATCCTAGTTATTTTCTTGTAACAAATCATCACAAAAATCACAAAACTTGTTATCTTGAAGCAATTATTTTGCTCATGCAACTTGGCCTGGCTCAGTGAGCACTCTGTGCTTTTATGCTGCCAGCTGAGGCAGCATAAGAGGGATTTGGAGGAACCACATTCATGGCTGGTACATTGGTGCTGTCACCTGGAGTTCACTTGGGTGTGGACTGGGATCCCTGTTGTCCTCTGTGGGCTGCTTGGGCTTCCTCATGGTAAGGTGGCTGGGTTCTAAGAATGAGCAACCCAAGAGAACTTGGCCTTGGAAGCCACATAGCATTGCTTCTGCTATAGTCACAACGCTTTCAAGATTCAAGAGGAAAGGACTCTTCTCCTACCCACTCAGTGGGAAAATGTCAAAGTCACGTTGGTAAAAGAACATGTAGGCTGGGATGTATGACTGGGCAATTTTCCCCCCCCTGGGGCTTGGGATCAAATCCAGGGCCTCACTCATGCCTGGTAAGTACTGTACCACTGAGCTACATCCCCAGCCCTGCCGTGACAATCTTTAGAAAATATGCTATTAGAACTTCAGATGTGACAAAATTACGACCTTCTCTGTAACTTTATTCTTTCCTTCCTACCACTGTTGAGTTTTAATCTCAGATACAGATCCAACAAAAAGAAAGGTGGATGCTTATAGCAAAGAAAGATGAGGATTCTAAAGGAGGGTGAGGGGTGGCTAATTCATTGCCTTTTCTATTGGAGAAACCTAAGAAGGAAGAGATGATGGTGATTAATAAATCCTAACCTTCCTTGCAGCAAAGAAGAAATGAAGGGGCAGCCCTTAGCAGCAACTATTGTGTTCAACTCTCTTTCTTAGTGAGGCCTGACTGCAGCAGACTTTTTTTTCTTTTTGTATTGGTGATTGAACCAGGGGTGTTCTCCACTGAGCTACATCCCCAGCTATTTGTTCTTTTTATTTTGAGATAGAGTCTCTCTAAGTTACTAAGGCTAGCCTTGAACTTGCAATCCTCCCACCTCAACCTCCTGAGATGCTGGGATTATAGGTGTGCATCACTGCTCCTGGCCAGACTTCCTATTTCCTAAATTTCTTTATGTTTAATTATGCCAGTAATTCATGTGTACATTCTCCTTCATTTAAAAAAGTCAAGGCAGTTCCAAGATGGCGGCCTAGGCAGACGCTGCGGTCAGTCTCTCCAGAGCCAGAGATTGAAGTTGTGGAAATACCATCTCCCAGCCAGCTTCTGGACATCATCCTACAGCTGCCCCGGCAGGAATTTCACTTGTGCGTG
>CM053402.1:41278094-41350468 GCA_028644305.1 Xerus rutilus
GTGTAAATTTTAGGTGTTCTTGTCACAAAAATTATGAGTCTGTGATGTAAGCATATGCTAATTAGCTCAATTTAATCATTCACAATGTATACACATTTTCAAACTAAATGTGAAAACACATTTTCACATGCTGTACATGATAAGTGAATATATTTTAAGAGTTATATAATACATAAATAAATGTGAAAAAAATAAAAAATAAATAAATAAATAAAAATAAATAAAGAAAGAAAAATAAAAAATAAAAAAAAAAAAAATAAAAAAGTCAAATACACAGATGAGATTTAAGTTCCCTTTAACTGTAACTCAAATCCCATTGTTGTTCTTATAGATAGCGACTCATGAATTTAATGCATATCCGTCTGGAATTTTTTTTTCTTTTCTTGAGACAGAGTCTCACTATGTGGTCTAGGCTGGCCTCAACTTCCTGGGCTCAAATGATCATCCTGCCTCAGTGTCCTAAGTCACTAAGACTACAGGCACATGCCACTGTGCTTGGCTCTCCAAATTTTTATTTGTTCATTTATATGAATATATATTCATATTTTGTGGTTTTGTTTTGTTTTAAGTAGATGCCTTTATACTACTCGCTCTGTTCTGAAATCTGCTTTTCATTTTCAACCTAACAATGTATTTTAGGTTTTTTCCCCCCACATTAATATGTATAGATCTATCTCATTCTGTGCATGGAATTCCAGAGTTTAACATTCCACAGATTTTTAACCATTTTCATTTCACTAAATTTTTCCTAATTTTAAGAATATACATCCTTTCATACATATTCAAGTATTTCTTTAGGGTAGATTCTGAGTCACAGGGTTATATACATTTAAAATTGTGATAACTACTACTTATTTTTCCCCAAAAAAGCTTTACAATTTTACAGTACCATCTGTAAGGACATGACTGCCTATTTCGCTGTACTTTCAACAACATCTGATACTGTCAGTTTTTTTTTAATCAGTCTGATCAAAGAAAAATGGTATCTAGTTTTGCTACTTTTCATTTCCTTGGTTACTTGTGAGACTAATATTCTTTCCATGATGACTGGTCATTTACATTTTCTTGGTGAAGTGTCTTTTGATTTTTAGGAATTCCTTTCCTTTTCCTTTTTTTTTTTTTTCTTTTTCTTTTATGGTACTGGGGATTGAACCCAGGGCTTCACACATACTAAGCAATCACTCTACCCACTGAACAGCACCCTCAACCCTCTTTAATTATATTTTATTTTCAGACAGGGTCTTGCTAAGATGCCCAAGTTGCCCTTGAACTTGTGATCCTCTTGCCTCAGCCTCCTAAGTTGCTAGGATTCTAGGCATGCACCACCATACCTGGTTGATGAATAGGAATTCATTATATATTCTGGTTAGTGATTCTGTTAGATCTGGGTAGATCTTGCCTATAAAACCATTTGAATGTATTACCTATTTTAGATGCAGATCTTTGTCCTTTTAATTTCTTCTATGATAATTAGATGTTTTACTTTTTAGAATTGTGATAAATATATAACATAAAATTTACCATTTAACTATTTTAAAGAGTATAATGCAGTAGCATTAAATACATTTATATTACATTTATATTATTTGTCTAACCATCACCACTATCCATTTGTAAAACTTTTTCATCATCCCAAACAGACTATGTACCCATTAAACATTAACTCCCATTTCTTCCTTTCCCCAGTCCTTAGTAACCTTTATTCTACTTTCTGTTTCTGTGAATTTGCCTGTTCTTGCTATCTTATATAAGTGGACTCAAACAAGATTTGTCCTTTTGTGTTCAGCTTATTTCACTTAACATGATGTTTTCAAAGTTCATAGTAGTTCTAGCATGCATTAATTCCCTTCCTTTTTAAGGTTGATATTCCATTGTTTTTCTTTTTTTCTTTTTTGGTACTGGAGATTGAACTCAGGGGCACTTGACCACTGAGCCACATCCCCAGCCCTATTTTGTATTTTATGTAGAGACAAGGTCTCACTGAGTTGCTTAGCGCCTCGCCATTGCTGAAGCTGGCTTTGAACTTGGGATTCTCCTGTCTCGGCCTCTCTAAGTGCTGGGATTACAGGTTTGCAACACTGCGCCCGGCTAGTACCTTCCTTTTCTTTTCTTTTTTTTGGTACTGGAGATTGAACTCGGGGGCACTAAACCACTGAGCCACATCCCCAGCCCTATTTTGTGTTTTATGTAGAGACAGGGTCTCACTGAGTTGATTAGTGCCTCTCCATTGCTGTGGCTGGCTTTGAACTCGCGATTCTCCTGTCTCAGCCTCCCTAAGTGCTGGGATTGTAGGCTTGCGCCACTGCACCTGGCTTCCATTGTATTTCTTTTTTTTTTTTTTTTTTTTTTTTTAAATATTTTTTTAGTTGTAGATGGACACAATTTATTTTATTGCTTTGTATGTGGTGCTGAGGATCGAACCCAGGGCCTCACGCATGCGAGGCAAGTGCTCTACCGCTGAGCTACAATCCCAGCCCTCCATTGTATTTCTATACCAAATTTTTATTTATTCACCTATCAATGGACATTTAGGTTGTTTCTGCTTTTTAGCTATTGTATTTTTAGTATTTGCCACTGCCTGCTAAAATGTGAAGTCAATTTGATTCTTATGTCTTTATAAGGTGACCTATTTCTTTTGCTTTGGTTTGAGATTTAGGGCTAGGAGGATTGGAGTATCTTATTAGGGCATAGTTCTTTTCATTTGTATTGCACTGTTCTTTTTATTTCCTTAATCTAAGGACTCATACATTTCTTTTTTAAAATTTTTATTTATATTTCCCACTGTGCAACCTACTTCAGTGCCAGTAACCTCCAGGCAGAGGCCAGGCAGTGGTTCAGGGCCACAGTTTGCTCTGGCATGGGACACTGTGAGAGACCCAGGGGGACAGTAGTTTCCTAAGTTCCAATAAATTGTTCTTTTTTATTCTTTTCTTTGAGTTGTCTTTGTGATTTGTTCTCTGTTCTCTCTTTATAGAATTCCTGTTACACGAATGTTGGAACTTCTAAATTTGCTGCCATATTATTTTTATGTGTGTGTGTGTATAGTGTGTATATATTTACTACTTTCCCTCTTGTCACCCTTTGGACTACTTTCTGAAACAATTCCTCAACTTAGTCTTCTGTTTTAATTTATTCTTCACTTGTGTCTGTCCTGCTATTTGGCCTAGCTATTGACTTTTTTATTTAATTATCAAGCTTTTTAATTTCTAGGCTATCTAGCTGGATTTTTTTTCATGGATAAAATCCTCTTAAATCTCCCAGAGAATATAAATGGTATGTATCTGAAAGCTCTGAACTGCCTGATCTGCATGGTAACTCTATTTCTTGGTGTTAACATTCTTAAGATGTGTGGTGATTCTTAGCAGAAAACTCATTTTTATTTTTGACATTCTCTGTTAGTCTGATCAGGAATGCTCTTTTACTGTCACCTAATAGTGGAGGAAAGGTAGGGTGTGCTGCTCTGCTCAGTTGTACAAGATGGCTCTTGTAAAGTGAGGTGGGGCTGGATGTGCAGGAGCTGCCAGGTGGATGTGCCGGGGGCTAATCTTTTGGTCTTGGAGGTCCCTGTTCTTGGGTGTTATCAGCCCCTCTGGCCACAGCTGAGGTTCTCAGACCCAAGGGCCCACACCCAGTGCCTGACTAAGCATTCCAGGTGAGGATGCAGATGTGGATTCTGGCTTAGATACTCCTATTGCAGGAGTCCAACATATCCTCCTGGAGGTTGATTTAGGGTTCCCTGCTGCTCCTGGTATCCACCACCTTCCTGTCTTTCATTTTTGAGAAGCATTGTTAAGCATTAATGTTTGTCTTTAATCTTGTTCTACCAGAAAGTCTTCAGAGTGTCTAGTTTACCACTTCTTCTCTTGCCTGGTTCTGGATTTTTATTCGTATATTTTCATAATTTTTAAGGATTTGAGGCAGGAAAGGGAGGTTGCAACATGTGTTCGTGTGCCATCTCATAGTGGAAATCAAGGAGTTACTAAGGAATGTCGGAATAGAGCTTGGCAGAGTGCTAGGGAAATCACCACCCTTTCCCTCATCCTTCCTAACCCCTTCACACGTAGAGCTGGCTGATTGCCTTATCAGACTGGAAATGTGAAGCAGCCAAGAAAGCCCACAAACAGGACTTTATGAGCTATAAGAGAAAGGGAAGTTCTGACAGAGAAGGCAGTCTTGCTCAGTAGGTGGTGAGGAGGAGGAAGGCAGTGTCACCTACCCCTTCTCTCATGATCTGAAGTTGATCCTTTTTCCCCATTCACTTACTTTTTCTTTCATCTACCTTCCAGACCTTCACTATGTACCTTATATACTCTAGGTCCTGTGCTAGGGTAGTAAAGGCACCAAACTTTCTGCCCTCAAAGAGTTCACCATTTTTGTATGGAGAAGAAAGACACTCATAGAAAATTCTAGTACAGCACAGAGGCAACAAAACTAGCATGTGCTGTAGAAAGTATGTAGGATCTTGGAAGGGGAATCGATGGAGTGAAGCAAGGACCAAGGGTGGGTGTCATAGAAGAGTTTAATTTTAATATGAATCTTAAAAGGAGGCTCTTACCACCAAGATAAGAAGTGAAGTGGTCGGGATGGGGGAGGATATCATATCATGGTACTTCAGCTGCATAGGTAGATAGAGTCAGAGTTTATATGTCTAAAGACTTTATTCTTTATTTTGTGGACAATGAAAATTTTTCAGCAGAAAGACGTGATCTCATTTATATTTTATGAAAGTCTAATGGATTATATATGCAAGAAGTAGAGATGAGGAGAATGGCATAGTCTAGAAAAGATAAGAACCTTGGAAGAAGATGTGTTTAGGAGTGAGATGCAGGTTGGTCGTATGAAAGGAATATGACAGAACATTGGTATTAGGAATATAACAGAACAGAACTGTATTTATAAAAAGCGGCATAAGGTTGCCAAGACCATTCAAAGAGGAAAAAGCAGTGTTTTCAACTAATAGTGCAGGGGAAGCTGGATATCAGCATGCCAGAGATTAAAGCTGGATCATAAACTCTCACCATATACAAAAATTCACTCAAAATGAATCTGCGACTTAAATGTAATACGTAAAACCATAAAACTCTCAGAAGAAAATATACAGCAAATCTTCACAACATTGGATTTGGTAATGATTTCTTAGATAATGACACAAAAGAAGGCATAGGCAACAAAAGAAAAAATAAATCAAATGGATTTCATGGAAAAATTTTAAAATTTGTGCGTCAAAAGACCCTGTCAACAGTTAAAAAGCAACCCACAGAATAGGAGAAAGTGTTTACAAATGCTATATCAGACAGAGCTCTAAAATATATAGAGAACTCTTAAAACTCAACAACACAAAAACAGCCTGATTGAAAAATGAGCAAAAGACTAGAATAGACATGTCTCCAAGGAAGATACACAAATGGCCAAAAACGTGAGATAGTTTAGAATCTCTAATCATTAGGGAAATGCAAATCAAAACTACAGTAAGATAACACCTTATACCCGTTAGAGGGCTGCTATTTAAAAAACAAACAAACAAAAACAGGTGGATGTGGTGGCTTAAGAAGCTGAGGCAAGAGGATCACAAGTTCAAAGCCAGCCTCAGCAACTTAGTGAGGCACTTAGCAACTCAGCAAGACCCTGTCTCTAATAAAATATATTTAAAAAGGGCTGCAGATGTGGATCAGTGGTTAAGCACCCCTGGGTTCAATCCCCAGTACCAAAAAAAAAAAAAAAACAATACAGGAAACAATGAGTGTTGGCAAGGATGTGGAGAAATAGAAACCCTTGTGCACTGTTGGTAGGAATGTAAAATGGTACAGTCACTGTGAAAAACGGTGTGGCAATTTCTTTCTTTTTTTTTATTATTGTGTTTGTTTATTGTGCTTGGTATGTTTTATTTGATTCAGCTACATTTTTTTTATTAATTAATTTATTTAAATGCATTTCAAGTCATAGTACATATATAGAGCTCAATTTTTCCATTTCTCTGGTTGCAAACCAGATAGAGTCACACCATTTGTGTCTTCATACATGCACCAAGGGTAGTGATGACGATCTCAATCAACCTAGTGTGGCAATTTCTTAAAAGATGCAATGGTTGGGCTGGGGCTGTAGCTCAGTGGTAAAGTGCTTGCCTAGCATGCGTGAGGCACTGAGTTCGAGCCTCAGCACTACATATAAATAATAAATGAATAAAAAATAAAAATCTATTAACAACTAAAAAAATTTTTTTTAATTTTTTTTTTAGTTGTAGATGGACACATTGTCTTTATTTTATTGCTTTGTATGTGGTGCTGAGGATCGAACCAAGGGCCTCACGCATGCAAGGCAAGCGCTCTACCACTGAGCTACAATCCCAGCCCCAACTAAAAAATTTTTTTAAAAAAGATGCAATGGTGCACAGCTTTAATCCCAGACACACAGGAAGGTGAGGAAAAAGGATCAAAATTTTAAAAGCCGGCCTGGGCAATTTAGCAAGACTTTATCTCAAAATAAAATAATAAGAAGGGCTGGAGATGTAGCTAGTGTTAGAACACTTTCCTAACAAGGCCCTAGATTCAATCCCCAGTTCTACAGAAAAAAAAAATTAAAAATAGAATTACCATTTGACCCAGCAAATTCACTTACGGGTATGTTCCCCAAAGAATTAAAAGCCTATCTAAAAATATCTAAGAGATATTAGTGTACCCAAGTACTAGTATACCCTTGGGTAAAATAGCATGTTGTTTGCACATAACTTAGGCACATCCTCCCCTATACAGATTGAGCATCCCTAACCAAAAACTTTGAGATCAGAAGTGCTTTGAAGTCTGAAACTATTTTTTTAATATTTTTTTAGTTGTTCATGGATCTTTATTTATTTAACTTATTTATATGCAGTGCTGAGAATCGAATCCAGTGCCTCACACATGCTAGGCAGGTACTCTACCACTGAGCCACAACCCCAACCCCTAAAATCTGAAACTTTTAGAGTGCTAACATAACACTCAAA
This sequence comes from Xerus rutilus, assembly GCA_028644305.1. Classification (NCBI taxonomy): domain Eukaryota; kingdom Metazoa; phylum Chordata; class Mammalia; order Rodentia; family Sciuridae; genus Xerus; species Xerus rutilus. The sequence goes on from CM053402.1 coordinate 41,285,074, forward strand.
AAAAGTCTATACAAGCCAGGCGCAGTGGCGCAAGCCTGTAATCCCAGCACTTAGGGCTGAGACAGGAGAATCATGAGTTCAAAGCCAGCCTCAGCAACGTCGAGGCGCTAAGCAACTCAGTGAGACCCTGTCTCTACATAAAACACAAAATAGGGCTGGGGATGTGGCTCAGTGGGTCGAGTGCCCCTGAGTTCAATCCTCGGTGCCAAAAAAAAAAAGTCTATACAAATATTTCAAAATCTGAAAACTCTGAAACAAATGATAGGTATTCAACCTGTACTTTAAACCATCTCTAGATTACTTATAATGCCTAATACATTGTAAATGCTATGTAAATAGTTGTTATACTATTTTATATATATATATAATAGTATATATGTTAACATAATAGTATATGTTATATATATATATAATAGTATAGTTGTTATACTATTGTTTAGGGAATACTAACTAGAAAAGGTGCATATGTTTAGTTTGGACATATTTATTTTTGTATGTGGTACTGGAGATTTAATGCAGAACATCTGCGAATGTACACACTCTACCATCATTAGCCCCCTCAAATACTTGTTTTCCTCCAAAATTTTTGATCCACAGTTGGTTGAATGCACTGATGCATAACTCACAGATACAGAAAACTGTGTCTGGCTTAATTTTTAAAGATACCATACATAAGAATCATTACCCTAGGTGCATGTATGACTGCACATATGATGTAACACTACATTGTGTACAACCAGAGAAATGAAAAGTTGTGCTACATTTGTGTACAATGGAAAAAAAAAAAAGAGTCCACACATAAGAGAGATCATGCAGTACTTTTCTTTCTGTTTCTGGCTAATTTCACTTAACATAATGCCCTCTAGATTTATCTGTGTTGTTGCAAATGGTAGGATCTCCTTTTTAAAAGCTGAATAATATTCCATTATATAGTGGAATACACCACAGTTTCTTTGTCCCATTTACCCACCAGTGATGCTTAGGTGGTTTCCATATCTTTACTATTGTGAATAAATAGTACTGCTGTGAATATAAGAGGGCAGATACCTGTAGTATGAGGTGTTACTTTTAATTTGGGGGGCTATATACCCAGAAGAGGGATTCCTGGGTCATGTGGAGTTTTATTTTTAATTTTTTGAGGAACCTCAATTTTATTTTCCATAAGGGCTGTACCAGTTTACATTTCTACCAAGTGTTCTCCACCCCATACCCTTGCCTACATTTTACCTTTTGTCCTTTTGATAATACTCATCCTGCCGGGCGTGATGGCTCAACTCTGTAATCCCAGCACTTAGGGAGGCTGAGATGGGAGAATTGCGAGTTCAAAGCCAGCCTCAGCAATGGCGAGGTGCTAAGCAACTCAGTGAGACCCTGTCTCTACATAAAACACAAAATAGGGCTGCGGATGTGGCTCAGTGGTCGAGTGCCCCTGAGTTCAATCACCAGTACCAAAGAAAAAAGAAAATCCAACATTCTATCCACATTCATTATCATGTAGGATTGCTGCAAACACAGGAGGACATATTTTCCTTTAATTTATTTCACAACCTCTGTTTGCAATAATTTTGTGTAAATTAATAGAGTATGTGCTGTTAAGTAGCACTGAAAAAGAACACAAGATGGGCTGGGGTGTTGCTCAGTGGTAGAGTGCTTGCCTAGCATGTACAAGGCCATGGGTTCCATCCCCAGCACCACACACACAAGAATGGAGGATGAGAAAGCTTCTTATTTTCAGTGCTCAACTAAAAGTTGGAGGAAAGTCCAGACTTATTATTTTTAGCATCATTTCTGGTGAATTTTCCTCCCTTATGTTTATATAGTGATCATAGAACCATCTGGAAATGATAGAAATAGCTGTTTGTTTGGAGGGAGGGGTGACAGCAGGAGAGTTACGCCCTATGCATTGCTTCAGTTTCTCTAATCTAATATCTTGCTGTCTATAAATCGTAGAAGTCATATAAAAGAATGTGTTCTAAAGTCTTGCCTGTAGGTTTGAAATATGAAGATCATGGGCCTTGATTTGCTATTTGTTCCAACTACCCTTCTGGCAAATGCTTAAATGTTTAATGTAGCGTTGAAGGAAAGATTTTTTTTCTTTAATATCTTTACATTTCAAATCTTCCTGGCTTAAGTATATTCATGAAAGCAAGTGTTTCAGTCAGTCAGTATTTCCTGAAAAAGAATGGAAGATTCTTGCATTCTCTTCAAAACCTTAAAACCAAACTAAAATGTATTTTTCAGATCTATTTCTAACTTCTTACATATGAGAGAAGTTTGGCAGGTTGGGAAGTCACATGGTCTAGCAAAAAAAAAAATAACTAAACCAGGGAATGAACAGGCCTGACTAACTGACAAGTTCTTTCTGGGCCTCTTTCTCAGTTTCAAACTATGTGGATTGCCCTTAATGATCCCAAAAATGTCCCACTCAGTCACTCTGTGACTTAGGTTGAGATTCTTTTTAAAAAAATTTAGTAAACATTTATTTATTTGTATGTGGTGCAGAGGATCGAACCCAGTGTCTTACACATGGTAGGCAAGTGCTCTACCACTGAGCTACAACAGCAGCCCCAGGTTATAGTGCATATTGGAAAGAGCAAATAGAATTAACCTTTCTGTTCAGCACAGCTATATTCAGGAGGTCACTACATTTATTTGGGAACTATTAAGGGTATTTTCTTGGAACTATTACAAGATAACAAGAAAATCTACAGATGTCTAAATATCATAATTTGCTATCTCTCTGCCACCACTCATTATGAAAAACTGACCAGACATTTAGGAAAGGGCACATCTAAGCAACCTCAATATTACATGGTATATTGGATGCTGAAAGCCACTGGTTAATTTTCCTTTCCAGTAGTTCATTAACCAACTTTGTGTTGCCACCACATATAACAAGCTAAGCTTATTTGGATGACAGGAAATGTCTGTTTATCGTAGTCTCCATTAGTTGTAAGCTGACTTTCCTAAGAACGAGAAGGAAATCTTGGTAGTTCAACTCAAATATTTGCTCTGCTGAAGAGTCTCCATTGATCCATCTCTTTATAGTAGGAATTTTCTTTTCATTGTTAGAAGAAGAATGAATCTAAAGGAGTGAATCCAAATATGTGTCTTTTGACTTATTTCTAGGATCCTCCTTAGGCAATTGATTATAAAGACTACAATTCACATGTCACCCTAAAAATGCTTGGGATCATTGGGTTTATAGGTACCCAGTAATGTCTACAAAGGAATGTTTGTTCTTTCATCTGAGATACTTCAAAAACTACTGAAGCCAGGCACAGTGGTACACACCTGTAATCCCAGCAGCTTGGGAGGTTGAGGCAGGAGGATGGCAGGTTCAAAACCAGCCTCAACAAAAGTGAGGCACTAAGCAACTCAGTGAGATCCTGTCTCTAAATAAAATACAAAATAGGGCTGGGGATGTGGCTCAGTGGTCAAGTGCCCCTTTGTTCACTCTCCAGTACCAAAAGAAAAGAAAAACCTACTGATAGAAATATTTCTAGGCAGAAACTTTTTCTTCTGCTTCAGCATTAATTATACATCCAGTGCTTGCTTCAGCAGCACATATACTAAAATTGTGATTCAGAAAAGATTAGCATGGCCCCTGCACAATGACAACACAGATTCCTGAAGCATGCCATATTAAAACTATTATATATCCAACTTGCAACTATCTGTAAAGATAAATGCCATTGCCAGGTAGCACTATAAGATAGGTATCATAGAATAATAAGTACTAGAGAGGACACTGAAAAGCATCTCAGACAGGCCTCTATCCTCACCCTTTTATATCACAATAGTTCTTGATTTTGGCTTATGTAGAAGAAATGACTTATGATTACATGCAGCTCACTAGTTGTACATCTAAGTCTAACTTGTCTCAAGAGGTAACTTTGAACATGGATTAGAGATCATTACAAATCAGAGTCTAGAGATTCCTTCTCTTTTGTGCTCTAGCAGTGCCAAATCCCATCTTAGGTTCTGTCTTTTCAGCCACCTCAGGGTCAGGGTCATCAAGAACATGGACGTTAGGAATGGTGGGGGTGATAGAGTCAGAGCTGGGTCAGTCAGTATCATTGAGGTGGTCAGTAACCCTGAGAATACAGCCATGAGTACATCTGACCAGGGTGGGACTTCCCCTACAGGAATGTTCCCATGGCTTAGGAAAGAACTGGTGCTCTCTGTGTACTTCCAAGAAGAGGGTAGGAACAGAGGGCCTTGATCTTTTAGAAGCTCAATCTTGTGACCTGGCACCACAGGAGGCCATCTGCTGGCTCATTCTGAGGCAGTCACAAGATGCTGTATGATACAGTTTTATGAAAGCACATTCTTTTCTCTTATATCATAGTTCACACTCAAGAGCTGTTTCCCATCATCTCTTGGGCCACTGTAGGTGGACAGCCCTGACTGATCTGGGGGGCTGTTCCATCACAGCCTTATCTGGGTTGTTTCTGGCCCACTTGAAAACTGATGTAAAAGGCTGCAAACCTACCTATACAAGTGGTTTGAAAAGTTTTGAAGATAGTGGGAAAACCCTGGAAAGTATTTGGAATAAGGCATAATTATAACTCTGCCACAGAAAAAGCAGGGCCATGCCTAGCCCCTCATTCAAAAAAAAAAAAAAAAAATCTCAGCAAGTTGCCAGATATTCCTTAGTGTCCAAAGTTGTGGTTTTGAGTTGCTCACTATTTCTAGAAACTTCATAAAGTTAATCCAGAAGTAACAGGGTGGAGACCAAGAAAAGAAGCATGCTATTTTATAGTGCTTTTAGCAAAGATAAAGTATTTGCCTCGGGCTGGGGGCAGAGCAACAGTGGCTTCCGAGCTTTGCTCCACTCAAGCTGTGGGGCTGGCTGGGGCAAGCAGGCCTCACCAGCATCAGACAGCAGGAGGGCGTCCTGGAGGACAGGTCGATTGCAGGCATGGTGATGCACAGTTCCTGTCTCATCCTCCCTGTTCTCCTTTCTCCTCTTTATTCAAACTGACAAGTATTTCTTGAGCTTCTAGCATATGAGCAACCCACTGTCAAGTACCAGCCACCCCTTTCTAACAGGTTTTCCTTGCAGTTCACTGTCCCTGAATATAAATCTTCATTCGCTGGCCTTCACTCTTGTTGAGCACTTTATTTGATCACTTGGCTTTGTCTTTTTACTTTAGAGAATTTTGTTTTTGCTCATTTATTGAAAAATTATGATCCTGTGTTTGCTTTCTGAGTTAACACAAAAACCCCACCCCCCCCAAAAAAAGCCCTATCCTGAGCTAGTGTGGAGCCCTCTTCCCGTTCTGTACCCCAAGGAGTGGGAAAGCAGCTATACCAGTAGTCCAAAATGGATTTATGTTTGAATCAGGTGCTATTAGATTACATGTTCCTGCAGCAGAACTACCAAATGAAATGTTGCAGATATTAACATATACCACTTTATGACAGATGAAGGGTAACCAAGAACTTTGGGGATGTAGAAAATCCATCCTGAGAATAAATCGGGTGCCTTGGTCCTGGTCATAAACTGTTACTAATGCGTGACTTCTCTTATCTAGACACACAGCCCTCTCCCTTCGTGGGTGATCTCCTGGAGGATCTCTAAAGAGTTCAACAAGTCAGACCCCTGAGCTGGTACATAATTACATACTGGTATTTGAAGATTATGCCAGGCAATGATATGTTCTGTCTTCCTCACAGAGTGAAGGCTGCACAGACCGAGCTAGGACAGCAAATCCTGGCAGATTTCGAAGAGGCATTTCCTTCCCAGGGTACCAAGGTATTGTTTTGCATTTTCCCTCCCATCTTTAGATATTATTATCACCCTCCCCCACTGTACTCACTACAGATTATTCATTTATCATGCTAAAGTGTTTGCTGGCAGTAGCAAATCTTTTTGATGGAAAGTTTAAGGTAATGAGACCATCACTGATTTTAAATAGCCCAAAGTATGCAACTTTCTGTTGTCAAAAAGTGAGGATTTGTTTTGGTTTAATTTAATGTGTGTCAAACCCTGTATCTTGTCTGCCCTGTAAATTTCTTTTTTCTCGTGGCTGTGTTTTAAAAGAGTATTTTCAAGCTGCAATGTTTTTTAGGATTGTTACATAACTTATTGGTTTCAGGTTGGTAAAAAGACAACTGGGAGGAGTATCCAGGGGCTTATGTAACTCTCAGAGTGACACAGTTAGGAGATTGACTTTTGATGGTGATAAGCTTGTTTTTTGGAATTAATGCCCATCATGGCCCACTGGTAGTGTAGCTGTTTGTGTTGTGTCTGTGAAGGCCACGGGTTTTCGCGTGTGAGCTATTGGTTACACTTCTCATGTACAAGCTTTCCCACACTTGGTTGTCACTGTGCTGTTAGTGCTATCCTTCACATTGTAGCAGATGTCACATTAATGCTTTGCATGTGTCGGCGAGGGCAGAACCTTCAGAAGATTTTTTTCTCTATTATTTGAGCTATTTTGAAAGGAAAAAAAATTGTTCAAGACAGAAATGAACTGGGCACATGGGCCAGCAGCATTCTTTGCTGTGCTTTGTGGGTAGAGAAGGGGATATACATCCACTTACTTAGCCAAGAAGTGTTTCCTGGATCTGCTCTATAATTCAATAACTGGAAATATCTTAATAATTTTTTCTTTGTGCTCCATAAAAGAAACATAGGAAGTAGGCTAGGGGTAGCTGCCCTTGCTTTGGTAAATTGCTTTCTATAGGAAACGTGCTCCTGATTTTAATATCTTCATATTTTGTGGCCAACTGCTAGTAATCAGATACTTATTTGTAAAGCACTTTTCTTTGAGAACCTCATCTTCTTTAGTTACCTGATGTAATTCAGGGAGGGAGTAGATGTTGGAAAGCCACATTCCTATTGACCACTCAAGGAAAACAAAGGTCATAGAGGTAAAAGGCATTTTAAGGATAGTCGCTGATTATGAGCACTAGACTTCCTAGATCAGTCTGCTTTCCAGCACTCTGCTGCCCCGTATCATTTCCAGAAGTTTCATAAGATGGGTGAAACCCATCTGTATTAGTTAACCGCAACCTACTTTATATTGTTTTACCGGGATCATATCGGGAAAATGAATAAAATTATTTTCTTTAACATTACTTGCCTCCTTTTCTCTGTCTGGCTCAATGACTTAAAAGTTTTTGTTGTTGTGTTTTTGTGGTTTTTTTGATTTTTGATTTTTCAATTTTTGATTTTCAAATAGGGCTTGACAGCTTTTTTCTTTCCTTCTTTTTATTTATTATTATTACTATTATTATTATTAATTTATTTATTTTTGTGGTGCTGGGGATTGAATCCAGGACCTTGTGCAGGCAAGGCAAATACTTTACCAATTGAATTATATCCCTAGGCCCATTTTTCCTTCTTTTTTATTTTTATTTTTTATTTTTTGTACTAGGGATTGAACCCAGGGGCACGTTCTACATCCCACCCTTTCAAATTTTTTATTTTGTGATAGGGTCTTGCTAAGCTGCCAAGGCTATTCTTGAACTTGCCATCCTCCTGCCTTAGCCACCTGAGTCGCTACAATTACAGGCTTGTGCCACCACACCCAGCAACTTTTCTTAAAAGCCTTATGTTACTTTTCCTATCTCACAAATGAGAATCAAGATGTTAAAAAAATTATCCAAGGTAACCTAGTCAATTTTTTTGGAAATGAAAAATTAGAACCTGTGAACCTATAGGTTTTGGCCTTTTTGACTTCTCTATCAGATCGAGCACTTTCATCTGGAAGCTAGAGTTGAGCAGTTGGTATGTTTAGCAGGCCACATAATAGACTCTAATAATGGAACAGGTCACATTTTAACAATTTAGATCTTTGGTAACTTAGGTGACACTTTGAAACACTTGAACATCCATTGAGATGGATAGAATTAACAAAAATAAAGATCTGAAAGAACCTTACCGATCACCTAATTCAAGTCCATTATTTGTCAAATGAGGTTGAATAACTTCTCAGAGCTACATGGCTATTTAACCAAGTCAAGAGCAGATTCCAAGTATTCTTTGTGGTCCACGGTCAACCACATTCGTTTAGTGATTCACCATATAAAAAGGGTCGAGGAGCCCAAATTGCCTGAGGTAATGACAAAGGCCTTTCATTGTGATGTACTTTATTGCCTTCTGATCATCCACTGTTGTTTTCCCGCTCAAGGGACCAACATCGCAGTATTTTAGCTTTGGCTGCCTATATTAGACTATCAGTGAAACAAGTCTGGTGGTTTGGAATCTGTTTTTAGGTTTTGAAGTGACCACACAGTTTGGCACAAGTATGACACTTTAACAACAAAAATCCCAGAGACTGGAAGCAGGGAAAAGTGGCACATATGGAGTGACACTGGTGTCATTATGACTTTCAGGCATCTTAAATAGTCTTGACATTAAAGACTCCTGTCATTCTGACTTTTTAGGTCCCTTTCAGTTTGAATATTCAGAAAGTAAAATTTCCTATGAGCCTTGCTGGCCCTGTTTTCCAAAATGTCTCATTGCTGATTCACAGGGTAGTTTTTATGTTGGCTACTTCGAGAGTAGCTTAATGATTCTTTCATCAAGGAACAAGTAACTAAAATATCCATCTACAGTAGAAAGAATGAGTGTCCAGGGAGTGGGAGTAACAACAATAAGAGAGAAACAAGAAGTAGCAGCTGTCAGAAGCTATGAGATTTAATGATTGTTTCTGGCATTGTTTCTGGTGTTTGAATTGGTGTGTTGTTTGTTTTGCTAGAGGCCAGGAGGACCCAGTAACGTCCTGCGAGATGCATGTCTGGTTGCTAATATTTTAGACCCCAGAATCAAGCAAGAAATCATCAAGAAGTTTATTAAACAACATCTGTCAGAGTATCTAGTACTTTTTCAAGAAAATCAAGATGTAAGTATTGACCAGATGAGGTCAGATTCAGCACTTGAATTTTATTGAACAATGAATGCTGCCAAGCTTATTGATTTATACTTTATTAGTATCGCTGTCTGTTGAAACATGAATCCTAGGGACTGACTTTATAGTTCAGTGGTTCTTAACCATTTTGAGGTCACTGACCATTTGGATAAATTAATGAAAGCTGTAGATCTTCTTCCCAGAAAAATACAACACTGTATAAAATTTTATGTACAGTTTCAGGAAATTTACAGAATCCTAAAGCCCAATCACAGACTCCAGGTTAAGAACCTCTGGACCAAGTTAATATGGTAGCATATATTCTTTCAAATGATGATGGCTATTATTTTCTTTGTTCTATGTTTTTGCTTTTTTCCTTTAAACTGTTGATACTACTTCTAAGCACTGGAGTGTTCTTTGTTCCTTCCCTTCATGAGGTTGCCTGGCTAGACAAAATTGACAGACGCTATGCCTGGGTGAAACGCCAGCTTGTGGACTATGAGGAGAAATATGGCCGAATGTTTCCGCGGGAATGGTATATGACTGAGAGGATTGCAGTAGAATTCTGCCATGTGACAAGGTATATTCCACCTCTCCACTGGTGCTATTTCTAAGTGAATTTTCAAAATCAATTTTCCACTCTGGTTTCAAATTGTCCTGTGGATTAAGCACCACTTCTAGACTCTACCGGATACAGCAACCCTCAGCTCCCCTCTTGGCTGCAAGCCTGCCTATTGCCTAGCGCTTGCCTCAAACAGCCTACCTTCTCCCCTTCACCAACTCAAGATTCATCAACCAGATTTACCTATACTGACTTATCACCCCCACATTTCCCCCTGCTTCTGTATTGCATATAGCAGCCTGCAGTGTATATGTCCATCATCTGTGGATTTTCTTACTTGCTAGATTGATAGTTCCATAGAGACAGAAGTAGTATCTACTTTAAGGACAGACACTCAAGAAATACTTGTTGAATGAATTTCCCTAATACAATGTTTATAGTCTATGATTGATAATATTGGCATCTGAGTGTTCTAAGCATTTTAAAGCTCTCTCTTTTCATCCTCTCTGCATTACCCATGAGTGTAGCCCAGACTGCATAGTCCCTTTATTTTGAAGAATTAGAGCCCAGCGAGGTTAGATCAGTGTACCCATGACAAATACAAAGCTAGAACTAAGTTTTCTTATCCTTTGTTTGTACATATACAAAAATTGTGGTGGTAACTGGTTTTGTTAGTTATATATTCCCATCTAACAGTACTAATTATGTTGCCTATGGGTTAATAAGAGGGAAAAAAGGCCAGATCTGAACATAACTCAGTGACCTTAGTATAATTTATGGTAGTCATCTTTCTTACAGTCCGAGAAAGTACAGTCAAATTGGATACTTTACACGCATGGCGGCGGGGGGCGTATTTTAAGTCACATTGGCTTTTTTAAAAATAAAGTTTATTTTTGGAGCCATTTTAGAGTCACAGCAAAATTGAGCAGACAGTACAGAGATTTCCCGTGCCTCTGCACATGTAACTGCCTGCTATCAACATCCCCTACCAGAGCAGTATGTTTGTTACAATGGAAGAACCTACATTGATACATCAATACATCGTCTTCACCCATTGTCCATAGTTACATCAGGGTTCACTTTTAGTGTTATATATTCTGTGTGGCTGTTGTTTTAAGAAACACATTTACTACCATAGATTCAGACCATAGTATTTAATGAAATATAGTATTCAGGGTCATTTGGGGTTGTCACCTTCTAAATCCCAATTAGCAAAGAAAAGATGAATTCCTTGAAAAATTTTTTATTAATTCTCTTTCGCCTACAGTTAGCAGACTTGCAAACTAATTCTGTAAAAAATGAAGCCTGTAAGAGACTGGAAGTGTACTAAAGCCAAGAAGTCTCTGTGGACATTAGTACCTGCTATTGTTGTCTCAGCTAATGGCAGGGCTTCTGCCAAGCTTTTATTGTTGGAATTTTGGCTCAAGTCCTACAGATACATCATTCTCAAATAAACTCAGAGGTGCTTTATTTTTTATTTTGCTATTTATTTGTGTGGGAAGAGGATGACAACTTAGTTCTTACTAAGAACTCTCATGTCACCTTTCCCTAATAACCTACATTCTAAAACAGAATGCCCAGGTGAGCTGTACATAAGCTTCATAGGCAGGAACCACCCAAGCATATATGTTCACCTTTCACATGGGTATTCTGGTATCTCATGGGTCTCTGCTGTAGGTGCAGAGATGGTTATTGAGCTCTCTGGAAGATAGCTTTATAATTGAGTAATTCATGAGTTGTGAAATAGCATAATACATATGTGTTTTAGAAAAATACTAAGTGCTTTATAAATTATTAGCAAGTTATTGAAAAGTTTAAAGATGTAAACATAGTAGTCACCTTGTAAACAAATTAACATCCATAATCTTAGAGTTTTCTCTTTTTTACTGGTGAATTCTTAGGAGTATGTACAGTAGTTTCCCCCTAACTGTGGTTTTGCTTGCCATGGAAAATTCTGGAAATAAATAAGCCACAAGTTTTAAATAACCTTTAATGCAGCATGTTATTGTGATTGTTCTGTTTTAGGAATTGTTATTAATCTCTTACTCTGCCTAATTTATAAATTAAACCTTACCATAGATATGTAAGTATATTAAAAAACAATACTTGTAGAGTCCAGTACTATTCACAGTTTCAGGCATCCAAGAAACATCTTGGAATGTGTCCTCTGTGAGTAAGGAGGACTATTGAATATCTGTTCCCCAGGCATTAGACTCATAGACCTCATAGTTTGACATGATAATGTACATTTTTTCTGAATATAAGCTGTTTACCTCCTCAATCTTGAATGATCAGTTTGTTTGATATTCTTATCTCTTTATTTTGAAGGACAGAACTTGCCAAAATCATGCGTGCCAGAGCTAAGGAAATTGAGGTGAAATTACTTCTTTTTGCTATTCAGAGAACGACTAACTTTGAAGGGTTTCTTGCAAAACGCTTCTCCGGCTGCACCCTGACCGATGGAACCCTGGTAAGACCTTCCTGAGGGAGGCTGGACTGGGACATGGATGGATGGACTTCACCTCTATTCTTTGACTCTTGGGCCCAAGCAATCTTTCCACCTAAGTATCCCACAAAGCTGGGACTACAGGCACACAATCATGTCTGTCTTTAATTTTTTTTAAATGAGGAAAATGGGCCAAATCAGTGATTTTCAAACCATCTTCCAACAAAATCTGATATGGAACCCAAATGGAGCAATAGCTAGCCTTTTTTGAACATCCGCTGTGCACCCCACACTGTGTTAAATAAATGCTAGGGGCATTTACTTGCAGCCAATTCCTGCTTCATCTACGGTAGGAGGTACGTGCTGTATTCATTTGTCTCTTATCCATGATTGCTGAGCTAATATGCAAAAACATCAAAACTCAGCTGCTTTGATCAAGGGGGGAGCAAAGGTAGGGAGTTGGAGCTGGTGTCCTGTTTATTAGTTTCTCTTGCTCTCAGCCTTTTAGTCCTAAGATTCTGGGACTTCAGTGGACTCCCTTCCTTATCCCATAAAACCTACCTCAGAGTAGGTGAATCAGAGGCTGGTTCTCGGGGCGCCAGACTAAAGACTAGTGGTGACAACAGCTAGGTTTTTTGGCAAGGCCACAAGGCCCTATCTGCTTGGGCTCACTCATGACTTTATTTTATTTTATTTTTTTTAAATATTTTTTTAGTTGTAGATGGACACAATGTATTTTTATTTTATTGCTTTGTACGTGGTGCTGAGGATCGAACCCAGGGCCTCACGCATGCAAGGCAAGCGCTCTACCACTGAGCTACAATCCCAGCCCCTCACTCATGACTTTATTAAAGTAAAATACAACTGGAACTGCAAAATATTCTTTCTATACTTAATAAATAGAAAGTATATAGATATTCTTCTTCATACTACCTCATGTTCAAAATTGCTTTCTTTTTAGTAGCAACACAAAAAATAGTTTACAAAACAGGTGAAAATGTCTTTAAAGAAAATTCAAGTCACCGAAGGAATTAGCTAACAGAAACACCCTTGAGGGAAGCATGTGTGTCTCCTGAGAAGGATGTGTTTGGCCTTAGCACCTGCCTGATCTCCTCGTGCTAGCCGCCTTCTCTATCCTACCCAAGCCATGTTTCTGGGCTGTGTTTAAGCAGAGACTTAGGAGGCACTGGGTTCAGCTCTACAGAGAGCTGCTTGAAAACAGGGAGGTTTAAGCATTGAGTATGAACCCTGCCCTGGGAGAAGCCCCTGAGCTCCCATGGGCTCTGGGCAGAGCTGGTAGAACATAAGGACAGGCTCTGGGGGCCAGTAATCCAGCTAACTGGACAGGAAATAGGTTCCAACCAAGATGCTTGAATACATTGGTGCCATATACCTGTTGTGTGCTATTCTCCTCCATTGGCTGGTCCCTATCTTCTGGTGATTTTTGTTTTACATGTAAAGGGGCTATAGGATCACAGGGGAACAAATAGCCCCGCTGTGTTTCATGACCAAGATAACCTGTAAAAACTTGGATCTCCTTAGGAGATGCTGTAGTTCTCACCTATCCAAGGAAATTCCCCAAAGGTCAAAAGTAGTAGTGTAACATGGCAGGAGAGATCCCTTCTAGACAGGCTGAGGCTTGGTGAGTAACCAGGCAGAGAAACTGAACAGAGAAAACTGACAGGAGCTCTGCTCCAGTTTGCAAAGACAATGCTTTTTTGTATAGCACAGGTGTAGCACTGTCAAAGTAGGAGTTGGCTGATTGTCAGCCACGTTCTGTCTCAAGGGGGCAGGGCTGGAGGTGCTTGTTTCTCACACTCAGCCAGGACAAAGCTCCTGGACTAGAGCCATTTTATCTCCTGGCAACTGCTGTGACCAGGGGCAATGGCCATGATCAACTAGGAACACCTGAACTTTTTTCCCCAGTCTCTTCCTTTTTGGCCTTCTGTGTTTCAAACTTTCTGGACGAACTAGTTTGTAAATTTTCCTTCCCAGTTGTTCAGGTGTTGCTCCCTCTCCTATCAGGTTTTTAAGGGAGTTTCGGGTTATAAATCCTTGGCAAGAAAATCCTGCTCAATACCATGAGTTCCTTGTTTACCATCTGCGTGAACAGCTGTCTTCTTCACACACTTCTCTGAATCATTTGACTTCTAAAAAAGTTCAGCTTCTTCCCCTGGACCATTCTTTGTCCCAGTTATCATGACCCAGCAACCAGTCTACATTCCAAGTCCTGATAGTGGGTGCTTCACAGCATTCAAAGATTTTTTTTTTGTCCTAAAGATGAGTTTCTAGAAAGGCAGCAGAAGTTCCTTCGGCCTCTTCAACTAGGCAATGCAGTTCTCCAAGAATTGGTTTGCTGTTGCTTGGCTGCTGGGAGATGTGAAGGTTCTTACTGTAAGTGATGTTCATACTGAGCCTGGTCCCTGCCATCACCTTGCTCTGGGCCAGTTGGGCCATACTTTTCCCACCTGTGTTCTGTAATCCTCAGTGGCAGGGGCCCTGGTAAATCAGTCATGGCCACTGACCATGCTCCCAACAGAGAGGACACCCTGACTCCCAGTCTAGCTGCTGGACACTCTGCCTAAAGACTTGCTACTCCCTGGTCCCTTGCCTCCTCCCTATGCTACTTGCTTCCATGGTGGACTGTTTTGCACTTAACCACTGAGCCACATCCCCAGCCCTTTTTATATCTTATTTTGAGACAGGGCCTCACTAAGTTGTTTAGGGCCTTGCTAAGTTGCTGAGACTAGATTTGAACTTGTGATCCTCCTGCCTCAGCCTCCCAAGTTGCTGAGATTACAGGCATGTGCTACTATGTCCGACCCATGGTGGACTCTTTTGAAATCCTTCTTGGCTACCTTTTTTTTTTTCGGGGTATTGGAATAAACTATGAAATGAACCATGGTGGTATATCTTGATACCCTTTAATATATGCCACATTTCATAGAAAGTTAGTGAATTCTGTAGAAAGTGATCATGGAGCAGGTAGTAAGTCAGCCAAGGCACCAGGTCGGCCAGAGATTCTGCCTTGCTGCTTCCTTCCTTGGCCATCCACACCCCACCACTACTTCCCCCTTCTATGTGTCATTCAGAACCTTTAAACCTTTGGTGACTTTGACAGAGGTAATGGGAATGGGCTCCAGAGTGTGTCAGACTGAGCAGAAAGACCTAATGTCAAAGACTAGAAGAGCCTTGAGGACAGGGTTTGCTCTGTCTTTCTTGTACTAGTCCTGTTGGGCTTGATCATGTCCTGTGCTGCAGCTATTACTGGAACAAGTGAGCTGTCAGTGCTTCTTCTAGTTGCCTCAACTTCTGATCCTTTAGGAGGGATTCAAGATAGTCTGTAAATTTAAATGCCTTGAAATTAAAAGCAAATGTCTGGATGTGATATAACTATATCCGTGTTCATTTTTAGTGACTCAATTAAATTGAAGATGAACAAATTATATTCAACTTTCTACTTGAAAGCAGAGTAGATGGGGTTAGGTTTTTATAAATGTCTCACTGAATTTGGGAGGTTTTTCTTTTTAATAAAATAAAAAATTTCCCATTTCATACAGCTGGATTTCCCTTCCTCTTGGCCTGTGCATAAATTGCCTTTCCAAATAGAATTATCCTTTGGCTTATAGGGGTCATTTCAATATACATGCACACTTTCCCAGTTTCAAAAATTACATCACAAATATAGAAGCTGTAGTTGCAATTTTCAACCATGCAGTTTGGCACAAGTGCATGTGCTTATGCGAGCCTGCATGTAGTGCCTCCTCCAACACCTCAGCCTTCAGCCTAACCCCTGCATTGGGAAGACTATAAGAAGATGACAGGCAGGGTTACCAGTTCTGCCCCAGTGCCATGGCACGTGGAAACAGCTTTCCCTTACCTGATAAGTTCCCTTCAGTGTCCAAAAACATTTTGCAAATGGTTCCTTGAGGGGGTTGGGGGGTTATTGGGGATTAAACTCAGGGGCACTCGACCATTGAGCCAAGTCCCCAGCCCTATTTTATATTTTATGTAGAGACAGAGTCTCAATGAGTTGCTTAGCACCTCGCTTTTGCTGAAACTGGCTTTGAATTTGTGATCCTTCTGCCTCAACTTCCTGAGTGGCTGGGATTACAGGCATGTGCCACTGTGCCTGGTGCAAATGGTTTCTTGATGCTCAAGAAATATATTCTTCCATTTGAATTACATTCTAAGGAGAAGTTCACATTCTTTTGTTTCTGAGAAGAGGGTAATACATGGTCAAGACAGAAAATTTGGAGATTATAGGCAAAACAAAAATTATAGGAGAAAAAAAGCCATCTATTTTCCCCTCAGTCAGAGACAGAAATTTTGTGGGTTTTTTTTTTTACACATTTTACCCAGTTGAAATTATACTTTTTAAGTACATTTTTCTCCACTGCTTTTATTTATTTTTTAATGAAAATGTAGTTCATCTAAAATTTTTCATAAATAAACTCACCTTGGGGCTGGGATTGTGGCTCAGCGGTAGAGCGCTTGCCTCGCATGCATGAGGCCCTGGGTTCGATCCTCAGCACCACGTACAAAGCAATAAAATAAAGACATTGTGTCCATCCACAACTAAAAAATATTTAAAAAAAAAAAAAAAAAAACAAATAAATAAACTCACCTTTTGCCAGGCATGGTTGGCACACATCTGTAATCCAGCAGCTCAGGAGGCTGAAGCAGGAGGATTGCAAGTTCTAGGCAAGCCTCAGCAACTTAGTAAGACTGCCTCAAAATAAAAAATCAAAAGGATTAAGGATGAAGCTCAGTGGTAGAGTGACCATATTCAATCCCCTATATTGGAAAAAAAAAAAAAACAAAGAAGAAACCCACCTTCTTAATAATTCAAATGGGGTCTCATATAGTATTGCTCAGGCTAGCCCATATCCTCCCATCTCAGCCTCCCGAGTAGCTGAGACTACATGTGGGTGCCACTGTACCCCAAAACTCACCATTTAAATTGGATGAGTTTTAGTAAATTCACCAGGCTATGCCACTATTTGAACTGTTCAATTCCAGGACATTTTATTTTATTTTTTATTTTTTTTAATTTTTTTTTTTTTTTTAGTTGTAGATGGACACAATGTCTTTATTTTATTGCTTTGTATGTGGTGCTGAGGATCGAACCCAGGGCCTCACGCATGCGAGGCAAGCGCACTACCGCTGAGCCACAATCCCAGCCCCTCCAGGACATTTTAATTACCCCCAAAAGCAATTCCCTTTAGCAGCCACAGTTCCCTCCCTCCCCCATCCCTAGACAACTGTTACTCTGTTTTATGAATGCCTATTCTAGACATTTCACATAGAGAATCATATATATGTGATCTTTGCACCTGGTTTCCTTCACTTAGAACAGTGTTTCCAAGGCTCTTGTGTGTTTAGCATGTATCAGGATTTCATTCCTTTTTATGGCTTATGTATCATGCATTCCATTGGGTGGATATGCCACATATTGTTTATCTCTTCATCAGTTCATGGACCTTTGGATTATTTCCACTTTCTGTGAAGAATAATGCTGTAAATATTTGTGTACGCATTTTTGTGTGCAGATGTTTTGTGAGAATACACCTAATAGTACAAATTGCTGAGTTGTATGGTAACCATATATTTAACTTTTTAAGGAGCTGTCAAACTGTTTTCCATAGCAGCCACACTGTTTTACATTTCTATCAGTGATGTAGGAGAGTTCTCATTTCTCCAAATCCTTGCCAACACCTCCTTTTTCCTTTTTTTTCCCCTTCAATTATAGCCATCTTCAAGAATGTAAAGTAGTATCTTATTATGGTTTCTATTTTCTTTTTTCCTAATGACTAATCACATTGAGCATCTTTTCATGTGTTTATGGTCAATTTGTGTGTATGTATGTGTGTGTGTATTTTTTTTTCAGTATTGGGGATTGAACCCAGGGTATGGTGCATACTAGGCAAGCGCTCTACCACTAAGCTACATCCTCAGCTCTTTTTATTTTTTTATTGTGAGAGGAGGCCTCACTAAGTTGCCCAGGCTGGCTTCAAACTTGTGATCCTCCTGCCTTAGCCTCTCAAGTAACTGGGATTACAAGCATGCATCAACACAATGGCTAGTATGTCTTCTTAGAGAAAAAAATTTTTTTAAATTTTTTACCTTTATTTAATTTATTTATTTGTATGTGGTGCTGAGGATCAAACCCAGTGCCTTACATGTGCTAGGCAAGTGCTCTACCACTGAGCCACAACCCTAGCCCTAGAGAAAAATTTTTTTCAAGTCTTTAACCCATTTCTGAAATTCAAATTTGTTTTTTTTAATATTTTTTAGTTGTTGATGGACCTTTATTTTATTCATTTATTTATATGCAGTGCTGCCCAGTGCCTCACACATGCGAGGCAAGTGCTCTACCACTGAGCCACAATCCCAGCCCCTCAAATTTGTTTTTAACTATCATATAAAAATTAAGAATTGTGCTTATTTATGAGGGTACCATGTGATTCCTCAACATGTTCAGATTAGGGTAGACATATCTCCTTAAGTGTTTATTGCCACTTTATAGTGAAAATATTCAAATCCTATAGTTTAGCTTTTTTGAAATGTACAGTATATTATTATCTATATCACCCTATTTTAATAGCAATCAGTACTTATTATTCCTTACTATAATTTAGTACCTATTAATTTAATTGGATTGTCTTTTTTTAGCTGTAGTTCTCTACATATTGTATGATTACAGCACATAAATAATTTGCAAATGTTTTCTCCCATTTTATAGGTTTTTGTTTTTGTTTTACCCTTTTGGTAGTATCCTTTGACATATACAAGGTTTTGATTTTGATGAAGTCAATTTATCTTAATTTGTTGCTGTTGTTGCTTATGTTTTGGTGTCACATTCAAGAAACTGTTGTCCAGAGTCAGATGTTTTCTCCTAAGGGTTGTGTGGTCCTGGGGTTGTACCCAAGGGTGCTCTGTCACGGAGCTAAATCCCCAGTCCATTTTATTTTTTATTTTGATTCAAAGTTTTACTAAGTTGCTTAGGGCCTCCCTAAATTGCTGAGGCTGGCCTTGAACTTTCAGTCCTCCTGCCTTAGCCTTGCAAGTTGCTGGGATTACAGGTGTGTGCCCCCATGCCTACTTTAACTCTTATGTTTATATCTTTGATTCATTTTGAATTAATTTTTGCACATAATATGTAAATACAATTTTATATCCTACTTTTGTGTGTGTGTGTGTGTGGTGCTAGGGATCAAACCCATGGCCTTGTGTGTACAAGGCAAGCGCTCTACCAACTGAGCTATATCCCTAGATCCCCTACTTTTTTTTTAATATGTCACACCTGAAGTCCATTCCCAATCATTGCATAATATTTTATTATATAGATATTTCATATTTTCCCTAACCATTCTTCTCTTCTCAGGCCCTAAGTCAGTTATTTTACTTTTATAAATAACTCCACATGAACATTTTTTTTTTTTTTTTTAAATTTTTATTTTTTAGTTGTTGATGGATCTTTATTTTACTCATTTATTATTTATATGTGGTGCTGAGGATCGAACCCAGTGCCTCACACATGCTAGGCAAGCGCTCTACCACTCGGCTACAGCCCCAGCCCCCCACATGAACATTTTTATAAACAAATTTTTGTTCGCAATTGAGATTATTTTGACACTAATGGAAGTATAGATATGAGCAAAAGGTATGAACATTTTCAAGTTTCAGAGGGCCTTTGTTAAACTGCTTTCTGAATTCTTACCTAAAGTTTCTCATAAATGCAGCAGCTTGGTCTCTCCCAGCACTGACTCTTGATATTAGTGGTGATTTATTAAAATTCAGAAGTGGTCAGTCTTCATGCATTGATGCTCAACATACAGGAGTAACTATCAAATAAAAAAGGGACAGCAGGGACTGGAGTGTAGCTCAGTGTTAGAGCATCTGCCTAGCATGTCCTGGGTTTCATTCCTAGCACCACAAAAGGAAGCAAAGAAAGGAAAGAAGAAGGCGGCAAAGAGGCCTGAAATTTCTTTTTAAATTACAAGTTTCCACTTCTAGATATGTAGCCAAGAAAACTGAAAACATGTTCATATTAAAAAGCTCATACATGAATGTTTATGGCAGCATTATTCCCAGTAGTCAGAAGGTAAAAACAACCTGAAGTCTATTAATGGACAAATGGATAAAGAAAATGTGGTATAATGCATACAATGGAATATTATTTAGTCATAAAACAAATGAAGTCCTGAACACTTATTACAACATGGATATACCTCGCAACACTATGCTTAGTAAAAGAAGCCAAACACAAAAGGTCACATATTTATATGAAATGTCCAGATTAGGCAAACCCATAGAGATAGAAAGGATGGGCAAGGGGACGGCAGGATTGGGAACTGACAGTTAATGGGTATGTGTTTCTTTCTTTTTTTTTTTTGGTACTGAGGATTGACTCAGGGGCTCTCAACCACTAAGCCACATCCCCAGCCCTGTTTTGTGTTTTATGTAGAGACAGGATCTCACTGAGTTGCTTAGCGCCTCGCTGTTGCTGAGGCTGGGTTTGAACTCGCGATTCTCCTATCTCAGCCTCCCAAAGTGCTGGGATTACAGACGTGCGCCACCATGCCCGGCTGTGTTTCTTTTGAGGATAAAAAATGTTCTGGGATTAGTATTGATAGTTGCATGGCTTTACAAATATACTAAAAGCCATTGAATTGTAAATCACTTTAAAATGGTGAATTTAATATGAATTACAGTTCAATTTTAAAATATTAAGAGTTTTAGAAAAATACTGTATGTATTGAGTTGTAAATTATTTTTGCTCTTTAAATAGATGTCCCCCAAAAAATACAAGTAATACTTGCTTGTTACAATCTCAGAAGGAATAAAATATTTTAAAAGAAAGATCTCTTTTTTCTCAACTATCCTCCCTAGGTTATCTACCATTTAATAGTTTGGGGTGTATTTCTAAGTCTCCCTTACAAGCTCAGGTACACACAGCATATGCGGGCTTTTTGTTTTTATGGAAAATATAAAATTTTGCCCTTGTTTCTAAAGAGGATTTTATTGAGGGCTTCTCTAACCAGCATTTATCACACGTTTTTCAAGCTCCCTCTTTGTGCAGGGGCTTAGAAAAAGATGGAAAATTGAATCAGACAGGTGGTTATGGTCTAGTAGGAGAAAGAAATCTGTAATAATCGTCACAAAATAAGGTATGAACATGTGGTAGCAAGAGTGGTCCCTGTGATAGTAAACACCAGGTGTGCGCAGCCCTGTGCTTCAGATCTTGACTATCAACTGAAGCCTTCAGGCCATCTCTTTAAGGACAAATCAGGAATTGGGCTGGAGTAAAGCATTTATGGAACGAGAAATGCAGAAACTGTAGAACTTTCATCTCATAGCTGAAAGCTTTCTCCTCCAGGGAGAGGGGGAAAAATGTCTTAAATTTCAGAGGTCCTTCTTTGATAATGTGATGAGGCTAGGCCCTCGAAAAGGAATTTGTGCAGACATATCCAGATATGGATATGCACCTAACTAAAGCCAGACTCTTCTGAACAGTGAATGAGACAGCTTGGCCCTCTTGTGGCCCTTACTATTTTGGAGGTGCTGGGAATCCTGTGTGATTTAATCAGTGGGAATTAACTTGCTGTATGAAGAATTTTACCTTCCTGTGTGGACTTCAAATCAACTCTCATCATAGCCAAAAGAATGAATTCTTTACAAAGTGAAAAGTCATCCACTTCTTGGCCAATTTTTTATTTCATCTAGTAGCGCTGGAGTTATTTAAAATCTAAATCCAAACTAGTTATTCTCTGTGGTCTATGACAGGAATAAGAAGTGTGACCAGGTTGGCTCTGACAGCAGGGCTCTTGCATAGAAGGCTGTGTCATGCCAGTGGTTTTGGTCTGCAAAGACTTACTCTCTTGCCATAGCAAATTAATCTAAGCAGTAACATGGCCTTCCAAATAGCAAGAGGCTATATCTGCACCTCAGATATTATATCCTTTACCAGCAAGGTGATGTGTTCGTAGTAACTGAGGGCTTCTTGTAAATTAAGGAGAGAAAGAGCAGTCTATTGTGCCTTTGTGTAATGTGCCTTTGCACTTGTGAGTTGATGGGCCCATTGCTTTCATTTCCTGGAAAGATCCCAGGGAGACAAGACAGTAGAGACAGGCTGTCACTTGTGGTAGTTAAAAGACTTTCAGCCTGCCCTTTCACTTTCCCTTCTGCAAGTTGCTTCTTTAAGAGGCTTGGCCCTTCTCCTTTTCTTACTTGCTCATGCCTATTAAATGCTAATGAAAACTTCCACTTACTCAGCTTCCCCCTCTGATCTTTTCTCTGTGTGCCAGCTGGTGTATTAAACTGCTTTTCTTATGCCCAATGTACATTATCTCATTTAGTCCTCCTGACAGCTCTGTGAGCCAGGTGTTAATGTTCCTCTGTGTTGCAGGTAAGATAACTGAGGCAATTTTAAAAGTGCTGAAAAGTTCAATAGTACTTCCAAGTGGTGGAGCCTGGACTTGAACCCAGGATTGTCAGATCCAGAGCCTGTGCCCTGATCACTACACAAGGGTTCCTAATCTTGGTTATTGGCAGCACCAGCTGTGCAGTGGCTCAGGCCAAAAAGTGAGTGGTCCTTGGTTCCTGTACTCCTTCCACCCTCACTTCTGTGCTCTCAGCAGTTTCTCTTGACTCTCTCTCCTGTGTTCTGAATCTGAAGACTTTTCTCTATCCACATCACCAGCTTACTGCAGTCCCCCTCAGTCCCCATGCCTGGAGCACTGCAGCAACCTTGCAAACTCATCTTCTTGCTTCTATTATGATCTGTTCTCCCCGTGGCAGTGGAATGATGGTTTAGAAGTCCATGTTAGGCATGCATCTGTAGTCTCAGCTACTTGGCAGGCTGAGGAAGGGGGATCATTGGAGCCCAGGAGTTGGAGTTCAAGGCCAGGCAACCTGGGCAACAGAATAAGACCCTGTGTCAAAAAAAAAAAACCCAAGAAAAACCCCACCCAAATTAGATCTTGTCGCTTCACTGTTTAAAACCCCCCAATGGGGGCTGGGATTATGGCGCAGTGGTAGCGTGCTCGCCTGGCATGCATGAGGCACTGGGTTCGATCCTCAGCACCATATAAAAATAAAAATAAAAAAATAAAGATATTCTGTCCGCCTACAACTAAAAAATAAATGCTTAAAATAAATAAATAAATAAATAAAACCCCCCAATGAATGTGGACTTGCGATAAGAAGAAAACTTATATGGCCAACCAAAAGCTGTATGATTGGGCTCCTGCTACTTCTCTTACCTCATGCCCAGTGTCGTCCTCTATCATTCACACTCACTAAGCTCTGTCCAGCTTTTGCACCAGATGCCTCTGCTGGAAATATTCGCCCCCAGGTTTTGTCTAATTAGCTCTTTCTCCTTATTTATGTCTCCGCTCCACTATTACCTCCCAAAAGAGGCCAGCTTTGTCACTCTATATAAAGAAGACTTCCCACATTCACTCCTAGCCTGTCCTGGTTCCTAAACTTTATTTGCATCACAGTGCCTCCCTTCCTTGTCTTTTCTTCCCTTGCATCCCTGGTGCAAGGAAGAGTGCCTGGAATAGAGTAGATGCTCAGCATATGATTTTTGAACAAATGCCACACGCTGTTTCCTGTGCCTAAAAAGTTCTGCCCCACCCAACTCCTCTAATCCGCCTCACATATTTAGTTCTAGGGCATCCATCAGTTCTGGCTCAAACATCATCTCCTTAGGGAAATTTTCTGTGATCTCCTCTGCTGCATACTTTAGTTATAGCTTCTGCTTTTCTTTCAAGGGTCTTAACTACATGTTTGTGTGGGTATTTGATCAAAGCCTGTTTCCCCCAGCAGACTCTGAACTCCATGAAAACAGAGTAGGTCTGTCTTCCTCATCGCTTTCCCCCAAGTACCCAGTACTTCATTTGTTGAGTGAATGAATGAAGGAACTAATCACTCTTCTTGTACTGACTTGTTCCATACTTGGAATGTGTGTGCCCTAAATGGGCCAGGAGTTTCTTGGTGTCCATGACTCCCTCAGTAATTGCATCATTACATTAATAGAGACAGGTTGTAGAAGTAGGAAAGAAACTTTGAGGAACCTCTGGCCTGGTAATGACAACTAGTCTGTGCTTATACTACCTAAGATGTTGCTCTGCTTGTTTGGTGCTGCCTTTTTATGTGTGCTCCTTTCTGCTTTTTTTAAAAAATATTTTTAATTATAAATGGACACAATATCTTTATTTTATTTGTTTATTTTTATGTGGTGCTGAGGATCGAACCCAGTGCCTCACACATGCTAGGCAAGTGCTCTACCACTGAGCCCCAGCCCCAGCCCCTCCTTTCTGCTTTTATCCATTCACTTGACACTTTCCACCAAGAGAATAGAGTCCAGGAACACCCCCAGCCCATTTCTCTGACTTCCAATTTTGTCATGATTTTCAATAACACATTGTATTTTTTAACTGAGACCCGCCTGGCTGGGCACAGTGGTGCGCACCTGTAATCCCAGCAAGGACTGAAAGGACTGGGGATGTAGCTCAGTGGTAGAGCACTCCTGAGTTCGATCCTTGGCAAAAACAAACAAAACAAAAAAACTTTGGCCCACCTGTATATAATTGTGAGATGTTATCAGCTCTAGTGAATTTAGCAATGGATAAGGGAACATACAAGAATTCAGACCCGGGGCTGGGATTGTGGCTCAGCGGTAGAGCGCTTGCCTTGCATGCATGAGGCACTGGGTTCGATCCTCAGCACCACATAAACATAAATAAATAAAATAAAGATTAAAAAATCTTTGAACATCAATTTAAAAAAAAAAAAAAAGAATTCAGACCCTGTTTCTGTCACTGAATGGTTGAACAAAGCTTTAATTTTAGCTAACAGGCTTTCTTTCCACATCTACAGAGCACCAAGAAATTCAAAATTATAGTGACTCAGTTCAATAGTATGATCCCGAAACTAAGCCAGGAAATCAGGAATTTAATGCTATTAACTAATTTAATTTTTTGATGGATCTTGCTATATTATCCAGGCTGGTCTCGAATTTCTGAGCTTAATTGATCCTCCTGCCTCGGCCTCCCAAATAGCTGGGACTGCAGGTGCTATCATGCCTGGCTTGATTAATTTTTCATTATTGTTGAAGCTTAGGCATGGTGGATTCCCTTTATCTCTAGTCCTCTCTCCTTAAAATATCAACAGTTCTTGAAACAACAGCTAAAACTTATAAATATTGCTTTCTAAAGTAAACTTTGCTTATAGGGACCCTCCCATATCAGGTAAAGAAGCCAAAGTTCAGAGGGTACAAACATGAAATGCTTGCTTAATTGGGCCATACTGTTTCTCATCAGGATACTGCAAAAATTATTGTCTTATTAATGATTACCTTGTGCTAATGCAGTCATCACAAGGCTTTCTTCTTCCATGAGGGCTGTTGTCTGTCTACATAATAGCATCTCCAAGTGTTTTTGGACAACTAAGTAGTTTAAATGAGTGTAAGCAGAATTATCTTAAAACCCGAACCAAGTACCAATGCAGTTCTTTTTTGTGTGTGTTTAGGTTTGTTTTTATTTTTTGTTTGTAACACCTTCAGGTGATAATCCTGGTGTTTGGCAACAAGTCACCACATCTTCCATCTGCTGTCCCTCTTGGCATAGGGATTAGTTCAGTTGGCTCCACTGGTATATGCTAAAAGGACACAAGTACATTCAGAAACTCCCTCTCCCTTTAGCTTTTTTGTCTCCAGGATGCCATCTCTTGTTCTACCACCTCATCCCTGGCACCAACCAATCCCTTTTATCCTGCTTGTCCATTTGGCTTCTTTTCTGCTAAAACTCTCAGCACCTGGGCATAAGCAATACCTGTAGGTCAAAATTGTAAAAAATAATTCAAAAGAGCTGTCTTGCTTCTGTAGTTGCACTGGAATTAGCATCATCAGTGACCCTTGTATATGTCATGTGCTTCTTCTAGGGTTTCACACACTTTGTTACATTTGATCCTTCAAACAGTCCTGTGACTATGTCCTCATTCAGCAGATGAAGCTCCTGTGGCTCAATGATTTTGCCAACATAGCAAATTGGAATGAAAACTCATATCTCCTGCCCCCGGCTTTCCCATTAGCCCATGTCCCACTCAATGATATATTTAGAAATAGTGATCCTGTTCAGGAGCTGGGAAATAGTTTTTATGAAGGAGATTTCTGTTGTGGTTGTAATGGACTTATTTGGGAAGGGCTTCTGTCTGTAATGTAGAACAGAAGAGATTAACTTTGTAGTTTGTTCTTGAATTGAAATCCATCTGGCATTTGAGTCCATTTTTATTTATTGAGCCCCTTTTACATGCCAGACATCAAAGGTAGGATGAGGAACAAGACAAACATGATGCCATGTTGGCATCTAGTGGGCAGTCGTAGTATTTTAATAAATACCTGAGGAGGGGATGTACAGGGTGGGGTGGGAACACGTGCCACGGACATCTAACCCAAACTTGACAGATAAAGTCTTCCTAGAAGAGGAGACTTCTAAGTTGAAGACTGAAGAATGAGTGAGAATTTTAACTAGATTAAAATTGGAATAGGGTGAACAGTAATGTTTCTAGAAGATGGAAAAGCCATGTGAAGGCCTGGAAGTGAGACTGTGGTCCATGTTGCTTCCGTTCTTCATCTGATATCAGATCTCATGATGTAGTTATTGGGGAGACTTGGAAAAAGCAGAAGACTCGCGGAAAGTCTATTGAACATGCTTAAAAGATAACTCTCTGTGTCTTCTTAATAGAAAAAGCTCGAGTCTCCACCACCATCTACCAACCCCTTCCTGGAAGATGAGCCAGCACCAGAGATGGAGGAGCTGGCAATGGAGAAGGGAGAGTTAGATCAAGTAAGTCTGCTTTGCATTACCATGTGTAACCTACCCAGTATTCCTGTCTGAAAATGGATTGGCTTGCTTCATGTATGATCCTTTGGCTGAATCCACATTCAGAGATTATAGTAGTGGTGGTCTTTACAGAGGGTGTTTATCTGGAAGTGCATTCAGAAAACAGAAAAAGCAGCCCTTCCCACCCCTGCTCTTCACTCCCAAAGAGCCTCACCTCCAGCATTCAGCAAGGCGCACAAGTTTAATCAGACCACATGGCAGGGCCAGCACAGTTCTGCTCTGCCCCATTCATCATCTCCTGAACTTGTCAGCGTGCCTTTCCACTGCGCTCTCATCTAGTACAGTGATGATGTGAGAGGCTTGAAAGATCCTGGGGAAGTTAGTAGCACCCAGGGCTGAGAGAGGCTTCCATGCAGCGTAAGCTGATCACTTTAGGTCTGGAAGCCATTGGGGAGGCCTGGAAATATCAAGGTGACCAGTGGCATCTGTGGAGTGTTACTTTTCCAAGCACACTAGCACTTTAATTTCCTTCTGATTTTTCTGTCCAACTCTAACTTTCATCTCCCTTCAGCCTACAGAATGGTGTTTTTGTTTCACTGCCATTTTATGATGAGAGAGGTTAGAGCAATAAATCAGAACACTTCCTTTCTGGATAAGTGATCCTTCTTTTTAATTTTCTACACTTGGCTGCTAGAGGATTATTTTATGGTATTGTTTTGCTCCAGACACCACCAAAAGGGAGGCTAACTGGGAAGACCAGCTTTGGGAAACCCAGAGCCACATGCTTCTGCAGCTGGCCCTGTGTTCCTCGCATGGTGAGGGTAGGTGTGCAGCCCTGACAGGAGCCAAGAAAGTGGAATTCATGGAGCAGTTAAATGTGTCTGGTCCATTGATTAAATAATTGTGATTACATGGATACCTCACATTTTTGTGGTGCTTTGTAATTTAAAAATCTTTCACATGCCGTATTTCATTTTGCCTTCACAGTGCCTGCTTTTTGTTTTAAGGTGATGAAACTGCAGCACAAAGAGGCTAAATATATTGTCCAGGGTCACATAGTTTAGAAAAAGAAGGGCTAAGACTAGAAGTCATGTCTACAAGTCAAAAGCTAGAATTTCTTTCCAGAGGTCCTTTTTTTTTTTTAAACACCTTCATATCTCATTTAAAAAAAAAGAAGGACATAGAAATGAAGCTCATAGATAAAAGTGAATGAACGAAACTGAAGAGGTATCTTGAGGCTGTGTCCCAAAAATGAATGGGAATAGATGCGATTGATTTAAAACCATCATGTAATTGGCTAGTGTGGGAGAAAAAAATTTCTTCTATCTAAAGAAATGCAGTTCCCACATTGTGAGAGCCAGGACTCAGGCTGGAGGGGGTCTCTTTCTTTGGGAGTGTCCGGTACCCTCACTTGACCACCTGTACCCTAGGAACATGCTTTGTGCACTCGTGCCATTTGCAAGGCCCTTGTGTCTCCCCAGTGCTAGTGCTGCCATTATCATGTTCAGAATTGTGCAGGTGA
The DNA here is from genome assembly GCA_028644305.1 of Xerus rutilus. NCBI lineage: Eukaryota > Metazoa > Chordata > Mammalia > Rodentia > Sciuridae > Xerus > Xerus rutilus. Next base: position 41,313,320 of record CM053402.1, read on the forward strand.
ACACCCAGATGCTTCTCATGCTGCCATGAAAAGTTTTCCCTTTAGCTGGTCGTCTCTGGATACTTTTATGCTGGATTGTGATAGATTTTTCCATTAGGTATGAAATTAGTTTTGCCTGATAGAATAAGATTTTCTGTCTCTTGGAACTTTTTGCTTATCATAAAAGCTTGAAGTTTTTGTAAGACCAAGACCTGCTCATTCTAAGGATACAGAACTCTGACATCTGACAAATACATGGTGTGAGGCAGAGCCCTATGGTAGGGGAGATGCTGGACTCTGGTCTGCCATTAACTGACCCATGGCCTTAGATAGCTCACTTACTGCCTCCAGACTTTCCTGCTTTCTGTATCTTTAAAGATAGCTAATAGTTTTCAAACTCTATTCCTTCATGCCCTGTCAGATGTAATGTTGGGGAGTTGGGAAAGAACAGAGACCTGGGTCCCCGTAGCCAGAGGAGTTTTATTCTTAGTCACGTTGTACTGTGGAATTCTAGGTAAAATTTCTTTGGATCCTGGATTTTTATGTCTGTTTAAAAAAGAAAAAGAAAAACTAAACTAAATGGAAAACTCCTGGTTTTCCACCAGTAATTCATGGACTGTTCCTCATTAGTAATAAAACATTTACACTAGTGACTAATGCCTCCTCACATGTCACCCCCAGCCTCCCATGCCTCACCAGCACTTGTCTCACCTGTGGCAGGTTAGGTGGAGCCCCAGGACCTCGCTCTTCCCAGAAGCTGGGTTTTAGGAGTTTGGTGCACAGAAAGAGCAGGAGTCCTGTGGGGGTGTAGGGGAGGAATTCCACAGGATGTCAGCAGGGAATCAGCCAGAGGTGGTTGTGTGGAAAGCCCCTCCTGGTTGCTCTGGGTGACCCAAGTTATTCCCTTGCTGCAATCAGTAGGCAGCTGGCCCTCAAGGGTCACTCCCTGCTCACTACTGTTGGGAAGAGAGGGTGAACTTGCAAAGCCGTATTCACTTTGAAGGAGGCATGAATAATTTGTTGCCAAGATATTCCCAGTGATAAAAAAAAAAAAAAGACATCTGAAAGGGACCAAGGGTACTGAAAGAGAAGAAATCAGGAATTTCTGGTTTAAAAATGTACCCTTCTGGTGATCCGAGCAGTTAGATTTAATCTGTTTACATTGGATAGTAATGAAAGGAAATGGGACCAGCTGCAGACCTCCTTACTGTGACAACAGTAACCTTTTATTATTCCATCAAACTCCAGGAGGAAATAGCTTAAACATCTGCAGCTTTTGGACAGAATTCACACACTGAGAAATCCAGCCTGAATGCTACTGCTAAATGACTTAGTGTATTCTTTAAGCCAAGGACCAACCCTTTGGGGAACTGCTTAGTGCAGAGGGAGACACCAGTTGGAGCTGAAATTCCAGCACCTACCATATAAATAGGAGTACATTCATGAAGCAGCTATAGGGAGGACAGAAAAAAATAACAAAGAGAAACTTGGGCAGTCCCTCTCATTGTTCCCCCTCTTTCTTTAGCTCACACTAAAATGCTGCAAGAGGGCCTCCATGTTGTGGTGACAGGATTGAATGACCTCTCCACACTGCAGATGAGCACTATTAGAAGGCAGAGGCAGGGCAGAGCAGTTCACTTGCAGGTGGGATTGGGACTCCATCCCTATCTGGTTATGTGGCTTTTTGAGTGTTCTGGGACCCTATCAGGCATGACCTGTGAAGACTGATCAAGATGAGTTTGTTGGAATTCCAGGAGGTCATTCTCTTATATCACTTGGGTTCTGTTTTAAATACCAAATGGATGCTTAAGTTCTATTCAGACATAGATTTTTTTTATCATGTATCACCTTAATGCATACATTAAAAAAGGAAACTATAAGCAAAATACATAGATTAAGATATTACTAGAATTTCTTCACATGCAGGGTCCAGCTCCTTGGAACTATTTTTTAAAAAAGCTTTATGTTGCTAGGCATGGTGTTGCACGCCTGTTCCTAACAGCTCAAGAGGCTGAGGCAGGAGAGGATCCCTTGTGCCCAGGAATTCCAGGCCAGCTTGGGCAACATATTAAGACCTCCATCTCAAAAAATGAACAACCAAAACAGCTTTATATTTTCAATTAACTATAGGCTTAGAAGTTGCAAACAGTACGGAGTAATGCTGTGTGCTCATCTCTCAGCCTTCCCCAGTGGTGACAGCGAGCAGAACTAGAGTGATTGTCAGAAGTAGAAAATGGGTCCAAACTTCTTTCTCCTCAGGCCTGGATACTTGTGTTTCTCCATACACTGTTCTCTGGGCTATGGAATGTGTTGGTGATGGGGCGTTTCTTAAGAATGCCCCACTGCTGCCAGGCACAGTGGTACACACTTCTAATCCCAGAGATTTGGAAGGCTGAGGCAGGAGGATCAAAGTTTAAGGCCAGCCTAGGCAATTTAGGGAAAGCCTGTCTCAAAATAAAAAGAGCTGGGGGTAGAGCTCAGTGGTAGAGCTCGCCTGGGTTCAAGTCCCTGTACTGGGGGAAATGCCCCACTGTTGTATCTGCAATTTTTCAGCCAGATCATTGGCACCCATTCCCCAAGTATTTTTGTTGTCATTCCTTACTTTTAAAAAACAATTTCAAACTTATAGAACAGGTGAAATAATATTATGAGGAAATTTCAAATACCTTTCACATAGATTTAGCAATTGTAAACTTTTTTTTTTTTTTTGGTACTGGAGATTGAACTCAGGGGCATTCAACCACTGAGCCACATCCCCAGCCCTATTTTGTGTTTTATGTAGAGACAGGGTCTCACTGAGTTGCTTAGTGCCTCGCCCTTTTTGAGGCTGGCTTTGAACTTGCGATTCTCCTGTCTCGGCCTCCCAAGTGCTGGGATTACAGGCTTTCACCACCGTGCCTGGCTGCAATTGTAAACATTTTGCTACATTTACTTTATCATTTCTTCCCCATTCTTTCTCCTTCCCCCCTTATTGCATAACAATTTGGAAGTATTATAGACATAATGCCCTTTACCCCTAAATATTTCAGCATATATTTCCCAAGAAGGAGGACATTCACTTAAAATATCACACAGAAAAATCAGAAAGTTGAACACCAGTACAGTGTTATTCTTTAAAGACTTTATTTAAATTTCATAATGTGGCCATTTCAAAGTGATACAAACACTGTCTATAGTGTTTAATTGGGTAAGTACACACTAAAATGCTGTAAGAGGGCCTCCATGTTGTGGTGACAGGATTGAATGACCTCTCCACACTGCAGATCCTCAGCACCACATATAAAATAAATAAATAAATAAATAAATAAATAAATAAAGGAATTGTGTCGATCTACAACTAAAAAATGTTTTTTAAAAAGATATATACCTTGGGGGGCTGGGATTGTGGCTTAGTGGTTGAATGCTTGCCTCGCATGTATGTCAATAAACCAGATACAAAATATATGTGTCTAATGAGAATATTCTCTATTATGTAAACTCCTATTTATAATTACCAGAACATATCCTGCAGAAGTATGAATATTTTTTTCAAAAAAAGACAAAAAATATTTAAATGAAAGGAATAATTATACTTATGATGATTAAGTTTTCATACTAAAAAGATAACTGGGGATAGTGGCCGTATTTTTCAAGTGTAAAGTCAGGATCTACTCTTACAAAGTCAGACAAATTAAATCACGTTTTAAAATTAATTTAGTGAATTACCTTGTCAAAAAGAAAGGAAGAAAGAAAGAAAGAGGGAAGGAAGGAGATACTGATACTGATGGACAAAATGTAGAACAAATGGGTGAGGACCACCCCTCACCACCTGCATTCTTCATTGTGGGTCCTGCATTTTAAACTAATGGAAGCACAAAAATTTTCCAGGGCATCTCCCCGTGCAGCAGATTCAATGTGGATAAACTAGTCTTGTGTGTTCCCTGAGGCCTTCTTGCAGTCTCAGCCTAAGGCCTGACTTTGGCAGTGGCTTCCAGCTGATGAGAGCAAACAGGCCAGAGTGTAGTCAAGAAGGACCAGAGTTTCTAGAAATCATGCCAAAAAATGAAAGGCAGGGAACTCTTGGAAGGTGAAAAAGACAGAGAGCTGAGCATGAGATTGAATGTGTCTAAAGTTGACATTTAATTTTTGGTAATTATCATCAGTTTTTTACAGATGTTTTTAACGATTGTTTTATAAACAACAGCAAAAGAAATGACCAGAAAAGGTTACAATTATTTCTTTCAGTCTTTGGAGGCTTCTAGTAGCTGTTCTAGTACTTATTAAAAGATAGGAGCAGTTTAAGAGGGTAAATCTTTTAAGTATACTGAATAATAATAATAGTGGGAAAAAACTTTGTGAGGTAATGGGTATGGCTTTGATGGTGGTGCCAGTTTCATGAGGGTATATTTATCTAATGTTAAGATATATACATTGGGGCTGGAGTTGTGGCTCAGTGGTAAAGCTCTTGCCTAGCACGTGTGAGGCACTGGGTTTGATCCTCAGCACAACATATAAAATAAATAAATAAAATAAAGGAATTGTGTCAATCTACAGCTAAAAAATGTTTTTTAAAAAGATGTATACCTTGGGGGGCTGGGGTTGTGGCTCAGCAGTTGAGTGCTTGCCTCGCATGTTTGAGGTACTGGGTTTGATCCTCAGCACCCCATAAAATAAAGATACTGTGTTCCTCTACAAATATTATAAAAAAAAAAGATGTGTACCTTGGGGGGCTGGGATTGTAGCTCAATGATAGAGCGCTTGCCTCGCATGCGTGAGTCACTGCGTTCAATCCTCAGCACCACATTAAAAATAATAATAAATAAGTAAATATATTGTATCCATCTACAACTAAATATATATATATATATATATATACTTAAAAAGATATATACCTTGGGCTGGGGTTGTGGCTCAGTGGTAGAGTGCTTGCCTCGCATGCGTGAGGCACTGGGTTCAATCCTCAGCACCGCATAAAAAATAAATAAATAAAATAAAGATATTGTGTCCAGGGCTGGGATTGTAGCTCAGCGGTAGAGCGCTTGCCTCGCATGCGTGAGGCCCTGGGTTCGATCCTCGGCACCACATACAAAGCAATAAAATAAAGACATTGTGTCCATCTATAACTAAAAAAAAAAAAAAAAAAGATATTGTGTCCATCTACAACTAAAAAAATATATATATATATAAAAAAAAGATGTATACCTTAAGTATATACAAGTGTATACATATTCCCAAACTCGTGAAGATGTATACATTGTTTGTACAGCTTTTTATATTAGTCATACATCACTAAAGTGGCTTAACAAAAAGGATATGTATAATTCATTCAACAAATATGTTGTGGTTGCCAACTTATACCCAAATTTTACTCCAGTATCAATCACAGTAAGATGTCTTTGGCTCAGAGTCCTTTTGTTGACATTTGACAGTGGATTGAATTGACAATTTTTTAGGAATAGAAAGTAATATGTGAGAAGATCCTTACTTTTTTTTTTTTTTTAGATGTTTGGAAAGGAATTATATAGCAAATATAGTTTTTAAAATGCTTGCCTGCCAAGTGACCTGTTTATCAGTGATTTTCAAGTATTAGTATAGGGACCAGTGCTGGTCTAGTTTTCAGTGGTCTGTGGCGAAAAAGATAAATAAGATAGTCTGCCCCCACTTCTCCCACCCCCTAACCAGGTTACCAACCATCCTTTCTTAGAAAGGACTGCCTTTATGCTGCTATTTCACTCTTACAAAACTTGGGCATATAAAATATTTTCTTTTAGGAATTTGTGGTAAGGATAGAAAGTAGCAAAACAAAAAGTTAGCAACCCTCTGTTGGTCCTCTGCCCTTCTATCTCTTATGTTTACTTGTCAATGAAAAGCCCAAGTTTAAGAGCCGTTGCAGGAAAACATTGATGTGAGAGAGAAGAGTTCTAGTTCAGGAAATAGAAAGCTTTGTCATATGTGTTTGGGCAGACTGTCAGGACCTCAGAGCTTCCATTTCTTGAAGTGTAAAAGAGTAGTAATAAGACCTACTTGAAGTATTATTGTGAGGAATAGAGGAGACATTATTTGGTATTGAAAGTGCTTGGAGCCGGGCGCGGTGGCTCAAGCCTGTAATCCCAGCACTTAGGGAGGCTGAGACAGGAGAATCGCGAGTTCAAAGCCAGCCTCAGCAATGGCGAGGTGCTAAACAACTCAGTGAGACCCTGTCTCTACATAAAACACAAAATGGGGCTGAGGATGTGGCTCAGTGGTTGAATGCCCCTGAGATCAATCCCCAGTACCAAAAAAAAAAAAAAAAAAAAGAAAGTGCTTGGCCCATAACAGTTAGTAAATGAAGCTGTTAGAATGAGATCATGTGAAAGCACTGCAACGCCATACAACTACAAGGTGGGTGCCATGATCAGCCAGGATTTAAAATTTAAAATTTCAGTCAGATGATGAATAATTGCCAGACTGAAAATGCATGTGTTATCGAAGTAGCAGTAAATCTTTCATCACACCCAGCAAGTAAATGATGCCAGCAAAGCTGGTGTCTTGTTCACAGATTGGGATGAGTCATAATATAAGACATATTCCCACTTCCATTACATTGAGTACTCTCTTAATTATAAGCTGAAAGTAAACTTTGAAGTGATGTTTTCTTTGAAATTGCTTGAAAATTTGCAAAGATTGCTCAAATTTTGGATTTCTCTTTACTTTTTCTTTCCTTTTTTTCTTACAGCCAAAGAAGCCTAAAGTCCCAGACAACCCTTTTCATGGCATTGTTTCCAAGTGTTTTGAGCCTCATCTCTATGTGTATATTGAGTCCCAGGACAAGTAAGTCACAGGCATTTTGCTGATTTCAGTTAGCATTTCTATACTTTCTGGTCACGTTGCGTCTTAAAAGGGCACAATTCCTTTCAGAAGCAGAAGGAGGGACTTGACATACCAGTGACCCTCCCTGGAGCTCATTAAGGATAGTTTTAACCTAGCATACAAGAGGCCTTGGATTCTATGCCCAGCACCACAAGAAAAGAAAAAAGACATTTTTATATATTTTGAATATTATCAATTATTTTGTCTGTAAATCTCAGAAGCCTGAGCGTTTTTTTTTGTCACAACCCAATATTTAAGCCTTTATTTTATTTACTTATGTATTTTGTATGTGGTGCTGAGGATTGAACCCAGTGCCTCATGCATGTGAGGCAAGCGCTCTACCACTGAGCCACACAACCCCAGCCCTATTTTTATTTTTATTATTTTTTATTTTGAGATCAGGTCTCACTAAGTTGTTGAGGGCCTTGCTAGGTTGCTGAGGCTAGCCTTGAACTTGCGATCTTCCTGTCTTAACCTCCTGAGTCACTAGAGTTACTGGGATTACAAGTATGTGCCACTGCACCTGGCCAGAAGCCTGAGTTTTGCTGTAATACAGCCCCATATGAATCCCAAAAGCTGCTTGTGGGTACTGAGCCCTCACTGAGTCCTGACCTTTGTCAGCCCACAAAGCTTTGCAGTGTCAGGCAGTGGACATTGTAAGAAAGCCTAATCTCTAAAGTGTTTGTTTTTAAGTGTAATTTTACTTTTCATCTTGAAGTAATTTTGACTATATCAAAAAAGTTACAAATAGAACCAAAAATTCTTATATACCATTCCCCAGATAGTATTAACATTGTATATAATCATAATCATCAAAATCAGGAAGGTAATATTGTCATACAAATATTCTTATTCTGGTCCAGGACCTCTAATAATCATGCATTTATCCACCAGATCTCTTCAGTCTCCTTTAATCTTGAATAGTTTCTTATTTTTTTCTTTGCCTTTCAAGGCCTTGACACTGTGTTGTTTTTTTTTTTTTTTTTTTTTTGAGTCAGGTGTCTCACTGTATTGCCCAAGCTGGTCCTGAACTCCTGGGCTCAAGTGATATTCCTCCTTCAACCTCCCAAGTAGCTGGGACTATAGGCCAGTAGCACTGTGTGCATTTGAGGTTTCTTCTTAATCCCTTGCCTATTTGACAAGAAGACCTTAAAAGTGAGGTTGTATCCTTTAGGGTTCATTGTATCAGCAGGCACACCATGTAGATTTATCCTAGTACTGCTGATGTTAACTTTGATCACTTATGTAAAGTGGTGCCTGCCCACTTTCTCCACTGTGAAGTTACTATTTTTCACTTTGTAACTATTAAGTGTCTTTCAGGAAATACTTTGAGACTATGTAAATATCCTGTTTCTCATCATACTTTCACCCACTCATTTGAGAATCCCTCCATGATCTTTGCCTGAAATGATATCATCTTCAGGTTTGCTTCATGTTGTTTCCATCATTTCTTCTGGATTTACCAAGTGGAGTTCTACTATAAGGAACTTTCCTCCCGTTTGTTCATTTATGTCAATATGGACTCATGGATTCTTATTTTAGTTTATGGATAATCCATTTACTACATGTGCTTTTCACAAACTCAAGGGCTCCAATTTTTTTTACATATTAGCCCATCATGGCCCAATTTATTCACATCCATAAGGTGATCATGTTCCAGTGTCTGTTGTTCATGTGGGGGATATTAGCAAAGGAGGAAGACCTCCTCCTCATCCCCAAGTCTTTACTAACAGCCAGAATATCTGTTAAAGGTCTTTCCATGCTAGAAGGCAAATTTTGGAAAAGTAGGGTTTCTAGAACCGGGCAGCTTGCCCGAAGATGGGCTGGCTTGGACTCTGAAGCCTCAAATGACACACGTAGGAGTGTAGAGAGGTCCCATGCAGGAAAACAGCAGTGCTATAAGAAAGCTCTTGAGGTGAGTTCTATGGAAAAATTTTGCCCGGTGGCCCCTCACTTATTTTTAATGCTTCTCTCATAAGTTAACAAGTCCTTGTTTCCAAATATGCTTCAGGTGTAACTATAAGATTTAAGAGAATGTTTTAAGTGAGGACAGTATTACTATTCACCTATTTGATTTTATAGATTATAAATATTTCATATTAAAATCCCAGAAAATAAACTTTATAAAAGGGCTTTTAATAAAAACAAACACCACGCCCCAAGGAAAAAAAAAGTTGCTTCGCCATTGATTGCCTTGTGAAGGCTCTGTTTCCTGTTCTCTATGTATTGAGAATATATCCCGGTCAGTGGTTACTGTGGATGTTTTTGTTCTTTAAGAGCACCTTGTCAGCTGGGTGCGGTGGCTTACGCCTGTAATTCTAGCACTTTGGGAGGCTGAGACAGGAGAATCGCGAGTTCAAAGCTAGCCTCAGCAACGGCGAGGAGCTAAGCAACTCAGTGAGACCCTGTCTCTACATAAAACGCAAAATAGGGCTGGGGATGTGGCTCAGTGGTCAAGTACCCCTGAGTCCAATCCCCAGTACCAAAAAAAAACACCTTGTCTTCGGTCTTCAGAAAGATTTCTCCCAGGACTGGGGAACTCAGTAGTAGTGCACTTGCTTAGCATATACAAGGCCCTAAGTTTTATCTCTAGCACTGCAAAAAAAAAGTTTTTTCCCTAGCCAGGCCTGGTTGTGGGTGCCTCTGTTACTCAGAGGCTGATGCAGGAAGATCACTTGAGCCCAGGGGTTTGAGGTCAGCCTGGGCAACATAGCAAGACCCTGTCTCAAAAAAAAGGTAAGTGAATTTCCTCCAGGAAGTTCATAAGACACCCCTCAGGAACAGGAAAAAGGATTGATTTGATTATTTATTTTCCTTTTAGGGTACCAGGTATTCAAGCAACCCACTTTGATGACCATTTTCAGTCAGAGCCCTATCTTCTTATCAACCCAAATTCTTATAAATCTTATTTCAAAAAGGGTGTAACATGCTTGTCTGAGATATCCTCATCCTTTCCCAAAAACCTACCTCATCTGAAGAGTCACTTTTCTGAATCGTAATTCTGTATCCACTCTTCACATGACCTTGATTCATACAAAGTGTACTCATGATTCATGATACCTTGGGCAAAGACCAGGCCTGCCTCCCTCCAGGCCTCTTCATTTCTCCATGAAAGATGCAGAACTTGGCCTCACTTGGCCTTGGATGTTTCTAGGGAGTAGGGAAGCAGCAAAAGCCCCTCAGGGAGGAGGACTGAGTAGATTATGCTGTGGTCACTCCAGAGTAAGTAGCAGAATCTTAAGTAAAAGAGTTTAAGAACTCCATTTCCTCTTCTGTTAGAGGAGTCAGATAAATTGATACCTAAAACAGTGGTTATTAACCTTTTGTGAACTATAGATCCTTTTAAGAATCCATTGTAAACTATAGACTCTGTTGTTTAAAAGAAGAAGAAGAGGGGCTGGGGTTATGGCACAGTGGTAGCGTGCTCACCTAGCACACGTGAGGCACTGGGTTCGATCCTCAGCACCACATAAAAATAAAATAAAGATATTCTGTCCACCTACAACTAAAAAATAAATATTAAAAAAATTTATAAAAAAAATAAAATAAGAAGAAACCAGTTATACCATACCCACATACTCATTTTGAGTATAATTTCATGGGGCTTTAGGAAGCCCTTCTGCCCCTCCGTCAAAGAATCCTGAGGCTAGGAAAGGAACTCAGGTGGGGACTGATCTCATGCAGTTACTACTCTGCTATAGCACTGACTCAAAAATCAAAGGAGAAAGTCAGACTGTGCACAAGCTCCCAGATGACACAAAGAACAGTGTAGTGGAAAAAGTGGGGACCTGAGTGCCAGACAGGCCTGGATTTGAATCAGAGCTCTATACTTAACTAGTCTGGGACCTGAGCATGTTACTTAACCTTTCCAGTTTGTTTTGTCCTCTATACAATGAAGTTCATAATGCTTATGTCCCTTGTTTTATGGTAACAGTGAAATAAGATGACAGTAGTGGCCCTTGGCACACAGTAAATGGTGCTCAGGAACTGTGCCTGCCTTACCTCCCCCGATTTTTTTTTTTGCGGGGGGAGAGGTACTGGGGATCTAACCCAAAGCCTTGCTCATGTGGGGAAGTGCTCTACCACTGAGCCACACCCCCAAACCTCTCCCCATGATCTTGTTCAGGACTCCTGTGTGGATAGGCAACGTTATCAGTGTTGCCAGTCTCAATCTGGGCCTGGCATGGAGTCCATCCTCTCGCCTCCCCAGCCTCCCACCTGCCCAAGGAATGTTCTGGCAGCGCCTAACCCGGCCAAAAGACGAGCAATACTAGGAGACCTGAGGAGCCAGTTCTCAGGAAGGAGGCAAGAAGTAGGCTCCCAGTGGCCACCTCTTAAGCAGATTAGCCTAAGCTGTCCTTATATGCTTTAAGTAGCTTTCTCAATTTTTATTTATGTTCAAGGAAGTTAGTTTATTTTTACTCAGGAATATGTAGTGATTTCCCTTGACTGACTCTGCAGAAGGGAGTTCTACATAATCACTGTCTTTACTCCTTTCTGTGGTATTTATCAGTCAGGGAAGTTCTTGGTGATTCCATTTCTGCCCATTTTCCCGAATTCCCTGTAACAACTTGTTAAAATAGAGATCCCCACTCACCTTTCTGATTTTGTCAAGCCTAGAGTCTCTCTATAACTAATTGTTTATTATTTTTAATTGATTCCACCTGACCAAATTATACGTAGAGCTCTTGTATGTCCTTCATGAAGACACCATAGTTAACATTACCCATTTCAGCTCTCTCTCACGTACACCCATGTATATGAACATACTTTTTTTTTGTTACTGGGGATTGAACTCGGGCACTTGACCACTGAGCCACATCCCCAGCCCTGTTTTGTGTTTTATGTAGAGACAGGGTCTCACTGAGTTGCTTAGTGCTTCACCGTTGCTGAGGCTGGCTTTGAAACATACATTTTTTTGAACCATTTGAAGTCTCACGTTGCAGTCAAGATGTCCCATCACTCCTTCATGTTTCAATGTGTATTTTGTAAATATAAGGATACAGTCTATATAACTACACATAAACATTAAAATCAGGAAATTCATTTTGATACAGCATTATCATTTAATCTGTAGACTCCATTCCACTTTACCAGTTGTCCCAATCATGTTTATTTTTAATAAATTCAGGATCCATTCCAGGATCACAGGTTGTATTTATTTGTCCCTTCTGTCTCCTTTAGTCCAGAAGAGTAAGTCAGTCCTTTATCTTTCATAACCTTGAAATTTTTGAAATGTAGAGGCCAATAACTTTATGGAATGTCCTCAGTTTGGGTTAGTCTGATCTTTCTTTGTGATTTATGTATGCAGAAGTCATGCTGTGTTCTTAGTAATCCAGATCAGGAGGCACACATTGTCAGTTTGTTCTCAATGATCTTGAGATGCTCATTTAAAAATAAATTTATTTAGTTGTAGGTGGACACAATACCTTTTTAATTTATTTTTATGTGGTGCTAAGGATCAAACCCACTACCTCACATGTGCTAGGCAAGCACTCACTGAGCTACAACCCCAGCCTGAGACGTTCATTTTTATTACTTGGTTTTGATGTTGTCTGCCAGGTTTCTGAATTTATTAATAAACAATTAACAAGTGTTCAGAGAAACCTTGAGACTGTATCAACAGCCTTTTTCCCGTCTTTCATTTACTTTTTTATTTTTTTACCACCCATTAATGGTGTTTGCCTGAGTCATTTATCACCACGAGGGTTTCCAAATGGTGCTTTTTCACTTCCATCACTTCTACACTCATTAGTTGGCATTCTACTTTAACAGAAAGCTTTTACTTCTCCCTCACTTACCTATTTCGGCCTGGCTCATGAATTTGTATTTTATTCAATGCGTTATAGGCTTTAATGTCTTTTTCTCCCCTTTTACTTTATATTGGAATAAATTTATACCCACAAAAAATTTTTAAATAGTATAGATATTCCATATTTTCTTTACCCACAACCCCCTAATGTTGACATCTTGCACAATAATAGCAGAGACTAAAACTTTAATCTCTAGCAAGTTAAAGTTGGTACAGTAGCATTTACTAATCTCTAAACCCTATTTGAATCTTACCAGGTTTTCCATTCATATCCTTTTTCTCTTTGGATCTATTATTATTTAATACTCAAATTCTCCCTGATTTGACCAGAGGGAATCTCTTCAAGTTGGCTCTTCATCCTTTTTACATGTCCCTGTCACTTTTTTGAGTATTTTCCTTCCATACTGGGACAACAAGATATACCAGGCTTATCTTGTACATTCATATTCCAACCCTGGGTCATCCATATATTTATTGATCCTTTGTTGTGTTGGTGGAAACTGATATTTAGGAATCAGGTTCTGGGTATTTAGTATGCTCATTGCTACGTGGGTATCATTGCTTATATGTATCTCTATATATATACCTTTTTAAAATCTATTTATGAATTAAAAAATCACAAGTTTATGCTGATACCTTCAATTCTAACTTAATACTACAGGAGTCATTTTAACCTCCCCCTCCACTATCTTCTATAACTGTGAGAGACTTGGCTCCCAACATCCTTAATTATTTACTCCATTTGCCCTTATGTAACCTGTCTCCCAGCCCTGCTCAAGCCAAACCTTGGTTCCCCAACCTCCTCAGCCACCCTAGATCCAAATCTCCAGCCCCCAAAAAAGGGAAGGGGAAGAGGTGTGCATATTACTGTGAGTATCCTTGAATGAACAGTTCTGTAACTTCCCGGATATTGTAAGCTGGTTGGCTCTTGGTGTCGTCCCACTTCCCTTGCCACCTTTCTAACTGCCGTCTTTGCCCAGTGCCACTCATACCTTACTTTCTAATCAGAATATCGTTTTTACCGATGCTGGCTGCAGATCCACCAGAAGAAATTGGCTTCGTCATCATGGTTAAGCTCAGTCTGCAGCGATATGGGTTTCCCCCTCTTGTTTTACTCTTTCCCTGTATTTTTTTAAAATTTTTTTAGTTGTAGATGGATGCAATATCTTTATTTTATTTATTTATTTTTATGTGGTGCTGAGGATGGAACCCAGTGCCTCACGCATGCGAGGCAATCGCTGTACCACTGAGCCACAGCCCAGCACCTTTCCCTGTATTGATGCCCCTCTGCAATAGTTTTTACTTCTAGGACATTTCATTTATTGATAGAACCTCTAGTAGAATTTCATGTGACCTCAAACGCTTACACAGTTCTTGGGCACAGACTGAAGTGGCAGGGATGAGGGTAAAAGAAACCACACATCCATGGCATGTTTCTTCAAGCTGAGGAGAAAGTAAATAACAGCAGTAATACCATATGTCTGTGTAGGAGTTTATAGTTTAGAAATCAAATCATCACAGAGTGGATAGAGCTTGGAGTCAGACAAACCCAAGTTCAGATTCCAACTTCAATAAATTTGTGACCTTGAACAAGTTATTTTGTATTCTCAGCCTTAGTTTGTACATCTATAAAATGGGGATAATAATGCCTTTTATTCAAAGCTATTGGGAGAATTAAATAATGTTATACTTAGAAAACATTTAGCACAGTGCATACTAGGCTTGTAGCCTAGAAGAGACAGACTCCCCCCCCAAAAATTGGGGAAAATAAGGGGATAATATATGATATGAATATATCATATCATTAAGGGAAAAATATATGATATGAATAGATTACTGTGGTAATTCAGAAGAATTTTTGTCTTTGACTCCAACCAAGTGCTCTGCCCCTTCCCAGCCTCTTCCTCACATGCATATGCTGTGCTGTGCTCCCTTCTGCTGCTTTTTTTAAAAATTATTTTACTTGTTGATGGATCTTTATTTTATTCATTTATTATTTATATGTGGTGCTGAGAATCGAACCCAGTGCCTCACGCATGCTAGGCAAGCGCTCTACCACTGAGCTACAGCCCCAGCCCCTTCTGCTGCTTTTTTTTGGTACTGGAGATTGAACTCAGGGGTACTCCACCACTGAGCCACATCCCCAGCCCTGTTTTGTGTTTTATGTAGAGACAAGGTCTCACTCACTGAGTTGCTTAGTGCCTCGCCACTGCTGAGGCTGGCTTTGAACTTGGGATCCTCCTGTCTCAGCCTCTCAAACTGCTGGGATTATAGGCGTGCGCCACCGCGCCTGGCTTCTGACTATTTTTATTCTCTCCCTGAATCTCACTGTAAAACTTACTCTGTAGCCTTCTGTTATTCTCTTTGTCAAAACCAAATTATCCATACTGTCTGTACTACAAAATTAGCATTTTGGTACTGTCTTGAAATCTAAATATTGTAAGTACAAAGGTAAGTGTTAACAGAAAGGACTGTTCTAACCCATAGCACCTGGGTCAGGACTTGACACTTTTATAAACTCTTACTGGGTTGTTGTCTTAGAGTATAAAAATACCTTTTTGTGATTCTAGTCAGAAGGTCATTATGTCATACACCCCTTTCTCCAGGAGTCTTGCATGAAGATCTTGCCAAAACTCAGGGTAAGTTTGATACCTGGAAGAAATGATAACCTTTCTTCTTAAAGTTGAATTCATTTGTATCTTACTGACAGTTCTCTGAGTTCCACATAGTAAGGGTTCAACCAGTATTTGGCTGGATAGGCTCATTTATTCAAAACTAATGATCCTTACCCATTCACACTAGGGTAGCTTTTACTGTTTATTCTGTGAAAAATGGTCTATTCAGTTCCTAATGTCTTCAGTGGTATCAAAGCATGCTTATGCAAAAAGTGGAAGAAGGCAGAACAAGGGAAGGTTTCCTTGACTGTTTTGTCATGCACACTAGAGAACAGTGTCAAAAGTTACTCAGTAGACTTTCAGCAAAACATAGATCTTCAGAGGTTTTCATCTAGAAATTTTTCTTTATGTTGTATGATTATAATTAATTATGATCTTATTCATCAGGTTGGCTCTGAAACAGAAAGTGGGTGAGTAAGTACCCAGCTTCTAGAGGAACAGATGAGTGGTTAAAGTAAAAACACTTCAGAGCTCTGGCCCCTGTTCTGGTTGGCACCATTGATGGAGAGATTTGAATCTCTCCTAAGCAGACTCAAATGGGACCTTTTGCTTTCTCTTACACATTCTCTTCCACTTTACCAGCCCCTGTCCCATTTCTACCTTCCCACCATTTCATTCCTGTCTCTTTGGGACAAAATGTGGAAATTGAGCTGCTATGTAGGCATCCTCCCAACTAATAGGGAGCTAATGATAACAGACATGAAATGTAAGATTCTACTACTGTAAAGCAAGCAGCTTTCACTTCTTGTGCCAGTTTTAGCTTATGAGAAGTGACTGGCTGGAATGGCGTCTCAAGAACGACTCTGGAATTATACCATTGATTAATAAAAACAAGAAACAGTGTTGATTAGCATTGCCCAACCTGGGCCCAAGGTGGGATAAAGTGGGCACTTTTTTGACCATTTGGCATCCTTACACTGTATATTAAAGTGTTAAAAACTCAAGTGGGGGGCATGGGATGTGGCTCAATGGTAGGACATTTGACTAGCATGTGTGAGGCCCTGGGTTTGATTCCCAGGACCACAAGAATAAAAAAAAAATCTAGTGGCAAATGACAGGAGTTCCAGAGGATTGCTGTGACTTGGAATTGCACAGTGAGGCCTGAGCCAAGCTGAAGTGGAAGGAGAGTGCTTTGGCCAGGGAGGCAGTAGGCAGAGGCCCAGTTGACAGGGGAGGAGGTGAAGCAGAGGACCTATAGGGTGACTGGCCAGAGTGGAGGTCAGCCATGGAGGAGAGGTGGGAGGGTAGATGGAAAAGCGGGGCAAGAAGAGGTTGTGAGGTGGGGGCAGTGACCATGGAGCTTTCCAAGGTCAACTAATGAGGTCCTTCCCTGCTTTCCAGACAAAGACCTAGCCTAAGCATGAATCTCTGAGGGCAGAGTGGCCACATCTGGATATAGTAAACTTTGAATAACAAAATCACTTGAGTAAAATGTCAATTTTTTCCTATTCCTGCTAATTGATGCTGTGTGTGGTTCTTGTCTTTTTCTTCCTATTATATAAATATATTTTAAAAGCACAGCTGGATTCCTGTAGCTTTAGACAACTGCCTAAAAAGGTGCCACATGTCAAAGAGTGGAGGCCTCCCATTGTCCACACAGCACAACTACACAGAGAACAGTGGTTACAGCCCTGCTGGATTCTAGCTGGTAATGACTCAGGGTGACTGAGGCAAATTCAGGGATGTTCGAATGGGAAAGGAGAGACAGATTGCAACCACTATCACCACTTAGGCCTGGGGCAGGCCTCAAGCTGCTCCTACCCATTCTTCTCCCAAGAGTTTCATATATCTTTGATTCTGGAAGTTCTAAGAAAAAACTACAAACCACATGAAGAAGGAAAGCATTAGGTTTTTTTTGTTTGTTAACAGTTTATCTTTGTTTGGGCATCCATCCTATGGGCTCATTCAGGATCATGATGAATCTTTGCTGACATCATAACCTTTTTGTGAAGTAGAGTCTTTAAAAACATGAGGCTTAGAGGCAGGCTGCTTGGTTTTGAAAGTTGGATCCCCTACTTTCTGTACCTAACTTTTTGAAAAAGCGGTCAAGCGGGCTCGGTGGCACAAGCCTGTAATCCCAGCACTTAGGGAGGCTGAGACAGGAGAATCGTGAGTTCAAAGCCAGCCTCAGCAACAGCAAGGCACTAAGCAACTCAGTAAGACCCTGTCTCTACATAAAACACAAAATAGGGCTGAGGATGTGGCTCAGTGGTCGAGTACCCCTGAGTTCAATCCCTAGTACCAAAAAAAAAAAAAAAAAAAGGTCAGTAATGTTACCTATTTCAGAAGGTTATTGTGAAGAGTACACGAAGTTCAGTGAGATGATGCTTATAAGCATTGCCATGACATCTGGCACATCATCATAAGTGTTTGGAAAGTGATCACTATCATTACTGCATGGCGTTTTCATTTGTGGAAAGGGGAATGGTGCTAAATGGTAGTAGGACCCAGGTATTTACTCAAATGGTAGATTGGTGAACTCTAAGTTTGGGATCAAAAGTGATCATGAAATGCCTTGAAAAGTTTGAAGCAGCACATAGATACCAAACTCTATTGCTGCTATTATTTTAATGGTTATTTAATTTAATCATGATTCCTATTATATGGTGAATGATGGTGGTAAATGATGACATTGATAAAAATGAACCCAATTTTAAATTTTGGAAACATCAGGAATGATTACTTATGAGAGCAATTTATGTACATTTTTGTAAACAAGCACATTTGCTCTATCTTTCTGGAAGTGAAATAACATTTTGGTTTCTTCCTCCTAGAAACCTTGGAGAGCTGATTGATAGGTTTGTGGCCGATTTCAAAGCCCAGGGGCCACCTAAGCCCAACACCGATGAGGGGGGTGCTGTGCTCCCCAGCTGTGCTGACCTCTTTGTCTACTACAAAAAGTGCATGGTACAGTGCTCACAGCTCAGTACTGGGGAGCCAATGATCGCCCTGACCACCATTTTCCAGAAGTACCTCCGAGAATACGCCTGGAAAATCCTTTCTGGCAACCTGCCCAAGTGAGTCTTGCTCTGCACAATCAGAACAGTGAAGTCAGATTTAGAATATTGCTAAATATGGGAATCTTTAAGGAAATCCACTCCGAAGTTGTTTACTGAACTGCCAAGAGTAGTAAGGCGGAAAACACTCTTCCTGAGTCCCCGAGGGTCTGATGCTATATCCTCTCTGATGACATTCCACAGCTGATCAAGATCATTAGCAGAGATGCCCCCCTAGCTGCCAGTGTAGGTCACATCAGACCATGGTGGACTCTAGGGAGTCAGTCCTATTATGTATAAGTGTTTAATTTACATGGATTCAACAACAGCTACTTGGCAAAAAAAAAAAAAGAGGCTATGGAAATAACTATTCAGTAGCGTAGGTAATTTCATTCAAGTCTCATTCAATGTGGTTATGTCCTGGAGTGATAGATGGGAACATGTGCCCAGTTTTTCCTATCTGATTAGGTTCCCAAAATCTGTCTTGTGTGTGCATGCTGGACAAAGTCTGATGTTTAAAGATATAGTAGTATTTGTGAGGAGGGGGTTACACAGCACAACTCCTGATTATAGTGACCCCACTGTATTCGGAGACATTAAAAGATTGTTATATTGCTTGTTATTTAAAATAAGTGGATCATTCAACTACCATTTTAGAGATGTTTTGGTTATATAGCCATTTCTACTGTAATAGAATATAACTCAATATAATGCTTCTGAACTAACTTAGTATTTACAAACCATCCCCATGGTTAAATTAACAATTTAAGGATTAATTTCTATCATTGTTACTCAAATGTATCACAAATGGGAGTTTTACATTATTTGGAAGAAAGAGGATAGAATACTATGCTACACAGTATATTTTAAGTGTTGGTATAGTTTACTAACGACAGCTTCTTTGACTATGACAAAAATTATTTGTAAAATGTAATAACTTTTACCCTGATTATCAAGGTAATCAGATTTATTATAGCATAGAAAACAGAAAAGCACAAGAAAATGGAAATCATCTCTAATCTCACCACCCAAAGAAAAACTTTTTAACTTTTTGGTATATATTTTTTCCATTTTTTACTCATACATACATATATATGTATATATAATATGTACGAGATGTGTGCTTTGGTTTGTTAGTATAATGGAGTTGGGACTGTGTCACTGATAGTCTTACGCCCTACTGCTTTCACTTAATATCATCCTGTGAGCTTGTTCCCATGTGTGTTAGTCAAGTGTCCCAGTAGCAAACAAATGGTACACTCAGCTGGAGTTTTGTTAGCTTATAAAGACTAACAGAAATGGGGCAGGGCAAAAAGAACCAGCAGAGGATTCTGAAGTATCCACATAAGAGTGAGTCATTGTTGCTGCCTTAGATCTCACACGGAAGCTGGGACTATGGATGAGGGACTGCCCCTCAGAAACTAGTCACAGAGAATGGAAGCTGCCTTTTGATCTCTTGAGTAAGGGCTTCAGGCAAGAACAATATCTTGATTCACTTATGTACTCCTCCATAAGCACAACTTTTAATTCCAGTGCAGAATTTTCTTAGTTGAAACAGTTAAGGAAGTAACTTTTGTGCTACAGATATTTCCAAATGAGTTCCATGAATTAGGAAATTCCAAGCTAAAGTGATAGGCAGCCCAGCAAGCCCCCTATGTAAGTGTCAAATGGGAATGATCACTGACTTGCTCTTGGAATTGTCTCTTCCTACTTGAGTATCTAAACAGATGATAGTCAAGGTAAGGTCAGTAGGAAAAAGACTCATTCTGGATTTATTGGGGCCATGGCCAGCCTTTTCTTCCCTTCTTTTCTTTGTTTTAACATTTGTAGTTTCTGGTTCAGGAAGCAAATTAGAAGTTCCAGCCTGACTAGTGCCTCTTCCCTTTCTTCAGAACCACAACCAGCGGTGGAGGGCTGACCATCAGCAGCCTTCTCAAGGAAAAGGAGGGCTCAGAAGTGGCCAAGTTCACTCTTGAGGAGCTCTGCCTCATCTGTAGCATCCTGAGCACAGCAGAATACTGTCTGGCTACCACACAGCAGGTGAGCCAACCATCCCTGCTGCCCGTATACCACCTCCTTTCCCTGGACTGTCTGGCCTCATAGCTGAGAATGAAGAGCATGAGCCCCAGAAAGGCCACATTCAATATTGGGCAGACCAGTTGGCTTCCCACAGGGGAAAACTCACTATCCAGCCAGGAGACTGCTGAGAAAGCCATCTTACAGAAAGGCCTTGTTAAAATGAGACTGGGCAAGAAAATATGACTGGTCTCTCTTAAGTAGTACAAGCCACTCAGTGAGCATGACCTCTTAAAAGTAGGTCAGTAGCACTGTCTCCCATATGAGAAAAGCTGTAATAAACTTAGTGGTACTGGGACCCAGCCTTTGGTGGCAATGAGTCACAACCAGTTATTCCATTCTCAGAAGTATTATTAAACTAAGTGAAATCCTTTGTGCTTTTATGAAATTTACATAGCATTCTCAATCTGCTGAAACAAACAACCATTGTTTGGATACTGACGTTCAGGAACTGTGAAGCAGGAAGGGGTGATGCCTCCACTGGAGCCCCCCAAGTGGCAAAAGTTCAGAAAACTGATTTAGCAGAAGACCCAGAGTAAATTTCCATTCAGTCTTAGACATGAGATTAGAAGTTATTTTTTTCATTTGGTCTGGGATCCACCTAAGTCTAAAAGAAAGAAAATAATTTGGGAAAGTTCTGCTCTTCAATCTCTTTGTGTTTATTATTTACCCATGTCTAGATCATAGAAAGATAGTCATAAATGATAGTTCAGACATTACAGTTGAATGTTATGTGAGCCAGGGCACAAATACAGAGGGCCAAAAAGGAAGTGTTCCCACAAAGACTGTAGAGTTGAAGGTCAGCTAGCCAGCAGTAGAGGCAGAGGCTGTAACATACTCTGCTTGGGGACATGGTCACATTGAATTGCATAGAAATGACCTGCAAAAGTTTGGTCTTGAAGCCAGAGAGAGCAATGCATTTAGCTCCCAGGACCCCCCAGAGCAGGATGTCAACATCTGCCAGGACCTCCAAGGCAGGGGTCCCAGAGTTCTTTGCTGAAGAAACACTATTTAAGTATTTTACATATGTGCAAAAGAGGAAACTTGCACATAAAGACAATATTTTTAAAATAAAATAACCAAGCTGGGTACAGTGGTGCATGCCTATAATTCCAATTTCTCTGGAGGCTGAGACAGGAGGATCAGTGTTTGAGACTAGCCTTGGCAACTTAGTGAAACCCTGCTTCAAAATAAAAAATAAAAAGGGCTGTACATCACTGGCTGTTGACATCGCAAAAAGATAGGGCTCAGGGTGTGCTCAAAGGTCAGTCCCCAGTACTACAAAAAAAAAGGGAGGGGGGTTAAAATAACCATAATACAAAAAAAAAAAGAAAAACAGTAAAAATGATTACTCCTAGTCCCATACCCCCAAATAATCGTATCAGCAACTTGGGTTATTTTCTTCCAGTCACTTTTCTATAGTTTTGTATATTATGATCTTAATTCAGTTTTACATCCTCTTATTGTTAGTGTCATACAACATTAGCATTTGTCCTGTTACTAAAAGGTCTTTGTTACTAGCATCTTTTATGGCTATATAATATTCCATTGAGGGACTATACCATGAATTATTTAACAGTATCCCTAACAATATCCCTAATTGTTTATGCTACCTCAAATTTTTGCTTTTATAAAAAATCCTAAGAATATCTTTTAGAATACAGTATTTTAAATGTTTGACATTATTTTTCTAGAATAGAGTCTTCAAAATTCTACAAGTATTAGATCAGAGACCATTTTGATGACTCATGATATAGGTAGCCAGTATTTCTTAATTTAGTGAAAATCGATTTTACTGTTTATAAAAATAAACATTCTTAGCTGCCTGGATCTCTAAATACCATTTCCCACTAAAAAAAAAAAAAAATGAGAGATTTCTGAAAAAATGAGTAATTCCAGGTCTGGAGCAAGAAATACGTAAGATGAACAGATGAACCTGAGATAGCATGTCATTAAAAAAAAGCAGGAGGCTGGGCCTGGTGGTTTATGCCTGTAATCTCAGCAGCTTGGGAGTCTGAGGCAGGAGAATCGCAAGTTCAAAGCTAGCCTTGGCAATTTTGCAAGGCCCTACGCAACTTAAGGAGACCCTGCCTCAAAATTAAAAAGTACCAAAGGGCTGGGGGTGTAGCTCAGTGGTTAAGCACCCCTGGGTTCAATCCCTGGTACCAAAAAAAAAGGCAGGAGAAATATCAAAAACTAGTGTAATCTTAATAAAAGTCCTAACCTCTGCCCTTACCTAGAAATGTGCCCTTATTTGGAAATTATGGTCTTTGCAAATATAATTAAGTACCTCAAGATGAGATCATCTTGGATTTAGGGTGGACCCCAATACAATGACTGGTCTCTTAGATTTAACTAGACAAATTTAAAGATGGAGGGAAGAGGGCTTTGTGAAAATAGAGGCAGAGATTGGAGGGAGGCATCTAGCTGCCAAGAAACACGAGAGAAGCTAGAAAAGAGACATGAAGCAGTTTCTCCCTGAGAACCTCTAGAAGAAACCATCCCTGGCAACACCTTTATTTTGAACTTTCTAGCCTCCAGAACTGCAAGACAATAAATTTCTGTTACTTTTAAGCCACCAAGTTCATGATAATTTGTTCCAATAGCCCTAAGAAATTAATAAGGAGCCAGCCTTATTCAGCTCTACTAGTCAAAGATGTGACATATATAACATCAGTTTATATCAGAATATTAGCTATAATGGATTAAAAACACATTTAAATCCAGTCCACTTGGTTGTAATGTGGATGTTGTTGTTTTTTTTAATTTCTTGCCTTTGAAAATTCTGAAGAACCACTGGTATGAATTGAATACTGACAAAGTTTTTATCCTGCCTTTCCTATCTGATGTGTACCTCAAGAAAACCAAAGCATTGACAGTTGGAACTGTCTCTTTATAGCAGAAGTTTAGCTAATATGTGAAGAAGAAAAAAATAATTAGAATATCATTCTTTATAACTCATTGTGGAAGAATGGATTTGAGCACTGTGTATCACTGACTGCTGACATCACCCAAAGAGAGACAGGGCTGGGGTGTGCTCAGTAGGAGAGCACTTGCCTAGCAGGCGTGAGGCCTTGGGTTGCTCCCCAGCACCACAAAAAAAAAAAAAAAAAAAAAAAAAAAAAAAAGTTATGTATCTCCTGATAAAAAGTACACAATACAGTCATGAAGTAGTTTTCCAAAAAAGAATCAGAATCTGAATGAGCTTCTGCATATAACTACTAATTTATAGAAAATAACAAGAGACAACAGGTCAGTTAATACCTGTGGATACAGTAGGCAAATCCAAACTGTGGAAAAATATACAAGACAACCCCGTTTCTTTAGGAAAAATTGCAAGAGAGCAAAGAGAAATGGAGGGAGAAACCAAAGAGACAACCTGATCAAACAATCTGAGCAATGAAGAATTGGAAAATAAAATTTTAAGAAACAATGCTAGAAATATGTCAATATTCTTTTTCAGTTACAGTAAATGTATAATACTATGTCAATAATTGGGATACTGGGTATGTGGTATATGGGAACTCTGAACTATTTTTCCAATTGTTATATAAATCTAAAACTATCCTAAAAAGGGTAATTTATTTTTAAAAAAATAGTGCTTACAATAGCCACTTAAAACACAGATACCTGAGGAGCATAGCTTAGCACAGTCCCCTATCAAAATCCCAGGAGGCTATTTTGAAGAAATGGTCAAGAAAAGTTTACAGAGAAACCAAACAATATTGAAAAATAAAATAACTGGATGATATTATTACATGATTTCAAGATTTAGTATATAGGGTTGTGGGTGTAGTTCAGGGGACTGGAGAATCCTTGCCAAGTAATTATGAGGCCCTTGGTTCAATCCTTAGCATCCAAACAAATATCAGACTTAGTACAAAGCTACAGTGATCAAGACCGTGTCACAGTGGTATAAGCATAGACAAGTAAATTGCTGGAACAGAATGAGTTTAGAAATAGACCCACATGGATATGACCGAATGATCTTCCATAGAGGTACCAAGTCAATTAAACAGAGAAAGGAAACCCTTTCTAAAACTCAGCTGTATCAGGCATGCCCCACCCTGCCCATTTTGGTTCACCTGATTTTAAATATAGACAACAACCTCAACCCCTTCTTCATACCATGCACAAAACTTAATTCAAGTTGGATCAAAGACCAGGTACAGTGCTGCATGTCTGTAATCCCAGCAATGCAGGAGACTGAGGGAGGAGGATCACAAGTTGGAGGCTAGCCTGAACAACTAAGTGAGACCCTGTCTCAAAATAAAAAATAGAAAGAAAAAATAAAAAGTAAAACAAAATTAAAATAAAAAGGTCTGGGGATATAGCTCAGTAGCATAGTACCCCTGGGTTCAATTCCTAGAAAAACACACACATACACACACACACACACACACACAGATTATAAACTTAAATGTAAAGCTCAGAATCACAAAGCTTCTACAAGAAAAACAGGAAAAGATCTTCACAACCTTGGGTAGAAAAGATTGTTTGGTCAGGATGCTAACCAGAAAAGGGAAATCTTTTGGATAAATTAGGCTTCATCAAAATTAAAATTGTCTGCTTATCAAAGGACTCCATTAAGAAAATAGACAAGCCACAGACTTGGTAAAATATAGAATAAAGAAAGAACACCTAATATCACCAATAAAAAGGCAAACAACCCAATTTAAATGGGCAAAGACTTGAGACATTTCATGAAAGAAGATATATAAATGTAAAATAAGCAAAAGAAAAGCTGTGTAACATCATTAATTAGTAGGAAAGTGCAAATTAAAACTGGGAAAATAGCTACTAGAATGGCTAAAAGTCAAAAAGATTGACAAATGTCAGATATTGGCAATGATATGGAAGAGATGGAATTCTCATAATCAGAATATAAAAGAATATGTATAGCCATTTTATTTTTCCTAAAGTTTATTTTTCTCAGATTGAAAACTTAAGATCATGCACTATCACACCTTGCCTGCCACTCATCAAGCGCCTGAGTAACAGGTTCTGTTGGATACTCATCAGTCGTGAACTTTTCATTCTCCAAAACACACACTGACAAAATCCCTAATTATCAGCTGCTCCACTGTCCCATACACATGACTTAATGTGCTGGGGAAGAAAAATCAGCCACTGGGATATATAGCCATTTAAAAAAAAAGTTTGGCAGTCTCTTATAAAATATTATGACTCAGCATTTCCATTCCCAGATATTTACCCAAGGTAAATGAAAACATAATCACAAAAAGATACATATAAGGGTGTTTGCAGTAGCTCCGTTCATAATAGCTCAAAATTAGAAGCAATCCAAATGTCCTTCAATGAGAGAACGGATAAACAAGTCATGCCATAGCCATATAATGGGTTACTATTTGACCATAAAATGGATGAACTGCTGATATATCCAACAATGGAGGACTCAAATACATTACATCAGACAAAAGAAGCTAAGTATCAAAGAGTGCATGCTGGGGCTGGGGTTGTACCTCCATGGTAGAGTGTTCACCTAGCATATGTGAGGCACTGGGTTTGACCTCAGCACCACATAAAAATAAATAAAGAGTGCATGTTGTATGATTCTACTTATTCAAATGTATTCAGATATAGCAAAACTGATCTGTGCTGATGGAAATAAGATTATGGAGTGGGGAGAAGTAGGGATTGACCAAAGAGGGGCAAAGGATCATGAAGTAACTTTCTGGGGGAATGGAAATGTTCTATGTGTTGTTCCTACATGTGATTACAGAGGAGTATATAATTATCAGAATGCATCCAATTAAACACAAAAGATGTATGCAATATTTTTTTAAATATTTATTTATTTATTTTTTAGTTTTAGGTGAACAGAATATCTTTGTTTTTTTTAATGTGGTGCTGAGGATCGAACCCAGTGCCTCACGCGTGCTAGGCGAGCACGCTACCACTGCGCCACAATCCCAGCCCCAAGATGTATGCAATTTTTATATATTAACTATATTTCACTTTAAAAGAGGCATATAAATCAGTTGCCACATATGACCTTAATTAGATACTAATTCAAACAAGCTACTTTAAAATTTTTAAAACAATGAGAGAAATATGAACACTGACTAGATATGTGGTGTTTGTTTTGTTTTTGTGGTACTAGGTATTAAACCCAATGGCAAGAATGCTTTACCACTGAGCCACATCCTCAGCCCTTTTTTTTATTTTGAGACAGGGTCTCACTAAATGGCCAAAGTTGGCCTCAAGCTTGCCATCCTCCTGCCTCAGCCTCCCAAGTTACAAGAATTACAGGTGTGCACCACCATACAGGGTGATATGTGGTGTTTGATATTAAAGGATTTTTTTTTGCTATGAATCCTTATCTTTTTTAGAAATACATATTGAAATATTTACAGATGAAATGACAGAATGTCTAAGATTTGCTTCAGAATAATTCAAGGGATGGGGGAGTAGGTAAGCATATAAACAAAACAAGACTGACCATTGTAAAACCAGATGACCAAAAGGAGGCGAATTAAAACCGCTGGGCAAGGCTTTATTGGAAATACACACTCTTGGGCTGAACTCTCCCGTCCATCAGAGTATGTCCGGGAGAATGGCACACGTTGTTCCAGCATACAGAAAATTTTAAAAGGCCGGGTCAGGAAGGGGAGGGCTTAGGGCAGGAAGAGAAGGTCAGAGTCCTTCCTGGATGATCCGGGAAGTATGGCAGCGCCCATGCTGAGTGTTCTGTGTCCCTCTGTGCATGCAGCTCGTGGCAGCCATGTTGGTGCGTTCAGCACATGCGTGCTATTTGCTGCTTCAGCCTGCCTCGGCAGAGGCAGCCATGTCTGCGTTCTGCATTTGCCTCGCTAACCTAACATCCCAGCCTTTTTGGGGATGATACAGGACATCAGACTTGGTCTGGCTACTTCTTGCAGGATTGGGGGCGCTGGAGATGAGGAGATGGCTCAGGTGTTGGTCAGGCAGGAAGGCAGACGCAGGGGTGTGGGAGCCTCTGGTTTTCAGTCATGTTGCTTGAATTTAGAAGCACCACCTGTGGGTAGTAACAGAGGCTTTGGAGAGATTACTGATTAACAGAAAAAGAAGGGGGCTGCAAGAAATTTTGAGTTTGGTGGAAGTCCAGCATGGTGGGAGTCCAAGGCTGGTCAGTTCTGTAATGAAATTTGTTCAAGTTCCTGAGTAGCAGTTACTGCATAATCAAGTCCTCCTGCCCCAGCCCAGAGGCAGCAAATGGGGGCCAAGGAGAGTCCAACTATTACCAATAGAAAGATGGCCCCTTTTTTTTGCCCTAGAAAGGGAGGTGGTAACAATTCATGGTAATTCAGCCTCACTGTACAGTTAATTGAGGAACATCAATGGGAATTACAGTTATGATCCAAACCTACACAGAGGGAACAGTCTGAAATGTAGGAAGTATAAGGGTCAAGAATGTGTCCCCATAACAAGGCTGGAGAGGACAAGGCATGTAAACATAGTATCTAGTTTTTAATGTCACAAATGTCTATCTTTAAATTATTTTTAAATGCCCAGGAATGGCTGTGTTCTTGCTTTTGCTGTTTTGCTAGGTGATTAAGATGAAGCAAGTCAAATTGACTTTTGTTCTTACCTATTGTTAAGAGTCTCCTTTTGGTCTCCTGGGAGGCATCCTTGAGGAACTTGAGAGCAGCTTATTAGCTCTGCTAGTGCCATCTGCATAAGGATAGGTCAAGGTCTAGCGCTGACCATGTGGCTTTCCTGGGAAGCATGAGAGATGCTTCCCTCTCTCAGGATGACCTTCCTCTCCATTGTATGGCATTTTATCAGCTCTTTAATTCTCTTTAATTCTCTAATTCTGATCAGGAGGTCCTGTGGCCTAGAGGTGTAGAGCCTTTTAGAGAAGTCCCCTCATTTCTTGGATTCAGGCTGACTCAGAGGGCAAGAGCCACATACTGGTTTTCTTGGCCCTTTAATTTAATTTTAGTTTTTAAGTCTTGATCTTAAACACTCAGCAAGCCAATTTCACTAGTCTTAAAGTAAGAGTACTGGGCTTTAACTTTAAAGTCTATCTTCCTGTAGGTGAAGGCTTATTTATTTTAAATTAAATTGGGTTGTCTGTTCTTGAAGTAGTACCTCTGTAAAACACTAACAGTCATAGAGTTTAAGGAAAATACAAAATACAATCAACAACAGTAAAAACATACTTAGTTTGTGTAATAGCTTTTTCAAATTTTGGCTGAGTTACACATTATATCCCTGTTTGAGATCCTAATGATCTTTACAACAAAATCAATCCTTTGAGCATATCTTTAAATGAACTGGAGTCTCGTCTACTTTAAAGCCATTGTAGTAAGCTGGGAGACAGAACTATCTCAGGTAAGACAGGGCTCCTTGCAAAATCTTAGCAGAATATTAAATAGATTAGGTCCTCATTTATTTAAAAGATTACTCTGGTGTAAAAATAACCTAAAGCCTTATCTTATTGATGATAGGTTCAGTTATAAAACATTAAATGATATAAATCGATACCATACAAGTTCAGTTTGGAGAACATCAGCTGGATATAATGCTCTTTAAAACCTTCCACTTTAAAGCTTGTACATCTGAAAGATATGAACACATTTAATATAAAAATAGAACTAGGAGGACCATAATTACATTGATGTTATTACATTAAGATTAGTTCTGAAAGAAAAATTTAGATTCTAACTTTTTGTTTAATCACAGTTGTAAACCTTTTGACCAGAAATATTCTCTTTCCTTCCAATAAATGCCATATTTAGAATCTTTAATTCCTTCTGTTCATATCCCGAAGCAATCCTTGTAATTTTTTGGACTTAGGCAACAGTAGAAACCTTTAAAACTTCATATAGGAATCTATAAACCTTTGTGTTTACTCAATTTAAATTGAACCTTTTAAATCATGTGAGTTAAAAATATTTGGATCCATTTTTTAGGTTTTAATTCATGAGCGCTCATTATCTCTGCCAATTTTGATATGGTACACATGGTACACACACACACACATAGATGTACAACATAACAATAGTAAAGGCCTGCAGATGGATTTCCATTGTAATGTTAGATGTTTAAAAAAACTCCATTGTTGAATAAAAATAGGACTGATTAGAAAACATTATCCTAGATGTGAAAGATTAAGGTCATGAGCTCAAAAAACATAGAACTTAAGAAAAGCAAGAGTCTTAGAAAGAAATGACATGGCCGATAAAATAAAAGACACTTTTTTCCTTGAGTTTCAGACAGCTAGATAGTCTGAGCTCCAGTGAGAGATGGACCTCGGGGTAGGTGGGCTCCGCCCTACGCCTCGTCTCTGCCCTCCAGCGCTGGGACTGAGGCCGGCATCACCTGGCCTCCTGGGAAAATGGCGCTGCACTCTGCCGGAGCTGAGAGTGAGGGGAGGCAGGATCTGGGTAGGGAGCGGGACATAATGGCAGCTGCACGTGTAGGTCTGAGAATGAGGAAGGAGATACAGAAGAGCAAATGGGAAAGGGCCTTGGGATTTTCCCTAGCGAGAAGAACTTGAGAGGACAGAACAGATGGGAAAGGGGGTGGGGCAAGAGCGTACTTTCCAACAAAGCCTTGATGAAAGGAATTTATATCCATTTCCCATCCGGCGACAAAGACTGCCAATTCAGTGAGGATTTCAAAATCAAAAGTTCCTTCTCGGGGGCATTTTGACCCAAAGTCTAGGCCATGCTGGGGCCAGGGTAAAGTACCGCATGGGTCTTGAGTGAGTCTTAAATTAGCAAAATTGGAACATAGACAATCCAATAGAGTTTTGGGGTCTCGGGAGGACTCGGTATGTCCCATGACGTTTTGGTGCCCGTGGGGGTGGGTGAGAACAGAAAAAGGCGTCCCCAATTCTGATCGCACCCATCCGAGGAACGGAGGGCCGGGCGGGGGGCTCAGGCGTCCCTATAACCCACCGGGGGCCCGAATAGAGTCAGGTGGCTCATACAAGGACCGGGATGTCTCTTCGGTCCTTGCGGCCTTAAAACGGGGAGGTCTCTGGCATGTGCATGACTTACGGATAGACCTCTGGAACGGAACGGGAGCCAAAAGGTCAGGAGAGATTGAGGGGGAACGTACCTCAGTTCTGTCAGTCCAGATGGAGGGAAATAGAGCAGCTCAGGAGTTCTTCTGGTTCGGAGAAGAGGGTGGATCTCAACTCCTGCGGAGAAGATCCGAAAAATCCTCCCGGGTTTCAGCACCATTTGTAAAGCCAGATGACCAAAAGGAGGCAAATTAAAACTGCTGGGCAAGGCTTTATTGGAAATACACACTCTTGGGCTGAACTCTCCCGTCCATCAGAGTGTGTCCGGGAGAATGGCGCACGTTGTTCCGCCGTACAGAAAATTTTAAAAGGCCTGGTCAGGAAGGGGAGGGCTTAGGGCAGGAAGAGAAGAAGGTGAGAGTCCTTCCTGGATGATCCAGGAAGTATGGTGGCGACCATGCTGAGTGTTCCGTGTCCCTCTGTGCATGCGGCTCGTGGCAGCCATGTTGGTGCGTTCGATGCATGCGTGCTATTTGCTGCTTCAGCCTGCCTTGGCAGGGGCAGCCATGTCTGCGTTCTGCATTTGCCTCACTAACCTAACAACCATGTGACATCAATTCAGTAATGCTGGCTTATAGGCTCTTTGGTGTTTTGTGGTTTTTTGTAAATGTTTGCAGTGTTCCATATTAAACAGACCTTTAAAGCAAAATATATACTCATAAAAGTTTCAAATATTATAAAATCATATACATAAGGGATGAACTTCCCCATTATCTCACCCCCCCAAAGCAACCACTGTTATGTATTTAACTAGTGTATATCCTTTCAAACATTTTTGTTGTACTTTTTAAATAATAATGGGGCCATATTCTACATGCTATTCTGCAACAAGGCATGGTCATGCCTCTGTGTTTAAATCATGGACATGTTTCCATGTCCGTATTACCTCAGCTTTTCTAACAATGGCGTGCAGCGTTCCATTCATTCTTTTGTTCTGTCCAGAGATATTTATTAAGCACTTACTATGTCCCAAGCACTACAACTGGTGTTAATTAAGGATGGTGAACAGGTTAGATGAGTTTCTTTCTTCTAGGCAACAGAACTAATTGGGGTTGGGGGTGTCTGATAATAAGTAAGCCAAGATTTAACTTCCATTTTGTGATCAGTGTTAGGAAGGAAACAAACATTGCAGTGCTGGAGGAAGAGAGTTGCCTAGGAAAGAGGGTGGTCATGGAGGACCTCTCCTCGGAGGTGATGTTTACAGAGTTGGGGAGGAGACTGCCAAGGGAGGAGCTTGGAAGGGTTAGGAAGTGGGAATGCATCAAAGCAATGGAGCTGGTTAGGAGAGGTGAGCAGGAAGCATCTGGGAGAGGAAGTAGAAGTGTGGAGTATAAAGGTCCTGAGAGAGAAGCCCCCATGTGTCCCACAGGCCTCGAGGCCCGTGCAACTGGAGGCTAGCAGGCAAGGCGGGGCCAGAGAGCTAGATGTGATACCAACTATGGTGGAAGTTTGGATTTTATTTTCAGTGTAATAGGAAGGGATACTGGAGATTTTAAGCAAGATAAGCCTGTGCCCTCATTTGTTTCATCTGTCCCTTGTAGATGTAAATGGTTTCCACGTTTTCAGTGATATAAACCAACTGTAGAAAGTGAGCTTTACAAGACCAGGATCTTACCTGTTTCGTTCACTGAATAACTCCCTTACTCTGTTAGTCTGGCACAAAATAAGGCTTTTGATAATTTTTGGTTGAATTATGCTGCAAGGAGTGCTTGAATATCTCTGTACTTTATTCTCACTATTCCATTAAAATACATTTCTAGATAGGAAATTGCCAGATTAGGGACTTCATATATTTAAAGTTTTGCTTTTTAAATAAATTGCCTTCCAAAAAGATTATACTAGTCCAGTACAGTGGTGCACACCGGTAATCCCCCAGTGGCTGGGGAAGCTGAAGCAAGAGGATCGCAAGTTCACAGCCAGCCTTGGCAATTTAGCGAGGCCCTAAGCAACTTAGTGAGACCCTGTCTCAAAATAAAAAAGGGACTGAGGATGTGGCTGTGGTTAATTGCCCCTGGGTTCAAGACATAGTACAAAAAAAAAAAAAGACTAATTTACACATCTCAAGAGCATTTTTAAAAATTTATCTATTTATTATTTATTTATTTATTTTGGTACTGGAGATTGAGCCTAGGGGCCTTTACCACTGAGCTACATCCTCAGCCCTTTTAGGGCCTCCCGAAGTTGCTGAGGCTGGCCTTAATCCTGTGATCTTCCTGCCTTAGCCTCCTGAGCCACTGAGATTACAGGCATGCGCCATTGTGCTTGGATTCTAAGAGCATTTTTAAATTTTAACACAAGGGTTGGGGTTGTGGCTCAGAGGTAGAGCTCTTTCCTAGCATGTGTGAGGCACTTGGTTCAATTCTCAGCACCACATAAACATAAATAAATAAAACAAAGGTATTGTGTCCACTTACAACTTAAAATTTTTTTTAACACAAAACATTCATTCTTAGAATGTGATAGGATTAGGATTGCTAGATGAATCAATTTCAAAGGGTATTTATGATTCCTGGTCAATCATATTTTTTTCTTTGAGGCTCTAGGAGTATGTGTTTCTGTCCTAGGCCATAAGCTCATGTGTTTCTTGGGTTAACCACTGTGTCTCGAGCACCTCAGCAAGATGGTTGGCCTGTAGTAATGCTCAGTAAATAATTTTACTGATTAGCTCATTTTACTGCTACTCACCAGCAAAGGTTTCCAGTGTTGGTGAAGTTCATGAGGCAGGGAATATCTTAAAATCAGGGGCTTTTCAAAATTAACTATGAATTTTTGGTGTGTCATAAGAAACAGGTAAAACACAGTGCTGAAGGGTACTGGTTTTGAACAAGTTCATTTTCTGGCCCTACTGCTTACTGTTTGGGGTAGGCTACTCTTAATTTCTCACCTAGAAGATGAGGATAATAGAATCTTCCTAATAGGGTTGAGAGAATTAAATGAGTCACATTGAAAGTGTCTAGAATTGTACCTGATCCATCAGACTTTGTAAATATTATTATTATTATGGTACTCCTTTGATAATCATTAAACATATTTCTTCTTCTCTTTTTCTAACAGTTAGAAGAAAAACTCAAAGAAAAAGTTGATGTAAGTCTGATTGAAAGAATCAATCTTACAGGAGAAATGGACACATTCAGCACGTATGTACCTTGCACATGTTTGCTCGGGGCCTGTCCTTTCTCCTTCATGGGGCAGCATGTGTCAGGCTGTTGGCTGTAGTCACTACAGAACCTAAAAGGTTTCCAGGGCTTTCTGTGGGATAGGGATTATTTCCATTCTGTTCTCCATTAGCCACTAAGAAGAAACATTAGAATTGGCAGCTGCATCCCATGCTGCTTTCTCAGATGCAGTTGTTCTTTTAGCTGACAGGGTGGCTCTTCATCATTGCACTGTCTATAATAACCTAAGAGAAGAAATTCTCCCTTGACCATCCCTACAAAACCTTCTAGCTCCAGGCCTTCCCTCTGTCCCCACCTATATCCACAGAGGGCCAGTCCCTCCTGTTTTTTAGGATGTTTATTTATTTTTTGGTTTTAAGGTCTTGCTATGTTGCTCAAGCTGAGCTCAAACCATCTTCTTGCCTCAACCTCTCAAGTACTCTGGGACATAAACATGTACAACTGTGGGCATGAATGGGCTTGAGCTGCTGTGCCTGACCGTCTTTTTTTTTTGTTTTTTGGGGTCTTTTTGCAGTGCAGGACTTCACACATGCTGGGCAAGTGCTGTACTACTGAGCTACAACCCCAACCTGTGTTTTAGAATACAAAGCATAAACTGCCAGCTTTTAGCCATTTGGGAGTATGAGAGACAGAGACAGAGAGAGAGAGAGAGAATGTGTGTGTGTATGTGAGAGAGAGAAAGAGTGAGTGTGTAGGTGTGTGTGTGTGTGTTTAGGGGGCCAAGGGTGGACTCTATCCAAGAAGTTCAAACAGTAAACCTTCTTAGTATATTTCTCTCCTTGGTATGACTTTGTAGTAGTTTTGTTGTTGTCAGTTCCTGTTCCACTGCCATTAAATGGGACAGAGTTGGACCAAACTTTAGCTTTCTCTCAACCATTTATTGATGAAAAATCAAAATTCTCCTTTTTTTTTTCTTGACATTAAAAGTTTTATAGAACAGTAACTTTTGGAGGAAAACTCAAAGAGCATTTTGGAGATGACAGTTAGGGGGATTAGCTATAGAAGTTTGGGTCTTGACTGGGTGGAGACTCTCCCAAATAAGACCAGTGTGAGAGTTTGCCTGTGTGTGTGTGTTGAGGAGGGGGTTGAGGGTGGACTGCAAGAGTCCAAAGAGGAGCTCATTGCTCCTCTATAGTCATTCATTAGTTGTTTTCATAGTCATTCATTCATTGAGTTTGGGGAAATTAAAATAAATTTTACATAGGTTGCTAAAACATTTGGAAGGGCTGTGTCAGTCATTCAAACCGTGGTTTTTAAAAGTATTGACCACAGTGATTTAATTTACAGTGTCATCTCCAGCAGTATTCAGTTGCTGGTTCAGGATCTAGATGCCGCCTGCGATCCTGCCCTGACTGCCATGAGCAAGGTAATGTTGTAGGAACTGGCTTATTACTAGACTTCCAAAAATGACCAAGGTGGTTTCTGCTGGCCCTTGCCTGCAGATCCTTTCAGACACTTTGGTGTTTAAAGCGTCAGCTGAGAAGAGAATGGAAAGATCTCCCAGCGTTCCCCAAAGTGCTCACTTTATCTTGTACGTTAGGCCTTTGAGGATGAGACAGGGAGCTAAAGTGCTGGGTGAGACAAAAAGCAGTGTTGTCCTTGATCAGCATCTAACTTGTGCTAAAAACGTTAATGTGGTCTCACCAGAATGTTTTTTAAGTGTTTGAAGCAGTAACTTGTGACTCATTTTTCATTCTTACCCACTGCGAGGTTTTTCTGACTCTCTGAGCCCAGGTGCAAGATTATCTAATCCATTTGTGGACTCTTCATTTCCTAATACCCTGCTGACCCACAGTCAGCCCTCGGCCCTCCTTTGGCACTTGCCACATGCTATCTCATGTTCTTATTTTTGACTTTTATATGTCTATACCTTTTCTTTGCCAGAAGGTTATACATTCTTTAAGTGTATGGATCATGTCTTATACCACCCTTTGGTTCCAGTATTGTCTTGAGTATAGAAAATTCTGTTTCTTGATTAAATTGAAATAGGTAATTCTTTATTGATTTTTAAGCCCAAGTAATGTAGAACTGCCCACTATAACCTTGTAGAGTAGAGGCTGTCAAACTATAGCCTGTGGGCCAAATCTGGTCTGCTACCTATTTTTGTAAATGAAGTTTTATTGGAATGTAGCCATACTCATTCACTTATGAACTACACATGGCTGTTTTTGTTCTGCTACCATAGAATTGACTAATTGCAATAGAAACCATAGAGCCCACAAAGCCAAAATATTTACTATTAAACCACTGGCAGAAAAAGTTCGCCAGTGCCTATTCTAGAATCATGGGCTCTTGTAGCATTCTTTCAAATTCTGAAGGAAGAACTTCCCTGGTGCATGCTATCCTGTAGTAGTGGCAGAGGGCAATAGAAAGAACCCTGACTTTGGAGTCAGACAGATCTAACTCTTCCAGTTTTTCCTTTGAGGATACTGAGTGAATGACTTACCTTTTCTGGAACTGCTACTTGCTTTGTATGTGAAATATGGCTGTCTACCTCCTAGAGTTATTGTGAGGGGAAGACAAGAAGAGGGTGCCAGGGCTGGTGCCTGTCAATGTTAGTTCTTTCCATCTTGTCAGGAGTGACCATGTCACAATGTGGTTATGTAAGCAGACATTTGGCCTGTATCTGACTTTGCAGTAATTATCGATATTTAACAAAAACAGAACTAAAAACAAAACATGTTCTTTGGAGAGATTTTCAAGAGCAAAGTGGGGACTGGAGTTGTGGCTCAGTGATAGAGTGCTCACCTAGCACACGTGAGGCACTGGGTTTGATCCTCAGCACCACATAAAAATAAATAAATAGGGGCTGGGGTTGTGGCTCAGTGGTAAAGTGCTCGCCTAGTGTGTGTGAGGCACTGGGTTCGATTCTCAGCACAACATATAAATAAATGAAAAAAATAAAGGTCCATCAACAACTAAAAATATTTTTTAAATAAATAAATTTAAAAATAAATAAATAAAGGTACATTCTAGCTCTCTATTTAAAAAAAAGAGTAAAGTTGGAAGTTGTAAAAAAGCTGATGTCACAAAGTTTCTATTCGAAAAGCTAATCCTTTCACCAATTAGATGCTGATAGGTATTTCCAGTACTGTCAATGTTTACAAGCAGAGCACTCCGAACAGTCAAATTGAGGCTAATCCATTTCCTTAAAGGAACATAGCTATGAGGATTCATTATGTAGGCTCCAGTTACCCACTGGCTGCTCGTATGGCTGTTGGCGAGTGGTCACTAGATCCTGAATGAGATCTGTTTCAGCTGCCATCACTCCTAAACTGCCACACGCTTCAGCCTGGAATGCAGCTGGTGAAAGAATTTTTACATTTACCAAAAGAAGATTTTTTTTTTTTTTTTTGTAAAATAACACTTGGAGGGGGGGGTTTAACACTCCAGGTGTTGCTTATACGAACTGTCAGTTCATTAGGTGGATTTCCCTCCAGCTGCCTCCTACCACGCCATCCATTTCTCCCCCAGACCCACACTGGCAAATATTAACAGAGACCATACTTCCAGAACCTTTTGTTTATATCATAGGAAAACCACAG
Source organism: Xerus rutilus (assembly GCA_028644305.1). Taxonomy (NCBI): domain Eukaryota; kingdom Metazoa; phylum Chordata; class Mammalia; order Rodentia; family Sciuridae; genus Xerus; species Xerus rutilus. The sequence goes on from CM053402.1 coordinate 41,350,443, forward strand.
ACTTGGGAACACAGCAGCTGCAAGAC
>CM053402.1:41350968-41383803 GCA_028644305.1 Xerus rutilus
TTCCCATATTGCATATTATTGTCTTAGATGAGCTCTATGAGATGATAAATTGCTATTTGTTGAGGACTTACCAGGAAGCAGATACCCAAGTGCATTATGTTATTTAATTCTATCAATAAACTTATGAGGTAGCTATATTATTCCCCCCTTTCACAGAGGAAAATGAAACAGAGAAGTTAAGTCATTTATCCAAGATCTCTTAGCTAGCAGAGCCAGGATTCAAACTCAGGTCTCTCCATGCAGGATTGTCCCATGCCTTGCATACAAAGAGAGAGTCCTTCTGGCAAATGGGGCAACCTTCCCAAAATCAGCTTACGTAACTTGCCTAAAGTAGAAGAGTGGTAAGACAGCCTGTTCCCAGTACTGCTAGCTTCACACGAGAATTCCTGCATCCTTGATTATGAGCTCTCTAGGTGTCCACAGTGACTGTGGTAGATGTCAGTCTTCAGCTTTTCTTGATTGGATGCCATGACTTTCCAACGGGGGAGAAAATGTGTTGAGTAACCAGTGCAAGTACTCCTGTTGGCTTTGTGTATTTCCCCTGAAAATTAGTGAACTGTCCTTCTGATACATTTGTCTGTCTGTCTGTTTCTTTCTTCTTTCTGTCTCTTTCTCATACCAAATCATATAGATTATAGTAGTGAAGCAGAAATAAAACCAGGTGTCCTGATTCTTAAGAAAGTGGTTGTTCAGAGTGTTGTGGTGCAAATATAAAGAGTTTGGTCCTTTAGATATAAATTCTGCAAATTCTTAGGAATTAATATGTCCAGATATAGCCTTAATAAGTAGGATTTTTTTTTTAATCTATGACCTCTTTACAAGGGACCGTTGTTCCCATGGTCCCCTCCTTACTATGTCCTTTTTACAAGGGCTTCTCTCTAGGTTGAAAGAGTCTAAATCTGTCCAAAATCAAACCCACTTAGCTTTTTCCCATTAATGGTAATTTTAGAAAACAACAACAGAAAAAAACTGAATAAATTAAATTCCCTTACAGTCTGGCATGTAATTTCTATTAGGTTTCAGGATTGCAAACATGCACTAATTTAGGAAGCTGCATTACTATCCCCCACAGACATTTCGAAATAGCTAGAACAATCCTCAAATCTGTTCTCATTTTCCTCAGTCATTAATATGCAGATCTATTTCAGAAGGCCCACAGAGCACCACGGTTGAGGAATCTTCACATTCACTTTCCACTTGTAATCAGGACACATCTTTCCTTTTTCATAAAAAATATTTTACTATGATAAAATCAAATCACCTTTATTATAGAAAGTATAGATATTTTGAAAGAGAATATAAATCACCTATAATTCCAATTAACATATTTTTCAATTTTTTGTTTTATGCAGACACATTTAAAAATAAAAATAAGTTCATAATTTACACACTGTTTTATAACCTGTTTTTCTCTGTTAACAGGTTTTAGTAGTTTTCTGTATCATTTAATCCAGAGCTGTATTTTCAGTGGTTGCATAGTATTCCACATTAAAAAATAGTTATTGTGGGGCTAGGGTTGTGGCTCAGCGGTAGAGCACTTGCCTCACATGTGTGAGGCACTGGGTTTGATTCTCAGCACCACATAAAATAAATAAAGGTATTGTGTTCATCTATGACTAAAAAGAAAAAAAATTTTTTTAAATAGTTATTGTTAAAATCATAACAATAGCTAACATTTACCACAGAATTAATATGTGTGAGGCACTGTTTTAACAGCATTCTATGGATTATTTTTTAATAATTGATTATAAATATTATCATTCCAATTTTATAGACAAAAAAGCTGAGGCTTAGAGAGGTTAAGTAACTTGCTCAAGTCACACACTTATAAGAATGCACAGATAGTGTCAGAACTCATACTGGCTGACTCTGCATTTCTTCATCCTAAATACTATAATCTGCTGTTTCCCTTAAAATGTGTTTGATCTGGGGCTGCTAGCATGCATGAGGCCCTGAGTTCTATCCTCTGAGGCCCATTATGCAAAAAATAAAAACAAAAATGAAAACAAAAAATAAAAATGTATTTAATCCATTTGCTTTTTTTTTTTTTTTAACATTTTGTTTTTAGTTGTAGATAAACACAGTATCTTTATTTATTTTATGTGGTGCTGAGGCTCGAACCCAGTGCCCCACGCATGCGAGGCAAGCGCTCAACCGCTAAGCCATGACCCCAGCCCCTAATCCATTTGCTTTTCATGGCTATTTTGTTTCCAGGTTTTCACATTTATAGTCTGGTGGTGAGCCGCCTCATGCATATGTATATTTTCTTTTCTGAATATTCATAACTATTAACATCAGATTAAGCCCTAAAAGGAATTGTAGAGACCAAAGCTTATGTGAATGCTAAGAATTTTTAAAGATATTTTCAAATTGCTTTTAAGAAAGGTTGTGTGAAAAAACCTTCCAATTGGAAGCAGTGAATGGAAGGAAATATATACAGATAGAACACATAAGTATCTTCTTACATCCTTTGTTATTTCATTTTCTCTTCAGGATCATCATGATTTTTTCCCCTGGGAGTTAGAGAACATGTAACCCTGAGAAAAGGGGAAACAAGTCATCCCTCCCTCCTCCTCTGCATGATCATCACCATGATTCTCATCTACACGTCCACACCATCTTTCTACACCCTGATTCTACATGCAGACTTTGCTTGTCCCAGTTCCCCCAGCTAATATGAGGTTCATGTAGGTTGGTATCTGTTCTTGCAGAGAGTAACAACATAAAATGGGAAGAACATGGACTTTGAGGTTCAACAAACCAGTGTCTAGACCTCAATCCTACTAACTGACTGGTTGTGCCTCATTAGACAAGTCCCCGATGTCCGCCATCCTGTTTTACCACCTGTAAAGTAGGAGTAACAGTACCCCCTCCACTGCATCATAATAAGCAGTAAGTTCACTTGAGAGTGTCAGTCTCTGTGTCTGGTACGTAGTAGGTAGTCATAAATATTCCTTCTCTTCTTTGTTTCCCACACGGTGCTTGGTCTAGTGCTATGCATGCAGAAGGTACCTATATATATCACAAATGCTTGTGGTCAGAATAAAAGTAGTCCAAATGAAAGTTAAAGAGTGAATATGTCCTTGAGTAAAGTCCCTGGCTTGGGGCCCACAGCCTAAACCACAGCACTAGACCCCAGTTGCCTGAAATGTTCCCAGAGTCCAAATGTCTGAGACTGTACTCTGTATCTCTCTAATTCAGTGATCAAAATTAATAGGTGGGAATTTAAATTTTTAGTTGAGGGAAATTCATTTCTCAGGAGATCTCTTTCCAAGCTTTATATAGCAATAGAAAAAAAAAAAAAAAACCAAGATCCATACTAAGCTAGTTGTGGAGTTGTGCTGTCTCATCAGTGGATTAGTCAGAGTTCTCTGCTACAGTGGGCTCTCTGGAAATAGTGATTATCTCCCAGGCTTTCCTGGGAAGTATCAGCATGGACCACACACTAAAGGCAGCAGAAGCAGAGCCCTGGAGATGCTTTGGGCTCCACGTTCTCTCCCTGTGGTTAAATATGAGGTCTTGGAAGCTTCAACTGATACTATCTTGGTTTCCTTGCATCTTTGGTACTACTTTTTTGCAAACTGTTTCTGGTTGTTTATATAGTACCAGTTGAACACGCTGTGGTGTTCAACCCCATTCCTTCCCACCACCACCCCACAAACAAAAAGCACAAATGGAAAATTTTTAAATTGTAGAGGGGTAACTTTTAAATGTCAGATTCAAAGTTTACCTGGAAACTTTGAAATCTTATTTCTTCTGGTAGCTTTCCATGATGTTTATTCTTCCAATGCAAGCTGCAAAATGCTTGTTTCCTTTTTTGGATGAGATCTTTACTTGATGACTGTATATTTCTTTAGCTTCTTCTTGAGAAACAGGGCTTACCCTCAACTAAGTCCCAGTTGGTTGTTTATTTTAGTTAGTTAGTTAGTTAGTTAGATAGTTTTTGACAAGTGTCTAGCAAGCATTCTGGCATAGTGTTTGGGCTTTAGACAGACCTGGTTATCTCAACTCTTTTACTAGTTATGTGACTTTGGTCAAGTTACTTAATCTCTTTGAGCTTTTTTGCATTTCCTCATCTATGAGATTGCTGTGCGAACTGAGTGAGACCATGTGTGAACAGTAAGTGAACGGACATACATACAATGCCAGGCAAAGACACCTGCACGTGGTGAATCATAACATGGGTTTCTTGGGCAATTTGAGTTAGAACTCCAACCTTAAGTCATCTGGAATGACTGAGGGCAAACATCAACCCTTTGAAGTAATGGCTGGACAGAATCACTGCTAACTGTATTTTGCACATTTTTTAAAAAAATAGTAAAAGCAATATCAACTTTTATTGTTTCCCAGCACATTAAATCATTTTCTTACTTCACTAAGCTGGCTTAAATTTAAAATCATGAATCCACTTCGCTTTTGCTAATACTTTTTTTAACTTAACCAGTAGAGCCATAACTGTCTGAAATATTCAAGCAAGTCAGATGTCTTCACATGTATTCCAAATGTGGCCATGTACTTTCTCCGCCAGTGGTTATCAAGAGGAATTAGATGAGGTGCAGACAGACTAACCAGTGGGAACTTGAAGAAATCCCGCATTCTATGCTTTGTCCTGCTTCGCAGCTGCTTCGTAGCCAACAGTGGAGTATGTCTCCATCTCCTTTTATGGTCTTCTTCTATGAGTGGAAAATTGTAATGTTTAGATAATTATTTATAAGCTATTTTGAGATAAAAAATATGCAATGGCGCCAACATGGAATGCAGTAGTCATTTCTGTGGAAGAGCTTCATGTTAATTGGGGGCATCAAGCCCTGTTCAGTTCTGTGTTTACCCAGAGCATTCTGCTCCCCATCTTGCTGTAGAGCTTGGGAAAAGAACATGAAGTATAAACAGCACCTGTCCATCTAGCTTCACTGTATGAGCTCATTGACAGTCACCTAGGATGCTCATTGTTTAGAAGGGTCAAATCTTTAATATCAAATGGAAAAAGAACCTGTCAAGGTAAAAAATAATGAGGAAAACATTACCCATAACCAAAGCATTCAGATATAAAGGCAGCTCGTATTAGATCTTTCTACTGTTTCTCCATTGTTTGTTTCTGTTTTTCCCCCAGTACAAATTCTTTCTTTTCCTGCCACGCATGGTGGCAAACACTTGTATTCCCAGCTACTTAGGAGGCTGAGACAGGAAAATCACTTGATCCCAGAAGTTCATGGTTAGCCTAGGCAACATAATAAGACCTGCCTTAAAAGAAAAAAGAAGGAAAAAAAAGAGAAGAAAGAAAGAATTTCCTTTTCCTGTCTGGAGCCTGGCTATGAAGCCTTGCATAAGACTCTTCGTGTCTCTGGGCTTACCCCCACCCCCTTCCACAGAGGTACTGGGAATTGAACCCAGAGCCTCACCACTGAGCTACACCCTCAATCCCTGGGTCTTGTTTTCTCATCTATGAAATGAAGATGGAGCTCCCTTCCTTCTTTTCTATGGTTTTGTGCTTACACATATCCAAAGCTTTTAGAATCCAAATATCTGCTGACCTGAAGAAACATTAGGACAGAACAGAGTCCTTTGAGCTTCCCAGGGCTGAGGAATCATCCACATACAATAGGATTCTTTTAAACAAGTCCTCTCAGTATTGAATTTTTCCTTTCCCCCAGAGCTCTATAAAAATAGTGTTTTCCTGCCAGAGACATCAAGGCTTCAGAACTACTGGCCTCCTCCTGTGAACAGTCCATGGTTTGCTTTTGGCTTGGGATCTTTGTAACAGACATCCAGCTCCGCTGAGAGGCTGACTCAGCAGGACTCCTCCAGCACGTTCCTGCTGTTGTCGGGATCACAGTGCCCGTTCCCTGCCAGCTGGGCCAGGCTGGGCCAGGCTGGGAATGATAATACCCTGTCCCCCTGTGTGTCCCAGCAAGAAAGAGGCACTGCAGTAGTGCTTCTGTTTTCTAGAACATGTCTCCTACTTCTCCTCAGGGTGTCAGAACTTGAGCTCGTTTTTTGCTCATGGCCAAAGACTGTATTAGTTCTCTCGTGATACTCATCTCCCCAAAACCTGTCACCTGCATAATCCCTGAGGCTCTTTCCTACCCTGTTCCCCATATCACTGACTTATTCTCTGATCTGCCTTTAGTGTTTGCCAGAGATCCTCTTTCCTTTATTAAAATCCCATCATAATCCCAAAGGCTTTAGGAATGTAAGATTCTACATGCACACCTTTTAAAATGTTTTTTTTGCGGAAAATTTCAGATGCATTCAAAAGTAAAGAAAACAGTATAGTGAACCCTGTGTACCTGTCACCCAGCTTCACTATCACATTTTATCTGCACCTGCAAAACCCTCCCCCAGCCCCAGATTGTTTTTTGTGTTTTATTTTTATTTGGTTTTTAGGATGCGGATATCTTTGAGGGCCATTGTTCAGCTGGCCATGGCATGTGGTGGAGGTGCCAGAGAGCAGAGGCCTCAATGAAGTGGTTATTATCTTTATGATCTAGGACCATGTCAGATCAATAGGAGAGCCCTGGTAGCTGGACCAGAACTGAGCTTGAGTCCCTTTGGGCAGGCCTGGGGCAGCCATTGGAGGGAGGAAAAGAAGCATTATGTCGGACTGGGATTGTAGCTCAGTGGTAGAGTGCTTGCCTCGCATGTGTGAGGCCCTGGGTTCGATTCTCAGCACCATATACAAGGCAATAAAATAAAGACATTGTGTCCATCTACAATTAAAAAATATTTAAAAAAAAAAGAAAGAAAAAGAAGCATTATGTCAAGAAATATCAGGCAAAATTTCTAAATTTTATCAGGACATGGTGATATATGCCTGTAATCCTAGGAATCTGGGAGGCTGAAACAGGAGAATCACAAGTTCAAGGCCAGACTTGGCAACTTAGTAAGACCCTCTAAATAAATAAATACATACATACATACATACATACGATATAGCTCAGTGGCAAAGTGCCCATGGTTTAAATCCTCAGTACCCCCACACATACACACCAAAAAACCCTAAATTTTCAAAATAAGCCTATAAAGTACCTCATCCCTTTCTTCCTAACCATTACCCAAGATATGATTAAGAGGAAATGAACCTTTTTGGAAGATAGTCACATTCAGTGACCAGACTTGTCTCACTACAGGGACGTGAGGGAGATTAAACTGATTTTGGAGGAGGTTCCTCCAATGCTTGACAATCAGATTCCACAATGATAGTGAGTATAGAATGTCCACTGAACACTGACTATTGACCCATTGTTGGGTGTCCTTTGCAACAAAAGGCACACTGATGTTAAGCTACAGAGGATCTAGGAAGCTTAAAATAGTACAGGTGGTTCCAGAGCCACCTCTGTGGCCACCTGTGGCTTGAGTCTGCAGATTGGACTGGAATAGGGACACAATAACCTGAAAAAGTATGGTCAGATGTGAGGTACTAGTCAGTTTTTCATTGCTGTAACAAAATACCAAAGAAAATCAACTTAAAGGCAGAAAGATTATTTTGGCACATGGTTTCAGTCCATGATTGACCAGCTCCATTGTTTCTGGGCCTGTGGTGAGGCACAACATCATGGTAGAAGGACCTGGTGGAGCAAAGCTGCTCACCTCATTGTGTCCAGGAAGCAAAGAGAGAAAGAGTAACCCCAGATTATTTTGAAGTAAATATCACATGTCGTAGCAATTTTAGTTTCTTTTTTAAAGAATCCCAAACTCAAGAAATAAAATTTAAAAAAAAAAGACAAACTCCTCCCAATTTACTCACAGGAACAGTATAAATTAATCCTCTTTCAGGTTTCACTGAATTAGCTCTGCCATCTATGATAGCTCATGCCACATCTACTTGGAAGTAGATGTGTCTCCCCTTTTCTCCCACAGTCCTGACTGGTGGAACAGTTGGCAGAGAACAGGTTACTGTGTCCCTGTTTCAGTCCAATCGGCTCTACCTAATGAGAGTCCTCTTATAAGACAACAATTTAAATGATAAAGGAAAGCTATTTGAAGCATGCTGGGGACCACTTGGAAAAGAAAAGTGCCTGAGTCACGTTTGCCTGTCAGGGAAAAGGTGGACCTGCTTGTTTTTACTCATGATCAGTCACTACATTATAGACTGAGAAAGAAATTCCCCAAGACAAAGGGATCAATTCCTGTGATAACAATGACTGAATTTCCACTTTCCCTCTTCCTTTTCCTACTAACAGGTAACATTCTTTCCCTCTGAAGGATCTAAAGCCTGGTCTTGTTCTATCTCTGTTTCAGATGCAGTGGCAGAATGTGGAACATGTTGGTGACCAGAGCCCCTATGTCACCTCTGTCATTCTTCACATTAAACAGAATGTCCCCATCATCCGTGACAACCTGGCTTCCACACGGAAATACTTCACTCAATTCTGCATCAAATTTGCAAAGTAAGTCCTAGAATGTTCTCATCACTGAGTTGTTGTTTTGTTTTGTTTTTTAAATAGACTTTATATTTCAGAGCAGTTTTAGGTTCAGAGCATAATTGAGCAGATTTTCCATGTACCTCTTGGCCCACATGCATACTGTCCTCCAACATGAGCACCCCCCCAGAGGGGTACATTTGTTGGGGATTATGAACCTACACTGATGCATTATCATCTAAAGCATATGGTTTACATTTGGGTTAATTCTTGGTGTGTGTACTTTCTATGGGTCTGGACAGATATCTAATGACATGTACCCACCATTATAATATCATACTCAACAGGGTTCTTTTAATGCCATACATACCACCCAACATGCTTACAATCCAGGTGTCCTTACCATCCAGCTGGGACTCATTCTGGTACCTGCAGGCAAACTGATACTAATCTGTACCCACAAGGATCATAATAATAAAACCAAATCTGCTACTTAAGTTCATATATACGGTAGCAGTAATACAATCATCAGCCACATCAAGGCAAACAAAACTGAGTTGAGGAATCCTGTTACTTTGAACTGTGTGGACATAGCCACCTCTTGCCTATGTTTAGATAATTAGACTTATTCTCAGTGATCTCATGTGTGCATTTTGTCTCTCTCATATAAACTTTTTAAGGGTAGGAGCCATCAGTTCTGTTTCTTTTGAGCCTTCTCTTACTTCTCCCCCATAGTGCTGATTACTATAGCTGCTAAGACTTGTCCACTTGTGGATGTCCTTTTGTTTAAGGAAGGTACTAGAAATTGGGAAGAGCAAGTCAGGGAACTCCATTGCCAAAGCAGATGGAGTGAACAGTGAGCTGCATGTGTTCCTGTCACTTCCCTGTGTGTGGCCATTTCTGGCTTGGGTTTTGAAGCAAGAAAAGAGTTTGGTCCTTTGCCAATCAGCATCTGGCTGTAGCACTGTCGCCTGTGAGACCAGGCAATCCACAGGCCAGTGTCTCCTCTGACCAATTAGCAAACAAACATTCTGGCAAACTTCTCAGGGAAAGGCTTCAGAAAGGTCAGCCCTGTCCAAGCTACTGTATTTGGATTGTTCTCATCTAGGTCCCAACTTGTGGTTCAGGACTCCAAGTTTATGTCTTCCCCAAATCTCTCCCAGTTTGTATTCAATTAAGACTTTCCCTCTCTGACACAAATATATCCCTAAGGAGCAACAATAATGGAGTGGCTTGTAGAGTTAACTTTAATTTCTACCTTGTCAAGAAAGGATAGAGTGGACTCTCCAGGGAGGCATTAATGTTTGCAGTATGGCAGGTGGACTAGGAGTTGACATTCCCGTCACTCTCTGGATGCTCATTAATGTGCATTACAAGCATTGCTGATATATCACCTTGTGACACTCCCCATAAGTACTGGTAGAAGTTTCTCTGTAAAAATTTACTGCAACTCTAGATTTCTAAATCTCCTTCATGGTCACCCAGAGGTCTGATTGAGCTTACAATAGATGAATAAGGAGTCCATTGCTTAGCTTGCCTGAGCATAGGCCTCACATTCTCCCAAAGCCCTCAGAGCCCTTCAGTGTTATTACTAAGCTCATATTCAGTGAACTGGGAATACGATGCCCATCTCACACATCTGGAAAAGCTCAACCTGTGATCTAGGCTATATTTCTGTATTAATCCGTGATATCTTCCCATTCTGGTATAACCCAACCTTACTCTAGAAACCTCAGGGTTGGGATTGTGAGGAGACCCTTCCCCAGCCAAGGACAATAGCCACCATGATCTTCATAGCATGGAGAAGCCATTGGCAATTACCCATCACATTGGTGGGACTTCTGTCCCAAAGACATGTGTCAAGTCTCTGTTTCCCCAGTCCAAGCCCTGTAGACTAGTCATAGAGCCAGTTGAAGGACACAACCACAGCTTACTCTAGTGGGAAGTAACAAGTTATACACTGTGTATACAGTTGTGATTAGTCACAAATTCAACCTCATGTTGCTTGTTTGGCTCTGGTTTATAGCACTTCTAATTCCTTCCAAATAGTTCCTGTTCCTACCCTTCCTGATCAGCAGGCCTTCCCCCAGGTCTGACCTCTGGACTCAAATTCCTTTCCACTAATTCCCTCTGCTACCCACCAATGCAAAACTATCAGTGGATCTTTTGCCTCCATTTAGTATCTACAGGGATAGTCTTTTCTGTTTAGATGTCACAGTCACTCCCTGGTGGAAACTACAGGTGACTTTCTTCCTCCACTAAGCTGATTCTCCTCTATTCAGTATTGGAGATAATAAGACAAATCTCTTTTTTAAAATTTTTTATTTGTTCTTTTTAGTTATACATGACAGTAGAATGTATTTTGACATATTATACACACAAGGAGTATAACTTCCCTTTCTTGTGAAGACAAATCTCTTAATAGTGGTTGGGTACAGTTTTTTTTTTTTTTTTTTTTTATGGTTGGGTACAGTTTTGATTAGCCATGAATTCAACCTCACATTAACTTGTTTGACTCTAGTTTACAACGTTTCCAGTCTCTGCTGAGTAGTCCCCAGTAAACTTCTCGGCAACGTGCTGGTACAGAGCTGACATTCAAAAAGTGGTAGCTGCTACCATTATTAAAACATTTATTATTTATTCAGTGTGCATTCCCTTGAGCATTTCCTTTGTCCCAGATACCAGGTTAAGTAATCTCACTTAATGATACTACCCCTGTCTCCATTTGCCTTAACAGTCAAGTAAAGGAATAGACATACAGACAGATAAGTATAATAAAGTAGGTTAGATATTAGAGTCCTGAGGACTCTATGAGAATATGGTGGAGATAACTGAGGAAAAGCTTCATAGAAGAGACATCCTTGAGCAAGGTCAGAGGGTTGTGTGAGTGCTGACCCCAGGGGTAGGAAAGAGCATTCCAGGCAGAGGGAACAGTGTGAGCAAAGGCACAAAGGTATTAGCAGCGCACAGAATCATGGGATCTGCAAATAGCTCAACCAGGTTGAAGCATGGGATGCCAGGGCTCAGCATGATGTGGCTGAGGACAGAATATCCAGAATTAAGGATGTGGCCAGGCACTGTGGTGCTGCCTGTAGTCCCAGCTACTCAGGAGGCTGAGGCAAGAGGATCAGTTAAGCCCGGGAATTGGAGTCTGGCCCAGGCAACGTGGCAAGACCTTGTCTCAAAAACAAAACAAAAACCTGAAGCAAAGTCTTATTTTGCAGCCATCATAAGAGTTTTAATCAGGGGAGGGACTTGGTCATATTTGAAATAAATGCTTTTGTTAACAGGTGGGTTAGAAAGATGAGGCCGAAGGCAGGAGGGTGGCAAGTTTGAGGCCAGCCTCAGCAACTTGATGAGAATCTGTCTCAAAATAAAAAATAAAATAATAATTTAAAAAGGTCTAGGGATATAGCTCAGAGGTAAAATGCCCCTGGGTTCAATCCCCAGTACCAAAAAAGAAAGAGAAGGAAGGAAGGGAGGGACAGCCCCCTTGCTCAGATGACAGGACATTTGGGGAGGGGATCAACAGGGGTAAACTTACGAGTTCAGGGGAAGAATTGGTAACTGATTGGGATGTTGGGATTGATGGGGGAAGTAGTTTGGGGGAACTCTCCATTCCTGACTTGGCAACTAAGTAGAGGACATGCAGTCTACTGAGCCTGGAGGCCAGTGTGGGGCTAGTCTGGGAGAGGCTGGGTTGATGGCCATCCCATTAAGATGTCCAGGAAGTCATTAGCTGTTAGAGTAAGCACAAGTGTACAAGAAAAGATATAGATAGACTGAAGACATAGGAGGGCACAGGCCTGGGAGCAGCTTTGGAAGAGTGAAGAGACAGGGACCCGACAACCTTTATCTTCACCTACAAACCCAGCTTTATATCCAGTCTTCCTCCTGCTGTCCAGGGCCCTGTGACACCTCCTGGTCACCTCACTTTGGATCTTGCCTTGATTATAGGCATGTTTATATCACTTTTAAATCTATTAGGTATACATGGCCTGGGATGCTGGGAAAACTACATTGGTGGATTTGTTTTTGTTTTTGGTTTTTGGGTTGGTTGGTTGGTTTGTTTGGGGGGGTTTCTGGGAGTGGAACCCAGGTCCTTGCAGTGAGTTACGTCCCAGCCCTCATGTATGTTCCACTCTTAAATCTATTAGGGTGTTTGTACCTACCAGTTATAGAAGCCCTAATTCAAACTGGCTTAAATGGTAGGTGAGTTTTTTATTTCACATAACCACAAGTCCAGAGGTAGGACATATCTGAGAGCTTGATTATTCTGCTGTCTTTGGAGCTGGCATCATCCTCAGAATTATGGTAGACTGGCAGCTGTCGCATCCAAATGCAACAATGCTGAAAGAAAAAAGAGGGAGTCTCTCAGCCACACCTTGCAATGAAGTTCTTCCCTCCAGCTGGCTTAGAGTATGTCCCCCTCTCAGGACACATAGCAATCACCAAGAGAGTGCCATGCTCTGACTGGCTGAGGCTAATTAGGATTCACCTCCATAGGACTGGAGTGTCAGCATGTGCGAGGACCTGGGCTTCATCCCCAGCACCAGACACACAAAAAATTCACCAATATAGTTTAAAATCAACTTTTTCCAGCATCCCAGGCCATGTATACTTAAATAAAACCAGGGCCTAAGTTAGAAATAAAAAGAGGGCAAGGGATACTGATAGGCAACAAGAGTATCTACTTTGATTCTCAATTTTCTTATGGAAGGGAATAGCAATAGAGCCTTTAAAGAAAGTGTCTGCAGTTCTTTACTGGAGAGAGTATATGCCTAATTTGTCACATCTTTTTTATCCACAGCTCCTTCATTCCCAAATTCATCACCCACCTCTTCAAGTGCAAGCCAATTAGCATGGTGGGAGCAGAACAGGTGAGGCAAACTTTGTATTGGACCTTTGCCTTCCAGCATTTGTCATAGATCCAGCACATATCTTAGAACAGATCTACTCTGGAGAAATAAAATGACTGATTTCCCCAGGTTGGGGATAGTACGATGACCTGGCAACTTTCTTAATTCACTCATCCCTTTATTTTTTTAAATTTTGTTAAGCATCTACTAATTACGAAGCATGGTTCTAGGTGCAGGGTGTACACAGTGAACAGGATGCCAGAGGTTTCTCCTTAAGAATAATCACATTTTAAAAGAGACAGACACGGTGCAATGTAACAGATTAGACAATTTCAACATCAGATGAGTATGCTGCAGGGCGTAAAACAAGGTTATATGAAAGTGTTTTTGGAGCATGGAAGGGTCATGGCTTTAGATTAGATGGCCAGAAAAGGTTTCTCCAAGGACTGACCCTTGAGAAACACTAAAAGAAAACATTTCAGGCGGAGGGAACAGCAAAGCCTCTGATCGGTTTGAATCCACAGTGACTGGACTGAGACCCTTATGAATACAAGCAAAGAGAGACTTATTTGTGTGATACTGAGCAACTCTGATCACCTTCCCTAAGAATCTTCATGATGCGCTCCCCTCTGCTTGCTTGGATTTTGTACAGACTAAGGCTCCTCTTAGTTTGTATCCCCTTGGCACTGATGGATTGGGTTATGAGCTACAGCAAAGTTACCTCTTTTCAGCTACTACCTAGTCAGACTGTCTGAAACAAGCAATTTGAGTTCAGTGAGCGTTTAAGCTACCTTTAAAAGAAAAACAAAAAAATTAAAAAGGGCTGGGGATGGGGCTAGGAATATGGCTCAGAGGTAGAGGCATGTATGAGGCTGTAGGCTCATCCCCAGCACCACAAAGAGCTGGGTATGTAGCTTAGTGGTAAAGCATTCTTGGGTTCAATCTCCAACATTACAAAAAGAAACTAAAAGAGAAGAAAAATGATAATATTTAAAAAAAAACCCTGTTGTTGTTTTTTTGTACTGACTCAGGTGCTTTACTCCTGTTTTCATTTTTTATTTGTAAACGGGGTCTTGCTAAATTGCTGAGGCCAGCCTCAAACTTGAGATCTTCCTGCCTCAGACTCCTGAGCCTCTGTGATTATGGATGTGTCCCACTGTGCCTGGCTTCAGCCCCTAATTCTTTCAAAATACCACGTCAATGCAACCTATGCATATGCTAATCAAAAATGATTGATATATTCAATAAATAAATCCTCTCTAGACATTTTATAAACTCTTAGAAAACATGTAAGAAGATTGTATAATTTGAGACATTTCCATAAATCCTGCCCTTCCACCAAATTTCGTCAGAGTGGCAGAGGATCCATCTCTCACAGCTCAGCAACTTACTCTCACACTGGCTGCTCTGCTATGTTGGTCCCAGTCATGCCTCTCAGTTGGATGGCAGATTAGCCATGTGCCATCGGGCATTGTGTTCTCATGAGATTCAAAGCCAGGTGTAATGCCTGTGCATGACAAGATCTCTTGAATCAGATAAGTGCAGTGTGAGCAAGCATCAGTCTGGGTTATAACGAGGCAATACAGTGTGAGCATTCACGTTGAGAGCTCTAGAATCACAAAGGTCAAAGGCTGAATCTTGTTTCTGCAACACAGCAACTATTAGTCCTTAGACAAATTATTTAACCTGGCATCACTTCACTTTCCTCATCTATAAAATAGGTGTAATCAGTGCTACCAGATGTGAGGATTCACCAAGACAGTGCACATATCTGCTCAGGACCAATCTGGCACATGGTCAGGCCACACTAAATGCCATCTCTTAGTGATTTTAAGCTTCCTCAGACCGGGGACATGACCTTGTCTCTGTTTTCATTGCCCGTCTTCCCTAATACCTCTTCCACATGCAGCCTATGTAGAATATCTAGTCATTGCTTGCCTCCAGCAGTCTGGCTGAGCAGCTTTAGTCAGAGTCCAAAATTTTGTCTCAAAAAACTTCCTGGGATGTTGTGCACATTCAGACACTGGCTGGGCCTGACTGCAGCAGTTTAGCACTCTGAAATTCTTGACCCGTGCATGTCATAAGCACAGAGCCCATTCTCTGTTGGAAGCCACGGAGTGATGCCCCGACATGCTGTCTGCAGTTGCGTTAGCACGTGTTTACCAGTGATTCATTCTGTTCACCTCATCATTATATGTGATCAGAGGGGATATGGAGTGATTAAGATCTGTTTGTCTGGGAAAAACTGTAGAGTTCTGGGCGACTGTGTTTTTGTCTGCAGACCTGGTGAAGCCACTAGACACAGAACTGATCTGAGGGAACATGTTCTCATGAGTTTATAGCTTTGCTCAGGCCTTGCAGCTGGCTTAGTGTCTCATAACCATGATATTTTCACATTATCACATAAATCCAATATTATATCAATTTTCCTCAGACTTTCTCGTCTTTAAAAGAATATTAGAATAATCAGCTCAGATCCAAATCTAGTGTCTGCAGAAAAATATCAGTTTAGCCAGTGTTTACTTCTGCTCCGAGATGTGGATGAGGAAACCATCTGCTGAAACTAGAGTTTTACTTCAGCAGACCCTAGGCAAAAACAAAGCAGAATCTCCACAGGTCCAGCCTGAGAGACAAGAGAGTGCAACCCTTGAAGGATTCCCACATGAAGTTCAGATTTAGCTGGAGCCAGGCGCGGTGGCTCACACTTGTAATCCCAGCACTTAGGGAGGCTGAGACAGGAGAATCGTGAGTTCAAAGCCAGCCTCAGCAGCGGCAAGGCGCTAAGCAACTCAGTGAGACCCTGTCTCTACATAAAACAAAATAGGGCTGGGGATGTGGCTCAGTGGTCGAGTGGCCCTGAGTTCAATCCCTGGTACCAAAAAAAAAAAAGATTTAGCTGTGTCCATGCCTGCTCTGAGTATCAGGCTTTGAAAGCCAAGCCGTCATGTTGCTGGAGGCTGGTTGATTCGGGCAGCAGGATCATAGGAATCAAGAAGTGAACAAAGAGATGTTCATGGACCGAAACAGATTCTGCCTTAAGTCATGGAGTGGCTGAAATCCGAGCTATAACAAAAGCTGTGAGATTCAAAGCTAAGATTTAGCCTAATCTCAGCTGTGTCTGCTTTGCCACAAAGGTGCTAACTCCTAAATTTAGGTTATCCTTCATTATTAATACCAAAAATGGGGAAGGAGATGCTTTTTTGTTCTTTAATCATGTCCTGAGTACTACATAAAGGTAGTTATTTATTTTGGGGCCCCAGAGTTCTCTTGAGCAAAATTGAAAGGGCACATGGAATTGAACCATACTGGTATTTATAATGCCTCTTTCTAGTTTGTAATTTTCAGAGAAGCTTGTGGGATTTGCAGGGTCATTAATTAGTTTTACGACCATGGCCATCTATAACTGAACACACAGCAGAAATGGAATGCCTAAACTAAGATAGAGAAAGCACTAAGTATGGTATAGGGAAAAAGAGATGTGGGGCCCTGTCCTCTCTCTGCTGTTAAAGGTCCCTGTGGTCACAAACAGTTGCTTTCCTGCTCTGAGCTCTGTTTCTTCCTGTTTAAATAAGAGTACTGAACCAGGTGCTCTCAAAAGCCCCTTCTAGATCTGTCATATCATATAGTCTAAAATACTCTGAGCAATATACTTTGTGTCTATAAATTTATTTTCTTTTCCTTTGTATTATCTTTACATACCTTACTGACTTTTTAAAATTTGTGATACATAACACAAAATTCACCATTTTAACCATTGTTTTTTTTTGGTACTAGGAATTGAATCCAGGGACACTTTACTACTAAGCTACTCCCCAGCCCTTTTTTTATTTTTTATTTTTTTATTTTTTATTTTTTTTAATATTTATTTTTTAGTTGCAGGTGGATACAATAGCTTTATTTTACTTTTATGTGGTGCTGAGGATCGAACCCAGTGCCTCCCACGTGCTAGGCGAGCACGCTACCACTGCGCCATAACCCCAGCCCCTTATTTTTTATTTTTTAGACAGGTCTCACTCAGTGGCTTAGGGCCTCTCCAAGTTGCTGGGGCTGGCCTTAAACTTGTGATCCTCCTGCCTCAGCCTCCTGAGTCGCTGGGATTGCAGGCATGTGCCACCTGCCCGGCTCATGTTAACCATTTTTAAGTATCTGAAAGTAGTGGCTAGAAGTATATATACACTGCTGTGCAACAGTCATCACCATCCCTCTGGACCTATTTTCTCTTTCCAAACTGAACCTCTGTACCCATTCACCATCTACTCCCCATTCTCTCCTGTCCCCAGCCCTGGCAGTCACATTCTACTTTCCGTCTCTATGAATTGACTGAGTATCTCATACAGGTGGAACCAGACAGTGTGTGTCTTTTTCTGTCTGGCTGGTATTAATTTCTTCACATTTCTTCCATGTGTCAAAAATTTCTCCCTTAAAGCCAAATAATATTTCATTACATGTATATACCATATTTTGACCATGTTGACTTTTTAAACCCACCTAATTCAAAACCATTTGAACAAAACAAAACAAAAACCATGTAAAGTAGATATGAAATTTTTTTTAAGTATGAACACCAGAGAGGGAAAAAGAGAGTCAGTAGTATATATATAGCATAGCAGTTGGAAAAATGAGAAAGTAGGATGGTTGTTCTCAGGCACACTTCTTCTAGGTAAATCCCCAAAAGGTGGCAGGGTGCTTTTTTTTTTTTTAATATTTTTTAGTTGTAGATGGACACAATGTCTTTATTTTATTGCTTTGTATGTGGTGCTGAGGATCGAACCCAGGGCCTCACACATGCGAGGCAAGCGCTCTACCACTGAGCTACAATCCCAGCCCCGGCAGGGTGCTTTTAAGTAATCCTTAAAAACAAAATGGAGCTGGGCACTATGGCCTACGCCTGTAATCCCAGCATCTTTGGAGGCCGAGACAGGAGAATTGCAAGTTCAAGGTCAGCCTTAACTCAGCAAGGCCCTAGGCAACTTAGTGAGACCCTGTCTCAAAATAAAAATAAAAAAAGCTAAGGATGTAGCTCAGTGGTAGAGTACCCTTGGGTTCAATCCCTAGTACCAAAAAAGACCCCCCAAAAAAAAGTGGATTGATAAAATTTAATACCCATTTAATAATAAAAATTTTACATTGTAGTGGAAATTTAAGGGAAATTGTTGAATCTAATAATGGATATAAATAAAAATTTACGAGTGCATATCCAGAGTGCATCCCATATTGTCAGAATTACAGAGTTAAGAATTATATGTTTTGCCGGGAATGGTGGTATACACCTGTAATCCCAGTGGCTCGTGAGGCTGAGGCAGGAGGATCTTGAGTTCAATGCTAGCCTCAGCAACACCAAGGAGCTAAGCAACTCAGTAAGACTCTTTCTCTAAGTAAAATACAAAACAGGGCTGGGGATGTGGCTCAGTGGTCAAGTGCCCCTGAGTTCAATCCCCAGTACCCCCCCCAAAAAATTATACATTTCCTTGTATGTACATTTTACCTCAAAAAAAAATTGAGCAAGTGATAGAGGGTGAATATAGCAGGATTTCTCAGCCTCTGCATTGACAATTTAGACCTTTTGTTGTGGGGCATGTTAAGTAGCATCTCTTACTTCTGCCCACTAGATGAAAGTGACACTCTCAGGTTTGACAACCAAAAGTGTCTCCAGACTTTGCCAGCTGTGGGGCTTTGGGGGGCAGTGGAAGAAGAATCAGCTCTAGTTGAATGCCACCGGAGTAGCTGCTTCAGTGAAATAAGAATGACAGAATGGTTTTGGTTGTTGAAGCTGTGTACTAGGTGCATAAGGCCTCGCGATACCACTCTGTTTCCCTCACATATGTTTGAAATTCTCCATAATAACAAGGTTTTTTAAAAAATAGTGTTTCACCCCCACATGTACCCACTCATGTAATCCAAAGTAAGATTTTAGTTTAGGAATCGATACAAAATTTCTGAAATTATACTAGCTTCCTTCCACCTCTTCTCTTCCCTCCCCTCCCCTTCCCTCCCTTCTCCTCCCTTCTCTTCCCTTCACTTCCTTCTCTTTTCTTTCCTTATTTTTTTAATTATTGTTTTTTCTTGTGGTACTGGAGATCTAACCCAGGGCCTAGTGCAAACTAGGGAAGCACTTTTACCACTGAGCTGTGGCCCCAGCCCCCTCCTTCCAGATTATTTGATTTTAGAACCTATGTTCAGAAAAATTGAGCTAGCTCCTTCATCTCATATGTGTATGTGCTCCCCCTTTTACACAGCACTTTTTTTTTTCTAAAACGCCCTTTGAAGCTCTTACCTATTCACAAAGTCCCCCGTTTCCTCTGTCCCACTAAGCTTTAGCGCATCTTGTTATCTGTGGGATGGTCCTTCCTACCGAGTTTTACTCCTTCCCTGTCTCTGGGTCAGAGGGCCCTTCCATTGTGCTACGCACAGCTAGAAGGCAGGCCCAGCCACCCCCAGAAGAGTTCACAACCTTGGAAGTGGAAAGACTGACCAGCACTGAAGGAGCATGTGAAATAAACGAACCAATAACTGGAAAAACTCACAATAAACCTCACATTTAATGGCCAGATATAGAAAGCTTTTCTATTTCTTGAGAATACAAATAAGATGGGAGTGTCTGCTGTGATCATTTCTATCCCACATTACTTCTGAAGTCCTAGGTAGGACAATAAAGTAAAAAAAAAAAATGAAAAAAAATAACAGTATTGAGAATTGAACCCAGAAGTCTTTACCACTAAGCTATATCCCCAGCTCTTAATTTTTTTTTTTTTTTTAATTTTTAGACAAACTAGCCAAGTTGCCTAAGCTGGCCTCCAATTTGTCATCCTCCTGCTTCAGCCTCCCAAGTAGCTGGGATTAGAGCAGGTGCCACCACACTTGGCTAAAATAAATTTTTTTTAAAGAAACTGAAATATATAGATTATAAAAAAGAAACAAAGCAAGGTTGCTGGATATTAGGTCAATATTAAAAATATACATATACATATATATACATATACATATATATATATACATTTATATATATCAGCCACAATTTAGAAATGAAATTTTTAAATGAAACCATTTGTAGCGGGGTATAGTGGTATGTATCTATAACCCCAAGCTCTTGGGAAGGTGAGGAAAGATAATCAAGTTCAAGACCAATAAAAAAGAAAAACAGTGAGCTGGGCACAGTGGTGCACGCCTATAATCCCAGCACTTTGAGAGGCTGAGACAGGAGAATTGCAAGTTCAAAGCCAGCCTCAGCAATGGCGAGGTGCTAAGCAACTCAGTGAGACCCTGTCTCTACATAAAACACAAAATAGGGCTGGGGTGTGGCTCAGTGATTGAGTGCCCCTGAATTCAGTCCCTGGTACTGAAAAGAAAAAGAAAAACAATGAAAAAAATTATTTACAATAGCATCAGAAAACATTAAATATCTTAGAATAGTTCAGCCACAATATTAAGAATCATTAAGAAATACCCTTAAGGGCTGGGATTGTGGCTCAGCGGTTGAGCACTTGCCTCGCATGTGTGAGGCACTGGGTTCAATCCTCAGCACCACATAAAATAAATAAAGATATTGTGTTCATCTAAAAATATATATCATTAAAAAGATTTTTAAAAAAAGAAATACCCTTAAAATAGCAGAATGGAAAGCTTATATTCATCAATTAAAAGATTTAATGTGAAAAAATTTCAGTACTTCCAAAATTAATCTATAGATACAGCACAATCCCAATTAGAATCCCATCAGTGTTATACCTGTGTGTGTGTGTGTGTGTGTGTTTTGGGTGTGCTGTGTAAATTGATAAACTGATTCTAAAAGTTAGGTGAAAATGCAGAAGACCAAAAGCAGCAAAAATAACAAAAAAGAATAGATAACTTCTACCTCAGGATAGACAGTCTCATTTTAATGCTGTTGTAATTAGGGCAGTGTGGTCCTGGCACCAGGGATAAATAGGCCAATAGAACAGAACTGAGTTCGGAAATAGACCCACACATTTATAGACACTAGATATAAGACAACACTGGCATGATTCAGTTTAGAAGGGATGGTCTTTTCAGTAAATAGTGATGGGTAATTGGACATTTATATTAGAAAAAAATTTTATCTAGACCTTTCCCACACACCATACACAGAAATCAATTTCAGTGAGGCTTGTGAAATTAGAACCCTAACCAGCCATTTTGGAAAACAGTTTGGCAGTTTCTTACGAAGGTGAATGTAGAAGCCGGGCATGGTGGCTCACGCCTGTAATCCCAGCACTTAGGGAGGCTGAGACAGGAGAATCGCAAGTTCAAAGCCAGCCTCAGCAATGGCGAAGAGCTGAGCAACTCAGTGAGACCCTGTCTCTACATAAAACACAAAATAGGGCTGGGGATGTGGCTCAGTGGTCAAGTGCCTTTGAGTTCAATCCCCAGTACCAAAAAAAAACAAAGGTGAATGTAGAGTTACCATGTGATTAGCAATTCCATTTTTAGGCATATACTCAAAAAAACTGAAAAAATTCAAGTTCACACAGAAACTTGTGCACAAAGGTTCACAGCAGCATTATTCATAATCATCAAAAAATAGAAACAGTTCAAATATCCATCAACTGATAAATAGATAAATAAAATATGGTATAATTATATGATGGAAACTTACTCAACCATTAAAAAGAATAAAGGACTCGTTTAATCTGCAACATGGATGAACCTTGAAAACATTACATTAAATGAAGAGACACACAGAAGGCCACGTATACACATTTCCTTTTATGTGAAATGTTCAATATAGGGAAATCCATAAAATGAAAAGTAGATTAATGATTGACAAGAGCTAAGGAAAAAGAAGAAATAAGGAGTGGCTCCTAATTGGGTACAACATTATTTTGTGGGACAATGAAATGTTCTGGAACTATGAAATGGTGATGATTGTGTTACCTTGTGAATATACTATTTTTTGAATTATTTTTTGTAGTTATAAATAGCATGCCTTTGTTTTATTTGTTTTTGTATGTGGTGTGGCGATCGAACCCAGTGCCTTATGCATGCTAGGCAAGCACAAGGCCACTGAGTCTGTGAATTTACTTTTATTTATTTTATTTTATTTTTTTTATACCAGGGATTGAACTCAGGGGCACTCGACCACTGAGCCACACCCCAGCCCTATTTTGTGTTTTATGTAGAGACAGGGTCTCACTGAGTTGCTTAGCGCCTCACCGTTGCTGAGGCTGGCTTTGAACTCACAATTCTCCTGTCTCAGCCTCCCAGAGTATTGAGATTACAGGCGTGAGCCACTGCACCCGGCTGTGAATATACTTTTAGAAACACTAACTTGTACCCTTTAAAAGGTAGGTCTTCTGACACATTAATTCTCAATTCTTAAAAAGTAAATTCCAGGTTGGTTGTGGCTCTGAAAATAAAAGGTAAGATAATAAAGCTTCTAGAATAAGACATAAAAGAATACCTTTTATGACCTGGGTTAGGCAAAGATTCTTTAGGCAAAAGAGTAAAAGAAAAAATACTGATTATGTGGAGTACTTAAAATTAAGAACTTATTTTTTATCAAAAGGTACCATTAAGAGAGTTGAAAGGTAAGTCACAGAGAAAGTATTCATATTCTAAATATATATTTCTAAAAACCTCTAACAAAGCAATTAGAAAAAGGTAATCAGGGCTGCATAACTCAGTGGTGGAGAAACTTGCCTAGTAAGTGCAAGTTTTATCCCCAGTACTGCCAAAAAAAAAAAAAAGGGCAATCAACCAGCAGAAAAGTGACAAAAGACTTTGAATTGACACTTCAAAAGAGGGAGAAAAAGGATATCCAAAAAGCACCTTAATCATCAGGGAAATGCAAATTAAAATCACAATGACATCAGAATGGCTAAAGTTTTTTTAAAAAGATCGACAAAACCAAGTGTCGATAAGATATAAAGCAACTGGGGGCTGGGATTGTAGCTCAGCGGTAGAGCGCTTGCCTTGCATGCGTGAGGCCCTGGGTTCGATCCTCAGCACCACGTACAAAGCAATAAAATAAAAAAAAAAACATTGTGTCCATCTACAACTAAAAAAATATTTAAAAAAAAAAAAAAAAAAGATATAAAGCAACTGGAACTTGGATGTGTGCTGGCAGGAATGACAATTGGCATAACCACATCGGAACACTAGTTGGCAGTCTCTGCTAGAGCTAACACGCCTGCCCTGTGATCCAGCAATTCTCTCAAGCACTTTCCACCCTGGAAAAGTGAGGGCTTGTGACCTCCAAAAATATGTACAAGAATGTGCATAGCGGCTGGTGAGTAGTAAATTAATCTATGGTGATTGAGGGCAGAAGAGTGATTACCTTTGTTGGGAGCAAAGGAGAGCATTGACCTGAAAAGAGAATGAAGGAGCCTTCAGAAATGCCAGAAACGTCCTATATCTTCAAATAGGCAGTAGTGTGTGTACATATGTAAAAGCTTATTGAGCTGTATGCTTGGTATTTGTGTACTCAACTGTATGTAAAACCTAAATGTATTATATGTTATACCCAAATTTTAATTCAGAAAGAGGACTGACCAGGCACAGTGGTATAAGCCTGTAATCCCAGCAGCTCAGGAGGCTAAGGCAGAAGGATCGTGAGTTCAAAGCCAGCCTCAGCAATGGCGAGGCGCTAAGCAGCTCAGTGAGACCCTGTCTCTACATAAAACACAAAATAGGGCTGGGGATGTGGCTCAGTGGTCGAGTGTCCCTGAGTTTAATCCCTTGTATCGCCCCACCTAAAAAAAAAGAAAGGGGACTGGTAATATAGCTCCCAACCCTGGGGTTTGGTCAAACACAACACTGTAAAAGAAAAAAGAAAAAAAAGTGATAGAGATGAAAGAGCTAAGAAGCAAGATATGTTGTCGCCACTTGAGTCCATCCATTTTTGATATCTTGACCTAGTCTGCCTGTGCCACCTCACTGAAGAACTTTGCAGCACAAATATGGTTCCTTGCCTTTTAGGAGTATGCCTTTAGCTTGTCTACTTAATACTTTCATTCCTACCAGTAGCCATAGCGTCCCCAAGAATTGCAGGAGGCTGTTCAAGAAGTGAGGCTCACAGCGAGCCTCTAATCCAAGCAACTCAGGAGGCTGAGGCGGGACGATCACAAGTTGGAGG
Source organism: Xerus rutilus (assembly GCA_028644305.1). Classification (NCBI taxonomy): domain Eukaryota; kingdom Metazoa; phylum Chordata; class Mammalia; order Rodentia; family Sciuridae; genus Xerus; species Xerus rutilus. The sequence continues at coordinate 41,375,277 of CM053402.1, forward strand.
CCAGCATCAGCAGCTTAGTGAAGCGCTAAGCAACTTAGCGAGATCCTGTCTCAAAACAAAATATAAATAGGGAGTAGGGGTGTTATTCAGTGTTTAAGTGCCCCTAGATTCAATCCCCAGTACCAAAAAAAAAAAAAAAAAGAAGTGAGGGCTGGGTATGGTGGTGCACGCCTGTAATCTCAGCATTTTGGGAGGCTGAGACAAGAGAATCATGAGTTCAAAGCCTATCTCAGCAATGGTGAGGCACTAAGCAACTCAGTGAGACCCTGTCTCTAAATAAAACACAAGGGCTGGGATTGTGGCTCAGTGGTAAAGTGCTTGCCTCGCATGCGTGAGGCACTGGGTTCGATCCTCAGCACCACATTAAAAAAAAAATCAGTAAAGATATTGTGTCCACCTACAACTAAAAAATATTTTAAATAAATAAATAAATAAAACACAAAATAGGGCTGGAGGTGTGGCTCAGTGGTTGAGTACCCCTGAGTTCAATCCCTGGTACCAAAAAAAAAAAAAGAAGTGAGGCTCTTTGCAGTGCTGGGGATCAAACCCTGGGGCCCTCGGTGACTTCCATTGCTGGGTGATACACTTCTGCAGGCACAGTACTCTGGCCAACATTGCACCTCAGCAGCTAGCTCAGCAGCAGCATCCAGCAGCACCACCCCAAAAACTGTCTCTGAGATGCAAACAAATTTGGCAATGGCCTTCTTGCCCAGTGCCTCAGGCCTAAAGAGAAGAACGGTTAGCTGTTTTCAAAGGTGAAACCTGGGGCACATTTTCATGATAAATTGGACCTTTTATCTTCACTTCCCACAGGCAGCTGCTAAATCTATCACATTAGTTCCTGTCTTTTCTGACTACATCACTTACCTAAAATCTGAGATGAAGCTTTTCATCTCTTCAGCTGTCTGGTAAAGTCATAATTTCATTGTCACTGGCCAGGGAATGAAAATGTGTTGTGACAGATATGGTGGCTCACACCTGTAATCCCAGTGACTCGAAAGCCTGAGGCAGGAGGATCGCAAGTTTAAGACCAGCCTCATCAACTTAGTGAGACTGTCTCAAAATAAATAAATATATAAGTAAATAAAGAAGGATGGGGATGTATATCAGTGGTAAAGTGCCCCCAGGTTTAATCCCCAGTACATCACCCCTAAAAAATAGAATTGTTTCTGGTTCATTCAAAACTCATCTTGTCACTCAAGACTATACAGTTATTCATGTCTATAATATATTTCTGGAAAGTAAAAAAATAGAAAAAGTAGAAAGTATCCCCATTTGTTTTAAAATATAATCATTGGGTATTTTTCTTCCTAACAACAAATAAATGCTAAGACATGACTTTGATTTTGACAAGGCTCTTAAAATTTGCTGCATAGAATACAAAGTTGCCAGGCCTCAAATGGCATACTTTGAAAAAAAAAAGAAAAATATTTCCTGTTAATAAAAGCATAGAAAATAATGTAAAGCACATCAGCTCACCACTCAGTAAAATCTATGACATGTTCCCACTTTTGCTTTAGATAATTTTTTTATGTAAAGTAAGTCATTGCAGTTATTGCTGAAGCCTCCTGTGGATTATTCTCTGCCATTATCCTCTGTCTGTGCCCAGAGGTACTCTCATTTTGATTTTTCCATTCCCGTAAGTGTTTTGGTATGATATATGTGTATATATTCACAAATGATATGTGATTTTGTTTTGCTTATTTCTAAGCTTTATATAAATCATACCATATATGTCATTTCCCCTCTTGTTTATTTTGCCCAATTCAATGTTTTTTGAATTAATTCATGTTGATATGTCATTTGTGTTCACTCATTTTAACTTCAGCATCATATTCCATTGCATAAATATGCCACCATTTGTTTATTCATTCTCTTTTTTATGGACACTTAAATTGTTTCCAGTCTTTTGCAAATAGTGGATGCAGAGAACATATTTTTACATGGTCAAGAAGTTCTCTAGGGGCTAGGGTGGCAGCTCAGTGGTAGAGTGTTCTCCTCGCACATATGAAGCACTGGGCTCAGTCCTCAGCACCACATAAAAATAAATAAATAAAGGCATTGTGTCCATCTACAACTAAAAAATATTTTTTAAAAAAAGAAGTTCTGTAGGGGCTGGGGTTATGGCACAGTGGTAGCGTGCTCGCCTGAGGCACTGGACTCGATTCTCAGCACCACATAAAATAAAATAAAGATATTCTGTCCATCTACAACTAAAAAATAAATATTTTTTTAAAAAAGAAGTTCTCTAAGCCGGGCGCTGTGGCTCAAGCCTGTAATCCCAGCACTTAGGGAGGCTGAGACAGGAGAATTGCGAGTTCAAAGCCAACCTCAGCAATGGCAAGGCGCTAAGCAACTCAGCTAGACCCTGTCTCTACATAAAACACAAAATAGGGGTGGGGATGTGGCTCAGTGGTCGAGTGCCCCTGAGTTCAATCCCCAGTACCAAAAAAAAAAAAAGAAGTTCTCTAAAGGATATAAGTAAAAGTACTCTGTTAGTTTATATGTATCTTCAATCAAGAAAACAGTACTAAATTTCCATGTTAGAATTAATTTATAGTTACCATAAGTTTGAGTTTCAATGCCACACACATCCATTTCAACTTCTTTTTTTTTTGGTGGTCATGGGGATCAAACCCAGAGCCTTATGCATGCTAGGCAAGCCCTCTACCAGTGAGTTACACTCCCACCCCAAAACTTTTATCAGACTTTTAAATTTTTGCCTGATAGTTATGAATGACATGTATTTATAGTTTTAATTTGCACTTATCAATTACTAATAATACAGTGCCTTTTGGGCATTTGAGTTTCCTGTTATGTGAATTACCTATTTGTATTCCTTGCCTCACTGATTTTATTTTTCTTTTATTTATTTATTTATTTATTTATTTTGGTGCTGGAGATTGAATTTAGGGCCTCACTCATGCAGAGCATGTGCTCTAACACTGAGCTATACCCCCAACCCCAGTCTTTTTCTTCTTGATCTATAGGAATTTTTTATGTGTTCTCCATATCATTCGTTTGTCAATATTGCATTTAGCCTCTCCTGGTTTGTACCTTTTTTTCTTTTTCTTTTTTTGAGACAGTGTCACTAAGTTGCCCAGGCTGGTCTGGAACTTGAAATCCTCCTGCCTCAAGGTACCAAGTAGCTTGGATTATAGATGTGTACCTCTGTGCCATCTAAGTTATTCTAGATAAAACATTGATGTCTTCCCAAAACCTTTTTACCATTGTCAAAATTATAATCACCATAGCCATTAAATTAATAGTGTCTCTTGTTAATTAGTTTTTCTTAGCAAGTAATTAAACATCTGGAACATTGATGTTCTCATCTATAAAATGGGAGTAACTACCTTCATAAGGACAGAGCCTCATGAAGACTAAATGTGATGAGCAGCTGGGCACAGTGGCTCACACCTGTAATCCCAGCTACTTGGGAGACTGAGGCAAGAGGATCAAAAGTCCAAGACCAGTCTCTGCAACTTAGTGAGACCATGTCTCAAAATAAAATTTAAAAAATGGCTCGTGATGTAGCTCAGTAGTACAGTATTGGCCTGCCATGCTCAAGACACTGGTTTCAGTTCCCAATATCAAAAAAGAAACAGGATGAAGACTAAGTGCTAAATGTGATAAAACATTCCTAGCATCATTCCTAGCCATTGGTGGTCAGACAGAAAAGATGATAGCCTTCCAGATAATTAGCATCCAGAACAAACAGGAAAAGGTGGATTGTTGTCAAGACTTGTTTAAATTTGGTTAAATCTCCTACATCCTCACTAGCATCCAGAAAAAAAAAAATCTAAAAACAGTAATAGCAAATTACCATTTTTTGCCTAATAAATAAGCAAGATAGGGCTGGGATTCTTGCTCAGTGGTAGAGCGCTTGCCTCACATGCGTGAGGCACTGGGTTTGATCTTCAGCACCAGATAAAAATAAATAAAATGAAGATACTGTGTCCATCCACAACTTAAAAAAAAAATCAAGATATTTACAAAAATTTTCAGTGCTGATGAGAGTGAGCCTGTGCTGCTAGCAGGTGTGTAAATATGTATTCTTCATTTGGAAAGAGGTTCAGATGAGTCAGGAATCTTAAAAATGTAACTGCTTTGGCTGGGGTTGTGGCTCAGTGGTAGAGCGCTTTCCTAGCATGCGAGAGGCACTGGGTTCGATTCTCAGTACCGCATATAAATAAATGAAAAAAAATAAAGGTCCTTCAACAACTAAAAAAAAATATTAAAAAAAAAAATGTACTGCTTTGGCCTGTCCCAAAGATTGCTATTGATGCACCTAGTGTATGTGTATAGGGCTGTCCACCACACCATTTGTTGTTAATGATAAAAATGGAGCAAATTAAATAGAATGGTTTGATATATTACACACACACATGCACACGCACATGCACACGCACACGCACACACACACCCTACAGAGTATTGTATAGCCATTACAAATCATGATTTTTTTTTTTTTCAATATTGGGTATTGAATCCAGGGCCTCACACATATTAGGCAAGTACTCTACCACTCAGCTACATCTTTAGCCCTTTTTTATTTTGAAGCAGGATATCTCTAGGTTGCTGAGGATGGCTTCAATCTTGAGATCCTCCTACTTCAGCCTACCAAGGAGCTGGGATTACAGGCATGTGCCACTATGCCCAGTTTCATGATTTTTTCCAGACTGCCAAGATGGGAAAATAGGATGCAAAGACTTTATATATTAAGTGGAAAAAAACAGGTTATAAAACTGTGCACATGGGCTGGGATTGTGGTTCAGTGGTAGAGCGCTTGCCTCACATGTGGGAGGCACTGGGTTCGATCCTCAGCACCACATGTAAATAAATGAATAAATAAAGGTCAATCAATAACTTGAAAAAAATTTAAAAAAAAAAACTGTGCACACATCCACAGAGTATGATTCTGATTTAGTTTTATGTACACACACACTGAACAGCAAGAATTATACCACATTCAACTGTGCTTTCTTGTTTTCCCTGGGTAAAGGAATTAAAAATATTTTTTGTAGTTCCATTTATTTTCCAGATTTTCTGCAATGAGGGTGTATTATCTGTTTAATCAGGAAAATGTGATTAATCCACATGGATTGATTAGGTGTTATGTCCCTGTGAAGTGGCTGGTAACACACTGCTTTGCCCCACAGCTGCTGCTGGACACCCACTCCCTGAAGATGGTCCTGCTCGACCTCCCTTCCATTGGCTCACAGGTGGTGAGGAAAGCACCTGCCAGTTACACTAAGATTGTCGTAAAAGGCATGACCCGGGCTGAGATGATCCTCAAGGTAATGGTTATGTCTTCCTCAGGGATTCTGTTTTAAGGAAATGGTCATATATTTGATCCTATATTCCAGGGAGTTCTGGTTTTAAAAGCCCAGCAGAGGACCTGCCTCCACTAGTCAGGATCATCTGCATCCTTTGTTTGGACTGAATTTTGGCCTCAGATATTATTTGAAGTCAGTGGACAATTACTTGAGGACCAGTAATTCTTTCTGACAAAGGAATTCTTTGTTGTCATGAAATTCTCTTGTAATAAGATTTGGCCAAGACTGGGAGTTAGGTGGAATTGTCGCTGTGAATCAAGTTGTATACGTCAGGAATCCCTTTGCTTCTCAGAGGGAACTCCAGGCCCAGCTATCAGTTATCCTCCCCTCCCACATAAGCCTTTTTGGTTTTCTGTACTTTGCACCTTTAAATGAACTCTGAACAGATGTTGTAGCAACTGAATCTAATCAGCAAATGGGTGTTTTGTTTGTTTTGTTTTTAGCATCACTTAAGATATTGCACTTCAGGTGATACTGTCAAGAATGTCTTGAACACCTACCTTGATTTCCACCTATACTGTGAGAAGAGGGGCAGAGGCTAGAGAACAAATAGTACTATCCTGACAAGGTCTGAAAGTCCAGGGCCTGCAGGCTCTTCAGGCCCGATTCCCAAACAGAATAACTCAAATGATGGCAGGAGAAAAACATAGCAGCAGCCCACAGATACCATGGGACCAGCCAAGGGCCCCCATGTAATCCTTGAGCCATAGCCTGAGGAAACTGGAAGCAGCCTGATGGATTTCTTCTCCAGCTGTCTTCTCTGCGGGGAGAGCATATAGTTTGGGAATGATCTGCTGAGAACTTCTGAGGGAGATACTCCTTGCTGCTCCAGTACATTCTTAGGAATTCAAAACAAAATTATTCTGCTGGGGGAAGAAAATCAGATGCTGCTTTCCAAAACCAAATGGAAATGAATCTGAGGGTTGCAACGCCATCTGTTTGTATATTAATTGGTAGTTTAAGTGAATGTAGTTAAATCAAGTTCCAGATTTCAGGTCTTGAAAAGAGTGAACAGCTTTGGGATTTTTGTTTTTGAGAAGATCCACTCACCAGTTCCTTTTGTTGCCTGGTTCTCAAGAATAGACAGAAGGAGTTGGGTATGGCACACACCTGTAAATCCCAGTGACTCAGAGGCTTAGGGTGGAAGATCACAAATTCAAGGCCAGCCTCAGAAACGTAGTCTCTAAGCATCTTAGTGAGACCTTGTCTCAAAATAAAAAATAAAAAGGGCTCAGTGGTGAAATACCCTGGGTTCAATCCCTAGTATCAAAAACAAACAAACAACAAAAACAAAAACTGATAGAAGGAGCAGGGACCAGGTGCCCATGAAATGCTTCCAACAGGAGATCTTTGACACTGTTTCCCAAATGGTCTCTATTTAAAAAAAAAAAAAAAAAAAAGCCAGGCACGATGGCTCAAGCCTGTAATCCCAGCACTTAGGGAGGCTGAGACAGGAGAATTGCGAGTTCAAAGCCAGCCTCAGCAATGGCGAGGTGCTAAGCAACTCAGTGAGACCCTGTCTCTACATAAAACACAAAATAGGGCTGGGGATGTGGCTCAGTGGTTGAGTGCCCCTGAGTTCAATCCCCAGTACAAAAACAACCAAGCAAAAAAAAAAAAAACTCCTGCCCAGGCCCACTGAATTAGAATACACAGAGAAGAAACCCAGAAATTTGCACATTAAAAAGCAGTCCTCCAGGTACACTGGTGCACGCCTATAATCCCAGCGGCTTGGGAGGCTGAGACAGGAGAATCACAAGTTCAAAGCCAGCCTCAGCAATGGCAAGGCACTAAGCAACTCAGTGAGACCCTGTTTCTAAATAAAATGCAAAATAGGCTGGGGATGTTGCTCAGTGGTTGAGTGACCCAAGTTTAATCCCTGGTACCACCTACCTCCCAACAAAAAAAGCAATCCAAGAGGCTGCAGATATGGCTCAGTGGTAGAGCACTTGCCTGGCATGCACAAGGCCCTGGGTGCAGCACCCAAAAAAAAAAAGCAATGCAAGCAATATTTGTGGTTTAGTAACTTGGGAAACATTGCTAATGTGAAGGTGAAATAGGCCATCAAGATATTTCCAAATTTGGGGTCACTGCTACTGAAGGGATTCTTACGAGCCCTTTTCATGGTCAGCTGTCGAGTGAGAGGTGACACCTGCCCCCCACCTGTGAGTTCTCCTTAAGGACCTACTTTTGTCTCTTCCCTTCGTAGGTAGTGATGGCCCCCCATGAACCATTGGTTGTGTTTGTAGACAACTACATCAAACTCCTTACAGACTGCAACACAGAAACCTTCCAGAAGATACTGGACATGAAGGTGAGCTCAGTGTCTTTTCTTGTCCACCCCTACTCATCCTTCTTACTCTGGGGGGTGGGATATGGGTTACTGAGGGGCTGCCTCAAAATGCATGTTGTGGACCCAGAGTGGTGGGTTGTAATCCCAGCCACTCAGGAGGCTAAAGTAGGAAGAGCATAAGTTTAAGGCCAGCCTCAGCAATATAGCGAGACAGTATCTTTAAAAAATAAAAAGGGAGCCGGGCGTGGTGGCGCAAGCCTGAAATCCCAGCACTTAGGGAGGCTGAGACAGGAGAATCGCGAGTTCAAAGCCAGCCTCAGCAACGGCGAGGAGCTAAGCAACTCAGTGAGACCCTGTCTCTACATAAAACACAAAATAGGGCTGGGGATGTGGCTCAGTGGTTGAGTGCCCCTGAGTTCAATCTCCAGTACCAAAATAAATAAATAAATAAAAATAAAAAGGGGCTGGGAAAAGATTGCTGGTAAAGCCCCTCTGGGTTCAATCTCCAGTACCAAAAAAAGAAAAATCCATATTGCTAGCCCCACCCTGCAACCCGGATTCCAGGAGGGCAGTCCTGAGCTCTGGACCTCCTTCCACAGCTGGGTGCTGCTGCTCAGCAGAGGACAGAATGGAGGGAGCAGGAGGGTCATCCTTCCCCCACCTTTACTTGTCCTTCTCTCTCCACCCTTTCTTTCTCTCCCACCCCACTCTTTCATTTTTCCTTCCTCTGCTTTCTCCCAGGCTACTACTGAGGGCTGATAATTTCCCTGAAGAGAACGTTTGTCCTCAGCCTGGAACAATTACGCTGCTTGTAGAGGCCACCCTAACAGCAGACCCAGAGGCACACTTTCTCTCTGGGCCATTGTGTGGCCACCTCCTGACCACTCACTGTCCTCTC
>CM053402.1:41384303-41402685 GCA_028644305.1 Xerus rutilus
TGTGAGAAAAGACTCTGGATTTGGGAACAGCCCCAGCCCTACAACTAACATCTACCTAAAGGAGTTCCTACGAGGGAAGAGCTTCTCTGTCAAACCAAAGGGGAGAGATGCTCCCAGTCTGATTTTTTAGAAGCAATCCCATCAGAAGGGCAAAACGTTCCTGTGAATGAAAAGCTGTGCACTGCCACCCTCCCCCAACACCGGGGGCGGGGGAGGGGGACTCCAGGCCCCTGAGAAAACCTGTGGGCGGCCTACCAGGTTAGTTCATCTTATTGGAGGTTCGAGTTTGAGCCCACAGAACTTCCCTGTTTGGCAAGGTCACAGCCTATTCAGCTGAGTACCCCCGGGAGTCCGGAGGAGTAACAAATAGGCCGGCTTTCCTCTGGGGCAGACGTGAGAGCCAGAGTCCACCCTGCTGAGCCAGCAAGCGGCTGGAGCCATACGAAGCGCATTAACTATTAATAATTTCCAGTTGTTTGCTCGTTCTCCCAGGCCCCTGCAGGCTGCGACTCTGCTCTGGCTCCCCTGGACCGCCAGGTCTTGAGATATTAGCGCCTCCCGGGCTCCACTGGGAAAGGGTAAGGGGGTGAACGTGACCCCAGAGCCTCAGCGCGAGCGGGATCCCTGCGTCCATCCGTGACAGGGTGAGGGGCCGGGTGAGGCTAGGGTGCCTCGTCCTCCCGCTGCAAGGCTCGCTCGGCGCTCCCGGAGCGCAGCAATTGGCGCCTGGGGCTGGATCCGCTGCGGGGCAGAAAGCAGCGCAGGCAGCGCACGGCGGGAGCGCAGCGGCCCCTGGCGCCGGGCCTCGCCGCGCGGCCAGTGCGGGCTGGGCCGGGCGGGCGGGTGGGGCGGGGCTGAAGGCGGGGCCCGGAGCGCGGCCGCCGGCGAGACCAGGACGGCGCGCGGGCGGCGGGGCAGGGAGGGCGGCCCTGAGGGCAGCGGCCCCGGCCCGCGTGTGCGCCGCTCTCGGCCCTCTCTCATCCGCGACCCCACGCCGGGCGCTCCTGAGCCCGCCACGCGCACAGCCATGGTGGGTCGGCTGAGCCTGCAGGATGTGCCCGAGCTCGTGGACACGAAGAAGAAGGGCGACGGCGTCCTGGACAGCCCGGACTCGGGGCTGCCCCCTAGCCCCAGCCCCAGCCACTGGGGGCTGGCTGCGGCCGGGGGTGGCGGCGGCGGCGGCGGAGGGGAGCGAGCGCCGGCTCCCGGGACCCTGGAGCCCGATGCGGTGGTGACCCCAGCGGCCCCGGTGAGTGGCCCCGCGCGGACTCCGTCTCTCCCCAGCCCACCCGCAGCAGGCCCTGGGGATTACCAGCGGTTGTGCCGCCCCGCCCTGGGCGCGCTGTCAATGCCACCACCCGCTCATCGGGACGGCGTGGCCGTCCCTGGGAGCCCGGGGCGGGAGCGCAGCGAGAGCCTGGCCAGCTGGAGCCAGTGGCTGGAAAATTGTCATCGCCTGGGAGGCGCGGGAGCCCCGGGAGAGGCAAGCCGCCTCTCCTCCCTTCGAGGTGGCGGCTCCTGGGGCTGCCAGGCTGCGGTTCAGCCACATTCCTGCCTGGGCGGGGCGGTTGGGGCTCCCGGGATACCGACAGGGAAATCCAGCCTTTCCCTGACCGTGGGCCCAACGCCCCGCGGGCTTTGCCCATCTCAGGCGGCCTCAAGACCTGCCTTCTCCTGGCAGCTCCGGGGGAGGGGTGTGCCCTGAGCTTCTCCATTCAGAGACAAATCTGGGCCAGGCTTCGGGACCTTTTAAGAAGACTCACTCCATGAACCAACCTCCAGCTTCCTTGATAGCCCCCCTCGTCCTGAACACCTAACCCAGCTAGTCCCTCGTCCTGAACACCTAACCCAGCTAGTGTCTTGCACTTAATAGATGGGAGGCCTTCAGGTGGCAGGAACTTTTAATTCTCTTAATTTAAAACTTATTTTAAAAGAAAAAAAACTCCACAAAGTCTATTTTGCCTTAGGATTCGTTCAGATGTTGATGTGTGTTGCCCTTACCTACAGCTTAGGAGGCCACATCCTGTCCACAGTTGAAGCTCAGAGTAGAGCTTGGAGATAGGTATTTGCCACCCTCTCCCCTGGGGTGAACTAGTCAGTAGTCGCATTGTTCTTAAGTTCTCACATTGGAGCTTTGATGGTACTGTGGTCTCCTAGAACCCCCAGAGGCCTCCGTACATCTTATTTCCATTTCAAGGCAATGCTTAATTCAACTTAGCCTTCAGAGCCTTCCCCAACTGGCCATTTCTTTTTTTTTTTTTTTTTTTGGTACTGGGGATTGAACTCAGGAGTACTCGACCACTGAGCCACATCCCCAGCCCTGTTTTGTGTTTTATGTAGAGACAGGGTTTCACTGAGTTGCTTAGCACCTTGCCATTGCTGAGGCTGGCTTTGAACTCGCGATTCTCCTGTCTCAGCCTAAGTGCTGGGATTACAGGCTTGAGCCACCGCGCCTGGCTCCGTCTGGCCATTTCTAGCCTCATCTTCCACCTGCCTGGACCACAGGACAAACACACAGTGGTGCCTCTGAGGCTGTTCCCTCCACCTGGCATGCAAATGGCCTCTTCTCTCAACAAAATCCTGCTGGCCCTTCCATGCCCAACTCATGTCATCTTTTCTGGGAAGCCTTCCTTGAAGCTTCCCAGAACCTTCTAGAGCCTGTGGCTTAGTCTCCATTCCCTAGTGGCGCCCAGTACGGGGGTCTGCCATAATCTCTGCCACCCCACCCCACCCCCATCCTACACAGAGAGCAGGGAGGGTACTCAGACGATATGTGTGGTGTGGGCAGAGTTGAGAGTAGAGAAGGCAGAACCAAGAGAAGGGCATGGTCAGGTGGATGTCCTGTGAGTGCTGGAGAGTGCCCAGCTCCTCCTGATGGCTTTGTCATCCCACATTCCCCAGGACTGCCTGGGAGGTGTCCCTACTGTTGGGGGCAGAATGCTGTTTTTGGAAGGTCTGCAGCAGCCGAGGTGCACACCTCATGCACCCTTTCCCATTCACTGACCTTGTTTCGAATTCACATCCCTCCCTTAGCCTGCCCCTCTCCCCCCCTGCAAGCCCAGGAGCTGGACCCTCAGGACCCAGTGCCTCTCCCTGTCTTGGCCCCTTTAGGCTTTCCCTCCTGCGGCCCACTTGACTTGACACCTTGTCTTGGTAATACAGTGAGGGTCTGGGGCCAGCCTGAGAAATGTTTACTTCCTTCTTTGTCATGGAGGACCTGGGGGTAGGACTGCCACCTCCACACCCTGGCACAAGCGTAGATCCTTCTCTCAAATTAGGCAAAGAAAATGACAGATCTCAAGACAACAGGGAATACAAAAGGCTGCTGAGGTCAAACTGTGCTCTGTGCTTATCTTTGCACTTAGACCATAGAAGCCCTAATTCCAGCAAATTAGGTGACCAGTGTGGAACTGCCTCCTGATGAGTCTCCCTGATGAGTCAGAGTGGCAGTGCCTTGACCAGGTGGAGATGTTTACCCTCCGGGAAGGCTGTGCTCTGGGGCGTGGAGCGTTCTGGGTAGTGGAGGTGACGTGGAGAACTGTTGGTACCCCTCTAACAGATGAGGCTCCCAGTTAGCGGGATTCCTCTGTCTTGGATGGTGTGAATCTAATGGCCCCTGAGGCAAAAGAGATGGGGAAGTGGGACAGAGTCTTCAGTTTTAAAAAGAATCCCTGTTTCAGTCTTTCTGGAGTGTTGCTAAGACAATGACAGAGGGGTGCCACGTAATTGAGGGTTCTGAAGAGTTAAGCTCCAGTTCATGGAGGCTTTCTCACCACATAGCTGCTGCGGTACAGCGGCTCTTGGGGTCTGGCCAGCGTCCTGTTGCTGAGCTCCTGTCTGTTTCCTCTTTTCTGCCTTTCACAAAACTGCAGTCGTGGAAGAGGGTATAGATAAGGTCACAGGGCATGTGACAGGATTCTTCTGAGGGCAGAGAATACTTTCAGGATTGACCTGGGACTTGAATTTGAGCCTCCTTGTTCCACATCCAGTGCTCTTCCTAGGCTGTGGGTCAATCCTTCCCTAGGGCACCCAGCATGAGGGACACAGGTCACAGTGGGGCTCATCAGCTGGAGGCTCAGAGGCAAGGCCTTCAGTAGGCTGTGTCCATTGGCTTGTGGTAGCTCTAACTATCTTCTTCTCACCCTGGAAGAACCCAGCCTCTCTCCCCAATGCCCTGGCTGTCAGCTGCTCACCAAGACTGTGCCCCCTGTCCTTTGGCGAAGGTGTGGAGTTTGACCCCTTACCACCAACGGAAGTAAGGTAAATATAACAATCCCTGATTTCCTTCCATCCTTCCTTCCTTCCTTCCTTCCTTCCTTCCTTCCTTCCTTCCTTCCTTCCTTCCTTCCTTCCTTTCCTTTCCTTTCCTTTCCTTTCTTTTCTTTCTTTCCTTTTTCCTGTTACAGGAGATTGAGCCCATGGATGTTTTAACAGTGAGCTACATCCTCAGTCCTTTTTATTTTTTATTTTGAGACAGGGTCTTACTAAGTTGCTAAGGGTCTTGTCAAGTTGCTGAGGCTGGCCTTGAACTGGCAATCCTCCTGCCTCAACCTTCTGAGTTATTGGGATTATAGGCCTGTGCCTCTGAGTGCCTGATCTCTTGACTTTATTTCTTAAATTTTCATTTTTTATTCCAGACATAATTTCTTGTTATTTAAGAATTTGCTAATTTTGCAAATATGACAAATACTATTAATAGTTCAGTGGGTACTTTTTAGGAATTTTTAAACATTCTAATCAATTAAATACAGACATTCTTTTTAAAATAAAAATGAGATCATGTGATCTCATGTGATACATAAAGTTCTGCAACTTACTTTATGCACTTTATATCTCATGATTGAGATATCATGAGATATAATTGGATATTATTATACCATTGGATGTTAAAAATGTGCTGAATATTAATTCATCTTTCCTGGAGCTGCCCCCTACTTGCACCCCATGCTCTGACCCCTCTTCTTGTCTCATGTTATAATATCACTGGGCAAATGCCAGTCTTCCTCCAGAATGATCTCATCCAGGATTATCTGGGGGCAAAGATTCATGGGGAGACTCCATTAAAGATACATCTTTTTTAAAGAAAGGAATTTTACTTTTGGTAACTGGTGGTTTTATAGCTGGAGTTTCAGTTGCATTACACAAAGGGCCCTTTGATGTGGAACAAAGAGGGGTTCATCAGTTTGGAGGTGAGCAGTTTAGCCTTTTATTCCTGTGGAGCTTGTATTTCCAACAAAACGAGGACATGACTTCATGACATTAGTTTCTACCAGCCTCTTAGGTACTTGCCCAAAGAACAGACCTTCCCATCCAACTCACAGAAAAGAATCCTAGTTCTCAGTCATCCCGCAGGGGTAGGGGCTGTTCGATGCATCTATATATGATGCTTATAACATATTTTAACAGCTATGAAGCTGCAGTAGTAATTCAATAAATTGTACCAATGCATTGCTTCCATAAAAATATTAATTTCTAAATTACCAAAGGACTTAAAAACAAAGTACCTTAGGAATGTAACTGGTAACTTATTTATAGAAATTAAGATTGCAGCCACACGCGGTGGCACACACCTGTAATCCCAGAACTTTGGGAGGCTGAGACAGGAGAATCGCGAGTTCAAAGCCAGCCTCAGCAACGGTGAGGCACTAAGCAACTCAGTGAGACCCTGTCTCTACATAAAACACAAAATAGGGCTGGGAATGTGGCTCAGTGGTCGAGTGCTCCTGAGTTCAATCCCTGGTATCAAAAAAAAAAAAAAAAAAGAACAAAAAAGAAAAAGAAATTAAGGTTGCAATTGGTTTTCACTGATAAGGTCATGTCCTTAAGTCCCTAGGTTTGGAAAGTTTCTAAACCAAAGGCTAAGGTAGACCACATACTTGGTCTGGTATAGCCAAGCTTCCAGAATCAGCATTCAGGAGCTCTGGGTTTTTTCCATCTCTCATTAAAGAACCAATTGATCTCTTGAGGGGATAGAAGCTGCTTATAAATAGTAGAACAGGAGAATCCACTTCACTCTATAATACAGTCACGTATCATTAAGCTACAAAAATGCATTCAGAGAAATGTCCCATTAGGCAATTTTTAAAAATACTTTTAAGTTGTAGGTGGACACAATACCTTTATTCTTATTTATTTTTATGTGGTGCTAGGATCGAACCCAGTGCTTCACACATGCCAGGCAAGTGCTCTGCCACTGAGCCACAACCCATTCCCCCATCAGGCAATTTTGTCTCTGTGTGAACATCATAGAATATACTTCCACAAACTAAGAAGGCTATGTTGTCTCTAGGCTATACAATCTCATGGGGTCACCATCATATGTGGGGTCATTGTTGACTGAAATGTTGTTAAACAGTACATGACTGTAATTACACTGACAGCACTTGCTGAGTGTTGACACTCTGTCCCTTTATTGAGTATTCTTTTTTTTTTTTTTTGGTACTGGGGATTGAACTCAGGGGCACCCGACCACTGAGCCACATCCCCAGCCCTATTGTGTGTTTTATGTAGAGACAGGGTCTCACTGAGTTGCTTAGCGCCTCGCCGTTGCTGAGGCTGGCTTTGAACTCACGCTTCTCCTGTCTCAGCCTCCCTAAGTGCTGGGATTACAGGCTTGCGCCACCGCGCCTGGCTTTGAGTACTCTTTACAGAAAGAAGAAATGAAGGCTTGAATAGATTAAGTAGCTTGACTAAGGGCCCCAGGCTTAAGTTAATGGGAACAGAATCCAGGGGCTCTAGCCTGCAATGGGAAACAGTGAACACAGGGAAAGTTTTGGAACCTCGTACATCTGCATATAAGTTCCCAGAATCAAATCAATCATCAATCAATCAATCTCAACTCCTCCACTCAGTGGCACTGTGACCTTCATCTCTGCAGCTCACTTTCTTCTCCCAGGGTTGTTGAGATTAATTTAGATCCTATGAATTAAAGTGCTTGGAATGCTAGTACCTGGCACAGAATAAGTATCTCATAAACTTTCCTGCTCCTTGCTGATGTTGGCAGGCCTCAAAGCTTGCATCCTGGGCTGGGGCTGTAGCTCAGTGGTAGAGCACTTGCCTAGCATGCGTGAGGCCCTGGGTTCGATCCTCAGCACCACATATAAATAATAAATGAATAAAATAAAGATCCATCAACAATTAAAAAAAATATTTAAAAAAATAAAATAAATTTAAAAAAAAAAAAAAAAGCTTGCATCCCACAGAGATTCAGAGTCACAGTGTCACAGTTGGGACCCGGTTCCCCCTGGCTCAGAGGAGCGACTTCATGCTGCCTGATGTGTCCCCCCCTCCTCCCACAGGTACACGTCCTCAGTCAAGTACGACTCAGAGCGACACTTCATTGATGATGTGCAGCTGCCACTGGGCCTGGCAGTGGCCTCCTGCAGCCAGACAGTCACCTGCATCCCCAATTGCACATGGCGCAACTACAAGGCCGAGGTGCGCTTTGAGCCCCGCCACAAGCCCACACGCTTCCTCAGCACCACCATCGTCTACCCCAAGTACCCCAAGACCATCTACACCACCACCCTGGATTACAACTGCCACAAGAAGCTGAGGAGGTTCCTGTCCAGCGTGGAGCTCGAAGCCACAGAGTTCCTGGGCAACGATTGCCTCTCGGATGAGTGCTGACTCCGTGGGATGGCTTGGGGTGGAGCCAGCTTTTCTGCTGCCTTGGTCCCCAGACCACCCTGGGCAAGTTGGGCAACGTTGCCTTGCATGTCATTCCAGCCCCAGAGTCTGACCTGGGGATACCTCTAAGCCCAGCCTGGGGAAGAAGAAAAAAAAAAATCACTGCATCTTGCAATTATTGAGATACTTGGTTTTCTTCTTTAATTTTCAAATTATCTTTAAAAGGAGTATATTTCCTGATTTGCTGCTTTAAAAGGAGTGTATTTCCAGAGTTTCCCGAAAGTCTCGATTTGATCAGAAAATAAAAAGATAACCAGAGCAAAAGAACAATGGCAGTAGTTTGAACCAGGGAGGGAGGAGGACAACTCTTCCTCCATTGTCAGTGTGTCTGAAAAAAGAGCTTGGAAAAGTCCCTGGGACAGAAACAGTGAGTTTTAAGACCTTTGCGCCACAAGTGTCTTCTCTGCTACAAAAGCGGAGCTGTTTCAGTAGATTGTGACACCCAGATGTGTTCAATCTGTGGAGAGTTGGGTTCCAATCCATTCTTTCTTTCCACTTGCATTTGTATTTCCTGTTAACCAAAACTTTTGGAATTCTCTAGATCTTTTTCACGATATGGAAAAAGTCCAAACTAAAATAAGAGATGCCTTAAAAATAAATGCCACTTCACTGCATTCTCTCCTGTTTCAGAAGGTCAGGTGGAGGGATGGCCCAGTTTCAGGGCAGTGGCTTCCATCTGCTCCCTGCAGGTTGGTTGCAGGCACAGGCTTTGGCAACGTCCTTGCACACTTGGTCTCTGGGTAACATCTTGTGTAACTCTCCCAGTATTTTGGGGTTCCAAAAATATTTTCCCATTTTTTCATAAAGGAAACTATAGCAGAGGGCTCTTCTGAGAGACACAGCATTTTAAAAGAATGCTTTGGAAAACACTTTTGGGACTTCAGGTGGGAGGTTTCCACTCAGGACTGCCATGCCTAAGACCCGCAGCCACCAGGAGGAGACAGATGTAGATGTTTCTGGTGATCCGGTTCATCATGGCTGTCTTGACAGACTCAAGCTGAGGACTTTGGTGGTGTCAAAATTACAGAGAAATTAGATCTAATGCAAAAAGTGAGGACTCTTGCTTAACCTCCCTGGAGGTTATGCTTTGGTGAATTTAGTGTAAGGAATGATGTCACAACTCAGACTTTACTACCCGGCTACTATAGCCATAGTGGACATTTCTTTCCTGCCACTGTATACATGGAAGTGACCACTGTGGGGTTGGGTGTGAACTGAAGATGTTCCCCGAGGGGACCTCAAGAGCGCAGCTGAGCCGCTGCAGCAGGGACGGTGTTGGGTAGGGCAGAAGTGGCACCAGGCTGCCCCCCTCACCTGCTTCCTACTACCACCGCACCACCGCCAGCCCCGCCCGGCTCCTGCCAGTCTCTGCAGGGCTTGAGTATAGAAAATGGCAGATGGATATTTCCCCCCAATATTAGAGAAAACAAACCATACATATTTCCTTTGAATGAATTTAAATTAATGTCAAGTGCCCCAGGGTTACAGAGCTGTGTAAGCTCTGCCTCCTGCTGTATCTCCAGGTTTTTATAGATGGCTTCCCTGTGTCCTAAAAAGCAATTGAGGGGCTGGGGTTGTGGCTCAGTGGTAGAGCACTTGCCTAGCATGTGTGAGGCACTGAGTTTGATTCTCAGCACTGCATCTAAATAAAATAAAAAAAGGTCCATTGACAACTAAAATATATATATATATAAAGCAGGATTGAGAGCTCTGGGAACCCTGGAGCCGCAGCAGGGATTTTTGTTATAATGAAAGCAGGTGCCATGATAATTGCTCTCATTTAAAGGCACTGGAGCCCTCTTAGAGCCATTGCATCCGGTGTCCTCTACCGGTGACAGTGTCTGGGCTGGTCTCTCATGCTCCTAACAAATGGGACACATTCCCCCAATGGAGCTGCAGTCAACTTCATGGTCCCAAGTTTGCCAGGGTGTACCGTAGCTGGGACCCAGTGAGGAGTGTCACTCTGGGACCCCCACAGTTTCTTCCATCATGCGCAAAACAACAAATTGTTGCCTGCCTTTGGAAGAGCAAATCCCACATTTATTGGTAATAGTGTATTTTCTATCTGATTTCTTAATGTCCACACTTAAGTGGTAAGTGTGATTTTTTAATTATGCTAGGAGAATTCCCAGAGCTTTGGGAGACACGTGGATGAGCTCTGGGGAACATTGGGCACGATGACAGGGGACAGAAAGTAGGAGAATGTGGCCTCAGAGAGATTTTAAGGTGCTCTCGTGAGATTTTTTTTCATCTTAGGGGATCATGTTGAGTTCAGGCAAGTCACTCTAGGTGTGGAAAGAACCTGAACCTTATCAGTTAAGTAAGTAGAAGTGGGTGATTGCGGATGTATAAAACGTGTGGACAGGCAGGGTTTATTTTGCTAAGTTATTCATTAGGGAACCAGCTGTAGTTCTTTCTAATCCTGTTTTCCCCTCCAAACCTGCTTTACTAACGGTTGCAGAAATGGAAGCATGTGGAGACACCGTGGAACTCTCCAGTGTGGATGAAACGCCACCAGTCCATGGTGGAGTCTGGAGTCAGTGTTGGTTTTCCGGGGGGAAGGGGTGATGTTTAAACTCACTGATTAAAAGCAAACATTCCTAAGTGTGCCTGAGAGATACAGTGTGATAATTAAAAAGCTTTTCGCTCAGTCTCCTAAGTGAGGGCTTTCATGTAATAAGGATGATTTGTGTTTTCAGAGAAAAGTTGTTTTGCTTTCAAAGTACAGACTTTTTAGAAAGACTTAATTTGAATGCATATCTTCCCACTTGACATTTTTCCTATTTCTAACTTTAGGAAATCCAGAATAGTGTTGAACAAAACTGTGTTTTAAATTTACGTCACTTCTGTCCCATTCCATTTTGCTTTGTGACTTCTCCATTCAACAATAAATTATCTAAAAAATAAAACCGAAGGATGCTTCTCTTTTAAAAAAAATAAAATAATAATACTTGGTTCAACAGAATGAGGAAAATCGCTTCTTGTCTTGAGAAATTTTAAGACAATTATGTTTAACAGTGTACATCTGCAGACTTGAGAAGATTTTCCAGGGATACCTAGACACAAATAGTTTTTTTAAAAAATATTTTCTTTAGTTGTAGATGGATGCAATATCTTTATTTTATTTACTTATTTTTATGTGGTGCTGAGGATCAAACCCAGTGACTCACACATGAGAGGCAAGTGCTCTACCACTGAGCCCCAGCCCCAGCCCTAGACACAGATAATTTTAAGGGAATTTGTTTCCAGAGTTGATGTGTACTCTTCCCTAAAATTTCTTCTTTTTAATTTTTATTTTCTGCAGTGCTGGAGATGGAACCCAGGGCTTCCCACATGCTAGGCAAGTGCTCTACCACTTAGCCCTAGCCCCAGCCCAACTCTTTCCTAAAATTGAAATTTTAGGAAATGCAGCCATGATTAGAGATGTCAGGCCGCTTCTCTTTTTTAACCTCCCCTTCCAAATTGTTCTCTCATTTTATAGAAGAAACGCATACTTCAGTCTAAGCAGGAGAAAACAGCAGCAGTATGCATGGACAGCAGAGAAAAGCGCTACAGGAGCTCACGGGGAGTGGGGGGCGTCCTATCTGTGCTCATCCTGCGCGTAATTCCCTTAAGGATGACTGGAGGAGCAAAAATAGCTTGAGTTGGGATGTTCTCCTTCCCAGGGTCTCAGGAAGAAAGACAGGGGAGTAGCGGCCTTTTTCATTAAATGCCCACATCTCTTTAGTCTCAGCCTATCATCTTTCCCATTGGAAAGTCCTGTAGGGAAGGAAAAGTAGTATCTTTTCCTTACCTGTCACAAGGTTCACGGCTGAGACCCCTCTAACAAAAGACAGATTAACAAGAGGAAAGCATACAGATTGATTTAATGCAAGCTTCACATGACACAGGAACCTTTGGAAATAAAGACAGAAAGGGACCTGTGTGTTTTTCTGGATAGTTGTGCAGAAATTAGATTGGAAAAAAAAAAAAAAAGGTGTGGAGGCGGGTGTCTGATCTGATGATAATAAACTAGGGAGGGAGTGTTCCTCCCAAGGCCTGTTTGTTCTGTTTCCTTTTGGCATCTCTGTGTGACATTCCTTCCCTGGGTGGGGAATAAGGCAGGACACCTGTCACAGGAGGGTCTTCAGGGCAGAGAGAGAGAGAAAGGTCAGAAGGTGACCTCCTATGTTTTATGGCCTGTCTCAGGGCAGAAGGGGCAACGAAAGGAATTCTAGTTTCATGGCCTGCTTCAGGGTAGGAAATGGGGAGAGATTAGAGAGACCATCCTGCTTCTGTGTGTTCTCCATTTCTTGAAGCTTAAATTAAGCAGCATGCCTATGTTCTGTATTTTGAGATAGAATTTCCTGCACCCTGTCTCTTTGGGCAAAGCAAAGACAGGCCCCAACTGGGAGCAGTGCAGCATACCTGTAATCCCAGCTGCTAGGAGGCTGAAACAGGAGGATGTAAGCTCAAGGCCAGCCTTGGCAACTCAAAATAAAAACAAAAATATACAGGGCTGGGGATGTAGCTTAGTCATAGAGTGCTTGCCTAGCATGTGAGAAGTTTTGGGTTCCAGCCTCCGTACTGGAAAAAAAGAGAGAAAGGAAGAAAAGAAATGGAGGCCCCTTATTTCATTATTTCATTTAAGTATCAAGTGGAAGGCTCTAAGCTTTATTTGCTTATCTTTGAGTTATAAGTCAAAAATAAATATGCCCTAGGAATACATAGTATCATCTCTTTTTTAAAAATTTTTTAAAATTGTAGATGGACACAATACCTTTGTTTTATTTATTTATTTTTATGTGGTGCTGAGGATCGAACCTCATACATACTAGGCAAGCACTCTACCACTGAGCTAAAACCCAGCCCCCATAATATCATTTCTGTAACTTTATTTATTTATTTTTTTTGGTACTAGGGATTGAACTCAGGGGCACTCGACCCCTGAGCCACGTCCCCAGCCCTATTTTGTGTTTTATGTAGAGACAGGGTCTCACTGAGTTGCTTAGCGCCTCGCCATTGCTAAGGCTGGCTTTGAGGCAGGCGATTCTCCTGTCTCAGCCTCCCTGAGTGCTGGGATTACAGGCTTGAGCCACCGCGCCCGGTTTATGTAACTTTATTTTTTTTAAAGTCAGGGCTGGGGCATAGCTCAGAGGTAGAGCTCTTACCTAGAACACACGAGGACTGATGTTCCATCCACAGCATGGTAAAAATAAATAAATAATAAAAATAAATTTAAAAAACAATCTCTTCCAAATAGAAATTAAGTCTTATTTTGTTGATTGGGATGACAATGAGGACTAATTTTGCCAATTAGTTTCTATGGTATAACACATGGCCAGAATGAATTGGCTAATCAAGTAGCTCCAAAACTCTAAAGGAACTCCCACCCCCTGGTCCCCTGCACTGGGTATTCTACCACTGAGCTACATACCCAGTCCTGACATTTAACTCAGTATGTATAAAAGGAGTCACAAAACCTACTGTGGAAAACTGTTTGCTTTGCAGTATGGGGCATTTAACACCAGGGTGCTCTACTACTGAGTTACATTCCAGCCCTTTTAATTTTTTTTATTTTGAAACAGGGTCTCCCTAAGTTGCTGAGGCTGACCTTGAACTTGTGATCCTCCTGCTTAGTAGCTGGGTTTACAGGAACATGCACCTGGCTAGAAATACTAAAAGTGCATAAGATTAAATCTAGAAGTGGGGGCTGGGGTTGTGGCTCAGTGGTAGAGCACTTGCCTAGCACATGTGAGGCACTGGGTTCAATTCTCAGCATCACATATAAATAAATAAAATAAAGGTCCATTGACAACTAAAAAATTTAAAAATAAATAAATCTAAAAGTGTGTTGGGGGGGGCAGGGAGAACCAGAAGGGGGTTGAAAGTAATAATGTTTTAATTCCCCCAACCCTTCTAAGTATATCACAAAGCTGGTGCCCCCAAGAGAAAAAGTAATAGGTATAATTAATAACATTATGATAAATCTTAGAAAGCCTTTTTGGTAAACTTCTCAGAAATTTTAAAAATGCATAACTCTGTTAATTGGGTAGCAATTTCAGTTGCAAGGGATACCTCTTTTCAAATGAAATTCTGATAATTTTACTTGTATATAATCACTATCAAGTGGTTTGTTTTTATCACTATTTCCCAACGTGTTTTCTGAGGAATACAAATAAGGTCATACAGTCCGAGAACTTTGGGGAAATGAAAAGCTAAACAATGCTAAATACATTTACTGCAGGGCTTCTTGAAAACTTGTAAAAAGCCAGTATCTTCTAAATAGAAATTAAGTCTTATTAACTGGGATAATAATGAGGACTAATCTTGCCAATTGGTTTATGGGGTGAAATTTTCCCATAAAATGAATTGGCTAATCAGCTGTTCCAAATAGTTTTTTGTTTGTTTGTTGTGTGTTTGTTTGTTTTGAGGCAGGATCTCAAGTTGCTGAGGCTAGCCTAGAATTTGTGATCCTCCTGCCTCAGCCTCCTAAATCCCTAGGATTATGGATATAAACCACTGTACCCAGAAGCAGTTCCAAAATTTTAAAGGGAAATTTTTTCTCTCCAATGCTGGGCAACCACCCACAAAATTATAGTGGCATAGAGCAGTGAGCATCTATTTCTTGCTAAAAATATATAAGTCTAGTAGGGCAGTTTTGCCCTCAGGGGAGGTGTTGAATTCAGGTCTGTTTCACTTAACTTTGAAGCAAGCTAGAGAACTGGCTTAGGTCATATCCTTTCCTGGGCAAAGGTCCAAAGCTCACCCAGAAGCAAGTAGAAATATCCAACCCCAATTAAGGTCTGTATCAGAAACTCCACCCTGTAACTTTCACCCATATTCTATTGACTAAAGCAAGTTACATGGCCAAACTTAGTATCAATGAGTCAGACAACCATACATACTTCTCCCATGGATGTGGGGAGAGGCAGTGAATATTTCCTGTATGATAAGCTATGCCAAATTGGGCACAGTGGCACACACCTGTAAACTCAGTTACTTGGAGGCTGAGGCAGGAGGATTGCAAGTTCAAAGCCAGCTTCAGCAATTTAGTAAGGTCCTAAACAATTTAAGCAGACCCTGTCTCTAAATAAAATACAAAAAGGGCTGGAGCCGGGCGCGGTGGCTCAAGCCTGTAATCCCAGCACTTAGGGAGGCTGAGACAGGAGAATCGCGAGTTCAAAGCCAGCCTCAGCAACAGCGAGGTGCTAAGCAACTCAGTGAGACTCTGTCTCTATGTAAAACACAAAATAGGGCTGGGAATGTGGCTCAGTGGT
The DNA here is from genome assembly GCA_028644305.1 of Xerus rutilus. Lineage (NCBI taxonomy): Eukaryota > Metazoa > Chordata > Mammalia > Rodentia > Sciuridae > Xerus > Xerus rutilus. The sequence continues at coordinate 41,399,252 of CM053402.1, forward strand.
CGAGTGACCCTGAGTTCAATCTCCAGTACCCAAAAAAGAAAAAAGAAAAAAGAAACCACTGGAAGGAAAATTCTAACTAGGGCTATTGAAAAGGGTAACCACAAGAGACCGTGAAGGCAAAGAAATGCTAAATAGGCAAGTGTAGATCCAGTTGATATTCCGCTGCTTCCACAGCAATAGCACTTTGATGGCGAGTATTCCTGAGTTCAATCCCCAGTACCAAAAAAAAGCTGGGGCTGGGGCTCAGGGGTTAGGTGTCTTTGGATTCAATCTCTGGTAACAAAAAATAATAATAAAATAAAATAAAATAAAAAGGGCTAGGGCAGCTCAGTGGCAGAGCACCCTTGGGGTCAATCCCCAATACCCCTCCCCCAAAAAAGGTTGGGGGAGAGGGGCCATTTACAAAATCCAAACCCATACTAGACTTTTTTTTTTTTAATATTTTTTTAGTTGTAGATGGACACAATGTATTTTTATTTTATTGCTTTGTATGTGGTGCTGAGGATCGAACCCAGGGCCTCACGCATGCGAGGCAAGCGCTCTACCACTGAGCTACAATCCCAGCCCCATACTAGACTTTTAATACAAAGAACTGCTCACAGAGGTTGGAGAGCTAAGAGTCAACAGGGACACTGAATAAGAACCCAGGTCATTAGTAACTGTGAGAAACAACTCCCATGCCCATTGCCTCTTATGGCCATTTCCACCTATTAGAAAAAACAGAAAAAAGATGAGGAAATGAAACCCATGGTAAGAGGAAGGAAGGAAATAATAAAGATAGGAGTATAAATCCACAAAATAGAAACAGACAAATAGGGCTGGGTGGGGGTGTAGCTCAGTGGTACAGCACTTGCCTAGCATGCATTCAAGGCCCTGGGTTCAATCCCCAGCACTGTAAAAGAAAAAAAAATAGACAAATAATTATGAAAATTTCAGAAGCAGAATTTTGATTGTTTGGAAAGATTGGAAAAAACTGATAAAATTACCACTATTATGAAAGGAATAGAGTCTACAAGCTGGATGTGGTATATGCCTGGAGCCCCAGCTACTGGGAAGGCGGAGGTGGGAGGATTGCTTCAGCCCAGGATTTAAGTCCAACCGTGGCAACATAGTGAGACCCTGTGACAGAGAAAATGATCTTATAGACGTTGAAAATGTATAATTTTATAAACTTTATGCCAGTAAATTAGACAACTTAGATAAAATAGAAAAACTCCTTGAAAAACTTCCTACCAAACTGATACAAGATGAAATTTTAAAAATCTGGAAAAGAAAAAATAAAACATGCACACATAACATACAAACCAGGTACATATATCAGCAACTCAGGGTCACAAGTTCAAGGCCAGCCTTAGCAACTTAGGCTCTAAGCAACTTTGCAAGATCCTGTCTCCAAATTAAAAAAAAATAATCTGGCAAGAGATACTTTTTCGTGTCTTATTTTTCACCAATATCCACTTCATGAAGTGTCTGTGGCCAAATCTTTGGCCATAGTGTTATTTGGTATTTTAATGTTGACTTCAAGGAGTTCTTTACTTATTTGGGACACAAGTCTCTTGTCACGGGTGAATATTATTGTCCAATACTCGCTTCCTTCCTTTTCCTCTGTGGTGCTGGAGGTCCAACCCAGGAGCTCAGTGTGTGAGGCAAGCAATGTCACTAGCTCCAGGTCCAACACTCCTTCTTATTTTCTTAATAGAGTCTTAACTTGATGAAGCAAATTTACTATTTTTCTTTTATAATTATTCTATCATACAATTGATACATGCTCATTTTTAGTTTTTTCTTTTTTCTTTTTGTACTAGAGATTGAACTCAGGGGCACTCGACCCCTGAGCCACATCCCCAGCCCTATTTTGTGTTTTATGTAGAGACAGGGTCTCACTGAGTTGCTTAGCACCTCGCTGTTGCTGAGGCTGGCTTTGAACTCGCGATTCTCCTGTCTCAGCCTCCCGAGCCGCTGGGATTACAGGCAGGCGCCACTGCAGCCGGCCAGCATTTTTTTTTTTCTTTTAGTGAGAGTTTTGTGTTCTTTATGTTTACTGGTTTCTTTTTCAGAATTAGGATTCAGGGGTTCTGATATGTCAAACCAATTGCTGATAATTACAAATTACCATCCTCCTGTGTTTCTAATTAAGATGACCAAGTACAATTAACAGAATGTTCCCAGAGCCAGCACAGTGTCCATCTACCCACCTGTAGGAGTTCTACCAGAGGCTCCAAAACACGTAGTCTGTTTTTTCTTAGTTTGTTGTTGTTGTTGGTTCGTTGGTTTTGTGGTACTGGGGATCAAACCTAGGGTGCTGTACCACTGAGCCACATTCCCAGCCCATTTAATTTTTTATTTTGAGGCACAGTCTCACTAAGTTGCCCAGGCTAGCCTTGAATTCATCATTCTCTTGCCTTAGCCTCGCAAGTCACTGGGATTTCAGGAGTGAACTACCACGCTGCTTGAAAAGGTAGTTTAAATGATTTTTTTAACTCTGTTTTGGAATTTATTTACACCTACTTAGTTTCAAGATGGGGTAAGGGTGACTGCAGTAGAAAATACCACAGTAAAAGGACGAAGGCCAGGAGGGAAGGGGGCACATTGCCAGAACCCAGACTAAGATGAGCAGCTATTACTGAGAACAGGACTTAGTCCTGAGCTTCCTTATGAGCAAGGTCAAAATGAAAAGCAGCCTGTGTGACCATAACCAGCAAAAGGACATGAGCCCCCTAAGGATGGGGCTTTCTTCTGGCACTAGCTCTGATAAGTCTCTACCACTGCCTGCAGCTATGTAAGGGACACGAAATTCAAGATTTTTTTTTTATTTTGGTACTGGAGATTGAACTCAGGGGCACTCGACCACTGAGCCACACCCCCAGCCCTATTTTGTGTTTTATGTAGAGACAGGGTCTCACTGAGTTGCTTAGCGCCTCACCGTTGCTGAGGCTGGCTTTGAACTCGCGATTCTCCTGTCTCAGCCTCCCTAAGTGCTGGGATTACAAGCGTGAGCTACCGCGCCCGGCTGAAATTCAAGATTGACAAATTCTTCCTATGCTGTTTCCTATCTGGCTCTTGGAAAAGCAAGGAGGGCATTTACTAATCCAGTGGGGATGGGTGCACACAGTATCTGAGCCAGAAAGCCTGGTTCAAATCCTGGCTTCACCATTTTTTAGCTGTGTGATCTTGGGCAAGTCACTTACACTCTCTGTAAAATGGGGATAACAGGAGTTATTGTCCTAGGGATGTTGTCAGGCTTAAATAAATTGAGGTGTGAAAAGCTTAGAATACCTGGCATGAGTTAAAAGCTATACAGGTGTTTATTAATTTCAGTTATCTTTTGGCTTGTAATTTCACTCCCAAGAATGTATCCAAAGCACTGTAAAATCTCAGGTGGGCATATAAGGATATTCACTGCAGAGCTGTTTAGAAGGGTCAAAAAAAAAAAA
>CM053402.1:41419830-41480035 GCA_028644305.1 Xerus rutilus
GTCCTGATAGGAAGCCTCTCAGGAACTCTCCCACCTGAGTAGGGGAAAGCTAAGTGGTGTCAGGTGCCTTTTGTGTGACTAGATCTAGGCTTTGCTGGCTGACAGCTGAGCAATGGCTTCATGCGTGCCTCCATAGGCTGCCACATGACCAAGCCCCAGAGGCTGCTGGTTCTGAGGCAGAGAGGGAAGCCCAAGGGTCCATCTCTCCAGCAGAATTCCTGGAAAGCAAAGCAGAGCTGGTCGGGCATAGTGGCTCAAGCCTGTAATCTCAGCTACTGGGGAGATTGTGTTAGGAGGATGGCAAGTTTGAGGCCAGCAATTTAGAGAGAACCTGTGGTTGAACAGAATATAACCGAACCGGTTGGGGATGTAGCTCAGTGGTGAAGTGCTTGCCTAGCAATGCATAGGGGCCCTGGGTTCAATCACCAGCACTGGGCGGGTAGAGACGGGGATGGAGTTGGACACTAATTAAAGGAGTAAAGTCAGATTTTATTAAGTGCTAATGCAACGAGGAAAGAGATTTTAGTATATATCTGAGCTCAATTTTGATCTGCATAGAGGTGACCTGGCCTTTGAAAGGGAGAATGTCTGAGGAGCGAGCTGGGTTGCAGCAGAGTCAGGGAAGTGAAAAATTACAGAGTGGGTGAGGGGTCAATGTCCTTGTGATTAGGCCATCTGTTCCGATAACTGGCACTTGCTGAAGTTAGACTATTACCCTCCCACTGAGACTGGGAGACAGGGTTCTATGGTTCCTAACCATTGCATTTCAAAGAAATAGCTCTCAGGCCTTAGAGATAGACAGTCCTGGCCCCTAGGGGACACATATACATCTCAGAGGACAGAGAAAGAATTTAAAGTTTTTAAATTAAAGTTTTAAACCAAAGGGAGGCCCGAGGTCTATGCCAGGTGTTCTTTTGGTAGCCTTGAGCTCCTCCAGAGCTCAAGGAGGCTGGGTCATCCCAGACACGTGGCTCTAGGCTACTGGAAACCATGGCAGACTTTTTTTTTTCGAATTTCTTTGTATATGGGGGAGGGAAGTAGATGAAATCCTTTGTGCTAAAAATTGCTATTCTTCCCCCCAGTAACTCCCAGCCCAATCCTGCTTCTGAGGAACACTGGGTGCTCTACAACTGAGCTACATCCCAGTCCTTTTTATTTTTTTATTTAAAAAATTTTTTTAGTTGTTGATAGATCTTTATTTTATTCATTTATTATTTTTTACATGTGGTCTGAGAATCGAACTCAGTGCCTCAGGCATGCTAGGCAAGCGCTCTACCACTGAGCTATAGCCCCAGCCCCCCTTTTTATTTTTTTATTGTGAGACAGGGTCTTGCTAAGTTGTCCAGGCTGGACTTAAGCTTGCAATCCTCCTGCCTCAGCCTCCTGAGGAGCTATTATTACAGGATTGCCCATGGCACCCAGTAGGTTGGCAGTTCTTATAAGTCAAGGTTGAGAACTAGTCAAGAAGAGGGCTCAAGGGCTGGGGATGTGGTTCAGTGGTAGAGTATTTGCCTAGCATGCACGAGGCTCTGGATTCAATCCTCAGCACAGGGGAATAAAGGATTAGGGTGCCACTCAGGGCCCAGAAGAACCTGGCTGATGTTTGGTCAAAGAGAGTGATTGTAAAGAGGAAAGGAGACGTCAATGAGGTTGTCCCTACTGTGGTTGTTAGAGGCTCAAATGAGCAATATTTTTGTTTCAATGTTATGCACAAGGTCAAAAAAGAACCAGGGAACATCAGTTCCAGTTGGCACCAATAGACTCTTTTACATGGTAGCTTGACTCTGGATTTACAGCCTTTCTGCAGAGTTAACCTTAGTTAGAATGCTTAGGAAAGCTAATCAAAATGCAGATTGTAAGCCCCACCTCCAGATTTGCTACCAGGGCCTGGCAATCTATATACCACAAGCCCTCACCAATGATTGTGACCACAAATGGTCCCCCGGCCACATTTGCAAAACAAATTCATTATTGCTCCAGATTACATTTTTTTTAGTTGTTGATGGATCTTTATTTTATTCATTTATTAATCATATGTGGTGCTGAGGATTGAACCCAGTGCCTCACGCATGCAAGGCAAGCGCTCTACCACTGAGCTACAGCCCCAGCCCCTCCAGATTATGTTTTGTGACATAATAAAAAGCATAATATAAACATAATATAAAACATTTAGACTTTCCCCAGTTCAAGAAGACACATGCAGGGCCAGAAGCTGTGTTCCACCAAGCATCCATGGTAATGAACGCTTGCCAAGAAGCTCTAGCGTCCTTGTGCCTGCTGAGACTCCCTCAGGCTGCCATTTGCTTTTCCAAGGGTCACTCACCTCTAGGCTGCATCCTTGCAGCCCTCCTGACTGGATGTTCATTATCCAATTGACCCTGTGACACCTTTCAGAAATGCACCTTGGCCTGCAGGCCACTCTGAGGCTTCCCAGTGTACTGGGGGACTGAGATGCCCTCCTCACTGCCCCCCTCCTTTCCACAGCCTAGAGTCCAGGGCCTGTTCTTGAATCCAGGGTCCTAAGCCCTCAGGGAATAAGTAGATGGGAACATTCCATGGGAAGGGAGGTTTCCCTTGGCCTGCTGTAGTTTATTATGATAAAAAGCAAAGGGTGCCTGGGGATGTAGCTCAGTGGTAGAGCATGTGCTTAGCATGCGTGAAGCACTGGGTTTGATTCCCAGCACCAAAAAGAAAAAAAAAAAAGTCCAGCTGCAGTGGCACATACCTATAATCCCAGCAGCCTGGGAGGCTGAGGCAGGAGAATCACAAGTTCAAAGCCAGCCTTGGCAACTTAGCAAGGCCCTAAGCAACTCAACAAGACCCTGTCTCTAAATAAAATACAAAAAAAGGGCTGGGGATGTGGCTCAGTGGTTAAGTGCCCCTGGGTTCAATCCCTGGTACAAAAAAAAAAAAAGTCAAATTGTCCACTAGCAAAGAGCATACCCACTGTAAGGGCAAAAAGATCAAAGCGGCAGCAAACCATGCAAGTCATCTCAGGCTTTTATTCAGGAACAGGATCCATCTGCGAAGGTGGTGGTGGACCCATTTTCCTGGGGGAAAATGAGCCATTGAACAAAGAAAGGGACTGGGTTTTTATAGGTTTATGTTGGGGGTGGCATAGTGGAGACGTACTGGTTCTCTCAGGCACTTAGGAATTTAGGGCTCGTTCCATAAATCAACGAAGTGGTCGGTTTTAGTGTCCAGGGATTCGGGCTCAGGGGTCAGAGTCCTGCGAGCTGCTGACCGAGTGTCTCCGGCCTTGCAGGACACTCTTCCCTTATCTGCAATTAGTCTCAGGGAAACATTCTTCAGGGGTGTTAGCATAGGGCTATTTGCCTCTTCCCTCAAGCTACACTGTTTTCAATTCCCATTATCTATTACCCACATTATAGTATTCTGTAATAAAAGGAATCACTGCTCCTTAGAGAAATGGATCAGGGCAGAGGAATATACAGAAAGCCTAAAAAACCTGTAATGACAGAAAGTAAGGTAGTAACCATTTCTCCATCGCAAAAAAACAAAAACCCCAAACCCCACATTGATAGGGATAAGTCAAAGGTGCACGGGAGCCAACTGAAAGCAAAATAATACAAAGAATAAACAAATAAATGAAGTCAAATTGGATTATAACCCAGTAAAATAAAAAAATATATAAAAATAAATATTTTTTAAAAATCCATGAATACAAAATAGACATAAATCAATAATTGAATAAATTAATAAATGAGGAAGGACAGACAAATCATCCAATAGTTAACGCAGATAACTCACCCTAAAGGAGGAGGAACACAACTGCCCACTGCTTCAGTTCAGCGAGGAAAGTAGGAGAAACCTGACAAACACTACCTCTGCCAGGTGTTCAAGGTCACATTTGACAGTGATGTCACATTGATAATATGTGATATGATCTGATATGATAAAAATAGCTCTTCACTTCTATTATCCTCCTTCCCCAACCTGTAAGTCCAGACTAATCAGGAGAAAAACACCACACAGATTCCAAGAGAGGGACACCCTACAATACACTTGACGAGGACTCCTCAGAACTGTCAAGGTCATCGAAAACAAGAAAAGTCTGAGAAGCTGTCACAGCCAAGAAGAGACTAAGGAAATACGTCAACAGGTGATATCGTAGATAGAATCCTGGAACAGAAAAAGGGCACAGGACACAAAGGAAGGAGCTCTGTAATAATGTACCAATTCATTAATTATAACAAGTGGTACCTTCCTAATGTATGCTTTGTTTTTGTTGTGTTTTTGTGGTACTGGGGATTGAACCCAGGGATGCTCTACCACTGAGCATCCTTTTGATTTTTCATTTGGAAACAGGGTCTCACTAAGTTGCTAAGGCTAGCTCTAGCTTGTCATCCTTCTGCCTCAGCCTCCTGAGCCACTGGGATTTCAGGTGTGTGCCACCGCACCCAGGTAAAGTTTATCTTTTTTTTTTTTAGTGCCAGGGATTGAACTCAGGGGCACTCGACCACTGAGCCACATCCCCAGCCCTATTTTGTGTTTTATGTAGAGACAGGGTCTCACTGAGTTGCTTAGTGCCTCGCCCTTGCTGAGGCTGGCTTTGAACTCGTGATTCTCCTGTCTCAGCCTCCCTAAGTGCTGGGATTACAGGCATGAGCCACCGCGCCCGGCTTATCTTTTTTTTAAAGAAAGAATGGCAAGGTGAGGAGAAAAAGAGCAGTAGGAAATTCCAGCTGTGAGAGTGCTCCTGGGATCTCAGGGAAGGAAGGTGAGGGTCAGTCCCCCTCCATGTCACCCACAATGGCTCTATAGGGAACTAGAGTACTTACCAAAATGTCCTGAGCTGCCTGTATCTCTGTTGCTCCAAATCAACCTGCCAAGATGCATTTTGGGAGGCCAGGAAAGAGGGTTTTTTTGGTTTTCCATTTGATAATGTGGCAAAGGGTGCCAGCCTGTGTGGTCCTGGACTGGCAAGGACTCCCAGAGAATACTGGACTCTCGGAACATCCTGTCAGTTTATACCAATGTGCCCACCCTGCTTTCCCTGCCCTTCCAATCTTCGGAAGAGGACAACCTGAGCCCAATCCATTAGGGAATTAAAGAGCCTTCTGATTCCTCTTTGTATATCATTCCTCCAACCTACCTTACTCCCACACAGTAGAAATGGAGGCCTCAAATCTGCCCCCAGGATGCTCTCACTGCAAGAAGACCCCTGTATGGGTAAGTCCTGTCCATATAGCCTGCTGCCCAATTCTGCTGTGGGATGGGGGTCCTAGGGTTGTATGTGAACTCAGCTCCTCTACAGCAATTTTTATATTGTTCATAAAGGCCTGTCTGCTGGTTTTTATCATTCATCTACTAAGCCAGGGGCCTCAAAGACAGGTACTGTCCCTTCTTTTTTACATCACTAGTGGCTGGCACAGGCACTAATCTATAGAAAGTGCTCCAGAAACATTGCTAAATGAATAAATGGTCAATTATAGGCAGGCTTCTCATCAATATAGGATAGTACCTAGCATCATCCCCTGAGACAAAACCATTCCAGCCCAAAATAGACACTTGAGGTGTGAGCCTTTGGGGTTAAAAGTATATAAATGCATGGTTTTATCTGACTTTTTCCCCCTTTTTTGCAGGGCTGGGGATTGAACCCAGGATCTTGCATGTGCTAGGCAAGCACTCTACTACTGAGCTGTATCCTCAGCCCATCATCTGACTTTTTGAAATATGAAAAATAGATCTCTAATTTTCCTCATTTACTGTCCCATTATGTGTATAAAATATATCATAGGAAACATCCAGAAGGAGCTGTGGTTTATTGGACCAAAAGGATGCCTTGAAGTAATGAGGGAGTTTGAGGTGTAATCACTAATTTCTGCCAGTCTGTCTTTGGACCCATAAATGAGCACATCTACAATCTAAGGCATGAATATCTATGGTGTGGATTATGTATTACATAAATCAGTGGCACTTAGAAACACATGAAACTCTATAATGAAGATACATTCCACATACATATTCATAAAGTCTTCAGTTAGCAAGAGGTCCCACCTGTGGGAGTCATCTATGTAATCCAGTATCTACTTATCCTTGTCTCATAGATTCAATAGAAGAAGTGTACACACACACATACACACACACACACACACACACAGATTGACTGCTGATTCTCTTCTTGATGGAGCGTCAAAATTGAAGGGTCCAGACTGGAAACAATTGTCTCTCTAAAATCCACATGGTTGGCAGGACCCTTCTCTGGCCTCCTCTTCTACTCTCTCTCCCCATATGCCACAAACCAACTCTTCAAGATTCTATCGCTGGCCTTCCCCGTGTCTTTGCATCTGCTCTTCCTTCTACCTGCAGTGTCCTTCCCCATGTGGCCCACCTGGCAAATTCCTACTCATCCTTCAAATCTCCCCAAAAGTCCCCTCTGCATCCTGCTCTGTGCTTTTGTGTTCTATTCATATCGCAGGGGTAGAATAGCACAGTGGTTAAGAGTGGGCTCTGGAGCCGGGTGCAGTGGCGCACACCTGTAATCCCAGCACTTAGGGAGGCTGAGACAGGAGAATCGCGAGTTCAAAGCCAGCCTCAGCAATGGCGAGGTGCTAAGCAACTTGGTGAGACCCTGTCTCTACATAAAACACAAAATAGGGCTGGGGATGTGGCTCAGTGGTTGAGTACTCCTGAGTTCAATCCCCAGTACCAAAAACAACAACAACAAAAAAACACATATGACCTTGAGCAAATCACTAAGGTCATTATGTCTCCATTTTTTTTAAAATATTTATTTTTTAGTTGTAGGTGGACACAATAGCTTTATTTTATTTTTATGTGGTGCTGAGGATCAAACCCAGTGCCTCCCGCGTGCTAGGCGAGCACTCTACCACTGCGCCATAACCCCAGCCCTGTCTCCATTTTTATAGCGGTAAAATGGGGATAAATGATGTCCTTCCTCATGTGTGATCAGAACACAGCAGCCATCATCTTACAGTGAGCATGACATTGAACAGATATTCCATTATGTTTCTCATCTTTCCTGTTTACTATGAGGATCTGGAAAGATAGGCATGTTACCATCTTCTTTGTGTCGTGGGTCTCAGTGCCTGTCCCAAGCCACTCCGTGCTATCCTCTCAGGAATACTTTGCCTTTGGGGCGGATTTGTAGAAAGAACCAAAGAATATTCTGGGAAGGAACTAAATGCCCAGACATAAGCTGAGGCTTCTGCAATTCTTGAAATCAAAGCAGAATCCATCTCTGACTTAAGGCTCTAGCTGTCCCTGGAGGTTCTTGCCTGGGGACCTACCCTGTCCCTGTTGTCTTGCACTCTTGAAACTCAACCCTTCTTTGAGTACTTCACCAAAATCTAGCACACACAAAAAAAAGTGTCACCGAGAAAAGTAGACTTTACTGAAGATTTTCTCCACTGCAGATCAAATTCGAGTTTTCTATTCTATCAGTTTTCTTGGGCTGCCCAAACAAATTACCACAAGCTGGGAGGTTTAAACATAATAGAAGTATTCTGTCACTGTTCTGGCAACCAGATTTCTGAAATCAAGGTGTGAACGGTGCAGGGTTCCCTCTGAAGACTCTAGTGGGGAGTCCTTCCTTTCTTCTTCCAGCTTCTGGAGGCTCCAGGTGTTCCTTGGCTTGTGGCTACATCACTTCGGTATCTGCCTCCACCTTCACACGGCCTTCTCCTCTGTGTATCTGTCTCCCATCCCTCCCTTCCTGTTCTGGGGATAGAACCTGGGACCTTGCACTACATCCCCAGCTCTCTGTATCTCTTATGAGGACACCGTCATTTCATTTAGGGCCCGGTAGATATCCAGGATGTCTTATTGCGAGATCTTTAATTTAGTGACCCATCTGCAAAGACTCTTTTTCCAAATAAGATCATGGTTATAGGTTCTGGAGCTTAGGATGTGGATATATCTATTCCAGGCCATCATTCAACACACTAGATGTGTAAATCCAATCTCCATCCTCTCTGTGATTTTGTGATACTCACAGGCTTGCCTTCCCTTTTTTTTTGGTACTGGGGATTGAACCCAGGGGCACTTAACCACTGAGCCACATCCCCAGCCCTATTTTGTGTTTTATGTAGAGACAGGGTCTCACCAAGTTGCTAAACACCTCGCCATTGCTGAGGCTGGCTTTGAACTCGCGATTCTCCTGTCTCAGCCTCCCCAAGTGCTGGGATTAGAGGCGTGTGCCACTGCGCCCTGCTAACTCCAATTTTCTTCCAGAGTTTCTTCTTAGTCTTTGGGAAAACTCCCCTGATTGAATGGTAGAAGTGCAGGCCTGTCGCCTCCACCCCGTTCTGTTGTGATACTGCAAGCCTGAAGGCCTCCACCCCGTTCTGTTGTGATACTGCGAGCCTGGAGCAGTTCCTCCCCATCTCCTTCCCTAAATCTCTAGGCTAGAAATAGGGACCAGGCTGTGGGTGCATGGTTCTCACTGCAGGATGAGATGACAGGGTAAGGTGACCCCCAGGGGACATTTGACAATGTCTGAAAACATTTTTCTTTTCTTTTTTTCCAAGGGGAGGGGTACTGAGGATTAAACTCAGGGGGCTCTACCACTGAGCTACATCCCTAGCTCTTTTTAGTTTTTATTTTGAGACAGGGTCTGGCTAAACTGCCCAGCCTGGCCTCAAACTTGTGATCTTTCTGCCTCAGCCTCCAGAGTCACCGGGATTACAGGCATGTGCCACAATGCTGAGCTGGTAACACCTTTTATTGTTTCAACTGAGGGGTGGGCATATACTATTACTGTTTAGTGAGTAGAGACACCAGGGATGCTGCTAAACTTCCCACAATACATGGGATGGCCCCTACAATAAAAGATTATTCAGTTCAAAATGTGAACAGTGCTGTGGTTGAGTGACCCTGCTCTAGCTCCGTAGCTGCTGCCATACTCCAGGAGACCAAGTTACACCACCACCCCGGCCCCCGCTGCCCCACGCCCACGAGCACAAATTTCTTCTCTTAGTATACTCTGCTCCTAGAGCTATGGAGGGGCAAGAGTTCAGTTAACATTCTGCAGGGGGCGGCTGGGTGCAGTGGCCTATGCCTGTAATCCCAGCCATTTGGGAGGCTGAGGTAGGAGGATAGCAAGTTCAAACTCAGCCTCAGCAACTTAGTGAGGCCCTTACCAACTCAACATGACCCTGTTTCTAATAAAATATAAAAAAATGGCTAGGGATGTGGCTTAGTGGTTAAGTGCCCCTGGGTCAATTCCTGGTACCACAAACAAACAAGCAAAAAAATATTCTGCAGGGATGATGCCCATCTTGTAGGCATCCTCAATTTCTTGGCGAGTCTTCTGGGTAGGGTAGTGTCGAAGGGGAAGTATAGGTGGAGTTAGAGGCAAGCATGTCTTCACATAACCCCTAACTATATCCTGGTAGCTCCCTCCCAAGGAACTCTATCTACTGCTTTTAGCAAGGTTGGGATGAAGGTCCAAGGACCAGGTTGGTCTCCTCTTGGGAAGTCTTGGCAAAGTTCCTTATCACCTGTCCATCTGAACTGGAGTCTCATTCTTCAGTAGGAATTCCGAGACAACAGAAAATGTCCCACCCAATGCCCAGCGATGTTCATTTATTTGTTTGCTCCCCTCTCTGTCCTGTAAACTCCGTGGAGGCAGAAGCATGTCTAAGACTTTGGAGGGAGAGACTGTGCAGTTTGGTGGCTGGTCCAGGGTAGTGTGCAGGTGTGTGCACATGTGCAGATACGTGTGTGGAAGTGGGGGTCCCCTCAGCAGTGAGCCCCCAGGGAGTGAGGATGAGGTCAGCTCACAGTGGGGGAGAAGAAAAGGAAAGAGCTTCTTGAGTTAGCTGGGAGGCCAGCATGGCTTTCCCACAGGAGATGCCCCCAGGGCATAGCCAGATAAAGGCTGTTTTGTTACTGTCATGGAACACCTGGGAAAAGAAGGGTTAAGTGAAACTCATGAGTCCCTGTTCTGCCAGAACACACAGTAGAGAAGCAAGAAGGGTCCAGGCAAAGTTTTATTAGTGCAGAAATAAAAGGCTTAGCTTTATAAGGTTCCAAAGGGGCACAGCTATGGGCAGGGGAGGTGTTGCAGGAGGCAACCTCAGACCAGAGTGTGTCTTTTCATGTGGTCAGTGGTCCAAATAGAGGCCTTGTCACCCTGGGACAGTGAGTGCTCTGTCATAGGTTTGTGCACTCACTGTGCAAGCAGTGGTTCGAGGAACTGCTGGAGGGGGAGGTTGTGGGTGGGTAGGTAGTCCTTGCATCCTTGAAATTTCAGTGAGGTGATGAGGGTGGTGATGATGACCCAAGGATTGAGCCTTTACAGTGAGCCAGGCCTTGTGTTAGGGGCTTCCCCTACAAGCTCTCATTCGATTCTCAAAGTAGGACTGTTATTATCTCCATTTTGCACATGAAAAAACTGTTTTAGGCTGCACTAATACACAGCCATTAGCCACACTGGCAATTTAAATTTGAGTAGAAGTAAATAAAATTAAAAATTCAATGCCTCATGGCTAGTGGCCAGTGGTCAATGCATCTACACATTTCTATAATGCAGAAAGTCTAAGGAATAGTGCTAGCTTACACAGATTTGCTCTACTGCCCAAGAGCACATCTCCCATGGGGAAGATCTGGAACCCAAACAATCATCATGAACCAGGTCCTGGTGGAGGTTGCTGGGTGAATCTGGTAATCAGGACTCTCAGATTTGGTTTTCACTCAGCTACTGATTTCTCAGAAGCTATTTCATAAAAATGTTTGGTATTGTCGTTTCCCACGTGAAGAATGAAGAGTAATAGGGCTTAATACTACTCTCACCCTACCTGGATACCAAGCCAGTTATGGAGGCTTAAAATGAGTGGAAATGGAGTTCATAGCACATTAGTCTTGAACTAATTCAGTGAAGCTAAGACAAAGCTGATGAGGACTTTAGCTTTTTATGGCTCCTTCTTTTAGGGACTGCAGCAAGTTGCCTCTGCGCCACATCAATGGATCACTCCATTCAACAGATGTTGAGCTCCAGCAAGTGCCAGGCTCTGTTCCAGGTCCCAGAAACCATAGTTGCCTTTCTTTTGTCTCCTGGGATTGTTAGAATGGGAATTTCTTTTCTTTTTTTTCTTTTTTTTTTTCTTTTGGTACTGGGGATTGAACTCAGGGGCACTCGACTCCTGAGCCACATCCCCAGCCCTATTTTGTGTTTTATGTAGAGACAGGGTCTCACTGAGTTGCTTAGCGCCTCGCCGTTGCTGAGGCTGGCTTTGAACTCGCGATTCTCCTGTCTCAGCCTCCCTAAGTGCTGGGATTACAGGCTTGAGCCACCGCGCCCGGCTTAGAATGGGAATTTCTATAAATATATACGTCAGATTTGGGTTTAGGGACTTGAAGCTGCTCAGAGAAAAGACAATGGTATTAGTTATCCAGTAACAAGAAGGAGCCCTCACGATCCATTCTGGGTAGACGAAAATCATCCAGAGAGGCCTTCATCTACCAGGTGACCTTGTTCCGTTCCTGGCTCTACAACCTGCAGCAACAGGTACCAGGTCGTAGAGGGGCGGGGCGGGGCGGAGCAGGGCGCGCGCCCAGTACCCGCTGCCGCCGCCAGAGGGCAGCCAGGGAGCGCGCCCTGGCAGCTGGGCCGAGCCCCCAGGTAAGTGTGGTGAAAGTGGGGCCGCCCCCTTTCGGGGTTCAGCCTCCGAGCGCCTCGGAGTGCGTTTGGCTCCGCAGCGGGGTCTGGAAGGGGCGCGCAGGGAGGTGCCCGAGCAGCTGCTGGGACCTGGGAGTTCTGTACGCCCGGGGTGAGGGCGAGCCCCAGGGGCCGGCGGGGCACAGGCAGGGCCGGGAGCCCAGCTGCCCTTCCCGGCCGCGCCCGCCGATGGCCTCGCCCGAGTCTGAGACTGCACCCGAGTTGCCCGGGACAGCACCAGGGCCAGGCCTCCTACACGCTTGGCTTGTGCACTCGCCCGCAACCTGGCCGGGGTCCTTGGTGGAGCAGATCATGCACCCCCAGTTCGGGGCGGCGGGCGAGGCAGGGGCAACCGAATGGGGGAGGGCGCGGACGTCTGCGGACGCCAGGCGGCGCTGGGGTGAGCGTTGCCGGTGAGCGAGTCAACAAGTGCTGTGTTTACCCAGCGCGGGGCCGGCGCGCACGTGCGACGGGAGGGGCCTCGGGGTCGCGGCGGCCGGCGGGGACCTGCGTGGGGGTGGCATGCCCCTGCCCCTCTGCACTTGGCCTGGCGGAGTGCGGCGAACGAACACGCTAGATGATTGACGTGGGGGCTCCGTGATGGTTCTGGGCGCTGGACGTTGCTGTCACCCATGATTAGGTGGTTAGGAGTGGGATTCCGAGGGCACGTTGGCGCCCACGGATGTAAATGCACGATGGAAGTATTTCTCTCTGGTGAGGCAGGATCCCACCGTGGCGCCCTGTCCACCTCTTGCATCCTGACAGCCTCGCCCCTAGCTTGTTTTCCAGTCCGGAATTCTATTCCCAGCAGTCAGGCAGAGGTTTGGGGGAAGTGTTTCAGTCCATGCACGGCGCCTCCCTCAGGACAAGGGCTCTGGGTTCGCAGTGAGGTCAGGCCACCTGTGCAGTGATGCAGAAGCCTCCTTTCTTGGACTACAGAGAGCGCTCTGTTGGGAGGTCCAGGGTTGTTGACTCCTGCCTGTCTGCTCAGAAGGCAGAGCGACCTGATTATCTACTTGGGTGGTCTGTCACACCCCAGGGGTTGCCCCCCGGGAGAGGTGTGTGCTGAAGGTGGAAACCTGCCCTCAGCGAGATCAAAGCTAGGGTGGTTCAGGTGCACTGTAAGGGTCACACTCCATCTGCGCAGCAAGGAACCTTTGATCCTCCTTAGCAGTCTCAGGGGAGGAGTGAAAAGATGTCCCTGGAGACCTTGGTAGAGCATTAGACCTACCAGCACCGCAGTCCAGCCTCTGCCCCTCCCCTCCCCCACACCTGGAAGGACACACACCACCTAGATCTCCCAGACCCCTCCATCCCCCTGCCTCTAACATCCACTTGGCTTCTCGTGGAAAAAAAAGGAAAGCGATGCGCCTGAGCAATAAGCGCTGCTTCCTCTTTTCTCTCACTGTCACATTTTCCCGACAAGTGCTGTGCACCTGCTTCTCCTTTCCTCCACCCTCCCCTTAATCCTCTGCAGCCTGGCTACTGGCCCTGCCACTTTGCTGAAACTGCTAAACCGCTTTCCTGAAAGTCGTCATCTTTCCAAACACTGCTCTTTTGTGGGCCCTCCATCCTCCTGTCCCCTGGGAAGCTGACCCCTGTATGCCTGTGTCCTCTCTACTGTCATTTCTGGGTAGTCTCTCTCCTCATTCTTAATTGTTCCTTTTCCTTTTCTCAACCCTCTTCCCTCTTTTCTGGGGTGGTTTTCCAGGCCCTGTGTATGGGGTCTCTGCAGGAGTCCTCCAGGAGCACCCTCTCTGATGTCCACCCCTGTCCTGTTGTGCTCTACTGGGATGCTCCAGGGTCACCACAAAGAGCACATTTAAGTCTGGACCCTTCCTCCTGGGCAGTGCCCTCTCTCACTTGTCATCTGTGGGTTCCCCCTCTGTCATGCCACACTTGTCTCTGAAGTGTCTCTGCCTTTCCCCTCTCCTTTGTGACCCACTCTTCCAGGCTGGGAACATCTTAGGCCAGAGTACAGAGGTTTCTTAGCTGAGCTCTCTGCTGCCGGCCCCATGCAGTGTCCGTCCAGCATGTCACTAAAATGAGTGTCCCTTTTAACTTGTCACTTACCTCCTCCCCTGAGAAGTCTTAAGAGGCCCTGGATTTGTTCCCTTGTGGAGCTCAGCTCCTCCCTTGCATGTGAAGGGTCTCAGTCTTTTGCCTCACTCCTGCACCCTCTTGCCTCTCTACCTGTTGTCGCCCTCTTGCGCCTGCCCAGTGATACTTGGCTCGGATGCGCTTTCCTTGGAAAGCTTTGTTCTCTCCACCTCTGTCCTGCTGCACTGGGGCCCTTTTCCTGGCCTTGTGGCCTGGAACCACCACTGTCTGCAGCTGTCTGCTGATTCACAGCCCCTCCTGTCCCTAATGGAAACCTCTTCCCTTTCTCCCTGAATCCGTAGGTCTGGGCAGCCTGTGGGTGCTTGATAAAGGCATTCCTACCCTCGAACTTCCAAGAACACTGCCCACCACCCTACAAAGTCCAGTTCAAACTCCATCTCCCTCCAAGACTGTTCCATTTTTCCAGATTCTGGTCAGTCTATTCTTGCTGCACTCACTGATGGGTTGGTGACAGGTTGCACTACACAATTCAATACTTTCTTCTGGGCTGTTAGCCTCCCATTGTATTGGGTACAAGACACCAAGACATCCCTTTCCTGCTCTTAACCATAGTTTATTGAGTGGGTCATTCTGTGGCCTGCGTTGAGCAGTGTGTTAATCAGTCTGGAGAGTCCCTCTTTTTGTGTTGTCTTTGCACCACTCAGAGTAGGCATTAGGATTCTGAAGGCTTAATCTGGTTCTCTCTCTCTCTCTCTTTTGGGTTTTTGTTTGTTTGTTTTTGTGGTACTGGAGAATGAACCCAGGGCCTTACACATGTTATGCAAGAGCTCTGCCTTGAGCTCCAGCCTCAGCCCTTTAGGCATTAGGATTATTGTGCTCATCCTGCCCATGAGGATGCAAATGCAGAGAGGACCAGGGACCTGCCTGTCACACAGTTGGCAGTTGGCAGGTGTATAGAGTGGAGGCTGAGACTTGATTCCATCTGACTCTTGAGACTGTTTTGAGATATGATGATTTTTTTTGTTTGTCCAGAATGCATATATGGTCCGCATCTTCAGTGTCCCCTCAGCAGCTGGCTTGGTTGTGCAGGACATACTGGTGGCTTAGTTTGTTGGTTGCTTGGGATTCTGCTGGACTCCAGGAAAGGACTTAGTAACAGATGGCTAAGTGGGACCAGTGACTCAGGGAAACCAACATCCCCAGGAGGTCTTGGAAAGGGCTGTTTTCTGAGATGGTTTTAAATAAGAATTGTGGAATAAACGGAGAGGAGAGCATTGCAAGGGCCCTGAGTCATTTCAGTCCTCTGAGGCACTTTTAAATGCCTTTTTTAGTAAGCAAAACTAACCCTCCACCCCAGAAAGCCTTCAACTAAGTTTCTTTAGGAGACGTCCTTCCCTTCTCCCACAGGTCACTGTCATATGAAAATGAGCTCCTGCTGTGAAATCCTGTTACCATGACAACCAGTAGTGTGAGGCCCAAGTCTCTTGCTCCTAGGTCTCTGCACTGTATGTTTCAAGGGGCTTTTTCAATCTTTGTCACTTAAAAAAAAATCGCTCCTCTTTACTTCCCTTTTGCATAGACACTAAAACAAAAGGAAAAAAAGAATTTTTTTTCCAGGCAGCGATTTCAGGATATTGTTGGTGCCTCAGCAGGTTGTCACCAGGCTGCTGGCCCACCATTAATAGTGCTCCTGAAATGATAACCCTGGTTTAGGTGACATCTGGAGTGGCTCACAGTGCCCTGTGGGTAAAATGACGGCAGTTTGGATGCTGAAGAGGAAGAAGGACTGGGAGGCGTCAGCATGGTGGGGTTGGTGCAGCCCTGCTCCAGGTGCAGGTGTTGGAGGTGCCTGTCTTCAGTTGCTGTCTCCTCTTACTCTGAGATCTTTGCCTACAGACATCCTGGCAGGAACCACCCAGTGCAGGGTACCTTGGAGGTGTTAAGACAGGTGCCTTTGGTAGTGGTCAGAGATACTCCACTAAGTGCTCAGGTTGCTGACCCTTCCCTTATTTAATCCTCAGTGAAGTAGAATTAGAAGTACTATTAATGTTGGGCTTGGGTTGTAGCTCAGCTGCTAAGAGTGCTCACCTTATAGGTGTGAAGCCCTGGGCCTATAATCCCAGTGACTTGGGAGGAAGAGGCAGGAGGATCCCAAGTTTGAGCAATGTAGTGAGACCCTCAGTAACTCATCAAGACCCTATCTCAAAATTTTATAAAAATATATAAAGGGCTGCGATGGAGCTCACTGGTAAAACACCCTGGGTTCAACCCCCAGAATTAAAAGAAGAAAAGAAGTACTGTATCGTTCCCATTTTACAGGCAAGGAAAATTATGCATAGAGAGGTTGAGTGTTTCTCAAAAGACACAAGGATGTAAAGGGGTTAGGCTTTAGTCTTTGAACATCTGACTCCTATGGCCAGTAGTCTGCTTGGCTCTCTATGGACAATGGAAGAATTTTGTTTCAAGAATGAATGGGTGAGCTGGGGTGGTGGCACATGCTTGTGATCCCAGAGACTTGGGAGGCTGAGGCAGGAGGATGGCAAGTTCAAGGCCAACCTGGTCAGTTTAGCAAGACTCCCAGTAACTTAGCAAGACTCTGTCTCAAAATAAAAAAAAAAAAAGAAAATAAAAAGGGCTAGGGATAGTAGCTCAGCTCAGAGGTAGAGTATCCCTGGGTTCAATCCCCAGCACTGCTAAAAAAAAAAATAAAATAAAAATCAAAAACAAAACAAAAACCAAACAAACAGATTGGCTTTCAGTGTTTTATGAGTATCTTTCAATGGGCAAAAGGCTGCAGAGAAACAGCACAAACTAGAACATTCAGAGTAGCACTGTTTGTAACAATAAAACTATAAATCACCCAGTGTCCATCAGTAGTAGAATGAATGCATAAATAGGGGTTAATGCAAACAATGGAACCCTGTCACACTGAGAATGAGCAGCCTACAGCCACACGGTACAACATGATGAACCCCACAAGCAGAACACTGAGTAAAGGGAACCAGACAAAAGAGCATGTATTGTATGATTCCATTTATATGTGAAGTTCAAGAAAAGTAAAACAGATTTAAGGTATTGGAAGTCAGAGTAGCTGATTTAGGGAGGCATGAGGCAGGCTCTGCGAGGCCAGTCATGTATGTTTTGTTGTGTTTTAGAGACGGTGTCTTGCTGGGTGCACGCCTGTAATCCCAGCATCTCAGAAGGCTGAGGCAGAAGGATTGCAAGTTTGAGGCCAGCCTCAGGAACTTAGCAAGACTCTGTTTCAAAATAAAAAATGAAAAAGGCTGGGGATGTGGCTCAGTGGTAGAGCACACCTGGGTTTAATTCCTCATACTGAAAAAACAAACAAACATAGCCTGGGCCTGTGTTGCCCAGGCTGGCCCTGAACTCCTGGGCTCCAGCCATCCTCCTATCTCAGCTTCCATAGTACCTGGAACTTCAGGCCTGTGGCACTCTTGGCTGATTTTTTTTTTAATCTAGGTGTTGGTCACATAGAAGTGTTCCTATTGTCAGCATCCATCAATTTTTATGTGCTCTTCTCTATGTGTGTTCTACTGTAATAAAATATACCATAACAGCAAAAAACGCAGCAGTGACCCTAAACTCAGAATGTGCATACAAGAGTAAATAAGAGTTCACACCTTTGATTTCACTGTACCTGGAACCTTGGATTTCTCATGACAGCGGGAGGTGACATGAGGGTATGCACCCAGGTTCTAGAGCGGGTCTGGTTGGGATGTGGGATTAGAGCCAAGGTCAACTCTGATTTCTTCCTGCCCCTTCTATCCCACTGGCTTTGTGGGGAGCCTGTTTAGCTAGCAGGTGACTGTGGGGGCTGGGCCCAGTCCCTGAAGCAACCCTGGACTGCTCCCTGGATGCCCTGGTGGGTAAGTGAAGGGATATGTATGCTTCTTGCTTCTTGTGGGGAGTCAGGTTGGCCTGAAAGAACTGCAGAATATGGGTGGAGCTGCGGCCCTAGAACAGACATCCTCAGCCCTGTAGCAACAGCCAGTGGCCTGCAAACACCAGCATTTCAAGGACTGCGTGGCACTGGTGATGAGAGTGGCCCCGCCATTCACACGGCAGTTATGTGCTGCTAAAAATACCCAAGTGCCTTATGTAAGTCCACAGTTCTGTAGTTGGCACCTTATGTAAAAGCACTGCTTCCACCCTGGACAGTTAATCAGTTGCATGCCGCTGTGACCGCTGTGGGCAGCATGAAGTTGGTGGTGGGTTTTCCTGGTGATGAGGTGAATACCCTTTGAGAGCCAGCCCTGCCGGACTCACGCAGCTGTGCGCCTGCCTCATGTACATGTTGGTGCTTTGTCATCTTTGAGTCTGGCCCATCCAAGTGGTTAAGTGGATGCCAGGGTTTGTAAAGTTTCCCCTTGGATAGCCCCCTCCCCCATCCACTGCCAGAATACACCAAGATGCAGCATTTTGAAGTTGGAAGGACTTCCTGCCCCATTCAAGGGTCTTCTCCATCAGAAGCCAGGATGGGTGATCCGGGAACCATTTGGCTTGAGCTTTTCTGTGTGTGTGTGTGGTGGTGGTGGTGCTGGGGATTGAACCCTGGGCCTTGTGCATTCAAGGCAAGCACTCTACCAACTGAGCTATATCCCCAACCCTTGGTTTGAGCTTGGATGCTGCCAGTGATGGGGACAGCCCCTCTCATTGTTAGATGGTAATTTGAATAGTGAGGAAGAACAATGAGATCAAAACCAAGGCACAGAATAAGCCAGGTAGGCCAAAATGTTGGGCCAAAAACAAAAAGAGAAACCTCGTAGTGATCAGATGGATAAATCCACGGGCTATGAGGCGTGGAAAGGAGCATCGCATCACAGTGGACCCAACTGGACAGGGCCTGTTAAAATAAAGAGGGAGGCTGCCTTACAGCGTAGTGATTCTACCACTTAGGTTCTACCCTAAAGAAACTGGTATATGCAAGGGGTTAGCTAATGTGGTATAATGTGGTATAATGTGCTTAACATGCATGGGGCTCTAGGTTCAATCTTTAGCACCAACACCCCTCCCCCCAAAAAAAAACCCACTCTGGTACCTGTGCACAGGTGGCAGATTCTGGAACAGGCTCTGTGCAGTTTGCAGTGGTGGAAATGGTACAGTTTGCAAGTCTGCTAGTGGTGCGGGATAACTGCATGAACTCATTTTCAAATGTTGGAATATTATGCAACTTCAAAAAATACTTAGATCTTTTTATAACAACATGGATGAATCTCTAAGATTGTGAAGTGAAGACAGCAAGTTGCAAAGAGATAAATGTAGTATATTTTTAATAAAAATATCCATAGAGGCTGGGGGAGATAGCTTAATGATAGAGCTTTTGAGTCTGTCCCTTTAATGCCATCACAAATAAGCCCTCCCCTTTCCACAGGGCAAGGTTTTCTCTGGTTCCAGCTCCCCATCATGCCCTCCTCCTCTGGGCCTCTTTCAGGGGTTTCTTGATGGGTTATAACATGAGTCACACATAAAGGACTCTGTCCTGGGTCAGGCTCACCCTCCTTCTGAATGTGGGCTGGGTGTAGTTCAGTGGTAGAGTGCTTGCCTAACATGTGAGATCCTGGGTTGGATACCCAGCATCATTAAAAAAAATTTTTTTTTAGATCACACTATAGAAAGGATTTTATAACCTACATTTTAATGTTATTTATCTATAAAAGTATTGACTGACATATGTAAAAATATTTTCCCCTCAGTTTGCTCTTTTTCTGTTATTATTATTATTACATAGAGAAGTTTTATATGTTTATGGATTGAATGTTTGTGTTCCCTCCAAATTCATAGGCTGAAGCCCTAGTGTGGGTTACGTGGAGTAAGGAAGTAATGAGGGTTGAAAGAGGTCATAAGGGTAGGGCCCAGATCAGTAGGATTAGTGTCCTTATAAGAAGAGGCCAAGTCAGCTCTCTTCCTGTCCCCACACATGCACCAAGGAAAGGCCACGTGAGGACACCGGGGAGAAGGCAGCAGCAGTCTGCCAGCCAGGAAGAGAGCCCTCACCAGGAACCAAATCGATTGGCTCCTTAACTTTGGACTTAGCAGTCTCCAGATCTAGGAGAAATAAATATCCGTGGAGTAAGCCCCCGGTCTACAGTACTTCTTGATAGCATCCCTAGCTGACTAGCACGTGTGATTCAATCTTCATTTCTTTCATTTTATGATTTCTTCCTTTGCTTTTGGATTTGAAAGGTCTTCCCCATCCCAAGGTCAGATATATAGTCACCTGTATTTTCTTTTTTGGTTTCAATCTTTCCATTCTGCTCAATCAATTCTAATCCAGTTGAAATTTATTTTGGTTTATGATGCAAGGTAAACCCCCTGGTTTATACAAATTAGTGACCAGTTCTTTCTGTTCATTTTTTTTTACCAGGGATTGAACTCAGGGGTACTCGACCACTGAGTCACATCCTCAGTCCTATTTTGTGGGTTTTTTTTTTTTTTTAATTTAGAGACAGGGTCTCACTGAGTTGCTTAGCGCCTCGCCATTGCTGAGGCTGGCTTTGAACTTGCGATTCTCCTGTCTCAGCCTCCCAAAGTGCTGAGATTACAGGCATGTGCCACCGCGCCCGGCTCTTTCTGTTCATTTTCTTTCCCCAATAACTATATTTTGAATTTAATTTTATTTTTTGAAATTTATTTTATTTTTTGAATACACATAACAGGTTGAGTATCCATTATCCTAAAATGCTTGGAATAAGAAGCCTTTTGGGTTTGGGATGTTTTTGGATTTTGAAATATTTGCAAAAATATAATGAAGCATCTTAGGGGTGGGACCCAGCTCTAAATATGAAATTTATTTCTGTTTCATACACACCTCATACACATACCCTGAAAGTAATTTATGTAATATTTGAAATATTTTTATGCACAAAGCAGGTTTCATAGTGTGGAATTTTCTGCTTGTGGTATCATATCAGCACTCAAAAAGTTTTGGATTTTGGAGCATTTCATTTGGGATTTTTGGATTAGGAATGTTCAGTTTATACTATCGTGTTGTTCAAAAGCCAGAAGGTTTAAAAAAAAAAAAAAAGCCAGAAGGTACAGAAAAGAAACAGTGAGAGCCTCCTCCCTGCCCTCAGCCTCCCAGCTCCAAGAGGGGATTTTTTTTTTTAAATTTTTTTTTTAGTTGTAGATGGACACAATGTCTTTATTTTATTGCTTTGTATGTGGTGCTAAGGATCGAACCCAGGGCCTCACGCATGCGAGGCAAGCGCTCTACCACTGAGCCACAATCCCAGCCCCTCCAAGAGGGGATTTTTAGGGATCTTTCCTCTTACTTCCAACTGACTTGAAATGTCAGCTTCATTAGAGTGTGTAAACATGTTGGTTTCCAGCTTTCTGTTTTTTCATTAGTCTGTCTCTTTTGCCTTCACTGTTATATTTTTTTTGTTACAGCTTTATATATTTTGATGTCCAGCCATGCAAATTCCCTTTCCAGCTTTCCTTAGTGATGCATTCCTCTTTATTTATTCTTCTGCATGAAGCTAATAGTCATTCCATTGCTTTTTTTCTATATGTATCATCAAATCCTCATTAAAATTATAAAATAATAAATATATTGAGTTTTCCTATTCAGAAGTATGGTCTGTCCTATTCAGAAGTATGGTTCATGTCTTGTTTTCTGTTATGTTATCTCTCCTTTTTTTGTGTGTGTACTGAAGATTGAACCCAGGAGCACTTAGCCACTGAGCCACATCCCCAGCCCTTTTTTATATTTTATTTTGAGACAGGGTCTCCCTTAGGACCTGGCTGATTGCTGAGGTTGGCTTTGAACTTGTGATCCTCCTGCCTCAGCCTCCTGAGCTGCTTGGGATTACAGGCATGTGCCACTGGGCCCAGCTCATCTCTCCTTTTATAGCACCCAGTAGTGTTTCAAGGTTTTCTTTATGGAAGATGTGCATTTTTTGTTGTAAGTGCTCCACCACTGAGCTACAACCCCAGCCCTGTTTTGTGTTTTTTTATTGCTGTTGGGAATATAATCAGTTTCCCTGGGCAAAGAGGAGGGTGGGAAGGGAAAGGATGGGGGCAGGAAAGATGGTGGAATGAGATGGACATCATTACCCTAGGTACATGTATGACTGCATATGTGGTGTGACTCTGCATCATGTACAACCAGAGAAATGAAAAGTTGTGCTCCATATATGTACAATGAATGGAAATCTATTCTGTTATCATGTATAACTAATTAGAACAAATAAAAAAATGATGTGTCCCTTCATTTTCTTTTTTTTTTTTTTTGGTGCCAGGGATTGACCCAGGGCTTCAAGCATGCTAAGCAAGTGCTCTACCATTGAGCTGTACCACCAACCCTTCATTTTATTTGTAACTGAATATTGGTGTAATATAAGAAAGTTTTATATATATATTTGTTTGAGACAGGGTCTCACTATGTTGCCCAGGCTGGTCTCAAACTCCTGGATCCTCCCACCTCAGCCTCCCAAGTAGCCTTGCTCTACTGTCTTAGCTGAAGGTTATTGATAGATTTTTAATTATGAAATATACATATTAAGAGCAAGTAGAACAGCTAGGTGTGGCAGCGCACACCTGTAATGCCAGCGATTCTGGAGGATGAGGCAGGAGGATTGTGAGTTCAAAGCCACCTTCAACAACTTAGTGAGGCCCTGTCTCAAAATAAAACATAAAAAGGGCTGGAGATGGGCTGAGGTTGTAGCTCAGTGGTAGACCACTTGCCTAGCATGTGTGGGTTTGGTTCTTAGCACCAAATATAAATAAATAAAATAAAGTCCATTGACAACTAAAAAAATATTTTTTAAAAAAAGGGCTGGGGATGTGGCTCAGTGGTTAAGTGCCCCTGGGTTCAATCCCTGGTCCCCACCCCCCCAAAAAAAGAGCATATAAAACATATGTATCATTTAAGAAGACTAGTAAAGCAGGCATTTGACCAGCTAACTTAAGAGAGAGCACCACAAACCCTTTAACAGTTGCTTTTATGCCTTTGCTTAAAGGGATCATCTCCCCTTCATATCCCCAGGGGGAATGTTCACCTCAATTTCATTATAATTATTAATGTGCTGCTCTTTATAGCCTTACAACACAGATTTATATCCTTAATTGATTGTTTGATTTTGCATGCAACCGAACTTTTACAAATGGAATTGTGCTGCATTCCCAGTTTTTAATAGCTACCTTGGTAAGCGAGTGTGTTCTTGAGACTCATCCTCTTGTTGAATGTCGCTGTAGTCCATTCCTTTTTTACCGCCTGTGTGAAGATGCCTGATTTATCCCTTCCACTTGTCAATGGGCGTTTGCGTTGTTTCTGCTTTTCTGTCCTATTACCCACATCCTTTCCAGGTATAGGTTTCTCCAGGCTGTATACCTAGGAGTGGAATTATAAGGGGACAGGCTGTGTGCATCCTCATCTCCTGTCCTTCCGCAAGGTCTAGAGCACTGTGTGTTCCCTCTAGTCGTGGGTCACAGTACCTGTTGCTTTACATCCTCGCTGGTACGTAGTATCATCCACACTTCTGATTTATGCCAATCTGGCCTGTGTGACCCGATAGCTCATTGTGATTTAAACTGGCATGTCACTGATTCTTATTGAGGCTGAGTGTGTTTATGGGCTATTTGTGTTTTCTCGTTCACACCATCTTGTACTTTGCTTTACCTGCTTTTTTCCTTATTAGATTGTGATCGATTCCTAGGAGATCTTGCATTCACGTTGTGGTACTAATCCAGTGCCTATTATGTGTTGCAAATACTTCTCTCAGTAGGTGGCTTGCCTTTTCACTGTCTTAATAGCATCTTTTGATGAACAAAACAGTCAGACACTTCAGCAAGCTTGCCATTAAGTAAAATTCAATATTCATTTATGATTCTTTTGTGGTAAAATGTGCATACAATGAAATGCACAAATCTTACATGTTCCCTCCAGTGAACTCAGATAAATGTGTGGGTGACCCAGACCCCCATGAAGACAGAGAACATGACCATGAGCCTAGAAAGTTCCTTCATGACCCTTCCTGGTCAATCTCCATCCACTCCCCCAGCATCAGCTTCTATTCTGATTCCTTTTCCATTGTAGGTTAATTTTGCCTGAACTAAAACTTCTTTAAATGGAATCATACAATTTGTGTCCTTCTGTGAAAGGCTTCTTGCTTGACTAAAAGTTTCTGATATTCTTCCCAATATTGTATTGGTGTTATCTTCCTTTTATTGCTTTATGGTATTTCTTTGTATGAATGTGTACAGCTAGCTCATCCAATCGCCTGCTGATGGATGCCTGAGTCGTTTTTAGTTTTTGACTGTTATAAATGGAGTGGCTATAAATCTTCATGTCGACATACTTTTTATTCCTTTTATAGATATTATTTCTTTTACATGATTCACTTCTCTTAGCAGTAGAATTGCTAGGGCCTAGGCTAAATGTAACTTTATCTTATAAACTGAAGCACAACATCATTCAGAAAGCTGCACACGTGAGTGTACTACCTGTCTCATTTTTACAAAGCAAACATACCTGTGTAGCTAGCCATCACCAGGGCAGGGGTGGGACCAGGCTACATCCCTGGGCTCTCCATTCTAGGATCTGAACCTGGAGCAAGTGAAACAAGGAGAAAAAGGACGCTGGAGCCACTTATTCCCATTCTGGCAGCTGATGAGACTTGGAGGCTCAGTCTCTTGCAGTTACCAGGGTTCCTGTTTTCTTCCACATCAGAATCTTCAGCTTTCTTATTGATTCTAGCTACCAGATATTCCTCCAGTGAATTCCTTTCTGCTCAAGTCAGCCAGACTTGATTTCTGTTGCTTATAACCAAAGAACCCATGCCCCATCAATAACTACTATTAAAAAATTGGGTGGAGAGTGCCTTTCACATTGCTAAAACTGAGAATAAATAAATTGCCTTTAAACAGTGCTGAGTTTTTACATGACCCCATTAATTTTTCATTTTGTTTTGTTTTGGTGCTGGGAATCAAGCCCAGGGCTTCATGCAGGCTAAGCATGCTTTCTACCCACTGAGCTACAGCCTCAGCCCCAGGACCCTATTCGAACAGATGGATTCCTGGGCTGACAAAGTGAACTCTCTAACAGGCAGTCAATTTAGATCACTTTAGAGCTAATTTAAAAATCTTGCAGCAGCCTGGGAGTGTAGCTTAGTGGTAGAAGAGCACTTGCCTAACTTTTTTTTTTTTTAATTTTTTTTTAGTTGTAGATGGACACGATATCTTTATTTTATTTCTTTTTATGTGGTGCTGACGATCGAACCCAGTGCCTCACGCATGTGAGGCAAGCGCTCTACCACTGAGCCACAATTCCATCCCCTTGCCTAACTTTTACTAGGCCTTGAATTCAAGCAAACTACTTCCAACATCTGGACTTGGTGAGCTGCTTCTCCCATCCCTTACTTTAAATGCAGTTCCTAGTTTTGGAACAATTTTCTCTCAGTCCCCAGTGGAAAGCTAATGGAGAACACTGGTTTAATTTAGAAGGTGAAATGCAGGAGAGTGTGTTATTTTCTGGACTTAATTTCTAGAACCTGGGTTCACCCCTCTTGCTCCTTGATATAGCACGTATAGGGATTAGGGGAGGGAGTATTTGGTGCAGTGATTAGAAAACAAGGGTTCCATCCAAAGTTCTTGAATGCCATTCCTCAGGGAATGTTTTTTTAAGAAGACCACATCTAAATTGTTCTGCCCCAAGTGGGGCCTCATCTGAAAATGAAAAGGGAAATAAATTCTCTTCTGGTTTCTTTTCTAAATGTTATCAAATCACACAGATTCGTGACAGAAAAAGACCCAATTTCAACTGGTCTCTGAATTGTCACAGTGCTCATCCTTGTTAATGTCAGCATCTGGGAGAGCAGTTGATCAAGGGGAAAGTGCCATGGGTGAAGCTGGCCAAGAAAAGGTCAGAGATGAATGTGAAATTATTTCTAACCCCACGTGGTAAGCATTGGTCCTGGCTGTGGCTTGGAGCTCATGAGGTCGCCCCCGCTTCCCCAGGTCCCGTTTCTTCCCTCCCCACCAGGGCAGCCCTTTTTGAGAGTGGATCCCAATGACCTTTCTCTACCTGCCATTTCCAATTCTGCTGCAGAGTTTCCTAATTTCTAGAAGCCACTTCTCTGGAGTACTATGACTTTGACTTTTTAGACACAAAGATCTCCCACTCTCTGGGTTTGTTCTGACCTTGCACTTTTTTTTTTTTTTTGGTACTGGGGATTGAACTCAGGGGCACTCGACCACTGAGCCACATCCCCAGCCCTATTTTGTGTTTTATGTAGAGACAGGGTCTTGCTGAGTTGCTTAGCACCTCGCCATTGCTGAGGCTGGCTTTGAACTTGAGATACTCCTGTCTCAGCCTCCCTAAGTGCTGGGATTACAGGTGTGCACCACCGTGCTGGGCTCTGACCTTGCACTTTTAACTTGAGCCAAGCAGAGACACGACATGGTGCAGGATGCAGCAGTATACACATATAATCCCAAGTGACTCAGGAGGCTGAGACAGAAGGATGTCTAGTTCAAGGCCAGCCTGGACAATTTACCAAGGCCCTGTCTTTTTTCTTTTCTTTTCTTTTAAAAAAAATTTGTTCTAATTAGTTATATATGACAGTAGAATGCATTTTGACACATTGTACACAAATGGAGCACAACTTCTTCCTCTGGCTGAACATGGTGCAGAATCACACCTGTAGTATCATCAGACATGTCCTAAAATTAGAAAAATAAAAAGGGGTGGGAATGTAGCCCAGTGGTACGATTTTCAGTATTGCAACAACAACAAAAAAGGAAAGGAAGAAAGGAAGGAGGAAGGAGAGAGGGAGGGAAGGAGGGAAGAAGGGAAGGAGGGAGAAAGAAAGGAATGAAAAAAGGAAGGAAGGAAGGAGGGAAATAAAAGAAAAAAAGAAAAAGAAGACTTGGTTCTTTGCCAGTGAATGTCCGCCCTAGTCTATTTGGGCTGCAGTAGTAAAATACTATAAATTGAGTGACTTATTAACAACATAAATTTACTTCTCATAGTCCTGGAGACAGAGAAGTTCAAGATCAAGGAGCAGGCACCTTCAGTGACTGGTGAGGGTCCGCTTCCTGGTTCCTAGATGATGCCTTCCCACTGTGTTCTCAGGGGGTAGAAAGGGCCTCTGAGCTCCCTTGGACCTTTTCTGTTTATTTTTTTGCCGTGCTGGGGATTGAACCATTGCACGCTAGGTAAAAGCTCTACCACTGGGTTATACCTCTCACCCCCACACTCCCTGGGGTCTCTTCTATAAGGGCATTAATCCCCTCCACAGAGGTTCCACCCTTATGGCTTAATCACCTGCCAAAGGCCCCACCTCCTGATACTGTCACTTTGGGGGTTAAAATTTCAAAACAAATTTGAGGGGGCCCCGAATATTCAGATCCTGACAGCCTTCCTTTCTTGAGTTCTGCTGAGTGGATAACTGCTTTGAGTTTCTCATTTGATTTGGGCCAAAGTGGTTGTGCATAGGCTGAGGGTGCCCAGGTCACTTTTGTAGGTCGAGCACCATCTGAGGACACCATGTGGACAAGAGTTTTGATTTGTATGGCTTATTATGGCTATTTTCTAACAAAGGATGAGAAACGTCCTGTTTGAGCCTTAGTTTATCAGAGTTTCTAAGCGCCTCCACGGAGGGGCACCTCTTCTGATTTCACCCAGGAGCCCTGTGGGCCGGGCTGGCTTAGGTTCCCCAGAAATCATTGTTAGGACCTGGCACCATAGAGAGAACTGGGTCACCCATGACAGGGCAAATGGGGACTAATTTAGGAAAGGGGGGAACTTGGGAGTGAAAAGACCCTATATGGAGGAGAAGTTGCCTTTGTAAATTGAATTTCCATCCAGGTCGTGCTCTGAGGTCAGGGTAGAAAAGACAGGCCAAGGGGGCATCCAGTACTCAACCATGGGCTGACACCACTTTTTCTGATGTCCGGAGTAGGGGTTCATGGGGCAGTTCACTAGGGGTTACAGGTTTGCACTGTGGGGGTCATTGCCTTTGACAAGGTTTGCTGTATTATTTTTCCATGATGAGCTCTGCTAACAGATGTAAAAAAATATGGATGCTTCGCGTGTTGGTGTTGGGTTCTGGGATAGGCCAGGGGGATGGATAGCAAGCGGAGGCAAGTTGGGAGGAGCTAGAAGTTCGACACTCAGAGGAGGGCTCAATAGGTAAAAGGTTCTGCCCAGACCCAGGGGCCTCCACTCAGGATAGAAGGATATGGTGGGTCCCGCAAGAACCAGCTGGAATGCTGACAGCTTAAGGGCTGAGGCTCTGGATTTTTTCTCACTATTTTTTCTTTTTTTTGGTGGTGCTGGGGATTGAACCCAGGGCCTTGAGCATGCTAGGCAAGCACTCTACCACTGTACTACATGCTCAGCCCTTGTAAAAAATATTTTTATTTAGAGATAAAACCTTGCTAAGTTGCCCAGGCTGGGCTCAAATGTATGATTCTCCAGCCTCCCGAGTAGCTGAGATTAGAAGTGTATACCCCTACACTGCCAATGTTAATCGGGACGTTTCTGTGAAGGTATTTTTTTGTAAGTGACATTTATTTATTTTCTGGTGGCTGGGGATTGGACCCAGGGTCTTAAGCGTGCTAGGCAAGTGCTTTACCGCTGAGTTGAACCCCCAGCCCCGGGCTTTCATTCCTAGTTCTCTCTCTTCCCCATTTTGTGACCTTGAGACATTGCTTTGCCTCTATAGGCCTGTGTCCCCATCGGTAAAGTAAGAGTCATGACAGTGTGTGTGGTATTATCATAAGCATTAAATGAGAGGTCACATATAAAACAGAAAAACCCGTGGCCCCTGCAGGTGGCTATTATTGATAGTATTGGGGTCTCCCCTGTTTGCCCCAAGGAGTGTCCTTTGGGGCTTGGAGCTATCTGAGTGGGGTTCCCTCTCAGAACTGCTGTTGCCTTTGGGCTCCTGTTGAGGTGCACAGCCCCTCCACTGTCTTGTCTCTGGCTGCTGGAGAGCTTGGAGCTAGATGTATTTGCTCAGTCAAATCATCAGATTTCTAGTGACATCTTCCCTTTCTGCTTGGCCTCTGTTCTCTTTGATCCTTAAGTTGTTTATTTTTTATTACGTTTAGCCCCTAAACTGCCTCGAGCCCTCTTTGAAATAGGCAGTTATCCATTTGGAGTGAGTGAATAAAATTTTCGATCAGGCATGGAGCAGAGTTGCAATAGAAGGAGGCGCGTTCTGCCTGCCCCTGTCCCATCCCCTCCTTGTCACTGAGTCTGGGGTATCAGTTGAGGTAGTAAGACAGATCAGCTGCTGGAACAGGTGAGGATGTACCTCCCTCCCAGCCCCATAGCAGAGAGAGAACTGCAGGTTTTCTGGCTGTGAAGATGAACTCTCAAGCTGGGCGTAGTGGCGCATGCTTGTAATCCCAGTGGCTCGGGAAGCTGAGGCAGGAGGATCGTGAGTTCAAAGCCAGCCTCAGCAACTAAACAAGGCCCTAAGCAATTCAGTGAGACCCTGTGTCTAAATAAAATACCAAATGTGGGCACACATCCCCAGGGCAGTGATTGAGTGTCCCTGAGTTCAATCCCTGATACCTCCCCTCCAAAAAAGATGAACTCTCAGGCCAAGTGGTGGAATTGGTAAGGGGCAGAGTTGGGAGAACATAGCCTAACTCTAATCAAGTACCTATCATGTGTACCTTGCATTGTGCTAAGTGCTTAGTACACTCTGGGCTGCTCCAGGAGACTGGTACTAGAGATGAGTATCCCAGTTATGGGATTGTCAAATTCTGGGAAGTTGATTCTGTGAGCTCTGCTAAGACATGTAGTCATGGCCCTTAGGAGTTAGTGCTGGGCTCTGGGATAGACCAGAGGATGGACAGCATAGAGGCAAGTCTAGAGGAGCTGGAAGTAGACTTGGGGAGGGTAGGTTGGCGAGGGGAGTGTGCTGGGAGTGCAGGTTTGTTGAGGGAGGAAGGTAAGACACATCTCCAAAGGTTGAGGAGCGGAGAAGTGGAACTAGCCAGAGAACCCATCTGGACCCGATTGTGGGCCATATGAAGGACCACATGGAAGACCTTCCCAGGACTTCCTCCCAGTCTTCAGATTTGCCAGTGCATATGTCTGAGGCATTGATTGCCACAATATTGTAGTGTAACAAACCACCCAGAACCTGCTGGCATATGGCAATAAGTATTTATTTTTCTCTCACAGAATTGTGGGTTGGGTGAGGTTTTGCTGATCTAGGCTGTCCACAGTGGGGCTTGGTTGGCTTCGTGCTGTGAGTTGGGTTTAGGTTTGTTCCATGTGTCTCTGATTCCACTTGGACCAGTGACACCTAAGGCATGTTTGTTTCAGGTTGACAGGCAGAAGTACAAGAGAGAGAGCTCAATCACACAAGCCTTTCCTCACAACATGAACAGTCCCTTGGCCAAAGCCTGTCACATGGCCAAGGAGCAGGGAAGTACATTCCCACCAGCAGGCCACCTTAGGGTGTGACTATTTAACACTATTACAGGGATTGAAAAGTTGAGACCAGTAATTGAGCTTCCTTTAGGATGAGTTTCATTCATTCATTCAGTAAATATTTATTGAAAGTCCATAGCATGCTGGGCCTGTGCTGCCTCTGGGGCGCAGGCCTGGCTTTTGTCTTCTGGAACTTATGAGCACATATTAAAGAGCTATTTCTATCATTAATTATTTAATTACATTGGCAATAATCACAACAAAGGAGAATTCAAAACATAAGAGTATGGGTATAGCTGGGCATGGTGGCGCACACCTGTAGTAATCTCAGCAGCTCAGGAGGCTGAGGCAGGAGGATCACCAGTTCAAAGCCAGCCTCAGCAACGGCAAGGCCCTAGTAACTCAGTGAGACTCTGTCTCTCAATAAGAGAGAAAATAGGTCTGGGGAAGTGGCTCAGTGGTTGAGTGTCCCTGAGTTCAGTCCTGGGACTTTCCACCCCTGCCACCAAAAAAATAAAAGAGTGCAGGTACCGAAGAGTCAAATCTGATCCAGGGAGGAGGAGATGGCTGAGCTCGGAACTGAAGGGCTTGAGTTCGTCAGTCATTAGGCAAGGGATTCTTAACAAGGTCAACTTCACTGCTGACATCTCATCAGAAACCATGGAAGCCAGAAGGCAGTGGAATAACATAGTCAAAAGGGCTGAAAGAAACAGCCAGCCAGGAAATCTATATTCAGAAAACCATCCTTCAAAAATGAAGGAGAAATCAAGGAAATCAAGGCATCCAAGATAAATAAAAACTGAGAAAATTTGTTGTTAGCAGACATGCCCTATAAAAAATACTAAAGGGAGTCCTTCAGGCTGATTTGAAAAGACTAGAGAGTGATTCAAATCTATGAGGAAATAAAGAGTACTTTTAAAGGTATAAATGTATTTTGCTTGTAATTCTTTTCTTCTCCTGGTTAACAAGACAACTGCAGGGCTGGGGTTGTGGCTCAGTGGTAGAGCACTTGCCTAGCATGTGTGAGGCACTGGGCTCAATCCTCAGCACCACAGATAAATAAATGAATAAAATAAAGGTCCATCAACATCTAAAAACATATATAAAAAGACAGCTGCATTAAGCAATAATTACAAAACTATTGACAGGCATACAATAGAAGCTCAAAGGAAGGGTGAGGAAAAAGAAGAGTCACACATCACTTAATGACAGGGACATGTTCTGAGAAACACATCACTAGGCAATTTCGTCATTGTGCAAATATCATAAGAGTGTTCTTATATGAGATGTCTACTGCACTACTAGGTGATGTTGTTATATGCTCTGCCATTGACTGAAACATGATGCAGCACATAACTGTATGTTAGAGCAAAATTGCAACTAAGTCAGTATTGATCCAAGTTAGATGGTTTTAAATTAAAATGTTAATTGTATGAGCTGGAGATTTGGCTGCATGGGTACAGTGCTTGCCTAGCATGTATGAGGCCCTGGGTTCAATTACCAGCACTGAAAAAACAATAATTGTAATCTTCAAGGCAACTGCTAAGAAAATAACTTTAAAATGTGATAAAATATAGTCACAAGGTATGCTAGAAAATGCCAATTTAACACAGAAGAAGACAGAAATTTAAGAATATAGGGACAAAAAAGGGGCACAAGACAGAAAACAAAGAGCAAAATATCATAAATCCTGTCTCACTAGTAATTATATTAAATTCAGATGGACTGGACACTCCAATAGAAAGACAGAGTTTGCGGAATGGATTTAAAAGACAATAAAAAAGTATAATCAAATTATCTATAAGAGACACGAATAGAAGGTAAAAGGATGGAAAAAATATATACTATGCAAGCAGTAACTAAGAGAGAATTGAAGTAACTAACATATCAGACTGAATCAACTTTAAGACAAAAATTGTTACTGAAGACTGATAAGGATATTTTGTAATGATCAAAAGAGAAAATCTATCAAGATAACATAACAATTATAAACATAATATGCACCTAATAACAGATTTTCAAAATACATGAAGGAAAACTAACACATGAAAAGAGAAATAGTTCAACAATAAAAGTCAGAGACTTCAAGGTCTCGCTTTGAATAATGAACAGAACAAGCAGGAAGAGGGTGAACAAGGAAATAAAAGATTTGAATAATACTATAAAGCAACCAGCCTTAACAGACATCTGTAGACCACTCTGCAACAACAGCAGATTCCTCTGAGGTGCATTTAAAGCATCCTCCAGGAGAGATCACACGTTCAGCTGTAAAACAAGTCTCAATACATTGGAAAGGATTGAAGTCATCTAAAGTATGTAAAGGGGAATGAAAATTAGAAATCAAAAACAAAAAGAAATTTGGGGAATTCACAAATATGGAAAGTAAACACTCCTAAATAACCAATGGGTCAAAGAAGAAATTTCAAGAGAAATTAGAAAGTACTTCGAGATGAGCCAGGCATGGTGGTGCACACCTATAGTCCCAGCTGCTCAGGAGTTTGAGGCAGGAGTACCAAAGTTCAAGGCCAGCCCCTGCCACTTAGCCAGACCCGGTCTCAAAATAAAAACTAAAAAAAAGGCCGGGGGGGGGGTAGGGATGAAACTCAGTGGTAGAGCACCCCCAGTCCAATCCCCAGTACCATAAAAAAAAAAGCTTTGAGATGAATGAATGAAAATGAAAATATATCAAAACTTGCAAAATACATGTATAACTATATACATGCCTATACAAAGAAAGAAGAAAGACCTCAAATTCACAATCTTCCACTTTAAGAAAATAGAAAAAGAATAGCAAATTTAACCCAAAGTCAACAGAAGGGAAAAGACAATAAGATTAGAACAGAAAAAAAATAAAGTAGTGAATAAAAAAGGTCACATATCTCATGATTCCATTTATATTCACTGCCCAGAATATGCAAATCCATAAGACAGAAAGTACATCGGTGGTTTCCAGGGGCCGTGAAGGGGGGGGGGGTGATGGGAATGACTGCTAATGGTTCCTTCTGGAATGATGAAAATGTTCTGGAATTCGATAGCGATGATGATTGCACAACTATGAATCCACTAAAACCCACCAAACTGCAAACTTCAAAAGGGCAAGTTTTATGGTTTGTGAATTGTATCTCAATGATGGGACTAATAAAATAAAAACTTTTTAAAGATGGAGTTAATTAGGCAAAAGAGATGGTGGGGAGAGCTGGGGAAACACTTCTCACATAGTAGTACTGGGGGTGCTTGCAGGTCCAGAGCAGGGCGTGGGGTGTTGAGGGGAATACAGAAGCCCCAGGTGGGTTTGGTTTTATTCTCAGTGCACTGGGGGGATTCCAAGCAGCATAGTTCCATGGCAGGGCTGGCATTTTGAAGAGCTCACTGTGACAAGAGTGAGGGCAGATTGGAGAGGGTCAAGAGAGGATCTGGGGTGTAGCTGCAGAGGCCGAGGTGTGAGGAGCCTGCACTTCAGGGAGGTTTGTTATTTAGGTCACCCTGCTAGAAGGAGATATACCCTGGAGCCTCTGGCACTGAAATCTCTGCTCTCCCTAGCCACTGATATGAATGCCCCCAGGATGGCTGGTTTTTGTGGTATTACTGATTGAACTCAGGGGTGCTCTACCACTGAGCTTCATCTCCAGCTTTTTTAAAAAATTTTTTTTATTGGTCAATGGATCTTTCTTTTATTTATTTATATGTGGTGCTGAGAATCGAACCCAGTGCCTCACACATGCTAGGCAGGCGCTCTACCACTGAGCCACAACACCAGCGCCCCCCTACCCCCAGCTCTTTTTATTTCTTACTTTGAGACCAGGCCTCCATAAATTGCCTAGTCTGCTCTCCAACCTGTGATCCTCTGACCTCTACCTCCTGAGTTACTGGAATTACAGGCCAGTGCCACTAGAATATGATGAAAATGTTCTGGATTTGACAATGACCTAGCTGCCCACAGGTATTCATTCTCTCTCTCTCAAAAATTTTATTGTGTTTTCAGCCGGATGTGGTGGAGCATGCCTGTAATCCCAGCACTTTGGGAGGCTGAGACAGGAGAATCGCGAGTTCAAAGCCAGCCTCAGCAACGGCAAGGTGCTAAGCAACTCAGTGAGACCCTGTCTCTACATAAAACACAAAATAGGGCTAGGGACATGGCTCAGTGGTCAAGTACCCCTGAGTTCAATCCCTAGTACCAAAAAAAAATTATTGTATTTTCAATGGAGAAATACATCATCTATTTACAAAATAGCTCTTGAAAAATACAAGGAGTACAGATACTATAAAACAAAGCAAACTCCAGTCATGAGACAATACATAGATCATGCGAAAGCAACAGTGTGATCTCCAGGTTGTGAAAATTAGAATTAAAAAGTCACTACACAGAAAAGGTTGAAGTTTCCAGCCTGGCAAAACTTGGATGCAGTTACATGAAATGTTTAATAAACTTATTTTTTTCCCCCAATGTATAAACAAAATGACAAGACTAAATCTGTGCCTGGCAGTATCATCTAACTCTGAAGCTACACAAAACACACAAACACCTTGTACACTTCACTGGTTAGTTGACCATCTTTTTTCCTTAGGTGGTGGGAAGAAGGGCAAGGTGACTGGGCAGAGCAAAGATATGGGAAATAGAATATTGTGTACTAGACATTATAAAGTCATAGTGAAGAGAAAGCCTCAATTAATGCATAGCCTAAGGGCAAAGACTATACTCCAACTTTGGAAAATTAGTTTAGAAGTATGGGAAGAATTTAAGTAATTGTGGTTTAGGCCAGGCACAGTGGCGCACACCTATAATTCCAGCAGTTTGGGAGGCTGAGGCAGGAGGATTGCAAGTTCAAAGATAGCCTTAGCAACTTAGTGAGGCCCCAAGCAACTCAGTGAAACCCTGCCTCTAAATAAAATATAAAAGGGGCTGGAGATGTGGCTCAGTCGTTAAGTGCCCCTGGGTTCAATCCCCAGCACCAAAAAAAAAAATGTAATTGCGGTTTAACATGAAAAATGTTCATGTGTTAGAATGGAGCACAGTGGAAGATTCATGAGACATACCAGAAAAATCTGTTAGAACTGCTCCCACGGGTATTCTTAAATCAGCTCAGAGTATGGCCTGTCAGTCGTATTGGTTACACTATGAGAATAACATGCTGACTAGGGCTGGTTTCACAGTAGAGATTGAAGAGGAAGAGGAGTTCGTTGCCAAGGACTAGAGTATATCATAGAAACAGAAGAGGGTCTGAACACCCAGGCCTCAGGAGAGCTGGGTCAATGCATGGACTAGGGGGTAGCCGGGAGCCTTTTTTCTGCCTGTGTCTGCCCCAGTCTTTTTTTTAAAAAAAAAATTTTTTTTAGTTGTTGATGGACCTTTATTTTATTTATTTGTATGTGGTGCTGAGAATCGAACCCAGTGCCTCATGCATGCTAGGCAAGTGCTCTACCACTGAGCTACAACCCCAGCTCCTGCCTCAGTCTTTTTGTTGCCCCCCTTCTTTCTTGCACTGCAGATGACCTTTCTGTGTCTCTTAGCTGGGCATTTCCACATGGGGAAAATGGCCCCTCCATCAGTTAATAAGTTTGCATCCTACTGTCTTAGCAGTAAGGAGGCTCAGTCCTGCAGGGCCTCCTTTCTTTCCCTTCCTTCCTTCCTTCCTTCCTTCCTTCCTTCCTTCCTTCCTTCCTTCCTTCCTTCCTTCCTTCCTTCCTTCCTTCCGTTCTCCTCCTCCTCCTCCTCCTCCTCCTCCGTGCTAGGGGGCTGAACCCAGGGCCTCATGCAGTCAGCAGGTGCTCTACTACTTAGCTACAGCACCAGCCTCCTTTCATAAATAAATAAATAAATAATTTTTTGGTTGAGATGGTGTCTCACTAAGTTGCTAAGGCTGCCTCAAACTTCTGATTCTCCTGCCTTAGTCTCCCAAATCATTTTCCAGATGATATTTTCCAGGTACACAGGACTGAACACAGTGCCTTGTACAAGGGCTGTACCAGTGAGCTATACCCCCAACTCACTTCCCAGATTCTTTTTCTTTTCTTTTCAGGTACCGGGGATTGAACTCAGGGGTACTCAACCGCTGAGCACATCTTCAACCCTATTTTGTATTTTATTTAGAGACAAGGTCTTAGTGAGTTGTTTAGTGCCCCGCTGTTGCTGAGGCTGGCTTTGAACTCGCGATCCTCCTGCCTCAGCCTCCCAAACTGCTGGGATTACAGGCGTGCCCGGCTCAATTCCCAGATTCTTAAGGGAGGGATTTCTATGGACAGACTTGACCCAGGTGTACCCCTGGAAGAGTCAGCTGGGCTGAAGGGGTCGCATGTAATAAGCCCAGGGCTTCTGGTGCCACACTAGGTGGTAGCTGGGCAGCTACAGCAAGGCCAG
Source organism: Xerus rutilus (assembly GCA_028644305.1). Taxonomy (NCBI): domain Eukaryota; kingdom Metazoa; phylum Chordata; class Mammalia; order Rodentia; family Sciuridae; genus Xerus; species Xerus rutilus. Next base: position 41,456,305 of record CM053402.1, read on the forward strand.
GGGGTGGGCAGAATGCCCAGTACCTTATTTCAAAAGTTGTCCCCATCCTCACTTTGGGTAGTTTAGTGCCCTATCAGTTGGCCCCTAGGGATGAACTACACAAGACTTTGTTACTTGAATTAGTTTGTAAACATAGCTCTCTGTCGCCCCTTCCCTTTTTTTGCTTTCACTCTCAGCCTTTCACTGGACAGGGAACATTCCAGAATTTAGGAATAGTCTTACTACCTTTGTGAACTGTTAGTTCCCCCAGAAAAGAAACGCCTAGCTGTTGCTCTCCTGAAAAACTTGTTGAAAAGGACCCCAAGTGACTGTCATTGCCTCTTTTTCACCTGCTGTTTGATGCGCGGTGGTGCTGATTCAGGCGGCTAGAGCCCTGGCGATTGTGGAATAAATGGGCCTGTGATTGGGGACAGGAGGGGACCTTATATGTCTGTGAAGTCCGGTGGGAGGCGAGTGCGAGGGTTTGCCGCCCACACAACCCGCCGCTGGCAGCTCTCTCTCATCCCCTTTCAACTGGCGCAGGTGATGTGCGTGGTGCCACCCTTTCTGGGGGGACTTTGTGGTCAGGAGACTGCAGGGCCATGGAGACCAGGCTCTTGGCACTGGGGCAGCCGCCTCTAGTCTGGAGGAGTATGATTGATCTCTGCCGGGGCTTTCTCTCTTGCTGGGAGAAGCAAGGAATCGAAGTCCTTCAGTCAGCCACTGCCCTTACATCAGAGGGGAGGACAAGGACACTCTGAATGCAGATGTAGCTTCTAACAGCTCCTTTCTCTTTGAATTCCTCCAGCATTTATAAGGAGGGCATGCAGTAGGGTGTCTTATTTATGGCTGAATGCTGTTGTCTACAATGTTGCTTCCAATACTAATTGCTGGTGGCGTGTATAGACCTGTGGCTGCCTAGTGCAGCACCAACCTCTGCGGTTAATTTGCTACCACTAGGTGAAAGAAGTAGGGCAGGTTGTGGGATGGGCATTTAGTAGTTGATAAAACCTTGGGATGGTGCGTGGGGTATGTGTGTGTGAGTGTGTGTGTGTGTGTGTATGAGTGTGTAATTTTTTCCCCTCACAGTCACATAGCTGGTAAGAGCTGAAACTAAAAGGCTGGCTTCTGACCTCTAATTCCATTCTCTATTCATCATGGAGCGCAAGTGAATTCTGATTCTTTCAGGCAAAGATTCTGCCTTATTCTTCCTTGTTTGCCCTGTCTGTTAAGTTTCCATCTATCCATTTATTCCTCCATGATGTTCTTTAAAGAAATTGAGGGGCGGGGGTGGTGACGCACGCTTGTATTCCCAGCGTGCGTTGCAAGGCTGAGGCAGGAAGGTTGTGAGTTCAAGGTCAGCCTCAGCAACTCAGCGAGGCCCTAAGCAACTGAGCAAGACTCTAAAGAAAATATAAAAAAGGCCCGGAGCCAGCACAGTGGCTCAAGCCTGTAATCCCAGCACTTAGGGAGGCTGAGACAGGAGAATTGCGAGTTCAAAGCCAGCCTCAGCAATGGCGAGGTGCTAAGCAACTCAGTGAGACCCTGTTTCTGCATAAAACACAAAATAGGGCTGGGGATGTGGCTCAGTGGTTGAATGTCCCTGAGTTCAATCCCCAGTACCAAAAAAAAAAAAAAAAAAAAAAGGCTCAGAGTTGTGGCTTAGTGTTTAAGCACCCCTGGGTTCAATCCCTGGTACCAAAAAAAAAAAAAAAAAAAAAAAAGGGAAAGAAATTGAGGATGTGCCAGGCATGGTGGTACAAACCTGTAATCCCAACTACTCAGGAGGCTGAGGCAGGAGGACTGCAAGTTTGACACCAGCCTCAGCAACTTAGTGAGACCCTGTCTCGAAATTTTTTAAAAAATTAAAAAGGGCTGGGAGTATAGCTCAGTGTTGAGTGTTCCTAAGTTCAACTCTCAATACTGAAAAAAATAAAAAAATAAAAAAATAAATTGCCTACCTGAGGATGCCTATGAGAATATATATCTGCCCACGTATCTTATATAGGGCTGAGAGGGTGGCTGGGGTAGAGTGCTTGCTTAGCATGTGTGAGGCCTGGGGTGTGATCCCCAGCACTGAAAACAACAACAACGGCAAGAAATATAAAAATATGTATTTATAATAAAAAGGATAAGTAGGGCTGGGATTGTAGCTCAGTGGTAGAGCGCTTGCCTTGCATGCATGAGGCCCTGGGTTCAATCCTCAGCATCACATACAAAGCAATAAAATAAAGACATTGTGTCCATCTACAACTAAAAACATATTTAAAAAAATAAAAAGGATAAGTAGGTGCTATATACCAGACCTTTGTGTAGATTTATACATGTGTATGTGTGCACATAGGTATATATACTTAGAAGCATATTTATACTGTATGTATGTATATAAGTATATGTAATTAAATAGAAACCCATAAAAATAAGATCAGGAAAAATAAAGGTTATCTAGAAGGTCAAACCCAGGGGGAGAGTTAGAATACATCCTCAGGACATTGATGTATACACAGTTTACTGTATTTTAACTAGACTTCGAGGTCTGAGCTGATGAGCAGGTGAGGCAGGAAAAAACATATTAGTGGCGTGGTTCGTGTAGTCCAGAAGGAAGGGGCACCAGAGGCTGAATGCTCTGCCAGGCCATTAGAGCTGAAGGAAGTGTCTCCCCTGGATAGTCATCTACGGGACCCCACGTGGCAAGGAAGATCCATGGCATGTATGCCGCTGCCAATCCTGCTCTCGTGGTAGACATCACTAATGAATCACGGCACTTGCCCACCGGGACCAGGGGCAGCCTTTCTGCCTTTGTAAGTGTGATGTTCCAGGCAGCCATTCTGGGTGTTTCGGAGTCTGCGCACAAGATGAAACCCATTTGTTCTTCCAGCACAAGTGGTGGTGGCACCATCAGGAGTGGTGGGGGATTCTGAGCGGAGAGCCACCTTATGTTGTGGCAAGTGCCTCTGCAGGGTGACACAGGTGAACATGTGCCATAGTCTGTTGAGTGTGTTGGCTGCAAAACTCCCCTAGGTCCAGTGGGAGGGTGGCAGGACAGGTGAGAGGTGGAGGAGGTGTCTGGAGCAACCCAGTACACACTTGGGATTTCTGACTGGTTTTTCCACAGGTCTTTAGCAAACACCTATTATGTGCCTAGAAAGTGTGCCTGACTCACTCAACTCACCTCTCTGGCCCGAGCTTAATGTCACTTCCTCTGTGGCACCTTTCTGACTCTTCCATCTGCATGGGCATTCATATTCATATCCCTCAGCACCTTTTTGTCGTAGCTGTGATTATAGGCTGTCCTGAAATATTTATGTTTATTTGTTTAGTGAGTTTTTTTTTTTCCTTCTCCTCTTCCAAGATGTGCGTTCCAAGATGGCAAGGGCAGCATCTGTCTTGCTCATCACTGTCTCCTCAGTAAGTACAAGTTCTGGCTTGTAGTAGGTGCTCAATTAATATATGTGGAATGTAAGAACAAAGAAGGTGCAAAGATGGTACAGATGCACACTTTGTCCAGGGGAAGGTAGACATGAATACAGCAAGGTGGCACTTGCTCCATGCTGGAGGAGATGGACAGGTGAGCAGTTGAGGGGACTTCAGGGAAGGGAGAGGTACTTTCCAGAAGGAAGGGGCAATCAAGGAAGGCTTCAAGGTGTGGTGCCATTCACTGGCTCTTGAAGCATGAAGTTGAGGGGAGGGACATCTGGGGTCCTGGGGCAGCAGGAGCAAAGGCAGAGAGGTGGGATTGGAGGAGAGAAGAGCCAGGGCTCATGTGGGGTGCTCTTAGGGTGGTCATGGGGAGTGGCCACTCTAGGAAGGGTGGTCGTGAGCCAGCTGCTGGAGACTTGCCACCAGGCTGGCTGGGCAGGAGAGAGAAAGGCAGCAAGCAGACTCACAAGTGGAGCCAGATGGGAGCCAAGATGGGGTGGGAGGGGCCTTAGGAAGGTGGGGCCAGGGTGGCCAATGGCCACCGAAGCAAGTAGGGCTTGGCCTGGGAGTGGTGGAGGCCATACCCCAGGAAAACCACAGCCTTTGTCCCTGAATTCCATTTGCATCCTGTATCTCCCATGCCTGTTGCCTGGGGGACCGGACCACACTTTGGCCCCAGGACCCTAGACCAGTCCCAGCCATGCTGGCTACCCTCCTGCTGTCCTGATCCAGCCCTTCAGAGGGGCTTTGTGCTGCTAGTTCACTGAATAACATCCTTGCCAACATGTTTCTGAAGTTTAAAGTAAAATATGTGTTTATCATATAGCATTTTATCTTGAGCAGGGATTCCATTGATGCTTTTATTTTGCAGTTATAGGTTTATTCTCCTCATTTTCCTCCTCTTGAGCTTTTTATTTTTATTTTTGGTACCAGGAATTGAACCCAGGAGTGCTCAACCACTGAGCCACATTCCCAGCCCCCTCCCCTTTTTTAAAATTTTAAGACAGGGTCTCGCTAAGTTGCTGAAGCTAGCTTTGAACTCTCAATGCTCCTGCCTCAGCCTCCCAAGCTTCTGGGATTATAGGTATGTGCCACTGTGTCTGGCTCCTCTCCTCTTGAACTTTTAAAAGTGTCTCCATCACTAAGCTAGGGACTTTTTATTTCATACACACACACACACACACACACACACACACACACATTTAGATTTTTTTTAGTTGTAGATGGACACAATACCCTTATTTTATTTATTTATTTTATGTGGTGCTGAGGATCGAACCCAGTGCTTCACACATGCAAGGTGAGCGCTCTACCACTGAGCCCCAAACCCAGCCCTCCTATTTATATTACTTATCAATATCCTAACTTCTTGTATGATCACTATCTGAGTCATTCACTTTATCTGGTTTTGCCTCCTTCTTGCAAATCGTATGTGTGGATTTATGAAGCAATTTGGTATCTGCTGTCCTGTCCCGACCCATGTGTCCAGAGAGTGAGAAGACATGATGCCTGTGGGGCCTGTGACTTGCCATTCCAGGTCACCCCATGAGGCTGGGTTGACAAATGCCACGCGTGTGAGTGCTGAAGGTTCTCATGTCGGCATTCAAGGCTTCCTGCCCATCTTGAGTCTGGTTGCACTAACCTGGAACACCAGAGATGGTCAGAGGTGGATGACAGAGGCTCAACATGGATCCTGGGAGATGGGCTCAGGTCTGGGATGACTGGGACAGCTTCAGGTGTCCCTGGGGCCATGAGCCAGTGGGTAGATGCTGGGAGAGCAGATCATAAGAGAATGCCACATCAGCAGGTGGAAGGAGCTCACAGGGAAGGAGCTCCCTTTGGGCCATGAGACTGCTGCAGAGGAGCCAAATTCTAGGAATGGACGTTGATGTTTGGAAGGAAAATGGCCACTGCTCTGGCATCTCATTGCTGGCCTAGGTCTCCAAAGGACATTTGGGAACAGGAGCAGAAATCTCACTTCATATTGTATCCATAAGATGTCTAGGTAACTTCCTTATGGTTCTTTTTTTTGTTGTCGTTGTAGATGGACACAATATCTTTATTTTATTTATTTGTTTTTATGTGGTGCTGAGGATTGAAGCCAGTGCCTCACATATGCCAGGCAAACACTCTACCACTGAGCTACACTCCCAGCCCCCTCGGGGTTCTTGATTGTATATGACAAGAACCCAGCTCATAGTAGCTTAAGCAAAAAGGGGAATCTGTGGCCCTGGCAACTTGGAAACCAAAATAGTGGTTCAGGCATGGCTGCATCCAGCCATGGATAATGCCATTGGGATTATTTCCTTCCCTCTCACAGCTCCCCTGAGATTCATTTGTGAACAGGCTGTTTCTTGGCCATCCCAAGCGAATACTGTTCTCACAGCTGTCGCAAACAAAGGGCAGACTGTATGCCTGGGCCTGGGTCACATCCTAAGCCCTGAACCAATCACTGCCCAGGGAGTGGGGCTATGCTCATGGGTCAGTCCCAGTCAAATTCACCCCTGAGGAATTGGCAGCAAGGATCAGTTTCTCTTACCAGAAGGACCAGACATGATAACTTTGGCCTGGAGAAGGAAGCTCCTCAAAGAAAGGAATGCTTAGGTAGGCACGATGTATGTGCATTACATAGGCCAGCAGAGGCCCCTGAACTTTTTCTCTGCTAAAGATAGAATTGACTCCCTAGCCCACTAGTGCACAGCTACCTGGACCCTGGAGGCACAGTGTCAAGGCTGCCATTGATGCTACAGTGCTCAGGTGTGCAGAATGCACACACTCAGGTCTCTTCCCATGTTCGTGTCTGGTCCATCCTGACCTTCACAATGGAGCTAGCCTTTCCACACACAGGCTGCTGTGCACATGGAAGCCGGCTTTGACTCCCACGCCAGTCACGGGGTTGTCCAAGATTGCCTGTGGTCACTGGATCCAGGGACCTGACTCTGATGTCTAACTCAAACTGCCTTTTCTCCTAGATTTGAGTCACTTCCTAATGCTTGACTTAGCTCAAGGCTTGACTTGATTTTAAGGTCACCTGTAGTTTCTGAACTTGTCCACCCAGCCTGGGGTCCTGCCAGTAGAAGGACAAAGTGGCCAAGTTGGATTCTGGCAAAAGAGGTCCCTTTCAGCCGGAGGCAGTGGCACACGCCTGTAATCTCAGCACTATGGGAGGCTGAGACAGGAGAATCGCGAGTTCAAAGCCAGCCTCAGCAACAGCGAGGGGCTAAGCAACTCAGTGAGACCCTGTCTCTACATAAAACACAAAATAGGGCTGGGGCTGTGGCTCAGTGGTCGAGTACCCCTGAGTTCAATCCTCAGCACCCAAATAGATAGATAGATAGATAGACCCCTCTCTTGCATTGCCTCTGAACTTGGAGCACCTGCAACTCAATGGTGCTTCCTGGCACACCTGACAGCTGCATCTCGCAAACTCAGAGACAATGTCCATCACCTTCTGCCCTTCCATATGACTGGCAGCACTTAGCAACTTTTCCCCCCACCCACTGTAGTGTTGTGGATGGAACTAGGGCCTCTCACATAGTAGGCAGGTGCTCTACCACTGAGCTACGCCTCCAGCCCATATTTTAAACTATAAAATCTTTTCTTCAAATGAAGTCTTACCTGGAAGCCTGATATATAAAGCAGACCAAAGCCAGGTTGCTCTGGGTTGAGTTGGAATACGGCCCCTCCTTATTCCCACCCCTTTACTTCTGCCCCAGCAGCCCCAAAGAGGGATCTGACACCCCCCAGGACTCCTGGGAGCCCAGTTTAAGAACCCTTGGGCGATTATGTCCATCAGTCTCTCCCAGAAACCTCGGTTTTTATCCCCCATAGGGACCAGGTTGCCAGTGTTGTTTTTCTTATCACCAAAACATTTTCTTCCTTCACTGGCTTGTTTGTACTGTGAAAAGGTCAACAGGGAGGTCCTTGTCATCTTCCTTCTCACTGCAGGCAGATGTCAGGGGGTAGGCGCTCCCTTACCATGCAAGGCCTATTTCATTACCTCTGCAAGGTGTTTGGGGGAGGCTGTTTATTCACAATATTGTTAAGTTATCTGTGCCTCAGATTACCCTCTTCCTGAGGAGCCATAGCCGGACGGGGCCCTACCCCTGGCAGTGGTGGCTTTAGGAAGTTTTGAGATGCTAACTTGCTGTGCAGCACTACTGCCTGTTATGAGTGTTTTAGAGAACTTTCTAGAAACTGTGCTCTTTCTAACTCCCTCCCCCAGTCTTGAATTTCATAAAATACCATCTAGAGTGATAAAACAAAAGAAACAACCCCACACCACCAAAAAGGATACAAAGATTCCCCAAGAGAGCCTTCCTCTGATTGGTAATGTCCTGCATCTTTTCCATTTTAAAGACTGCATCATGGAATGGCTCTGAGGTAACCTTGGCCAGGCTTCCATCCACCAGGAGAATCCAGGCCTTGGTTTGGCTCCAGCTGGGCCTTCCCAGTGGCTGCCACTTATTGACTTAAGTCTGAGTGATTCAGATCTGCATCTGGAGCACCTGGGTCGCCCCTGACAACGGTGTGGGAGGGAGTGTGCCCTTGTCCTGTCTGGGCTCAGCAGGGCCTTGCCCAGCGGCTGTGGCTTCCTGGTAGGTGTTTCTGGGTCTCATGGCTCTGAGGACCCAGCAAGATAGCTTTGTGTTTTCTGGAGCCTGGGGCCCAGTTCATGCAGAGGGTCTTCCAGAACTTTTCTCCTCCTAAAGGGAGAGAGTGTGAGTTGTGCTGAGGAGTGTTTGGTTAATGGTTGACAGGAAACTTGCTTTTCTGGGCTGCCCCAGGCCCTGCTGTGAGAGAAAGTTGGAGGAGCTCCAGGAGCCTCCTGGTGCCTCCTCAGACTGTTGCTATACTCTACACCATCCTTCAAAGTACCCCAGTGGACAGGGGTAGATTTGGATTTGGGGTGCCGAGTGGAGGGCTTGTGTATTTTGGTCAAAGGTTAGCAGCAGGTGGGCCTGGGCTCAGGCTGGAAATGGGACCCCACAACTGAGCAAATTGGAATGTTCTATCTGCTGAATACCTTGTTGCATGCCATGCCCATGTGTAGGACTGTAATAGGGGCCACAGGATGTGTGTGTCCCAGTACTTGAGACTGTGTCAAATACCCACATAGCCATGAGACAAAGCCCCTAAGCCCCAGGGCCACAGCTGAGGCAAAAATAAATAGGCAAGGTAGCATTTCTTAGAACGCCTGAGGATTTGAAATGGTACCCAGACAAGTATTTAAAATATTTTAATGATTATTTTCATATGTATTAAAGCATAACTTGTTTTTTTATTTGCAAATGATACAGTTTTATGTTTATAGTGGAGCTATAAACTTTCCTTTGAAAATAAATTGAAGTAAAAGTTGAGTTGATCTAAAGGAAAATATTGAGTGAAGAATAATACAGGGGCTGAGGATATAGCTCAATTGGTAGAGTGCTCGCCTCACATGCACAAGGCCCTGGGTTCAATCCCCAGCACCACAAGAAAATAAAATTAAAAAAAAGTACAGGAGCCATGTGATGGTGGCAGGTGGCATGTCAATGCCTGAGGTTTGAGAACAACATACTGGAAAATTCAGAGATAAGAAAAGAAAAGGGCTCTTGGAAGGGTTCATTGAGGTGGGAAGGAGTAGCACCCAGCTAGGCAGAGGGAGGAGGAGGAGTCTGGATGTACAGGTCCAGAAATATGGGCATGAGCTTGGGTGTAATCCATTACGGTTGTGACAGATAAGTTCTGTCAGGACTGTTGGGTGGATTCGGACTACAGCGTTGAGGACCATCCATCTCAGGGCTTGGGCTCTGAATTTAATTCAGGAGGCAGCAGGAGCCAGTGTTTGAGGAGCGGAGTAATTCTTGAGTGTCCTGATGGAGGCTTATTTATCTGTGATGGGTCAGTGTTACCCTCTCGGTGGATTCTTGTGCTTTCCATCAGAAGAATCAGATAAAGGCACAACTGTGACAGGAACAAGACCCTTTATTGGGACTTCTTGCTTGAGCAGAAGGGAGACACAGCATTGACTGAGAGGATGTCAAGTGGGGTGTCTGGACAATGGAGAGAGCTGGTTTTATTCATGCAAAAGGGCCACTTGCAGGGTTGGGCGAGGGTCTGGGAATTTAAACTGGCTTTGGGCACATTTTCTAAGGTGTTTTCATTGCCGGCCCTGTGCAGACACCTCATCCTTGAAGGAAGGTTGGTCAGTCTGGAGCCAATGTCACATCAGTCCCTGTGTGATTGTTTGCCTTGGATTAGGGATGAATTGATGCCGCTTTAAGAGAACACACAGGGGCTGGGATTGTAGCTCAGCGGTAGAGCGCTTGCCTCGCATGGTTGAGGCCCTGGGTTCGATCCTCAGCACCACATACAAAGCAATAAAATAAAGACATTGTGTCCATCTATTAAAAAAAAAAAAAGAGAGAGAACACACAGATGGGGAGTGGAAGAAAACACAAATCATGCGAGTTACAGGTTAAGGGTACAGGGAATTTGCTGTTTGGGTGCCTCCTGATCAGTTTTATCTTTTCCATTGGTTACCCTTGGCGCATCATGTCATCCTGCCTTTAATGATGCTCCTAGTATTCGAGGCCACTAAGGCTATTAGAGCATGAATGAGTGAGAGAGTAAGGAAAGACACATACCTCGCTCTTGATAGCTAACAAGCTGTGAGTGAAGACCCCTGAGGGACATTTACCCTTTTCAGAGGTGGCCTGACTGTCTCATTATGTCTCAAATGACCCATTGGGGACCTAAGTAACAAAGAGTATTAAGAGGTCAAACTAGGACCATGCCCACCTGGCCTGTCTCCTTCCTGCTGACTCTGGCCTGCAGCCCAGACACATTAGAGAGGGGCAGGTCTGAGGTAGATGAGCCAAGCCTTGGTCTGTTTGAAACAGTGGAAACTGGGCAAGGCTGCAGGTCAGAGGTTGTAGATGGAGGCCTGGGAAAGGGGGTGGGGGGCACTTCTCCTGGAAAGGCTGGAAGGTGGGAGGAGCGGCCCAGCAACCTGTTCCTGGTGTCTCCTGGCCTAGCACGGAATGTTCTGGAATGTTCTGGGGGAAACGGGAGGGGTCAGCTAGAGGAAACTCCTCTCTGGGCCAGAATTCTTGTAGGAGCAGGAAGTGTGCAGTTTCCTTCGTTGGCTGACAGCCCTGGGCCAGGTTTCATTCATCAGCAGGGCCTAGAGTCATCTGGGTCACTTTTTTTTTTAACTCCCATTTCTTATAGTGCAGAGAAGCCCATCAATTATTCAGACACCAACTTGGCTTAAAATACAGGGATTTTTCATTTTTTCCCCTTTGAGAGCCTCCTATGTGCTGGATACTGTGTTTGGAGCTTTACTTTCTTCTCCCAGTTCACCCTGGACAAACCTGGACAGGTTAGTCACAGCCTCTGACTCCAGACTCACCCCCACCTGTTATCTGTGGCAGCCAGACTGTGGACAGTATATCTACCTTAGACAAAACTCATGACTGTCCATGCTCCACTGTGTGGGTAGGGGCTGCTCTGCAAAATGGGGTGCTGGCGGCACCCCCTCAGAAGTCTGGTGTGATCAAGTTAGCTGCTGCTACCAGTGTTACGTAAGACAAGTCTGTACTGTCCTGAAAATCAGTTTTACCTGAAGACATTTCTGGGAACAGATTGCTTAGGGCAAGAGAGAAACATTCTTTGAATTTTAAAATAATAACTCTCCTTGGGGTAGAAGGTGAAAACTTGACTTTGGAGATATTTCCTGTTTGGGCTGGCTGTTTCTGGCCACACCCCTGGGCCTGGACTTGGGGGATGTTGTGTGCCGTGGGTGAGGGGTGTTCCTCCTCACTTTCTCTCTCATCGGCCTTACTTTGGGGAAGACTTGAGAATCAGGTTGCCAAGCTTCCTGAGTGTCCCAGCTCTGTCCAAAGTTGGTGGCAGGGGCTATGACCTCCCTGCTGTCATTAACCTTCCCCTGCAGTTTCCTTCCTGAGTTCTCTGAGTCAGTTTCCCATTCTAAAATTTGGAGAAGAGAGAGGGCCTGGGAGGCCTCTTCCTTTGGCACTGCCTTTTGGCATTCCTGTCCCTGGAAGCCTGACCTCTGCCTCCCAGGATCCTACCTCCTCCTAGAATCCCTGGAGACCAGATTCCTCCTCTTTGAAGACCTGGGGGCTGAGGCAGGGAAAGCTCCTCCTACACCTTCTCTGAGCCCCCCTGTTCTTTGACAGCCCTGGTTTTTATTAGCTTGTCGGCTTCATTCGGGATTCATCCTTTGTACCCTGTAGCACATACTGGGTGTTCAGAGCAAGGAGAATAGAGGTGACCCTTCTCCCCACAGGCCTCAGAGATTAACAGGTAAACAAAGATATAAATGCACAGATTCAAATTGTGATACATGCAATGTAGAAAAAGAATTGGGAGTTTACACTGGTGACCTTTCTATCTTCTGCATTAGGCTGTGTGCCCAGCAGGGGCCACATAGTGGGAGCAAGCAGATGTTAGAGAAATAAAGACACAAACAACATCCGCATGCCCCGGCTAGCATGGTGCAATCATTCAGGGACACAGAACCTTCGGGAGGAGTGACCCAGTGTGCAGATGTGATGATAGTAGGACAAGGGCCTTTCCTATCCATGAAACCTTGTAGTAGGGTTTTTTTTTCTCTGTGGAGAAGAAAATTTAAAAATTAGAGAAAAATTTCCACTTCTTTTATACCGGAGATTGAACTCAGGGGCACTTGACCACTGACCCACATCCCAGCCCTATTTTGTGTTTTATGTAGAGACAGGGTCTCACTGAGTTGCTTAGCGCCTCGCCATTGCTGAGGCTGGCTTTGAACTCGCGATCCTCCTGTCTCAGCCTCCCTAAGTGCTGGGATTACAGGCGTGAGCCACCGCACCTGTTGATGAGCTAGTACTGATAAATTATTATGAATTCAAATCCATAGTTTACCTGAGGTTTCGCTCTTGGTGTTGTACATTCTGTGGGTTTCCACAGGTGTGCAAGGACAGGTGTCTACCGCTGTGATATTGTAGAGAGACATGGTTTCTCTGCCCTGGAGCCCTGTGCTACATTACTCCTTCGCTCTCTGTCTCTACATCTCTGAATTTCTTAGTCTCCACAGGTTTGCCTTTTTCAGATGGTCACACAGTTGGGATCATACAGTATGAAGTTCTTTCAGACACTTCTTTCACTTGACAGTATGTGTTTAAGTTTCCTATTTTTTTTTTTTGTGGCTTGCTCCATTTAGTTTTGTTTTCTTTTGTTTCTTGACTTGTAATTTATATATCTATTATATCACCAAAATTTCACAGGTAGATATTATATATTGGTTGTAAGCTCCTAATTGCTGAAAGACATAAGACATATATGGATTTTGTGAATTAAGGTTTAAGCATAATTGGGTCATTACTGTGACCCATGTCAAAATGGGTGTATCCAGTGGAATTGCTAGTCTTGCTAGGCATGGTGGCACATGCCTGCAATCCCAGCAACTTGGGAGGCTGAGACAGGAGGATTGCAAGTTTGATGCCAGCCTGGACAACTTAGTGAGACCCAGTCTCAAAAAGAAAATAAAAGGGTGTGGACTGGAGATATAACTCAGTGTAGAGTATACACTGTGTTCAATCCCCAGGGGGAAAAAACCTGTAGGACTTGCTTCCTAATGCCATCTGTGGGATGAACTTCCTAGGAAAGGCCTTATACTAAAGCAGGACTTAAACATATAATATGATCCAGTGACAAAGCCTTAGTCCTCACAGAGGAAATATGAGTGCTCGTCTAAACCGGTACCTAAGACTCAGAAATATTCCTGGTCTAGCTCCATAAACAAAGGAGTCAGTCCTAGAGAAAAACCATAAATTAAATGAGGAAAAGCCATTTCATTACTGCTAAGATACCAGTACGATGAGCCCTTGTTGGTATTTCTCCAGCTTAAGAATAAAAGCCTAAGCCGGGCGCGTTGGCGCAAGCCTGTAATCCCAGCACTTAGGGAGGCTGAGACAGGAGAATCACGAGTTCAAAGCCAGCCTCAGCAAGGGCGAGACGCTAAACAACTCAGTGAGACCCTATCTCTACATAAAAACACCGAATAGGGCTGGGGATGTGGCTCAGTGATCAAGTGCCCTTGACTTCAATCCTCAGTACCAAAAAAAAAAAGAATAAAAGCCTAAAAAGTCAGGAAAAATATATTCCCTTTGGGCTTCAAGATTCTAGTTTACGAAGGCAGGTGCAGTGGCACACACCTGTAATTTCAGCTACTTAGGAAGCAGAGGCAGGAAAATGACAAGTTCAAGGCCAGCCTTAGCAATTCAATCTCAAAAATAAAACAAAAAGGGGGCTGGGGTCGTAGCTCAGTGGTAGAGATAGCTTAGCATGCACAAGACCCTGGGTTCAGTCCCCAGTACTGAGAGATTCTCGTTCCCTGCACGTGGTATTCAGGAGTGATATAGGGAAATGGTGACTCAGCATGTGTGAGAGTTAAGGACCAGGGAAGACAGGGTCGGAGTGACAGTGGCAATAAGAGACCTGATCACATAGCTGGTAATCAGTGTTCTGGTGCTTCTATGAAGCACACCCTGGGGACATCTGAAAATATTTGGAAGGGGATTTGAAATGACAAGAAGTCCATGTGTCAAATGATTTCTGCTCCTAGTAATTTGTATTGTGTTCCTTTAAGATGATGAGGAAAAGAAAAAACTGGTGTTAAACACATAGAGAAACATAGGACGATTGTATGTTGGGTTTTAAAAAATTGTTGTTGGTTGCTTTGGGGTTTTTTGTTTGCTTTTGTTGTTTTGAATTTTTGCAATGCAAAGGACCCAACCCAGGGCTTCACACATGTTATTTAAGTGCTTTGCCACCGAGCTACATCCCTAGCCCAGGATGATTGTATTTTGAACAACAAAAAAATTTTTTTGAAAATATCTTATTCCTTATAACAGCTGATCATATAGGCTTTTACATAAAAGAGCTAATTTGTGATTAAACATGTGTCTTGGTTTTTTTTTTTTTTTTGGTACTGGAGATTGAACTCAGGGGTGCTCGACCACTGAGCCACATCCCCAGCCCTATTTTGTGTTTTATGTAGAGACAAGGTCTCACTGAGTTGCTTAGCGCCTCACTGTTGCTGAGGCTGGCTTTGAACTCGTGATTCTCCTGTCTCAGTCTCCCCAAGTGCTGTGATTACAGGCTTGCAGCACTGCACCTGGCGTGTCTTGGTTTTTACCACTATGACTTCTCAAATGAGAGAAAGAAGCAGGGCTCTATAATTCTCAAGACAACTGCACACCTATAATCCCAGCAACTCTGGAGGTTGAGGCAGGAGGATCACAAGTTAGAGGCCAGCCTCTACAACTTAGACCCTGTCCCTGTTTCAAAATGAAAAATAAAAAGGGCTGGAGTGTATCTTGGTGATAGAGCACCCTGTGTTCAGTCCTCAATATGGACAGGAAAAAAAAAGCAAAAAACCCGGAACACTGTATGTTTTCCACTGCAGGTTTATTTGTTCTGCTATTCCTTTTATGCACAGTGTGTTAAACGTCAGTTACTTTGTTGTCAGTTGAATGAAATAAAGATGCAATGAGCCGCAGAATCTAATGTTCCGAGTTGTCCCAATGCGCCTTTACTTCAAAGTGGACTAATGGGATAAAATAGATTCCACTCTCTCTTTCTTGTTTAGCAAAGACGGATCACTTCCCAGCCAGAGCAGAGGAGATGAAACCATTAATGTGACCTCAGCCCGAACAGCAGTGTCACTAGCTCACTTTTATTGCTGATTATATTTCAGTGTAGAGCCAGACCACATTTTGTTTATTCACCTGTTTAAGGAGATCTCAGTGGCTTCCAGGTTTTCACAGTTATGAATAAAGCTGCTGTGGACGTTAGCATGCTAGTTCTCCTGTGGACATAACTTTCAGTTCGTTTCCATACCAAGAGGGGCATGTGTGGATCATGCTTGTAAGAACACAGTAGTCCTCCATGGTCCAAAAATATTTCTGTAGTGCAATGAAGAATTAAGGTATTTGGCCTGGGTGTGGTGGTGCATGCCTATAATCCCAGCAACTTGGGAGGCTGAGGCAGGAGGATCACAAGTTCAAGGCCAGCCTCAGCAACTTAGACCTTAGACCCTGTCTCAAAATAAAACATAAAAAGGATGGAGGATGCAGCTCAGTGGTAGAGCACCCCTGAGTTTAATCCCTAGTACCAAAAAAAATTTTTTTTTTTGAAAAGAGGGAGAGAGAGATACACCACACTCACATACTTTTTTTTTTTTTTGTACTGGGGATTTTACTCAGGGGCACTTAACCACTAAGCTACATCCCTAGCCCTTTTTAAATATTTTATTTAGAGACAGGTTCTCCCTAAGTTGCTTAGAGCCTCACTAAGTTGCTAAGGCTGGCTTTGAACTCGTGATCCTCCTGCCTCAGCCTCCCGAGCCACTGGGATTATAGGCACGTGCCACTGCACCCGGCTCACATACTTTTTATTGAAGCATATTGTTAAAATTTGTTCTATTTTATTTATTAATTGTTGTTGTTAATCTCTTACTGTGTCTAATTTATAAATTAAAATTTATTAAAGATTTATACATTTATAGAAAACAGCATAGTGTATGTAGGATTTGATAGTATATGTGGAGTTTTAGGAATCCACTGTAGGTTTTAGACTATACCTCCCACAGATAAGGGGGACCACTCTTATGTTTAATTTTGTAAGAAATTACTTTCCATGTTTTCTTTTTCTTTCTTTCTTTTTCTCTTTCTTTTTTTGTTACCAGGGATTGAACTCAGGGGCACTCGACCACTGAGCCACATCCCCAGCTCTATTTTGTGTTTTATGTAGAGACAGGGTCTCACTGAGTTGCTTAGCGCCTCGCCGTTGCTGAGGCTGGCTTTGAACTTGCAATCCTCCTGCCTCAGCCTCCCAAGCTGCTGGGATTACAGATGTGTGCTACTGCACCCAGCTTTTTCTTCTTTTTTGGGAGGGGAGGTGGACCAGGGATTGAACTCAGGAGTTCTCCACCACTGAGACACATCCCCAGCCTTATTTTGTGTTTTATGTAGAGACAGGGTCTCACTGAGTTGCTTAGCACCTCACCGTTGCTGAGGCTGGCTTTGAACTCACGATTCTCCTTTCTCAGCCTCCCAAAGCGCTGGGATTACAGTCGTGTGCAACTGTGCCCAGCAAGATACTGCTTTCCAAAGTGGCTGCACCATTTTGCAGTGAACAAGGGTTCCTGATGCTCCTCATCCTCACCAGCATTTGATGTGATATTTTAGATTTTGGCGGTATTAATAGGTGAGTAGTCGTATCTCATTTTTGTTTCAATCTGTAATTCTCTAATAACCCATGATGTTGAATGCTTGTTCTGTGCTCGTTTGCCATTTGTATGCCATCTTTGGTGAGCTGTCTCTGGTGCTGGCAATTGAACTCAGGGCTATGTACATGCTAAGCCAGAGCTCTGCCACTGAGCTGCACCCCCAACCCCTTTTCAAATCTTTTGTCCATTTTTAGCTGAGTTGTATGTTTTCTTTTGAAAAAATACGACTTCCCCAATTAGGATCTAATTTATTGTCACTGATTTGACAGGACAGGGGGAAAAAAAGATTGTCACATGTATGTGGGATGACTTTGATGGGAAAAAGCCCCCAAGCACATATGGTTCTGTTTAGCAAAGAAAAGAAGTATACTGTGAAATGCTGAGGAGGTCAGGTGCCCCATGGTTAAGACCTTGAACTTGGAGTTCAAATCCTGAGGCTTTGCCACTCACTTACCAACTAAGCTATTCTACCTCTCAGAGCCTCAGTTTGCTGTCAAATAGGGATGTTAAAAAACATATCTCAAACTGGGTGCAGTGGCACATGCCTGTAATCCCAGCGGCTTGGGAGGCTGAGGCAGGAGGATGGTGAGTTCAAAGCCAGCCTCAGCAAAAGTGAGGCACTAAGCAGCTCAGTTAGACTCTGTCTCTAAATAAAATACAAAAAGGGCTGGAGATGTGGCTCAGTGGTTAAATGCTCCTGAGTTCAATCCCCAGTATCAAAAAAAAAAAAAAAATAGTATCTCAGCCTGGCATGGTGGCATACGCCTGTAAGCCCAGCTTCTCCTGAGGCTGAAGCAGGAGGATCACAAGTTGAAGGTCAGATAGGGCAAATTAGTGAGGTCCTGTCTCAAAAACTAAAAAAGGCTGGGAATATAGCTAAGTGGTTGAGCACCTCTGGGTTCTATCCCCAGTACTGCTAAATAAATATATAAATAAATAAAATATATTTTAAAGCAAAGCAAAAGGGGAGGGTGGAGAACCCTATCTCATAAGGTTGCTTTGGAAGATAAAGGAGATGATTCTGTAAAGCACTTGGTGCCAAGCTTTGCAGATGGTAAGTGCTCCGTAAGTGATAGTTCTCCTAACTGATAATTAATAGGCACAGCTTTCACTTCCCCTGGGACGGTCTGTGTCTCCCTCGTGTGCCAGAGCCCACTGGAATCCCATCTATAATTACCAGGCAAAGCTGGTGTGTGTGTAGCGGGGGAAGCATGTCATGCTCCAAGAGGTGCTCCTTCTCAGTCTCAGGGACCCTGCTGCTGGTTGCCTGTCACTTCGTAAGTGTTCATGTTGTCACAAGCCCTGGGACTCGTACATTCATATCTCCTTGGTCACTTCTCCCACCCACCATATCTCCTGGGCTGCTGCTTCTGTCCCTCCCAGCTTGGCTACGAGTGTGGACACCTCCAGTGCAGCTTCTCTGAGGATGAGCTCCAGGGAGGGGAGTTTCTGTTTTGGGGAAGTTCCTGGTAAGAAGTCAGAGAAGCCAGAAAGTGATCAGGTGGACAGAATTCTCCCCACGGTGGTTCTAGGTATGTTGGGCTCCTGGCATCTTTGGAGATGGTTTTGGGGATTGGTTTTTAGTGTGGCCCTACCAGCAGACCTCCTGTCCCTCTCAGGAAGGCCACATAGCCTTTCCCTGAAACTGACTTCTCTTCCAGTGTAAGCATCTTCTGTTCACCAGCCCTCTGCACTGCCCAGAAAGTAGCCCCTCTGGGCATTTCCCACAGTACAGCAGAGGAAGTTCAGGGAAAGGCTCCCATTAGAGTGTGGACACAGAACTGTGCTTTTATTTTATTTTCTTAGTACTGGGAATTGGATCCAGGGGCACTTAACCATTGAGCCACATCCCCAGCAATGCCCTCTTTTTTAAAAATATTTTTTAGTTGTAGATGGACACAATACTTTTATCTATTTTTATTTATCTTTTACTTTTTTTATGTGGTGCTAAGGATTGAACCCAGTGCCTCACACATGCTAAACAAGGGCTCTACCACTGAGCCACAACCCCAGCCTTCCCAACCCTTTTACAGAATTTTATTTAGAGATGGAGTCTCAGTGAGTTGCTTAGGGCCTCACTAAGTTGCTGAGGCTGGCTTTGAACTTGCAATCCTCCTGCCTCAACCTCCCAGGCTGCTGGGATTACAGGCGTGCGCCACCACACCCAGCCAGAACTGTGCCTCCTTGGTCAGACCAATAGTCAGACCAGTGGCAGGGCTGTCTGGAGGCCAGGGGTAAATTCTGTGAAGCCATTGCTCCCTCCTGCCAGGAAAGCAGAAGTTCAGTGGTTAAGATCTTGGTGGGGAAGGGAGGTATATTGCTCTATTTGAACTGAACTGCTAGGCTGTTGAGAGATTCAGATGAATTCATTCACATGAGATGCTTAGAACTCAGACATTCCATGTTGAAGGAGGCTGTTGGCTGGTATCTTCATCATTGGCTTAGACCCTTCTCCTAATGTCCCAGGGGACTCCACTCCCACTCCCGCTACCTGCCTCCCACCTCCCCACCTCGGCTCCCTCCGAGGACCTGAGGGACTTGGAAGAGGGCAGTCCTTGACCCAAAGAAACGACCTGATGGTTCAGTCAGTGCAGCAGTGTTAGTTTGTGCCTCCTACCCGTGTTCTTCCGAGTATCGGGAATTCCAAGTCCAGTGATGCTGTTAGTGAT
The DNA here is from genome assembly GCA_028644305.1 of Xerus rutilus. Classification (NCBI taxonomy): domain Eukaryota; kingdom Metazoa; phylum Chordata; class Mammalia; order Rodentia; family Sciuridae; genus Xerus; species Xerus rutilus. The sequence goes on from CM053402.1 coordinate 41,475,652, forward strand.
GCTACTTAGGATGACAGTGATAATGGTGATGGCACTGATGATAATGATGATGATGACGACCATGACATTGATGGCCATCTGCCCTGAGAGTGCATACTGATACGGATCCTGTACTGCTTGTGTCACCTGTACCAGCTAGACTTTCTCAACCTCGGTGCATTCACATTTAGGTTGGGTGATTCTGTTACGGGGCTGTTCTGTGCATTATATGAGAAACAGCGTCTCTGGTCCCTCCCCACTGAGTAGCAATCTGTAGCAATCCAGTGTCTGTGGACATTGCTAGATGTCTCAAGATCCCCCTGACTCTGAACCCCTGATATAATTTGTTTTTCCCAACAGCCCCAGCAGGCAGTCACTCATTTGACAGATGAGGCAAACTAAGGTTCAGAGACATGAAGGAAGTTGCCCAGGATCACTCAGCAAATAATTCACAGGGCCAGAATGCAAAACTCAGACTTGTAACCAGGACCCTTTCTTTCTTTCTTTCTTTTTTATTTTATTTTATTTTATTTTTTTGGTACTGGAGATTGAACTCAGGGGCACTCGACCACTGAGCCACATCCCCAGCCCTATTTTGTGTTTTATGTAGAGACAGGGTCTCACTGAGTTGCTTAGTGCCTCGCCGTTGCTGAGGCTGGCTTTGAACTCGCGGTTCTCCTGTCTCAGCCTCCCAGAGTACTGGGATTACAGGCTTGCGCCACTGCGACCGGCTATCTTTCTTATTTCTGAAAAAGAAAAGGCAGGGCTTCACAAAAGGGAAAACAAGGACAGCATTCTAAAATTTCACAGCTAGAATGCAGCCTTCATTTTGTCACGCAATTTTAATTTTTATTGTTTGAAAGTATATTTGTATTATTTCTGTATTTCAAGATAGCATCAATTAAAACCGAGAGGACATTTCTTGGGGTGCGGGCTTGCTGGGGATTGAACCCAGGCCCTCATACATGCTAAGCACATGCTCTATCACTGAGCTACACCCTCAGCCCTCGATGACATTTTAAACTATTTTCAACCTACTCAGTAGTCTGTTTACTAAAAACTCAGTAACTTTTTTTAACTGGTTGTGATTTTTTTTTCTCCCTTCCATTAACCCAGTTAATTTGTCTCGTGTACTCCACTGTACTCCATGTTACCCATTTCTCCTCCTCCTAGAGAGTTCACAGTGCGCTCACTGGCTCACAGGGCAGAGCCAAGGGCTACCTGGATTCCAGGAGAGGGACCCCTGTGAGTGATGAAGGAACTGTGGTAAAATCTTAGTGACGGAATCTAAGTGGGCAGGCAGGTATTCACAGTAAAATTCTTTAGATGTTGGTGTATGCTTTTAACTTTTCATGGTAAATTATTTTAAAAATAAAATTACAGATGACATTTGGGATATTCAACTCAAACAGGTGAGCTGGAGACCCCATTTGCAGAAAAACATCCCCATGCCTGTCCCTCCTCCCCTCGGGTGTCTACAGGTGGCAGGATGTCTAAAAAAAGAAGTGAAGGGCCTTCTGTCAGAGCACAGGTCTGGGGCCTGTGGCGTCTTCACAGAAATTCATTCAGCTCTTCAGGTTTAAGTCAAATCAGAAAACAGGCAGCAGCCACTGGATTTCTTTTTTTTTTTTTTTTTTAAATATTTATTTTTTAGTTGTAGGTGGACAGAATATCTTTATTTTATTTTTATGTGGTGCTGAGGATCGAACCCAGTGCCTCACGCATGCTAAGCGAGCACGCTACCACTGCGCCATAACCCCAGCCCCAGCCACTGGATTTCTTAACTTCCAAAGAATCTGACAGTGGATGCCTGGGTTGACCAAGCGGTCCTAACCTGGACACATTCTCCAGGTGGCTCTGCCAAGGAGCTGATGAATTGTCTTATTTTCCCTAGAAATAAAGGGTCCTAGCCTGGCATGGTGGCGCACGCCTGTAATCCCAGCACTTAGGGAGGCTGAGACAGGAGAATCACGAGTTCAAAGCCAGCCTCAGCAACGGCGAGGCGCTAAGCAACTCAGTGACACCCTGTCTCTACATAAAACACAAGATAGGGCTGGGGATGTGGCTCAGTGGTTGAGTGGCCCTGAGTTCAATCCCCAGTACCAAAAAAAAAGAAATAAGCAAAGACTTTGATAAACAGTTCCCACTCTTATCCCTTCCTCAGAGATTCCTGTTCCTTCCAGCCCAGATTCTACGGGGTGGGAGAGACCCACAGTCACATCTTGGCTTGCCTCCACCTCACTTTTCACCTTCTTTTTCAGGGGCTTCTTGAAGGGAAGAGGTGTTTCCTCTGCAGGCACCATCCTAGGGGACATATGGCTTGGACCTCTTGGTATAGGCAATTCTGAACAATACACACTTTTAATATAAAGTTTTTTTAAATCATGAACTTTTTTTAAAATATTGTTTTAGTTATATGTGGGCACAGTGTCTTTATTTTGCTTTTATTTATTTGTTTTTATGTGGTGCTGAGGATCGAACCCAGTGCCTCACACATGCGAGGCAAGCGCTCTGCCACTGAGCCACAACCTCAGCCCCTAATCATGACTTTTTTTTTAGGATTTTTAAGCTTCTCATTTTGAAATAATTTCAGACTTGCAGAAAAATTTCAAAAAGGCTACAGGGAATTCCTATACGCCCTTTACTCTACTTCTGTTATATTTAGTGTCTTTAGTGTCTCATTTCTTTTTCATGACCATCACTTTTTTTATGGGGGGTACTGGGGATTGAACTCAGGGGTACTTGCCCACTGAGCCACATCCCCAGCCCCATTTTGTGTTTTATGTAGAGACAGGGTCTCACTGAGTTGCTTAGCGCCTCACTTTTGCTGAGGCTGGCTTTGAACTCGTGATTCTCCTGTCTCAGCCTCCCAAGCTGCTGGGATTACAAGCGTGCGCCACTGCACCCAGCTGTCCTTCCCATTTTTGAAGAAGACTGGTCAGTTATTTTGTAGTATGCCCCTTCATTTGAGTTTTTCTGATATTTTCTCAGGATTCAGTTGAGGTTTGCATTTTGGGGAGAATCCCTCAGAAGTGATGCTGTGTCCTCAGTGCATCAGATCAGGAGCCACTTGACATCCTGTGTTTTATCACTGGGGAGTCGTGGCCTCCATGACTATAAAGTTATTAGTTTTTTGGGTGGGCGTGGTGGCGCACGCCTGTAATCCCAGCACTTAGGGAGGCTGAGATAGGAGAATTGCGAGTTCAAAGCCAGCCTCAGCAACGGGGAGGCACTAAGCAACTCAGTGAGACCCAGTCTCTACATAAAACACAAAATAGGGCTGAGGATGTGGCTCAGTGGTCAAGTGCCCCCGAGTTCAATCTCCAGTACCAAAAAAAAAAAAAGTTACTAGTGTTTTCTTTGTAATTAATATATATCCTGGGGGAGATACCTTGAGACTCTGTGAATATACTACTTCTCCAAGTTTGTCTACTAATTTCCACTTCCATCAGTGGATCTTGCCCATAACAATCATTACTGTAGTGTTTGTTTTGGTAACCATGGATTAAACCTAGGGGCACTTAACCACTGGGCCACATCCTCAGTCCTTTTTATTTTTTATTTTTAGATAGGGTCTCTCTAAGTTGTTTAGAGCCTCTCTAAATTGCTGAGGTTGGCTTTGAACTTGCAATCCTCCTGCCTCAGCCTCACGAGCCACTGGGATTACAGGCATGTACCACCATGCCCAGCACTACTACAGTGTTTTGTTTGGTTTTATTTTTGGTAGCAGGGATTGAAGTCAGGGGCACTCGACTACTGAGCCACATCCCCAGCCCTATTTTGTGTTTTATGTAGAGACAGGGTCTCATTGAGTTACTTAGTGCCTCACCATTGCTTAGGCTGGCTTTGAATTTGCAATTCTCCTGTCTCAGCCTCCCAAAGTGCTGGGATTACAGGTGTGTGCCACTGTGCCCGGCTACCATAGTTTTTTTTTTTTTTTTGGTACTGGTGATTGTGGCACTCGATCACTAAGCCACATACCCAGCCCTATATTGTGTTTTATGTAGACACAGGGTCTCGCTGAGTTGCTTAGCACCTCGCTTTTGCTGAGGCTGGCTTTGAACTCACGATCCTCCTGTCTCAGCCTCCTGAGCCACTGGGATTACAGGCCCTTCTACATTTACTAATTGGAACTTTTCTGTGGGATAGGACTGTCTCCTCACCTCTATTTATTCACATATCATAAAGACAAGATATTTGATCTTTTTTTTTTTTTTTTTTTGGTACTGGGGATTGAACTCAGGGGCACTCGACCACTGAGCCACATCCCCAGCCCTATTTTGTGTTTTATGTAGAGACAGGGTCTCACTGAGTTGCTTAGTGCCTCGCCATTGCTGAGGCTGGCTTTGAACTCGCGGTTCTCCTGTCTCAGCCTCCCTAAGTGCTGGGATTACAAGCGTGAGCC
>CM053402.1:41480535-41500712 GCA_028644305.1 Xerus rutilus
TTTTTTTTTTTGGTACTGGGGATTGAACTCAGGGGCACTCGACCACTGAGCCACATCCCCAGCCCTATTTTGTGTTTTATGTAGAGACAGGGTCTCACTGAGTTGCTTAGTGCCTCGCCATTGCTGAGGCTGGCTTTGAACTCGCGGTTCTCCTGTCTCAGCCTCCCTAAGTGCTGGGATTACAAGCGTGAGCCACCGCACCCGGCTAAGATATTTGATCTTATGGGTTAAAATTCAATAGTATTATTTATTTTGTTCAGATTATTCAAGATTTATCCATTGACAGCTCATTATGCAAATTTTTTAAATGAAAGCTTTTAGCCATTATGGAAAAACTTGAAGAACAGTATAAAGAACCTCGAACCTCGTGGCCCTTCTCCTGGATTCTAGTAGTTCTTTGCACTTGACTGCAGTTGCTCTCTCTGCTGCTCCTCCTCCCCTCCCCTCCCACTTCCTCTTCCTTCTCAGACAGTGTTTTCACAAATGCACCATCTGTTTGGTTTTTTTGTTTGTTTGTTTTTTATTTTTAATGAGGGTTAATTTGCAGTTAATCTGTCCTCAGACTATTGGGAGTTGACAGTAAAATGTCAGTGGCCAGCTCCTCCTGCCCTGGCTGCTCTGTTTAGGTCTCAGGTTCCTTCTTCATCTTGCCACATTTAAAAAAAAAATACAATTTTGAGATACAGTTCACATGCTATAGCTTGACTCTTTTTTTTTTTTTTTGGTACCAGGACTGAATTCAGGGGCACTCGACCACTGAGCCACATCCCCAGCCCTATTTCGTGTTTTATGTAGAGACAGGGTCTCACTGAGTTGCTTAGCACCTCGCCATTGCTGAGGCTGGCTTTGAACTCACGATTCTCCTGTCTCAGCCTCCCTAAATGCTGGGATTACAGGCATGTGCCACCGCGCCCGGCTGTTGACTCTTATTTTAAGCATTCAAATCATTGTTGTTGTTGTTTTTTCATTTGTTTGTTTTTGGGAGGTGGGGTCTTACTGCATTGCCCAGGCTGGCCTTGAATTCCCCTCAGCCTTCCAAATAGCTGGGATTATAGGTGAGCACCATTGTGCCCAGCTCTCATTGTTTTGTGTGTGGTTGGTTTTTTTTGTTTGTTTTTGTTTTTGTTTCGTACTGGGGATGGAACCCCAGGAGCATTTAACCACTGAGCCACCTCCCTGCCATTTGTATATTTTATTTAGAGACAGGGTCTCGCTAAGTTGCTTAGGGCCTCACTAAATTGTTGAGGCTGGCTTTGAACTTGCAATCCTCCTGCCTCGGCCTCTTGAGCCACTGGAATTACAGGTGCGTGTTACTGTGCCCAGCTCTCATTGGTTTTTTCATATGTTCATAGATATGTGCAAATATCACCATCAGTTTTACATTTTCTTCCCCCTAACGAGAACCCTGTATTTTCAGCTGTTGTTCTTCACTCACTCCAGTAAGCCTTGGGCAACCATTAGTCTACTTTCTGTCTATAAGTTTGTCTCTTCTGGTCATTTCATATAAGTGGAATCATATCATATGGTCTTTTGTGACTGGATTCTTTTAACATGTTCTCAAGGTTCATTTTGTTGTAAGTTGAATGAATATTTCCTTTTATAGCCAAATAATATTCTTTGCAGGGTCATCCCACATTTTGTTAATCCCTTCACCTTTTGATGGATATTTGGGTTGTTTCTACCTTTTGGATATTGAAAGTAGTTCTGCTGTGAACATCTGTACCTAAGTTTTTGTTCAAACACCTGTTTTCAATTCTTTGGATTTTTTTTTCCAGACCTGAGGATTGAACCCAGGTGTGCTGTACCATGGAGCTACATCCCAAGTCCTTTATTATTATTATTATTATTACTATTTTGAGACAAGTTCTCAGTGAGTTGCTGTAGCTGGCCTCAAACTTGCAAGCCTCCTGCCTCAGCCTCCTGAGTTGCTGGGAGTGTGTGCCTCTGTGCTCAGTTCTGCTTTAAATTCTTTGGGGTATATACCCAGGAGTGGAATTGTAGGGTAATGATTCTAAGTTTCACTTTTTGAGCAACTCCCAAACCATTTCCCACTGTGGCTGCAACATTTCACATTCCTATGAACAATGCACAAAGGTTCCATTCTTTCCACATCCTGGCCAACACTTTACCCTTCATTTCTTTGATTAAAGCCATCCTTGCAGATGTGGAATAGTATCTCACTGTGATTCTGATTGTATTTCCCTGACAGCTAATGATGTTGATTTGGGGTTCTTGTTTGTATCTTCTGTTGAAATCTCTGGTCCAGTTTTTAATTGTCATGTTGTTGTGACATAAGAGGTATTTATAGTTCTTAGACACCAAACCCTTGTCATATATATGGTTTGCAAATATTTTCTCCCATTCTATGGATCATCTCTTCATCTTCTCGATATTATCATCTGATCCATAAAAGTTAATTTTTTTTTTTGGTACTGGGGATTTAACTCAGGGGCACTCGACCACTGAGCCACATCCCCAGCCCTATATTGGGTTTTATATAGAGGCAGGGTCTCACTGAGTTGCTTAGTGCCTCGCCATTGCTGAGGCTGGCTTTGAACTCGCTATTCTCCTGTCTCAGCCTCCCAAAGTGCTGGGATTACAAGCGTGCACCACTATGCCCGGCCACAAACGTTAATTTTGATAAAGTCCAGTTTATCTTTTCCCCCCTTTATTACCTATGTTTTTGGTGTTATCTAAGAAATCGCTGCCAAATCTGAAGTCATGAAGATTTACCCCTTTATTTTTTTCTAGGAGTTTTACAGTTTTAGTTCTTACATTTAAGTCTTTGAACTATTTCCAGTTAACTTTTGTAACCGGAGTGATGTACAGGTCCAACTTCATTCTTCTGTCTTGGCGCTCCACCTTTCCCAGCAGCATGTTTTGGAGGACTACTCTTCCCGCATTGAATGGTCTTGACGTCCTTATTGAAAATCAGTTGGCCATATGCGTTCAGGTTTAATTCTGGACTTTCATTCTATTCCCACACCCCGTGTTTTGAGTATCTTCTGGGCACGGGGTATGTCCTGCTCTCAGGGAGCTTTTGATCCAACAGGAGAGACACAGTCACAAACCACTGAACCAGGTGATGCTGGGAAGAAGTAAAACTAATGTTAGTGCCAAGGAGAGGGCAATTTCTTGAGGCAGAGGCAGTGGGTGTGGAGTGGGTGGAGACAAGGGCTTGGGGGATGATGCCAAATGTTCCTGTTTGTCTGGAGACCAATTTGGCAAGGAAGGTGGAGCTTGTGGATGGCCGTGAACTTCCAGGTGAGGACCATGGGCTTGATCTGAAATTTTGCCTAAGCAGAGCCTTTGGAGGCAGAGTAGGCTGGATGTGAGCAGGGAGGCTGAGGCACAGGAACCCTGGGATCACAGGTTGACCCTGATCTGGTGAGTACCTGGCTCAGGCGGTGGGAAGGGTGGAGAGCAGAAGCTGTCTTTTCAAAAGACCCCAGGCCTTCTCAGAGACCACTTCCTTTGTGCTGCTCTGCTTTGTGGGTCTGGTGGGGACCAGTGTCAGCAGCACTTGCTGCAGGCCTGTCTCACGGGACACCTCCAATCCCAGCTGCTGCCTGCCTTGGGCAGCCATGCCAGCCCACCTTCTCTGGAACACCTTCCAGGTTGCTCTGGCCCAGGTAACCCTGAACCTTCTCAGAACTTCTCTTTGGCCAGTTCCTGCCCAACTCAGTTTCTGGGAACTCCTGGCACAATCTTTTGAGTGCTAGGTGTGTGGTAAATGCTGGAGAAATGCTGGACCTCTTTCTAGAGGTCTCTCTGCTTCCTGGAGAGGTTTCTCTTGGGCTCCTTCAATAAGCAACACCCAATTGTGAGCTAAAATCAGATTTGCTTTGCAAAAATTTGGTTTGCCTGGGACTTTCCAGACCCTCATAAATCACACAAACAAATCCCTTGGTTCATTGCTTTTATTAGGCAGAAGTACTGGAGGCAGAAAAAGATGAGAGAAAGCACCTGGGCGCAGATCAGCTAAGTTAAGTCAAATGAGGCCCCAGGTGCCAGCCCTATGGCATTGAGCAAGTGGTTGTGCCTCTCAAGGGGTGCTTTCTTCAATGACCATCATGTCACAGCCTCTCAGGCTTCTGATAGTTCCAGTTGGTCAGCACCTGTGGCTGCTGGGGGCTGCTTTCTTCTCGCTTTGGTAGTTCAGGGGCAGGCTGAGCATGTGCATACGTGCAGGGGTGGTTCTAATGTGTCGGCTCCTCTTAAGCCTTGAAAACTCCTGGCAAGATGCCCCTGGTTCTGTTTGGCCCTTTCCAGTGCTCTCCTGCTCTATACCAAGCTCTGATCTGAGGTGATCCCCTCTCTCACTCTCAGCTGGCCCCCACCGTCGCCTGAGTCCTTGGCAGTGGTTGTTCGTGATGACATCCCCACTTATTCGGGGCCTGAACTTCTGCCAGGGGCACACGGAGTGTGTAGCAAATGGACAGCTGGTTCCCAGGCAGTGTGGTGCTTGACCTTGGAGTTGGAACAGAGAACCGTCTGTTTGTGTTTCCATGAATGAGAGGGGACAGCTGGCCCGCAGATAGCAGGCTAAGTCAGTTGGGGGTTGCCTTGGCTGCTGACTTTAAGTAAACAGCCAGGGCCAGGGGCTTGGGCGGAAGAAGGATGGAGAAGAACCTGGCAGGGCCCCAGGAGAGCCACCTGAGAGCTGGTTCCTGGGCTGGGCTATGCAGAGGCCACTGGGGACGGTGGCAGTGAGGGAAGCTTTTCCCCAGACTTGGAGTCTGCCCTGTCAGCAAATCTGAGGATTGGGTCTACCTGGCAGGTAAGGAGGTATGGGTCAGTTTTCTCTCTAGAGGTCTCTCTGCTTCCTGGAGAGGTTTCTCTTGAGCTCCTTAAATAAGCAACACCTAGGTGTGAGCTAAAATCAGATTTTCTTTACAAAAATTGGGTTTACTTGAGACTTTCCAGACCCACATAAATCACACAAAGGAAAGCAGGTTGTATTTTTGCGTTAAAAGACAGACACAATGGCCCTTACTACATGTCCCAAGCCAGGTGCTGGGCAGCCCCTGGAACCATTTGCCCATTTTCTGACCAAAGACTTGCTGAGCCTGATGACTGGATAGTATTTCCATAACTGTTTAGCTAAGTTCTAATTCCATTTCCTGTTTTTTCGGGTTTTTTGTTTGTTTTGTTTTGTTTTTTTCTTTTTGGTGCCATGAACCCTTTGACAATCTGGTGAAATAGTGGCTTAAAATGCACAAATACGATTCAGAGAAAACCAATTATATTGACTTATATTTATTAGAATAGTTAAGACAGCTTGTGATATTGTAATCCATGTGCTTCTTTGTTGATGTGGGTCTACTATTTTAATTGTAAACCAGTGATGAGTGTAAATATTTTAAGGTATCTGCTACTCGTTAGTGTGATAGGAAAAAATCTATGATCCTATTGATGATCAAGGCACAGGGACTGACAGTATTACAGTTTTCTACACTCATAACTAAAGGAAAAAGAAAATTTCAGTTGCAGGTTGATGAAAATAAAGATATATATTTTCTCCTATCTAAGTTCATATGGATCCTCTGTTAAGAACCCCCAAGACAAGCAATGACCAAAGGAGGTTGTTTTCCTGAATCTTCTCTTTGTATCAACCACGACATCTCCCTGACCCAGAATTTAGACACCTCTCTGGATCCTTGGGATCTCTGGGGGGTGGGGGGGTGAGCATTTTAGACCAATTTAATCATCTGTGCATGGCACCTGGTGCCCCCCCAGATGGAGTTCTGGTTCCCATTGTCCAATGGGAAATATGTCCCATTTATGGGTTGAAATGTGTCCCCCAAGCTGGATATGGTAGCTCATGCCTGTACCAGCTACTCTGGATGCTGAGGCAGGAGGACCACAAGCTCAAGGCCAGCCTGAGTAACTTTGTGACACCCTGTCTCAAAATAAAAGGGCTGAGATTGTAGCTCTGGGGTTCAATCGCGATTACTACCAAAAAAAAAAAAAATTAGAAAAAAGAAAACTGTCTCCCCCAAAGAATATGTTGAATATGTTAAAGTTCTAACTCCCAGTACCTTCCAATAATATGACCTTTGGAAATAGGATCACTGCATATGGAATCAGGTAAGACGAGATCATTCTGGAGTAGGGTGGGCCCATAATCCAATATGACAAGTGTCCTTCACAGAAGAGAGACACAGAAAGGAGAGGCCAGCTGAAGACACACACAGAGACACGAACACCTTGCGAAAATGAAGACAGGTTGGGGGAATGCGGCCGCAGGCCACTGAGTGCGCTGGCTGGCAGGCTCGGTCACATCCTTCTCTGATTCTTTAGAGAGAGCTTGGCCCTGCTGATACCTTGATTAAGTCTTCTAGGTTCTAAGTTGGGCAAGATGGCACATGCCTGTTATCCCAGTGACTCCGGAGGCTGAGGCAGGAGCCAGCCTCAGCGATTTAGTGAGACCCTGACTCAAAAATAAAAAAATAAAAGGCTAGGGATGTGGCACATTGCACTTTAAGAGACAGCCCTAGGGGGCGCAGTGCATGGTGCCCTGGGGAAGGGAGTGCTGCTCTGGGGTGGGAAGCCAGCCTGTGAGGCTTCCCTCCTCTCTGGGCCTCCGCAGGGTGACCAGCTGCAGGAGTCTGGTTACTCTGGAGTCCCTGCCTTGATTGGGGAGTTCTACTTGCCCTGTGTCAGACCTTTCAGAAATGACAAAAGCAAGCTGCGCCTCTGGGAATGTGTGGGCAGAGCATGCAGCTGGAGGGAGAGAGGGAAGGAGGAGGATATTTTGCATCTCATTTCAGGTGGAGGTTTTGCATAGCACTGTCAGCCTGGGAAGAAGAAAATGTTTTCTAGTTAAAGAGGAAGGGATTTGGGGCCTACTGGAATCCTGAAGATTTACTTTCCTGGGTTAAAAAAAAAAATGTCCCCACAGCATTAAGTGAGATTTCCTGTGTGTGTACCATGTGAACCTTGAGGGGTCACAAAAACAACCTGTGCTCTGCCCCCCAAGCAGTGAGACTGAGTGGCTGGGGCCCAGGCCTGGTGCTCAGCAGCACCCAGTGAGTGTTGATTGAATGTTGCAGTGAACCTAAAATTTGCTCTTTCTTGCCCTAATACAGACAATAACAGATTCTTAGGTCTGTGACTGAGTCAGGATGCATGGGTCACAGGGTGTCCAAGATTAACTGCTTTTCCAAGGACACAGCCAAGAAGGGCAGCAGCAGTCTGAACAGTGGCTTGGGGGCTTTAAGGGTCCACCTAAGAGGAGGCATCTGAGCAGGAGCTGTGAAGATGGGTAGGGCACCCTTGTTTAATTATCACTAAATCATTCTTTGAAGATGATTCAAGAAATAAGTCCTCTCATAATCCCAACTCCCCCTCTGACCCGCGAATGCTGCCTTTTCCATGGATGGAATGTGGCTGTGATTCTGCACCATCCCTGAGTTGACTGATTCCACTTCTTGCACCTGGTCATGCTGTGTACCCTTTCCCAGGTCATTTGTTGGTTTTGACATTGCCCGTGACATTGTGTCTGGATCTATGCCATTATTGACCATTCCTCAAGAGTTGGAGTCCTTTCTGGAGATCCCATGGTTTTAGCTGGTATAAACGGCCTGGTAGGGTGGACCAGAGGCAGAAAGGCAAGACCCATTCTAAGGATGGGCCCACGTGTGGCTGGGAGGGAAATGGTGAAGGAGGTTGGGCCTGAAATTCCAGGTGGAGGAGACTGGGATTATTCCATGGGTCACAGTGAACTCTTGAGGGTTTGTACCAGTTCTGTGAAGATGTACTGGACACTTGCCATGTTCCAGGCACTGGGCTAGCTTAGGGACACCTAGACACATCCCCAGAACCATGGTCTTTATAGAGATAGCAGAGGCAAAGACCCACAAGGATACAGGCAGAATGAGACGCTGAGGAAAGGGAAGTGGGGTCAGTTCAAATGGGGCTCAAGTAAGGAAGATCTGGAGAGTATTCAGAATAGATGGCACTGGGCACCTGCAAGTAGACAAGAAGAAAAGGAGTTCTACATGGGAGGAGGCAGGGCCAGGGCTGAGCACCTTGAACATGTCCAGGTCCCAGGGGCTGGAGCCTGAGTTGTTTTTCTTTCCAAAATTTTTTTATTTGTAAATGGACACAATATCTTTCTTTTTTGTGTGTGTGGTGCTGAGGATTGAACCCAGGGCCTCACGCATGCGGGGCAAGTGCTCTACCACTGAGCTACAATCCCAGCCTCGGAGCCTGAGTTTCATGCAGGGATGTTGTGGCAGGTGAGATTGGAAGGATATTTGGGCCAAGTCACTGACAGCCTTAAGTAGAGCTTGGGTTTCTTCCCTATGGTAGTGGGGAGCCATTGAAGGTTTTGAGCAAAGGAATCACACAGTTGAACTCGGGTTGTAAGGAGAATCTCTCTGGCTGCACACGAAGAGGGGCCATTGTAAGCCCCAGGAGGTCCAAAGACCAATTAGGAAACCTTCCCCACCATCTGGGCAAGAGAAGAGGAGAACTGGAGGGGAGAGCCACCCAGAGGAGGCAGATCTGGCAGGATGTATGATGACAGGGCAGAGTTTTAGGGACATTTGTCAAGCACTGGCTTCCCTCGGGCTCCTGTCTCATCTTCTAAATTTACTCAGGTCCTGCCTTATGCATAATGAGCCCAAGATGCTTCCAAGTGAGTGGTCCCTTCAGGTTTCAGACAGGCCTCGGAGGCTTCCTGTCTGAATCTTTGATCCTCCCAGCAGGGCTGACAGATGGGGGAAATGGTGATGTCTGGGCTCACCTTATCTCACTGCCATCATCCTGTTTCGTATCGTAGTAACAGAGCAGATGTCAGGGCCTGTTGCTAAGGGTTCCCTGGAATATTAATACCTGGGTGCAGAACAGAGGGCTTTCACACCGTGCCTTTGAGGCCTTCGGAAGCACCAGCTTGGTGGTAAGTGTTCTTTTCCATTTGTCCTTCCTTTACACCCTCCTCTTCTCCCCTGTCACCCTGGTGTATGCACAGCTAGCTGCCTCGGGATAGCAAACTTGGCGGTAGCAAATACACAACTTTTCTCCCCCCCACACCAGGGCAGGCATGACTAAAGGATCACCGTGGAGGCTGAGACCGCGGCTTTGTCATGCAGCTGTCTGGGCGGGGCTCAGATGAAGCCTGTTTCTGAGCCTCACAGAGTCTACCTGCCAATGCCCCAGCTCCTCCCCAGTGCCCTCTTCTCTTCCCCTGGCTCATGGTGGGGAGGGAGTGGTTTTGCTGTCCTCTTCTGTTCGCCCTATAGCCAAGCTTTTGGTCTTTTCACTGCCAAGTGGAAAATTAACTCGGAATAGTTCCGGAAGGGCTTTTAGCTGATATTGAAGCCAGAGTATAGGGGTTTTATTTGCCAGATGTCATTGGTTATATATTGCTGTGATAATGCTGCGGTGCCTGGAAGTGCTTTTGCTCTTTCTCGGTGCCTGTTAGGAACCAGGGTTCTGCACTTGCTGGTGGCCTGTGCTCACCCTTGCGTGTCGGTGTCCCCTCCCAGGCACACGGTTTCCTTCCAGCCATCCCCTGCCTGCCTCTTTCCTGCTCTCCTCCCTGGATCATTTCTTCTCTTACACTGAGATGGTCTGTCCTGGGCACCCATGCCCTCACACCCGGGCTTGGGGAATGTGTTTCTCTGGGAGTCTCTCATGGGGTCACACTTGCGACTTCATCAAGGCAAACCCCTAGCTAAGCAAATGCTCTGGTTCTGGGCGTTTGGGTCCACTGATCACTGTCACTCCCACTTGCACCCTATGGCTCCGTGCAAATTGGCTCATTCAGGCCACACCCCGGGGGATCCATGGGCTCAGTTGTATCCATGAAAGCATCCAGTAAGTGAAGCCAAGGAGGTGAGAACACCAGGGTCCAGAGGAGGGGAGATGACAGCACCAGGGAAATGATGGGAGTTGTAGGAGCTGTCTTGGGTGGGTTGCCTTTGTCCCTGACCCTGTCCCTATTGCAGACAGAGGTTCCACCAGCCTGCGTCATGCTTCTCTAAGGGCAGGTTGTTTTGCCCTCTGAGCGTCTGCTTCAAAGTCTGGTGCGTGCTAGAGGCAGCTGCAGATGGGTCACATTCTCATATTCTGTTATAGCTATTTCAAGTGTGGAAGGTTGGGGGTTGAACAGCAGTTTTCCTGGGATAGTGACTATTTGTGCCTCTCTGAGCATCACAGAAATGTGCTCGCACAGTGTCCTCACCAGGACCCCCTGGGGAGGTCTTCACCCCATTTTTTTTCTTTTGATGCTGGGGTGCTCTACCATTGAGCGACATCCCCAGCCCTTTTACTTTTTCCCTTGAGACAGGGTCTTGCCAAGTTAGCCGGGCTGGCCTTGAACTTGTGATCCTCCTGCCTCAGCTAGCCCATGCCCTTGTTTAGTGGAGAATATTCTGCTGACCGGCAGTTACGTGACCTACCCAGACCACTTGATCACCCCTCAGGGTGCTGGCTTTATCGATTCTGAGCCCATGAAATCTGTTAAGGAGGGAGAGACTTTCTTTTAAGAGGATATGAATGTTTGCAAAGAGAAGGCCTTGTTTTTGGTAAGCGATTAGTGGACGATACATGTTATTAAAACCAAGTAATAGGAAATCTACGGATAGCTTCTTCCATCTCCTAGTTCTGACTTCAGAAATACAAAATCCACATTAGGCCAACAGGGCACAGCTGCCTCCAGCTGATTTTTCAGGATGGACAATTCTAGATGCACTTTGGAGGGAGCGGGCAGGAGGCCTGCCTGCAGCTGACAGCTTTGAGTGGCTATGAACGTTACTGTAGAAAAGCTGACTCAAAAGTACGTTTCCAAAAAATGCACATTTCCTTTCCCTTTTGGGAATGTATCCTAAGGAAGTCATCAGAGATGGGCACTAGGATTTATCTCCCAGGATATCCATTTTAGTGTTGAATATATAGAGTGAAATTGGAATCTATGTGTCCCCAAACTGGCCTCTGTTTCCCTCTAAGCCAATTCCCTCCCTCTTCCCTCTCCCCCTCCCCCCAATTGGCTGGTTCACCTCTTTGCTTTTTCAGCCACCTTCTATAAGCCCCCGTTTTCTTGCCTCAGAAATTAATTTTTGTCCAGTTAATTACTGCCATGAATACAAGGGTACAGTGATATTTAATACATTTAATACTGCTCTTTGGAAGTTCGGAGGAAAATGGTAACACATATCCAGAATACCAAACTATAGTTAAAAATTATATTTGGGGAGAATTTTAATAATGTGGGAGAGTACCACGTAGTAGAAAATAGTAAATAATGTAAGTAGTGAGGACCTGATTTTATTTAAAATCTGCACTTACATACCTAGGAAAAATTGGAAGGTATACCCTTAAGATGTTAAGAGTCACCGTGGGGGAGGGGGCTGACGAGTGAATTTGGGGAGTTTTTCTTTATAATATGCTACAGTTCTCAGCAGACAGCCAAAAAGAGGTTGCATAACGACAGTTACTGAGTGGGGGGCTGTCCCCCCATTGCAGCATTTGCCTATGGTGACTAATACCCAGGGCGACAAGCTTTTGACTTTAGGCACACAACTGAATCTCCCTTTAAGACTGTGGTTTTTTTTTTTTTAACAAACCTGGTTCCAAAAGTTGCCCAAGGCTTATGAAGCTCTGTCTATCCCCAAGAATTTTCTCAGGAAATCATCACAGACCACTCCTGTTCCTGTCCCCATCCTATTATCCCCTCAGCCTCTGCATTGCAGACTAAGCGTCTGTCTGTCCGCCAGGCTGGCCAGCTGGTTGCAGCTCTGCTCAGCTTGTCTCACCCAGCAGAGGTCAAGATGGCACCAGGAGGCTGCAGCTTCCTGGCACTGGAAGGGCTGGTGGGCACAGCAGACCCTGGGCGGGTAATCAGCTCAGCTGTCAGACAGAGCCTCCACCACCATGTGGCTGCTACCCCATAGGGAATCCCCAGGAACAAACTGCCTATGAGTCAACAAGTCACAGAGTATTCGAGAGTCCCCTCTGTTCTTTGCATGTCTTGTTTGTTTCCTGAATTCCTCCTTGTCTGGTAAGGGCCTATGCTGGGCCCCCGGGATGGTGAGAGGAGGAGGGTGCAGGGCTTCCAGGGAGCCCATGACCTTATGGGGAGAGGAAAGGGAAACTTGCCTCAGTAGGACCAGGACTTCTGGGCTGATCGTGACAGGTGTGCACTGCCCAGCAGCAGCTTTAACTCGTGTTCATCAAACACACGCACAGGTGACCACACCCCATTCCTCCAGGCTCTTTCCTGTTACAGCTGAGAGGACCTCAGAGACCCTCTGTGCCATCTCTCCCTGGTTTATGGAGGAGGTGACCGGAGCTCCACCTGGCCAGCCTTGGTCCACAAACCCTGCCTCTCTTTCCCTCCAAGCCAGTTTCTTTCTTCTCCCTCCCTAATTGGTGGGTTCACCTCCCTGCTTTTTTTTTTTTTATTGTTATTTTTAGTTGCACATGACAGTAGAATATATCTTGACATATCATACATACATGGAGTATAACTTCTTGTGGTTGTACATGATGTGGAGTTACACTGGTTGTGTATTCATATATAAACACAGGAAAGTTATGTCTCATTCATTTACTGTCTTTTCCATTCTCATCCCCCCTCCCCTTTCCCATTTCCCCCTGTCCAATCTGGTGAACCATTCCCCATCTCCCCACCTATTGTGAGTCAGCATCTGCATAGCAGAACATTCTGCCTTTGGTTTTGGGAGACTGGCTTATTCCACTTAGCATGATAGCCTCCAGTTCCATCCATTTACTGGCAAATGCCATAATTGTGATCTCCTTTATGGCTGAGTAATATTCCACTGTGTATATATACACCACATTTCTTTATCCATTCATCTGTGGAAGGCACCTGGGTTGGTTCCATAGCTTAGCTATTGTGAATTGCACCTCACTGCTTTTTCAACCACCTTCTATAAGCCCCTGTTTGGTTCCCTCATAAGTGAATGTTTGTCTAGTTAATTGCCATTATTACAGGGGTACAGTTCATATTTAATGCATAGAATATTGCTCTGTGGAAGTTTGGAGGACCCGACTCTTAGGGTGTGGGTTGCATTGTTTGCCCCTCTTGTTTGAGACCCCCCTTGAGGAGGAGCAGAGCTCAGGAGTGTGTGTAGGGGGGTGAGCACACCATTTGGCGAGTAGCTCCTTGAAGAGGTCCAGGATCCAGGGACAAGGGTCCACAAGTGAGGTCCTCATCTGCTGCCTTGTCAGGGAGCTGGCAGCTCAGGCTGAAGAGGTTGGAGAACCTACGCTGGCTGTTGGCAGATTCCAAAAATGTTCCTCTTGGAATTATTCTTCCTCTCCCCCATCTGTCCTGAGGTTACTCTGTGTGGGTAAAGGACTGTTGTGTCTTCCCAGATGCCATCCAGACTGGGGTAGGCACTGTGGTGCCAGAGCTGGGACCTGAATGCTCCTATGTTCTCTTTTCTGACCTTTGCTCAGAGCCACCCCTGGGGACATGCTCAGCCACAGACTTGCATCTGAGATGAACCTTCCCAGCCAGTGCCATGAAACTGAGCCCTAAAGGTGACATCTTTCTGCTTCCCTTGAATTTTCTATAGCATGTGACTCTGGACTTGCCTCCCCTGAAGTTCCAACAGTGACTGGGGTGGCAGGTGGGAGGACCTCATTGTTGTGTGGACTAGGTTGGGGCAGGGGCTCAGTCCCTACCCCCCAGGATCCTCCTGCCTCAGGACATTCCCCTTTCCCCACCTGCCGGCCCTGCCTCTTATACAGCTCAGCAGGGTGGGGATCAGGTGCTGCACTGTTCCAGCCTGTCCCCCTCAGCTCCCTCGAGTACCAAGGAGGAAACAGAGGCCCCAGAAAGGCAGTTGACTTGTCCCTGGATCCTAGTAAGTTTGCACAAAGCCAGACACGTCCAGGTCTTTTTCTTTCCACTCTCACTGCCGTGAAGCCCTCCCCCACCCCTAGGTTTGCTGCACAGCAAGTGGCTCTAGTCTGAGGGCCGTGGACCAGCCGAGCTAGCTGTGCCCTTTCCTAGCCTCTTAACCTCTCTCTTCTTACCTGTCAAACAAAGAGTAATAATTAGATTTAGGAAGAACAGAGCAGAAGAGCCTGTGAGTGGCCACAGATTGATGGCTTGTTTTGGCTTAAGTTAAATTTTTTTAAAGGAATAGACCCCCAGTGGATCAAAGCACAGCTAAATGTCAGCTTGAGGGATCCCTTGCCAGTGATCCCAAAACTCTGGCCCCACTAGGAAATAACACAAAGGGGACAAGAAGTTCATTCCCTGGAGATTTATGTGAGGGTGATTGGTTTGAGGCTGTGAAGAGCATCTCCCACCTGTTTTGGGGGCTGCCATCTTCTGGGTGCTCCCATTCCTTCATCAAGGACTTGGGGCTCCTCTTTTTCCATTTCCCTTTCCTGCAGTTCCATAGCCTTTTAGTTCAGAAGCTTCTGCAGAGATGGGGTCTTCCTGTAGAGGAACCCTGAGGTTCCCTGGATTGTCATTGCCCTGTTACTCCCGGTTTCTGCAAAGTGGTCACCCCCAACCTCACTGTGTCCAACCCCCACCTCCACCCGCCTGGGGGAATGGGCAGGAAGGCTCAGGATTTGCCGTCCTGAGTGCAGTGGCCCAGGCGGTAGCGCCCCCTGCAGGTTGGAGCAGGAACTGCACTGCCCCTTCCATTTCTTGAAGCTCCCAGAATATTAAAAGAAACAGGGGTATGGAGTTGTTGTACATTTAAAATGTTTGCTTTGAACAGAGTAATGCATTTCACACCCACATAGCAGTGTGATTCTGCTATTCACAAGATAACAAATTAAAAACAAAAACAAAACCCCTCAGAAATCCATAGTGTATCAAAGGCTGGGGTACAGGTTTAAAGTAGTTTGAGGAATGTTTTTTGAGCCTGTGATTTCCTGGCTTGTATGTTACCATCTTTTGGGAGAAGGTCCAGGGTGACATATGGGGAGGCCCTTGGTGTCTGGCCAGCTCCTGAGTCTCCTGATGGGGCCAGCCTGTGTGGTCTACACACCCCCTCACAGTGGAATGTCAGGTCCAACCTGCAAGAGCAGGTGCTAGGATGTGCCTGTGGGACAGAGACACCACTGTGAGTAAGGTCCTGAGCTTGGCTGCTGCTGGGGCCAGTTAGCTGTGTTCTGCACACTGCCCCCTGCTGGTTATCACAGAAACAGGGTGACATTATTCTGGAAACAGTTCTCTAAGCATGGTCCAGCACCGTTCAGGGGTCCATGAGGTCAAAACTACTATTCTTATGATAATAAGACTCTTGGTCATTCTCTCACAAATGTACAGAAAATGAAAAGTTCATTCATGTGGTTTTAGATGCCACACTGGAACTAATCTTCAAGAAACTGATGTCATGTGTTGGTGGTGTATCAGAGAAAAATATCCACAATTATCTGGAAAAGCTATTAAAATCCTCCCTCTTCTAACTGTGATACTCTGAACAGACTTCAACAAAACGACATATCACAAAAGGTTGAATGAAAAAGCATATAGAAACATCCAGTTGTCCTTTTTAAGCCACAAATTAGATTTGTAAAAATACAAAATAATGCCATTCATCTCACTAATTGTTTTGAAAACATAGTTATTTTCATAAAATATGTAAATACCTAGTGGGTTTATTATTTTTAATGAATTAATAAATTTCTAAATTTGTCTTAATATTTATATTTTATACCAATTTGGTTTTTTATGTTATACTCGTAAATATAACCCAGATAGTTTGGAGTCCTCAAAAAAATTTTTGTAACATTTAGCTGGGCACGGTGGTGCACGTCTGTAATCCCAGCTACTTGGGAGGGAAGGATTGCAAGTTTAAGGTCAGCCAGGGCAACTTGGCAAGACCCTGTCTCAAAATTTAAAAATAGGGCTGAGAATATAGCTCAGTATAAAGTAAAGTCCTGAATTCAATTACCAGTACCACAAACAACAAAAATAAAACATCAAATGGGTGGTAATTCATATACCACAAAGTTCATGCTTTTTTTTTTTTAGGGTACCAGGGATTGAACTCAGGGGTACTCAACCACTGAGCTACATCCCCAGCCCTATTTTGTGTTTTATTTAGAGCCAGGATCTCACTGAGTTGCTTAGGGCCTCATTAAGTTGCTGAGGCTGGCTTTGAACTCATGACACTCCTGTCTCAGCCTCCCAAAGTGCTGGGATTACAGGCGTGCACCACCGCACCTGGCACAATCTCAGTATTTTTTAAAAAGCTGTTTTGGAAGCACTCAGTGGTCTAGATTAGATCAGAACAGGGCAGTGAGGGTGACTGTCCTCGCTTACCCTAGCCCAAGCTCATCTCTTTCTCTCCTCCCAACACGTACACACACACCCTCCCTTCAGTATGCACAAGCAGCATTCTCGTAATAGATCCTTAAAGAGGTGGCCCTATCCTTGGTGGCTGGGCTGGGCTAGACCACACTCATATTAAACCACCAGGTTTTTCTGGAGCAGGATTCCTGGGCTTGTCCCAGTGGACAGTGCCCCTTGGAGATGTGCCTGGTGGGGGTCCTTGCTGCTGCCACCAGCTCCCTGCCCTCCTCCCTGCTCTGGAGAGTGCTGTGGTCTTTGGTGTGATCCCCAGGGGAGCATGCAGCATGGATGCCCCAGGTTTGGGAACAGGGTAGGGTTTTCCCTTACTTTCAAGCCCCCTGCTCCCTGGTTGGACACACGTGGTGGGGATATGCTCAGGCGGGGGCTGTACTAGAAGGTCAGGGTTGGAATGCCTTCTGGATCTTGCCAACTGAGTTGAAAATTACCGAGACTGGACCTCTTCTCTTTCTTTCTTTTTTTTTTTTGGTACCGGGGATTGAACTCAGGGGTACTCGACCACTGAGCCACATCCCCAGCCCTATTTTGTGTTTTATGTGGAGACAGGGTCTCACTGAGTTGCTTAGTGCCTCGCCGTTGCTGAGGCTGGCTTTGAACTCGCGATTCTCCTGTCTCAGCCTCCCTAAGTGCTGGGATTACAGGCGTGCGTCACCGTACCCGGCTGGACCTCTTCTCTTTCTGAACTTCCCCTTTGATGTCCTGCCAGTCATGTCCACATGATCCCCCCAGTCACCTCACCCAGGACTCTGGAGCTCTGAGGGAGCTGTTTTGCTGGAGGAATGAGGCCATCAGCAGGAATGGTGTACAGGGACAGGCTAGAAGTGCCAAGTGTCTGGAGCCTGAGCATGGAGGGATTCTGTCTGCCATCTACATCCCAGCCAATGACATGCTCTCTTGTCTTCTCCCTTTTCTCATCTAGATGTGACTCCCCGCCCCTGTCCGGGTGCTCTGAGCCATGGCTGACACCATCTTTGGCAGTGGGAATGATCAGTGGGTTTGCCCTAATGATCGGCAGCTTGCCCTGCGAGCCAAGTGAGTACTTCCAAGGCTACACCAGGATGTCCCTTCTGTCCCCCTCCCAGCTTTCTTCTTTTCTTTGGAAAGATTCATTCCCAGGGAGTTGAGCAAAGTTTAGAGAAAAGTGCCGGTCAAACACACGCCACACTCTGGACCCTGAACTGAACACTTTACTCATTTAGTCATTTACCCACCAAGTGGAATTTATTCCCATTTCTCAGATGAGGAAAGTGAGGCTGAGCTCCTTGCCCATGTCATTGGATGTGTGAGTGGGCAGGTTGGGACCCACACCTGGTCCAGCTGACTCTCATGCCTGTGAGTGATCACAACAGGCCACAGGGGACCAGACCACCTCATTTTCCCTTTCTCCTGTCACTGAGCCTTGAGTCTGAAAGTCCCTTGAGGCAGAGCCGTGGGTCTTTGGATGCCCAGTTCTGAGTGCAGTGCCTGGCATGGTCACACAGTACAGGACCAAGGCTTGCTCCAGGAATGAAGAGCTGTCCCTCAGGCCAAGACACAGCTGGGCTCTTTCTCAGGTCTCTCCTGTGCTCTTAGCAGGGTTCTCTACTTCTTAGCAGGGTTCTCCACTTCCCTGACTCTGGTCTGTACCCTGGGGAGTCCTGGTTTTCCCATTAACCCTCAGCCCCGTGTCCCCTCAGCTCTAGTTAGACCCAACTACCTCCCTCCACTGTCCCTCCGGCCTGTCCTGGACTGGGAATGTGGCTCTTGAACGCATCTCCAGCCTTCCCGTCCCTTTTCACCTCTCTGAGGTGTGAGAGTTTCTGGTGCCTGGTAAGTTCTAGAGTGTCCTTGACTCCGTCAAACTGCCAATTATGGGAGCCAGCATTTCCCAAAAGGGACCAAGTTTAAAAAATTTGCAATTAGATGTTATGAGCCTTCGGGGGGACAGAGCTGAAACTTCAAAGAGAAATAGCAAAATTAATCTGAAACGCCCAGGAAGAGTGGTGTCATGCATGATTTGCAGGAATCTTTGCCCCACAGTTAATTTGTCCCGTTTGCTGGGATGATTCGGCTCCCCTTAGCTGCTGCCACCTCTCCCCTGCAGCGAGAATGACCAGGGACACAAGGTGGGCCCCTCTCCTCTCTCTCCTTCAATACCAGGCAGACAAGTCCTTCCTGGAAGGGCAAAGTATCTGAGGAGAGCTCACCTGCCTGAGCTCTGACAGGGACTGGTGTGCCTGCTCACCCCTCCAGGGTCCCTGTCCTTCTCCCTGACTATGGCTCACTCAGCAGCAGCTGAAAACTGTTGGAGAATCTTCCAGAAAAGCAAATGCTTGTGTCTCCTCCCCAGAGTGTGCTGACAGTAGGACCTGGCAGTCTCCAGGAGAGTAGTACAAATCCTGGACTGCAGAGCTGGGAGCTGTGCTCCATGGAACCCTCCAGCAAGCCCAAGGAGAGCCCCCTCCTGCTCCAGTGCACACCTTCCTGCCAGCCCTCTGGCGCTATCCGATACTGATTGTACAGCAGTGAATAAGACCAACATGGTCCTTTGTCATAAAGCAAAGAGAGAGGAGAGCTTTGTACAAATACTTACTCTTGGGCTGCAGCTGTTTTCACAGTGATCATTGGGAGTAGGGGCATGTGTTGGGAGTGCCAACTTAGTCTAGGGATCAGGAGTGTGGTGTTTATGTTAAGACTCAGGGAAGGAGTAAATGTTAGATGGAGATACAGGGGAAGTTTTAGGCAGAAGGAATAGCATGTGCAAAGGCCCTGAGGTGGAAAGAACATGGTGTGTAGATGTGCTGACAGGAGGCCGGTGTGGCTTGGATATAGAGAGTTGAGGGATAAACAGCATAAGAGGCAGATGGAGGGGTGGACCAGAACCAGATGGGGCAGGGTCCAGCTTTCTAGAAGCTCCCATTCTGGAGGGGGAGACATCAGGTGCCATGTTGCCTCACAACAGTGCTGCAGCCTAGTGTTGGGCCCATACCCATGCCTTATAGGAGCTCTCATGTGGCACCTGGACTGTCCCCAGGCCATTCTCCTGCAGCTCTGTGGATGTGGTGAGGGTGCTGGGGTTTGCACCAGGCCTCAGTCCGGTGCTTTTATTCTCTCCCAAGGCTGCAGACGGGCTGGTCTGTGCACACCTACCAGACCGAGAAGCAGAGGAGGAGCCAGAGTCTCAGCCCTGCAGAGGTGGAGGCCATTCTTCAGGTCATCCAGAGAGCTGAGCGGCTTGATGTCATGGAGCAGCAGAGAATTGGGTAAGGACTGGGCCACCAGGCAGCAGTGAGCCTAGTGGGAGAAGGACAAGGCCACTTAGTGTGCACCAGCAGATGGGGAGCCTGGAAAGCTCTGTCCGGGTGCTCTGAGGTGTGAGAGTTGGGTGTAGGTCAGGAAGTCCCTAGCTCCCCAATACTCCATGGAGTATAGGTGAGAACCTAGTGCCTCAAAGCCCCAGGACATCCCTCTGTAAGCTGGGGATGGCAACTGAGGTACAGGCCCAGGTCACAGTGCATGCGTGAGCCTGGTGAACCATGTCAGGGGCTGGTAGGCTCCACATGCCTGCCTGTCAGCCATGGCACAGATTCATGGGTGAACCCGAACGACTCCACCCAAGGCCTCCAGCTCATTCTAAGCTCCTTTGATATCCAGAGCAGACCACAATTCAGTTGTCCAATGTTTTTGTGGTATCTTTCTTGTTTGATTATAAAAATGTATTTCCTAAAAAATACAGAAAAGTCTAAACAGTAAAACACAGTGGCACTGTATTTTATTAGGCAGGAATTCATTTTACTCTGGTCTCCTTTTGGGGGGAGAGGGTACCAGGAATTGAACTCAGGGGCACTCGACCACTGACCACATCCCCAGCCCTATTTTGTGT
>CM053402.1:41501212-41517096 GCA_028644305.1 Xerus rutilus
GGTCAGAGCTTGGTTGTGAATCTGCCTCTTACACTAGTTATATGACCCCAGAAAACTTGTCTACTATTTCCAGCCTCAATTTCCTCATCTGTAAAGTAGGGGTAATGATAATGTGTACCTCAGAGAGCTGTGAAGATTAAATATATTAAATTCAAGGCTCTTAAAACTTTACCCGGCACAGAGGCACCCAGCAAATGTCATTAGGTAAGTGCTGTTTTCCTTAGGGCCAAATGGTATGCTAGGAGTGTACTTCCTATCCTACTGGTCTGCTCTCTTGGTCTCTGGTCACTCGATGGAGATTGATCTTTGCAGCAAGAGCAAATAGATTTTCTCCTTATTATAAATTGTGTCACATATTAAACTGCCTCATATTGAGCCCAAGACTCACTCACTCTTTCTCTCTCTCTATATATATATCTATATATATATTATATATAAAGAAAGGCAATTAAAAACTTCCGGGAAAACTAAAAGCGCTCTCTCTCTCTATATATATATATCTATATATAAGACATACATATTATATATAGATATATAAATACATATATATTTATATATTTTGACATTTTCAATGTCATTCAAGCTGGATTAGAAAGAGGTTAATATAACCAATTAATAAGCAGGAAGGTGAAAATTTGGGGTATGGTCATTTTTCCCCCCCTGATTTTGTCACATGTGGTGAATTGGACTGACGAATGTGGATTCATTGGTCCAAGCATGGTGGAGATGTGACTGGGCCTGGGTGTCATGGTGTGCCAGCCTCTCTACTGACCCTGGACTGGAGACCAGTGTAAGCGGCGGGCATGGGGACTCAGGATCGCCTTGCTCCTGGGATTTGAGCAGGTGGAGTTGTTTTGTGATTTCTACCTGGGAGAAGAGGCACTGGCAGCCTGTTTCCTCCTCCTGCCTCTCAACCCCACATCGCTCCGAGCATTCCAGGTTTGCGGCACCATGAGCAAGGGCAGAACCTTCTCTTCTTCCCCTGGAAACATCCAGAGCCTCTGAGAGGCAGGCTACTGCCCCTGACTGTAAAGAGTTAATGCCAGCTGCTCCTTGGAGAGCCATTTCCTAGGCAACATGGCAGTCCCAGGGGAGGCCCTCAGCTGGATGTGGGGCTGTGGGGGAAATGTTCTTTTAGTCTCTCTAACCACCCTCACCGCCTGGTGCCCTGGAGCATTGGGCTAGTCAGTAGTACTTTTCTATTTGAAGTGGTGTTTGTTCGTTCTCTCTCTCTCTCTCTTCAGTACAGGAGATGGAAGACCTTGCATGTGCTGGCTAAGCAAGCACTCTAATACTGAGCTACACCCTACCCTTTTTATTTTATTGAGACAGGGTCTGTCTAGGTTGCCGAGGCTGGACTGGAACTTCTGATCCTCCTTCCTCAACCTCCTGAAGAGCTGGATGATGGGCACATGCCACAGCACCCTGCCAAAGGGGTTCTTATTCTTCAGCAGGCTGAGGATGAGGTCCTGGCCTAGGCGGGAGGTGGAGGAGCCCTTTGAGCTTCTGAGGGGACTTGCACCCAAGCAAAGGTGGGAAGAGGGGCTACGGATGAGCCCTGGTGATGAGGGGCATTTTGGCAGTTTTCTTCATCTGTCTTTGAGAAGATTGCATCATTCATTCAGAGTCGCTCATTCTTTAAGTAGCAGAGGGTCCATTGTGTGCAGGACCCATTCCAGGTGCTGGCCGTACCTGGAACAAGTGAGACAAAATCTTTGCGCTCATGGAGTTTATTTTTCAGGGGTAGGAGAAGAAAAATAGATGAATGAATAAATCTAAAACAACATCAAGTAGACTGAAGGCTCTATAGTGAATTCAAAGTGATGTAATTGCATATGATTCAGTTCTCTGGGAGGATTCTTTGAGCTCAGACATGAAGCAGGAGCCAGCCCTGCCTGGGAAGATCTAAGTGGAAAAGTATCCCAGGCAGAGGGAATGGTTAGCACAAAGGCACTGGGACAGAACCAGCTGGGCCATGGCTGATCCTTCAGAGCTTTGTAATTCAAGGTCAAGGTTCTGGAATGTGATAGGAAGTTGAATGGTGATGTCAGTGGAGTGTTTGAGCAGAGGTGTGATGGAATCTGGTTTGTGTTTTAAGGGTGGACCCTAGCTGCTGTGTGTGAGTGGACTGTAGAGGGCACAGAGGAAAAGCAGGAGGCAGGTTTGGTGGTGATGGCTCTCATTGAGACATGATGGGCTTGGGGACAAGGCATCATAGAGACAGAGGCCTTATGCTAAGACAGAGTCAGTTTCTTTAGCATATTCAAAGCAGATGGGGAAGAATGAAGACCCTAGACTGGAAAGAGTTGTAGGCTGCCAGGGACAGGACAAGGGGCCATTGGTCCACCCTGTGCCTCAGGAGGCTGCAGGTCTCCCTAGGCTTGCCAGTAACTACTGTTCCCACACAGATTCTACAGTGTGTGGGCTTCCGTCTGTGTCCAAGGGGCTCAGTCATCCTGCACTCTGGAGCGTCTCCATGTTCCTACAGGGACCAGGAAGGGCCAGCTTCCCTCTTCTCCAATAGCAGGATCATGAGGTCCTTGTGTCCAGAGCTGTAGGTTCAGACAGACTTGGGCTGAGGTCCCAGCTTGACCACTGTGAAGTGGTCTAGGACAAGTCACTTAACCACTCTGGTCCTCCACATCTGCATTGGTAAAATAGAGTCCTAAAGCTTCCACCCGGTGGAGATGAAGAGTGGGTGAGGCAGAGCATGGATGCCCCCAGCAACACGTGGTCCATTGCAGGACTCGGTGAAGGGCCCTCGCATCATTGTTCTGACGAGGCCACCCCAGGGTCCTACCTGCTCAGACTGAACTGATCTCCTGTGGACCTTATGACAGATTGAGTGATACTCCATGGACTGGTCAGCTCTGGCTGCCGTGGCAAAATCCCACAGACTGGGTGCCTTGAACAATAGACATGTACTTCCACATGGTTGGAAGTACATGGTTTGAGGCCAGGAAGTCTGAGCTGGTCCAGTGTCTGCTGAGGCCTCTCTTCCTCTTCATGTAAAGATGCTGATCCTGTTGGATTCACGCCCCACCCTTATGACCTCATTTAATGTTAATGACTGCCTAAGGATGCTTTCCTTAGATATGTCACCCTGAGGGTGGTGGCTTCATGTGAAGTTTGAGGGGACACAATTCAGTCCATAGCAACCCATGTGCTCTTTTTTTAAAAATTTTTTAGTTGTTGATGGATCTTTATTTTATTCATTTATTATTTGTATGTGGTGCTGAGGATCAAACCCAGTGCCTCACGCATGCTAGGCAAGCGCTCTACCACTGAGCCACAGCCCCAGCCCCCCATGTGCTCTTGAATAGACTTTGTTTTCTTGAACTTAAAATGGAAGCTTCCACAGTGAGTTCCCTATTTTCCAAAATTTATGTGAAAGTCTCTAGACACCTTTGTCGCTTTCTAGCATTGGCTATCCCAAGCTGGCAGGGAAGCCCCTCTGTTTTCGTGCTGGTGGCTCATACATCCATAGCACTCAATCACTAATTTGTGTGACTCCTGGCCAAAGGGAATTCAAAACGGAAGATGTCACTTCTCTTAGATCCTGCAGTCAAGGTGAGTGGACAGTATTCTCTAGAGTAACACTCCCTGTTATTGGGACCTGAGTTCCCAGGACTGAGAGCAGCCTGGAGGAGCTGGCCCCTGCAGACTGAGGGAGAGAAAGGGCATCAGAGAAGGGAGGACAGCAAGCTGAGCCAAGAGAGTAGAAATGAGTGGGACAACTGGATGGCATTGAGGACATGGATGTGGCGGGGGTGTCTGACTTAGGAACAAGAGGGTTTTGGAGGAGGAATGAAGCATACTCTAGTGACCTCCAGGGGTGAGATGTGGGGTCCAGGAGATGTGGGCAGAGCTGAGACCTTTGAGAAGCTAAAGCATTAAGGTATTTGGGAGACAAGCTGCATTTGAGCAGAGACAGGTCTGTAGGGCCCTGCGGTCTCCACAAGATGGTCACAGAAGCACAGATACCCAGGCAGTGATCACGTAGGATCTGAGTCCCCTAATAATTAGAGGAGCCAAGGCAAAGCCCCTGCAGACTTTAGCCCTTGCAGCGTTCTCTGAAGTCTGAGAGGGCAGGGATGATGTCGTCATTCTCTCATCCAACAAGTGCTGCCCGTATGTTTGCTGGGGATGTGGTGCAAGGAGACCCAGATCCTCATCTTCCAGGGAAGAGAAGTTAATTGATTATGCATAATTAATCACAGTTAGGGTTGGGGTTAAGGAGGCAGCCCTGGGGGGCTGGCAGAGCTCTAACAGGATGCTAGACCTCCTGAGGCGCCAGGGGCCTTCTACTCTGGGCTCGCTCCTGTTGGGGGAGGCTCTCTGTTTATTTCCATCTCTGCTTCCTCCTCTTCACCTTTTGCAGTAGGCTGCAGCCCTGGGACCAGAAGGTGTGGCCTTGAGCAGGCTGTAGAGAAGAAATGCTGGGGAGATCCCTGACATAGGAATTGTCTAGAGCGAGGCCTGGTGGGGAAGGACAGGCCCCCAGATGCTCCTGGGAACATGGAGGCGTCCCCAGCAAAAGCTCTGGCAGCATTTAGCAACCACAAGCTAATGAACACAAATGGAAAGCAATGCCGGTCCTCGGAGCTATGTCCCCTCTGTAATTGGGTCTGCACGCCCAGGCTGCCCGCCCTCATTATCTGAGGGACGTAGTGGGCAGGGAGAGGGGCTGGCTGGTTAATTAGAGAAGCCTGGCGCTCCTAATTGCTTAGGATCTGAGTCAGGCAGCGTTTGGTCTAATTGAGAGTCTAGCTCCGCCAGCCACGGGGAGGCCATGCAGGGCTGTGGAAGGACCCGCCTGAGCCCATGATGGCGTTGTCACCATTTCAGAGAAAGAGTTGGATTTTTTTTTCTTGTCTCAGTCAGAGGGATCCCCACTGTGGGGCACAGGGGAGCCTGCCTGTGAGGTGACCCCTGGCCACATGTGCTAAGTCCTGGTGAAAGGGGCTATGAGGTCAGCCTGTATTTTGCTCAAAGGCCTTAAGGGAAGTCCAGCTGCATCAGCCCAGGGAAGCCCTGCAGGGAAGGGGCTGGGCTCCAGGCCCCTTTGCTCTAAGGAGGTGTGTCCTGATGAGGGTAGGTCCAGACCTCCATCACAGGAGCTGGCAGGAACCCTGGAGGCTGTGCTGCTTTCCCCTAAAGCCCTAGTCTCCCTCTCTGTTCAGTGCTGGGGACTGTGGCTGCTGAGTCAAGGGAGGAGCAAATGGAATTTCTTTGTTACCCTCCTGCCCGCTCACTGGACTGGGCAATCAAAGGAGGCAGAGCCCTGCCCTCTCCATCACTCTCATTCCCAGCACTCAGCCTTCCACTCAGAGATGGCTGTTTCTGAAGAGCCTGCCGACCTCTGAGAAGGATATTGCTTCCCGGCTATGAAGCTTTGGGAGTCAGCCCCACCCAGTTTCCAGAGAGCTCCTCCTGAAAGTGGAGGCATTGGGGCAGTTGCAGAGAATTCAAGTGCTGATAGGGTCTTCGCTACTCAAAGTGTGGGCTGAGGACCAGCAGTATGGGCATCCCTTGTTGCTCATTGAAGATGCAGATTCTCAGGCCCCCTCAGCCCTTGTGAAGTAAAATCTTTTTTTTTTTTTGTACTGGGGATTGAACTCAGGGGCACTCGACCACTGAGCCACATCCCCAGCCCTATTTTGTGTTTTATGGGTCTCACTGAGTTGCTTAGAGCCTCGCCATTGCTGAGGCTGGCTTTGAACTCGCGATTCTCCTGTCTCAGCCTCCCTAAGTGCTGGGGTTACAGGCTTGCGCCACCGCTCCTGGCTAAAATCTGCTTTATAACTAGATTGCCTTAGCATAATGTCCTCAATGTAGTGTGTATCCGAGTTTCCTTATTTTAAAAGGAGAAATAATATTCCATTGCATGTATATAGCACATTTTGCTTATCCATTCATTCATCCAGGATGGACACTTAGGTTGATTCCATATTTTAGGCTATTGTAAATATCATAGCTATGTATATGGTTGTGCAAGCATCTCTTTGAAATCCTGCTTCCAGTTTTTTGGGGATATATACAGAGCAGTGGAATTTCTGGATCGTATGGTAATTTTATGTAGTTTTGAGGAGTTACCACACCATTTCCCATACTGGCTGCACCATTTTACATTCCAACCAGCAGTGCACAAGGGTTAGGTCGATTTTGTGCAGGGCCTTCCTCTCAACTGATCCCTTTCCTTCTCAACTAATCTTCAGCATCTCAGTCTCTCAGGAGGAGCCATGGAAGCAGCAGCTTCCTTGAGCAATAGCCATTTCATCTGAGTTGCTTTCAAATTGGCCTCGCGATGTCCTTTCTCCTCCTCGACCTAATTCAATGCAGAAGACGTGTGTTTGTGCCTCATTACGAAGATGGATTTTTTCATTCAGCTACTGATGTTTCCTAAATTCCCGGAAAAAGTCACTTAATTCATCTGCCCTGAGGGGCCACTCTGCTCGCAAGATTGCCAAGGCTGTTTGGCAGGAATTGACTTGGCTCCTGTTGCTGGGGTCAGAGGACTAGATACCGCACAGCATCTTGGGACATCCGCCTTGCTAGGGGCCTGAGAGCAGAATGTTTCCATTAAGGTGTCCTTTTTCCTTATTGTTTTGGTACCTACAGGGTGGCTTTTCTTTCCCCAAAGAAAGAAAGAACTGACACTTGGTGTGATTCAGAGTCCATTCTGTTTACCCCAGCATGCCACTGACCCTCAGCTCAGGATCATCAGGACAGAGGAAGGTGGGCTCAGAGTCCACATGCACACCCGCTGCCCCGGCAACAAGGGGCAGAGTTATCTGGACTGAGATCTTTCTTAAGTGTCCTGTGGGTGAGTTTTGCAACTCTCTAGAGACTTAGCCAGGGGTGCAAAGCATCTTACCAGGCCCCCAGGGGGAGGAGAT
This sequence comes from Xerus rutilus, assembly GCA_028644305.1. Classification (NCBI taxonomy): domain Eukaryota; kingdom Metazoa; phylum Chordata; class Mammalia; order Rodentia; family Sciuridae; genus Xerus; species Xerus rutilus. Next base: position 41,508,112 of record CM053402.1, read on the forward strand.
GGAGATGCCAGGCCCCGCCCTTCAAGAGGTGGTGACAGATGATGTGGCACAGTGCTGTGGAAGTGGACGGTGAGGAGCAACGGGGAGCAGACCCTGGGGAGAGTGGAGCTAGCCCTTGAGCTGGCCTGGGAGGGCATGGTGAGGGCCAGGGTAGGCCATAGCAGGAATAGGCTGGCTCTGTAGAGGAGATGCAGGGGCCGGGGGCACGTGGCTTAGCTGCTACTTTGGGTATGTGGGAAAGTAAGATGGGGACGGAAGAAGAAAGGCAGGCTGAGGGAAGAAGAGGGAGGAAGAGAGAGGGGAGAGAGTACAAGGGGGCTATGAGAAACCAGATGCAGATGGAGGGAGGGAACGGTGAACATGTCATGAAGGGCACCCTATGCCAGGCTGAGGAATTTGGGTTTTCTCTTGTTGGCAGCAGAGCTCTCCAGGAGTGCTGAGCAGGGAGATGAGTTCCAGGGGTCTTTGGGGGAGGTTGGGTTCACACATAGATTTGAAAGTACTGTATAATTGGTGGGGGTGAGTATGCTGCTGCTGAATTATCCAGTTTGCAGTGGCCAGGGCCTGGAACACCTGGGGTAGAGACTCAAAGACAGGTAAGAGTTAGAAATAACAAAAGCTGCAGTGATTGACACCTCTCTCCATGCCAGGCCCCGCCCACTTCATCATCCAAGCCACTCTGGGAGGTCACGATCTACCATCTGCTCTTTGCAGGTGAAGAAAGGGATGCTGAGTGAAAGTGATATCCCTTGCCAGGTCACGTGATGGGGCAGGTCTGATGGCCTTGCCCACCAGGTTGCACACTTGCATGGGGCCTGCCATGGGGTGGTGCCCGGACAGGAGCAGGTGTGGGGAAGGTCCTCGTGGCCTGTCTGGAAATATTTCTGTGATCTCATATCCTGAGGTGTCCTGCTGTTGAAATGTCAGAATTCCTCTGTTTCATAAGTGAGCCATGTCCAGCTGGAGACACCTACTATGTGAAGACCAGGTGTGTGGGGAGTCAAAATTGAGTAGGACCAATCTTGTAGCCCCACGAAGTTGCCCAGAGGGGCTCAGGGGGCAGACAAGGTTGATGTGAGCTAGGCCACCAGGAAGGGGTTGTTCTTCCCTCCCAGCTCCTCGCCTGTGAGGCCACCCCAGTGGGGCCATCTGCAGCATAGCTGGGCACAGGCTGCCATTTTCAGCCACCAAGAGGTTAGTGCTTTCATGCTCCATGTTGACCTTGCCTAACTCTGCCAGTGCTGGGACACCCGGTTCCAATTCTGTGTTTCTAGAATAGACAGCTCTTGCCACCTCCCAGTCCGTGTACCTGATGATGCCTTAGAGCCACTACCAGCAGCCTCCCATACCTCAGGGACTGAGAGCAGATAGTACTAGATCAGGGATTGGCACCTGTTTCGTACAACCCATGTGCTAGGATGGTTTTTACATTTGAGGTTGAAAACAAATTGGGCATGGTGGCACACACCTGTCATCCCAGCTACTCAGGAGGCTGAGGCAGGAGGATCACAACTTCAAAGCCAGCCTCAGCCACTTAGCAAGATCCTGTCTTAAAATATAAAAAAAAGGGCTGGAGATACAGCTCAGTGACAGGGAGAGCCCTTGTCTAGCATGTGCAAGGCCCTGGGTTCAATCTCCAGCACCTAAAAAAAAAAAAAAAAAAAAAAAAAAAAGATGAAGAAAAATATTAAAAACAAATGAAAAGAGAATCATGTAATGTGTGAAAATATGAATTTCAAGTTCAAGGACCATAAAGATTTATTGAAACACAGTCACACACATCATTTGCTTATTTCCTTTAGCTGCTTTGATGCTACCAAGGCAGAATAGTTGTGACAGAGTCCCAAATGTTTGTTTGGTGCCTTTTGCCAAAAAGTGTGCCCACCTCAGCCCTAGCCCATGGGCCACACCCAGGATACCTGGCTGCTCAGAGGTGAGAAGAAATTGGGGGTGTGGCTCAGTGGCAGAGTGCTTAGCATGCAGGAGGCCTTGGGTTCCATCCCAGCACTGGAGAAAAAAAGCAAAAGACAAAAAAATTCAGTAAGGAGGGGTATGACTTCCTTCCCCTCTGCATGATGTCATTGGAGGCCAGGTGAGTAGTGTGAATGAAGGTTGGTTGGTTGTGCTCCACTGAGTTAATCTAATGAGTTGGCATCCCTTTGTCTTCCTATAGAGCCTCTTTTCCTGATTTTTTTTGTTTTCCTGGTGCTGGGGATTGAACCAGGCCTTCACATGTGCTAAGCACACTCGCCACCATGGAGCTCCATCCCCAATCCTTCTTTTCCTGGAATTAAAAAAAGTAATTGACACTATTGCTTAGAGGTTTTGAGCACTGGATTGGGTTGCCCGCATTCTTCTGTCTTGGAGTAGTTCCCTTCGCTCTCTCTGCTGTGGTTTCCTCACATAGAAACTGGGGATAATCAAAGTACCTGCCTCAGCTGGGCATGGTGGCACACACCTATAATCTCAGCAGCTTGGGAGGCTGAGGAAGGAGGGTTACGAGTTCAAAGTCAGCCTCAGCAACGGCAAGGCGCTAAGCAACTCAGAGACACCCTGTCTCTAAATAAAATATAAAACAGGGCTGGGGATGCGGCTCAGTGGCCAAGTGCCACTGAGTTCAATCCCTGATACCAAAAAAAAAAAAAAAGTACCATTGGTTGTGAGGACTGAAGAGCAAAGTGTTAGGTGAACTCTTAGAAACACTGTGTGACACATAGTAACTATAAAAAGTCATGTAACACAGGTGTGTGTAAAATTGTAGCCCCTTACCCTTGGCCTTAGCAATCTGAGCATTTGTCTTTTCATACCTTTTTCTCTCCACACTCATACAAATGTGTGCAGGTGTATATACTCTGTGTCTGTGTGTTTGTGTTGTTTTTGTTGTTGCAGTATTGGCATTGAACCCAGGGGTGCTCTACCACTGAGCTATATCTCCAGCCCTTTTTTAAATTTTATTTTGAGACAGAGTTTTACTAAGTTGCTAAGGCTGGACTCCAACTTGCAATCCTCCTGCCTTAGCCTCCCAAGTGGCCAGGATTATAGATATGCACCAGCCAGTGCACCTGGACATACCATATTTTTAAATGGAATCATAATACTCCTTACTCCATAATTTCCTGTTTTCTTCCCACTTGATAACACATCAAAGCCATCGCCCCCGGGTCTATACATATAAATCTAATTCCAGTTTTAGGGAGTCCTTCACACTTCCTGGTCACCCCTTCTTCTCCAGGCTGCTCACACAGTCTGCTGGGAGCCAGACTGAGGTGGTGCAAGTAAAAACGGGGGTGCCTGCACCCACCGCTCATATTGCAGACACCTCCCATTCTGTTTCTCGCTAAGTCTGAACCTCTTCCAGGTTCACAGCCCTCGGCGACGGCAACTTGGCTGCAGCTACCCTCCTGGGCTTCCACTTCCACCACCACACACAGGCAAACCCACCCATCTGAAATCCAGTTCTCAAAAGCCTCATTGGTCCTCTTGCAAATCAGAAGACAAATAGCAGGTAGGGTGGGTTGGGACCATGTGGCCTAAGTTCACAGGTAACAATAGAGCTGAGCTCAGCTGCTACCTCCACAATGGTGGGAGTCAAAACAGTCCTGGTTATGGCTCTGCTCTGAACTTTCCATGTGATCTGGGATAAAAATCACTTCCCCTCTCTGGACCTTCCTGTAAAAGGAAAGAGTTGGCTGAGAGTCCCTTGGGTCCTTTCAGCAGATTCTTCCGGTAGTGGCTAGGCCAGCCCTTTTAGAGTTACCATCTGCAGAGCCAGGAGCCACAGTTCTGGGCTGGAGTTCATTTCCCCTCCCCTCTGCAACTCAGGCTCGCTTTGCTTTAAAGCCTCTCAGTGGGCTTGCTTCCCAGCTTGCTTGGGCTCAGCCTGAGATTGAGCCCATATCCTTTGAGCAGGAGGAAAGCGGGGCGGGGTGACTTGTGCCTCTAAAGCTGCTGTGAAGTCCTGTGTCCCTCATGCCCCCCACTCCTGAGGACATACAGGTGAAAGGCAGAGTTTGTACCCATTCTCCAGATGGAGAAACAGATTTAGGGAGAAAACGCACTCCTGGCGGGGGAGAGGGTACAGCCAAGACCTCTAGTTCCTCCTACAGCTCAGTTCAGAACATTGAACTCAGGATTCAAGAGAGCCGAAGGCATGCAGAAGATCCCCAAAGGATGATGACATCTGGTGCTTTATGTCAATAGGGTGGTAAAGCTGAAGGCTATGTGCTCTGAATGCTGGGGAGGGACCTACAGGCACTCGGGCATACTATATAGTAGGGAGTGGTACCAGCCTGAGCTCCCCCAAGGCCTCAGCCCTTGCCCTGGTTACACGTGGAGGTTTGCAGGGGGTTTTGGTCATTGCCTCGTGGATATGAGATGGTCCCCTCATTGAATGGTAGAAGCTGCTATAACCTTCAGCTGGAGTGTCGGTGATACCGGCCAGGCTCTGTGGGCTCATGCAGTCTGTTCCACCGTGACTTCTCCCCGAGGACATCTGCCCAGCCCCCGCTGAGGTCCCTTGCCACAGTGCTCAGTGGCAATCTGCCCCGGGTCTGGTCGGCATAACTGTGAGAGGCCCTGGCAGCAGGAAGCACTGTTGGCAAATCTGTTTGGCAGCTGATACCGGGGACGGTGATTTTGTGCAGTCTCTTGTCCTCTGTTGTGGTAAATAGGAGAAAATGACATTTCCAGGCCGTGGCGTGGCTCAGTGCCACACACCTCTCTGCTGCCTGCCAGCTGCCACACTTCAGAGGCCTGGGATTCTTCATTGCTTTGAATTCTTCAAATTGCCTCTTTGTTTCCGGCCACAATGTTTCCCTCTAGCTGCTGGCTGTTCACTGACTGTAGCTCAGGCTCCAGTTAGCCTGTCCTTCTGTGCCCCACAGGCAGGCATCAGGGGCAGAACACCTGCTAACCAGGGAGCCAAAGAGAGAATGGGGAGCTGGTTCCTCTCCCCAGGGCTCCCATTAGCCTCAAAATCAAGACTCAAGGGCTGGGGATGTGGCTCAGTGGGAGAACACTTGCCTAGTTTGCGTGAGGCCCAGGTTCTATCCCCAGCACCACAAAAAGAAAAAGAGAAGATAATGCCAGAACCTTTTAAAAGGACTTTATAAGAGCCTTCTTGGGGGTGCTTTAGCCCTCTCCCTCCCAAATTCTTTCCTTACCCTTATCATCCCACCTTCTGTGGGAGAGATGATTCTCCCAGGGTTACTCATGTGGAAACGGAGGCTGAGGGGGCAGAGGATCTAGGAACTCTTGTGCACAGAAACCACACCCGAGCACAGACAGGACTGTACTTGGACCCTCCAGGGAGTGAGGCCTGAGCACCTGGGTGGCTAGCCCAGGAGAGGGGACGGGCTGCCGGGCCATCGCCATCATAGGGCCCCCTAGCAGGTCTCTGACGGCCATTCGCTTTCCAGCTCATTCTGTGGTCCTCTGCTTATTCATCTTGCTCAAGTGCAGCTCTGATTATGTCACTCTCCTCTCCCTGAAGTGTTCAGTGGCTTCCCATAACGCCTGCAACATAAAGTCTAAATGCTGCCACACGGTGCCCACAGCCCTCAGTCTCTTCCCTGCTGCGATCTGCTGACTTTAGCAGCATCAATGAAACTCAGGGCTTCCAGTGCTGGCTCCTCCCAGCCCTGGCCTGTCAGAGGTTTCCTTGGAGCTCTGTCCTGCCCATCGCCAGGGTCTCTAATTGATCATTAGTGCTGTTGCTTTTAGAATATAAAGAAGCACCAGGGCATTTATCTAGTCTGCTGTGTTTTTCAGATTAAAAACAAAGCAAAATGGCTTTTGCTGGCTAGGAAGATATTCACTGTGTCCCTAGTGCTGGAAAGAACACAGAGAAGAGAGTGTTTTCTTATAGACCAGCCTTTTGAGGGTTACAGAAATCCAAGAAAGGCAGATGGCCAGTGCTCTACCCCTGGGACACATGGAATTTCTGAGGGGCACAAATGTCCCATACTGAGTTGGCGGGGGCAGAGCCAGGGGATGTGGGTAGTCTCCTGACTGTGGCTAGGGGCTCTGGGCTGACTTGGTTTCTGGACTGGCCATTTCTATCTGTACTCAGTACAGGCCTCTCCGACTCCTCACTGTGTTCTCTGTGGTCCAGCGATTCAAGTTAGGCAGGTGGCAGTCTGGTGTCCAGTTTCAGGCTATGTGGCTGTACTCTGGGTCCCTTCTGCCTAGGACCTGGCCCTACTTGTGCCCTACCTTTTCTTATATTCTCCATCCCACCCAGCTCTAGCCTCAGATCTGTCCCTCAAGCCCAACCTCTCTGCTTGCTCCCCACAGGCCTTCTGGAGATTGGGGCTGAGGTGTGGCCTCTGCCTCTCACCCCAACCCCCTGCCACCTCTGCCTGGCCCAACAAGGCACTGCCCTTAGCCACTTCTTACTGCTTTCTTCCCCTCACTTAAATATTTATGGAGCATCTAGAGAGTGCTGGGGACCAGTCCAGGTTCTGAAGCCACATCAGAGAACCAGGCAGGCAAAACCTGGACCTCCAGAAACACCTGTTGGGAGGTGGCGAGATCGACAGCAGGTGGCGCCCACTGGTGCTGGAGCATGCAGATCCCCAAGGCCTCCGCGCCCAGAGAGTTCCAGAGTTCCAGAGCTCCTTCTCCTGTACTGTCACCCTGACTTTTCTCCTAAGCCCTGATCCTGTGTATCAGCTGTGGCTGTACAGCTCTTCCAGCGGTGTCCAGGGACAAACTTCACAAATATCAGTGCCCCCACCTTGTCTCCTTGTTCACACAACCCCCCACCCATCCTGATGGCCAGCCCGGTGGTCTCAGAACAACTCTGCAGTCCTTCCTTTCTTTCCTTCCCCTCCCATAGGGCTCTAGGAATTCCATAGGTATCTGGGAATGTTCTAGAAAAACAGCCTCTGCTAAGAATGTGGAGGATCCACTGGGAGAACTGGGCCCATGCTCTTAGCAAAGGCTCTCTCCCTAAAACCTGGGTCCGATTATGGCCCTTCCCTACTTAAATGCCACCAGAGGTCCCATGAATCTAGGGAATTCCAACCCCTGCGGTAACTTGTGCTCGTCACTCAACCTTCCCCTTCCTTCCCAACTGACTGCATCAAGTGTCTACTGAACTCTGAAGATTAAGTGGGAACCATGTTGAAGGCTGGGAATATGACTTAGTGGAAGACCATTCACCCAGCATGCACAGGCCCTGGGTTCAATCCCCAGCACTGGGGGCAAAAAACAAAAAAATTGTCCTCTCTCAAAGGACTCACAGCCTTAGAGGGGCCCTGTCACCGGAGAGAGAATTCCAGTGTGAATGCACTCAGTGATGCTCTAGGAATGGCAGCCCACTATGGGGACACAGGAGGTAGAAACTAGGGCTTCCTGTGGGGAACCCAAGGAAGGGGTCACAGAGGAAGAGACATCCAAATTGGCCCTGAAGGACACAAAGATGTTCACCAGGCATGAAGCACAACCTGGACAAAAGCCTAGAGACAGAAAAGTAGCAAGAATGTTGGGAACAGACAGTGTGGGTGTGGTGTAGAGGGCCTGGTGACATGACGGGGAGATGAGGCCAGAGAGCCAGGTGGGGGCCAAGCAGGAAGATGAGTGCTCATGTGTGAGTGTGAGTGTGCACACACGCATACTTATACATACAGGTACATCATTTTCATGTCTGTCCCCAACAGCCTGTGAGCCTCACTGTCCCTTCTGCCTAGTCCAGGGCCTGGCAGTAGCAGGAGCTTAAGAAGTGTTTGCTGATACCCTTGACATCTCGGGCCCTGATTTCAGCTAAGGTTGCTGTCCAGATTCTAGGGATAGGACAGTGGACGGTTAACTGGAGGCTCCAGCCTCCCCCCTCCCATGAAGATTTTAAATCTTCCAAAAGCAGGGCTGCGACTTCAAGTCTTTGGAATCAGACCCTAAATATATGGGGAAAAGCCAATCTAAGGGCTTTTTCTTGTTTTTACACACTCACTCAATACAGCACACTTCTGTGACCCCTGGTTACCCAAATCTCTTCCTAGCAGCTACCAATAAATTAAGCATTGGATTCTCTAGCTGGGCATCCCTCAGTTCAACCCTGACACTTGCTACCTGGAGCTAGGGCCAGCCCACAGGTTAGATTGTACCCCACTTTAGATGCCAGTTACAAGAATGCGAAGGACCAGCTGGCCATAAATTAGGGTTCCCAGAACCCATTCTTAGATTCAATTAGTTTGCTAATTGAAACACAGACTCGGGGGACACATTTCCTGGTTTATTGTAAAGGATATTATTATAAAGCGTACAGGTAGAGATGTGTGGAGCGAGGTGTGGGAGAAGGTGCAGAGCTTCCATGCTCCCCACCCCCGTGCACCACCCTCCAGGAGTCTCCACGTGTTCTGTTACCCAGAAGCCCCCAGAGCCCTGACCTCTTGAGATTTTATGGAAGTTTCATTTCACAGGCATAACTAATGATATCCTAGGCCATTAGTGATCAGTTTCATCCTTTCTCCCCTTCCCTGAGGTTGGGGGTGGGGATGAAAGTCCCAACCTTGGTCCCAATCATGCCTTGGTCTTTCTGGGGACCAACCCCTATCCTGAAGCTATATTGGCAGTCACCAGCCACTTCTTTAGCACACAAGCCACTCAGCACTCTGGAGTTTCCCAGAACCTTAGAGCTATATGTCAAGAAGTAGGAATGAAGACCAAATATATATGTATATGTGTGGGGTTTTTGTTGTTGTGTTACTAGGGATTGAACCCAAGGGTGCTCTACCAGTGAGCTACATCCCCAGCTCTTTTTATTTTTTGGGGCAGACTTGCCTCAAACTTGCCATCCTCCTGCCTCAGATCCTCAAGTCACTGGGTTTACAGGCACATAGCACCATGCTCAGCTAAATATATATTTCACAGGCCCACAGACTGGTCAGATGTTCTGGAACCATAGAAGTTTGGAGCTAGGATCTTCTCTGCCTGCCCCATCTCCTTGCATGGTCAAGGCTGGCCACAGTGAGTTCCCATCTGGGG
>CM053402.1:41517596-41527672 GCA_028644305.1 Xerus rutilus
ACAGATCTTGGTTTCGAACACATTTTCTTTTTTTTCTTTTTTTAAATTTTTTTTTTTTAGTTGTTGATGGATCTTTATTTTATTCATTTATTATTTATATGTGGTGCTGAGGATCGAACCCAGTGCCTCACGCATGCTAGGCAAGCGCGCTACCACTGAGCTACAGCCCCAGCCCCACATTTTCCTTTTGTTGTTTTTAAAATATTTCCATCTGTCATTGCTGTGTGTTTGGAAGAAAGAAGGCAACAGGCGGTCTTGGAGAGAATTTGGTCTTCTCTAGTGGTCCCTGTGCCTCATCCCCAAATGGTGATGATAATGCCCGCTTCCTGGAGATGCTGCAAGAATTCAGCAAGATCTTTAAAGGGTGCAAAATGTCTGGCACTCCTTAACTATTAGAAACTTCCCTTCCACCCCAGCCAGAAAGTCCCTCTTCAAACAGGAGGTCTTTGGGTCTTCAGTGGACCCCTTTCAATGTTCCAATAGTCAACATCCTCTGGGGAGGAAATTCCTTCACACATGATCTTGCGGGGAGACACATTTGCAGGATGAAATGATAGTCACAAACAAGCTGTGGGAGGTCAGAGGTCAAGGAGCTGTCAAGGAAAAGGAAGTGGAGAAAGAAAGACAAATTTAGCAAACTTAATCAGTTAGTGGAGGGCCGCTAAGGCAGCTGCCCTGCCCAGCCACATCACATCACGAGTTACCACCACACTCCTTAATAGTTCTGACCTACCACATGCAGAGAGGGCCCCTTCCAGCTTTTCCCTAATCTCCAGAGCGTTCCAGGGCCCAGAAAAGTCCAAAATAGCTTAGGATGAATTTTCTTATCTTTCCTAAGGCAAAGAATATGAGGTTATGCATTAGGCTATCAGTTTGTCCTTGAATTTTTAGAAGCCAATAAAACTTAGCAAGATCAAGAATGTTCCCTGTCCTCAGCATCAGGCATTCCATGGACACACAGTAGGTAGAGATGAGGCTCTGAACGTGCTCATAGTAGGTGAGCCGATGGGGACCACATGCAGGTGCTGAATTTCCTGTCTGCTTTTGGGGTGGGAACAAGGGCAGGGTGAAAGATTTCCTAAAACCTATTTTTTTTTTAGAAAAATATCTAATCATAACAAAGAGATAGCATCATAGGGCATTTAAAATGTCAGATTTTAAGCACCACCTGGAGCTGGTTCTGAGACTGTGATAAGAATTTGGAGAAAGCCAGATCCTAATGGAAGAACTTGGATTTTCTGATGGAGACTCTTTTCCACTCCGCCAAGGCACTCTAATTTTCCTTTCCTTTTGGTGCTTCACTTCCAGCATCTCTTGCTATAATTGAAAGCAGTTTCTCAGGAGCGAGTCAATGCAGGTCAAATGCTCCTGGGACTGTCAGGTTGGTGTTGCTCCTCGTTTTATGCACTTGAACTATGCAGCAGCACGAACCTCAGTCCCTCTGCTCTTGAGGAGTTTATAATCTAATGAATTTCTTCAGTCAGACAATCAACATGTATTTATTGAGCATCTTCTATGTGCCAGGCAAAATAGCTCTTCTAATGGGAGAGGGAGAACACATGCAGGGTCGGGTAAATTCTATAACCTCACAGATGACAATAAAGTGCTTAAGGCAAAGAGGAAAGGGAGTGTTGAGATCAGTAGTATGAGTGCTATTTTGTTTGTGGGGCACAGAGGAGCTTTCTGATAAAATGATATTTGAGCAGAGATCTGAAGCACACTCTGGGTATAGGAGAGGGAACATTGCAAGTAGAGGGTACCGCAAGTGCAAAGGCCCTGAGGTGGGTTTGTGCTTGGTGGATTTGAGCATCAGCAAGGAGTCCAGCATAACTGGAGTGACATCAGGGTTGGGAGCTATGGTCAGAGAAGTGGGAGGAGGTCAGATGGTAATGGTCCTTGCAGATCATTGTAAGCACTTTGGCTTTTATAGTCAGTGAAATGAGACTTTGGAGGGTCTCAGGTACAAGAGGCATGTGCTGTAGCTCTCCCGCCTCCTAAAGAACACTCTGGCTGCTGTGTGGAGAATAAATTGTGGGCTATCGTGTCAGAGCAGTAGCACAGTATTTTATTTTTCATATTAAATGTTGCCCAGGTATCTAAGTGTTTTATCAGTTGCTTCCCTTAGAAACTTCACTTTACAAAATGTATATATTTTAGTCTTTTCTGAAGTTAATATGGATCATCAAGGAAACTTTATAACCTATAGAAAAGCATTAAAAAATACACACTAAAAAATCCATAATTTTACTATCCAAAGAACCTGTTATCAACATTTTGGCATATTTACCTTTTTCTGTGCCTTTCTTATTTGTACTGTTGACCCTGTGGTGGTGTTGGGTTTGTTTGTTTGTTTTGGGGTGCTGGAGATTAAACTCAGGGTCACTCAACCACTGAGCCACATCCCTAGCCCTATTTTTTGTTTTATTTAGAGACAGGGTCTCACTGAGTTGCTTAGCGCCTCACTGTTGCTGAGGCTGGCTTTGAATTCACAATCCTCTTGCCTCAGCCTCCCAAGCCACTGGGATTACAGGCATGTGCCACCTTGACGGACTGAACCTGTGTTTTAAAATCAACATTGGATCTTGAGTATTTCCCGGTGTAATCAAGAACTCTTTGTTAACATTCTCAATGAGTCTGTCATATGGCTCTTCTAATTTAAGATATTTGTTTCCATTTCTTTCTCTTATTAGTATCAGTATGTATAACTATAAGCATGCATTTTTCAAAAAAAAATTTTTAGTTGTAGACGGACACAATACCTTTATTTATTTATTTTAGGTGGTACTGAGGATCAAACCCAGTGCCCCTCACATGCGAGGCAAGCGCTCTACTGCTGAGCCACAACCCCAGCCCTTAGCATTCACTCTATTTGAGTTCCTTAATGTATTTATTTTGCAGTGCTGGGTATGGGACCCAGGGCCTGGTGCACCCTAGGCAAGCGTTCTACCACTGAGTGACACCCACAGCCCTTGCCTACATTTTATATTACAGCCTCAGAATGAATTCCTAGGGTTCATGTACCCTCCTTCCTTATAGACCCTGGAGTTATTGTTTTTATTTATCTCATAGGTAGCTGGTGTGCAATTTGATGCAGTTTTTTAAAATAAGGGCTTGTGGATGGGGTGTTCTCTGGTTCTTTGCTATGTGATAATCATTGCCTTTCTGCATAAAGGACAACTTGACTGATAGTACAGTTGATCAGAATCTTTCCCACTCTGTGCATTTGACCTCTTTATCTACTAACCACATGAAGAACCATCATCGGGGAGAGTTGGCAATTAGAGGAAGTGGTATCCAGGGAAGGGGAGTAGCGAAACCTGTGAAAGAGACTAGAGAGAGAAGGGTTTTTAAATCAATTAACTAAAAGATAGAAGGAATAGAAACCAAATTGAACAAATAGAACCTTTGAAAAAAAACACAGGCGAAGTTGAAAAGGAACCAAAGGAGGCATTTTTCTCTCTAAAAATGAAAAATAATATTAATGAATGGTAAAACTCACTTGAATTACAATCATTTCTTAGAGCAATGGACCTTGTCATTCTCATTAAGGGCCACAGACGTTGCCTTATCATTTGCTGCTTATCAATTTGGGGTTTTTGTTTGGTTGGTTGATTCCTGTGTGGTGCTCCCAACTACCTTGCCTGTGATTTCCTTTATCCCAGCAGGGCTGGAGTGGGGCTGGGGCTGGGGCTCAGTCGTGGGGCACTTGCCTCGCATGCACGAGGCCCTGGGTTCCATCCCCAGCACTGCAAAACAAAAATCCAACAAAAAAGAACACAATGCATTTGTGACCACACCAGACTCCGTCTGCCTAATTAGCTGCCTGACTTTTTAAAACTAGCCATCTACGCCAGCATTCCGTTTCCTCTCTTCAGTCACTTGCCTGGTTTCCTTGCTGGCAAATTCATGAACTCTGACATGTGTTCAAGATTGAAAGGGAACGAAGTGGCCCTGCAGTGGGCTGGTTAAATAGCACATCAGGTCACCCAGGAAGGGCCCCGGGAACCAGAAGGCAGTTTAAGGATGTGGCATGGAAGGACAAGCAGAGGACACCGTGAAGTCACAGCCGAGAGTAAGAGCAAGATGAGAGCTAGTGTGCAGTGGCACAGCGTGAAGTGGCTTTTGTTTCCTTTTTTTTTTTTTTTGGTACCAGGGATTGAACCCAGGGGCACTTAACCACGGAGCCACATCCCTAGCCCTTTATTTTTTATTTAGAGACAGTCTTGCTAAGTTGCTTAGGGCCTCACTAAGTGGCTGAGGCTGGCTTTGAACTTGCTTGCAATCGTCCTGCCTCAGGCATCCAAACTGGTGGGATTACAGGCACACCCCGCCACACGCAGCTGCAAAATGGTTCTAGAGATGACGACAGGCACAGGTTGAAGCCAGACTTGATGTTTTCATTCTCCTTTAAATAACCTGTTGGGTTTTTTAATTTAATATTTAGAAATTAAAAATTTTGCTCTGGATATGCCTAGGCCATTTTCATTGATTTTTTTTCTAAAACAAATATACAATATTTGGATATTTGACCCAGGAAAGCTTTTTAATTATGTTTTTGCTTATTGATTCATACCAACTATTCTGACTTTTTGGGAACATTACTCATTTTCAAGTTTAGATTTCCATTTGCTGTCTTCTTTTTTTTAAGTATTTTTATTTATTTTAATTTTTCTTTTTTAAAACAGAATGCATTTCAAGTCACAGTACACATGGAGCACAATTTTTCATCTCTCTGGTTGTAAACAAGGTAGACTCACACCATTCGTGTCTTCTTACATGTCCCTAGGGTACTGATGTCCACCTCCTTCCACCATCTTTCCCACTCCCATACCCCCTCCCTTCCATTCGCTGTCTTCTGTAACCATCTTCTTATAAGTCATTTTATTTTATTTTATTTTATTTTTTGGTACTGGAGATTGAACTCAGGGGCACTCAACCACTGAGCCACATCCCCAGCCCTATTTTGTGTTTTATGTAGAGACAGGGTCTCACTGAGTTGCTTAGCGCCTCGCCGTTGCTGAGGCTGGCTTTGAACTCGCAATTCTCCTGTCTCAGCCTCCCTAAGCACTGGGATTACAAGCTTGTGCCACCGCGCCTGGCTTTATAAGTCATTTTCTATTCCTTTTGTTTTTCCCACCATTCTGGAAAATCTTAAAGGTTTTCTTTCATGTTACTTTTTATACACAAAGTGCGCGTGCATGCGTGCGTGTGTGTAAAAAGCCTAAATGGGAGAGTCTTCAAAACCATTTGTATACAGTTTTTTAAAAAAATATTTTTTAGTTATAGATGGACACAATATCTTTATTTTGTTTTATTGATTTTTATGTGGTGCTGAGGATCGAACCCAGTGCCTCACATGTGCAAGGCAACTGCTCTGCCACTGAGTCACAGCCCCAGCCCCCATTTGTGTACAGTTTAAAGAATCATAATAAAACAGATGTTTGCTAACTGCTGCCCAAGCCAAGAAAGTGGTCATTACCATGCCTGTGTTTGAGTATGACATGAATAAGATGGAACCGTGTGCCTTGCTTGTCCTTTATTCGACATTGTGATTTTTTCCCCTTATTTTATGGTACTGGGGATTGAACTCAGGGGCACTGTACCACTGAACCACATCCCCAGCCCTACACACACACACACACACATTTTTTTTTAAATTTTGTGACAGGGTCTCCCTAAGTTGCTTAGGGCCTCACTAAGTGCCCCAGGCTGGCTTCAAATTTACAATCCTGCCTGAGCTGCTGGGATTACAGGTATGCGCCACCACGCTTGCCCTCAATATGTAATTCTGAAATTCACCACATTGATGAACATGGTCCTATTCACTCCTCTCGCTGCTGTCTGGATCCCCTATAATGAACACAGCCCTGGCCGCCTATTCCTTCTGTTGATCTTGTCAGTGACTCTCTATTCCTTTGCCGTTAGGAATAATGCTCCTGTCACCATCCACGCCTCCCAGAACACATGTATGAGGGCTTCTCTTGGCTCGGGACATGTGCTCACCTCCAACTTGATTAGATAGTTCTCAATCATATTCCAAAGTAGCTGGACCACCAGGTGTTCCTTCAAGCAGATGACTGGAGTTCCCTCTCCAGTCACTTCTCTGTCCTCCCTGGTCATTTCTGCTCTCTCCTGCCTCCGGCATAGGTCTGGCTTCGCTCATGTAGTCCTCCAGCATTCCCCTCTGTTAGCCTGTTTTCTTCTTTTGGCTTCTTCATAGCTGGTCTTCATCTTTTCAAGACACCAAACAATCATCTACTTTTCTCTGAAACCTGGCATGCATATTCACATGTACTAAATATAATATTCTCAAGGTTTTTCTCTCTGAGTCTTCTGAATAGTACATGCCCTCCCTACTCCTCTGGTAGTTTTCTTTTTTTTTTTTGGTACCGGGGATTAAACTCAGGGGTACTCGACCACTGAGCCACATCCCCAGCCCTATTTTGTGTTTTATGTAGAGACAGGGTCTCACTGAGTTGCTTAGCGCCTCGCCATTGCTGAGGCTGACTTTGAACTCGCGATTCTCCTGTCTCTGCCTCCCAAAGTGCTAGCATTACAGGCGTGCGCCACCGCACCAGGCTCCTCTGGTAGTTTCCTCTGGCCCCAGTATTCTCTGTTCATCCATCTTCAGGTGCCATGAGCTCAGCTGACCAGAGTTGACCCAGAGGCAATGGGCAGATCGCTCCCAGCACTTCCCTTTGTCTGGGATTTCACTTGTGATGCTCTGTTCCGGGGAGGGGGCACCTTTGACTCTCCTGTGACTGGCCCCTCAAGGGCCTCTGGAACTGGGGAAGACATGCAGGACTCTAGTCCCTAGTCTGTGCCTTCTTCTCAGCTCTTCCCCTCTCTGCTCTCCCACACTGAGCCTGATGAACTCCACCTTCTCAGATGCAGTGCACATTGCCATCCTGGCTGTGTCTTAGAGTCAAATCTCCTGGGGACGATGACAGGGCTGGAGGAGAGAGGATAGCCCCTGTGTGGTTCCAGAAACCTGGAGCCCTCCTGGGTCAGCAAGGCTGCCCAGGAGGCTTCCAAGCCCTTCCCCTGCCCCCTGGCAGGCAGGCGAGCAAGGCCTGGGTGTGCCTCAGCACACTCTTCCCACCCATCACCTGTGGTTGAGGGGCACTGTTGGTGGGGCTGTCACATCCCTCCCACTCTGACAATTGTGATTTCTTTTTTCACCTATTTTCATGGCCATGTTAGTTGGGATTGGGAAGGACTATGTGTGTGGGCGGGGAGACTTCTAAACACACAGTGTTGCAAACCGGAAGTTCATTTAATTTATTGTTTAGCCTTTTGTGTCTCTACATTTTTAAAAAACCAGAGTGACTCAGTGAACATCGTAATGTACTCAGGGGAAGAACTAATTGGAATCTAGATTACCCCAGCTTCTAGAAATCCTTCCTCCAGCCTCTAACAGGTACCTGTGGCGTAAGAAGGCTTCTGAGGTCTCAGGTGTTATCTGAGGGGGGATGAGCTAGGAAGGGGTAAAGACCAATTTGTAAGTAATTGAAAGCTGATTAATACAATTAGAGCGTTCCCCTCTGTTCAGCATTTGCTTAGCGTTTAGATTTCACACACACTCTGATTATAACTGGGCAGAGGCCAGCCTACAGCCAACACTTACTCAGTCTCCCGCAGTGTTTTGCATATAAAGGTGCTCAGGAAATGTTTGTTGGTTGAAAGAGAAATTTGCAAAGAAATGTCCTTGCTTTGATCACTTTAGAACCATTTCCCAGCAGGTGCTTTTGATTTCCCTGGAGTCTTATACCAGGCAACCCCGGCTGGGGCCCAAGTGCCCATGAGACAGCGTCTGTCTGTTCCCTCCGCCTGGCCCCCCTCTCCTGCTTGTTGATTGACGGGCAGAGGGATTTGTGAAAAAAGAAAGCGACTCCCAGGTAATCTTGAAATCATCTCCAACTCACAGAGGGTCAGGAGAACCAGGGCCTCTCCCCTCCCCAGCCAGTCTCTGATGGTAACTAGCTGTGCCAGCCGAGCACAGCATCCTTGGCACCTGCCTGCCGGGAGGGTGGCCTGTGCTTGCTGCAAGCTGCCATCTGCTTCCCCATGCTGGTTCTCTCCTGGTCCCGCTGTTACTTGCAGTTTGGATTTTTGCTGCAAACAGCTTTGCCAGAGGGCCCCCTCCGCAGGCCCGTGAGTGCGCTCAGGAGTGGGTGGCTGGTGCTGGGGCGGGTGGCTGCCTGAGCACCCTGCCATCTGTGCCTGGCTCTCTCTGGGCTGCTGTCGCGGCGTCCCCGGGGGACCCGGATGGTCACACTTCCTCAATGTGTTGGTTGCCTCCCACGCCATTGTGGCTTTGCCAAGGAGACCCACTATCAGTGCTGCCTCCCGGCCTCCCACACACAGAGGTGGCAGAAGGAGGAGGTTCCTGGCGTCCAGCAGCCCTCAGAGCGCTCTGCCTAGTGTGGACCCTCTGATACACCCTCCCTCGAAAACTGAACCACTCCCACCCCACCCTTTGTCTGAGGTGCCCACCTGAGTGTCTGCACTGGAGAGTTTTTCTCTGTGATGTGCCTCTGACCCAAGAGGGACCTGACGCCATCAGCACGCTGCTCTAGTCCTCTGAGTTAATTGTCCATACCCATGCACGCCAAAGCAGCCCGATTATTGATAGCGCACATTAGCTGAGTGCCAGCCACAGCCCAGCAGTGAACATCTCACAGGAACCATGCAACATACATAAGAGCCGCTGTTCCCCGTGAAAGATGGAGAAACTGAGGTTTAGAGAAGGGAGGCCACTTGCCCAATGACATCAGAAAGTGATTGATGAAGCCAGAAGCTGAAGCCAGATGTGCCTTCCTGCACACACTGGGCAACGACTTCTGTTCTTCCTTCCTTCACCCCATATTCATTGTGTATTTGCAACCCCATATTCATTGCGTATTGCAACATTCATTGCGTATTTGTTTTAGGCCCTTGGAAAACAGCAATAGCAAAACGTCCCAATATTCCTGCCTAGTGCTTGTGTCCTGATAAGAGGCCAGGGATAGGGAGTGAGACCCAGACAATACAACATGAGCAAACTCACAAGCACATGATACAGCCTGCTGGCTGCTGAATGGAAACAAGAAAATGTAGCCCAGGGGTCAGGAGTGTTGGGTGTGGGAGGGAGGTGGCCGGATGACTGTTAAAGAAAAGCAGAAAATACCAAACTTTGGTGAGGCTGCAGGGAGATCAGAACTCTGTACTGCAAGTGAGGATGTGAAATGGTGCAGCCAGTATGGCCGTGGCTCCTCAAAAAATCAGGTAGAATTACCCTGTCTTCAGGATTTCTACCTCGGGGCATCTACACCAAGGAATTGAAAGCAAGGACTCAGATATTGGTACACACGTGTTCATAGCAGCATTATTCACAATAGCCCAAACACAGAAGCAACCCAAGTGTCTATCGTTGGATGAATGGATAAAGAAAATGTGGTCCATACATAATATTATTCATATAATATGACCTCCAGAAGAAATGATATTCTGACATATGCTGCCTCAAGGACAGCATATGTCAGAATATGAACCTCAAAGACATTGGGCTGAGTGAAATAAGCCTGTCAGGGCTGGGGTTGTGGCTCGGTAGAGCACTCGCCTCGCATATGTGAGGCACTGGGTTAGATCCTCAGCACCACATAAAAATAAATAAAATAAAGGTATTGTGTCCTACAACTAAAAATAATAATAAATAATAAGACAGTCATGAAAGGACAAATACCATAGGGTGCCACTCAGATGAGGTACCTGGAGTAGTCAGATTCATAGGGACATAAAGTAGGATGGTATGTGCTGGGGGCTGGGGAGGTAGGGTTTAGTGGTGCAGAGTCTCAGTCCAGGAAGTGGATGGTGGTGATGTGCACAATGCCACTGCACTTGGTGCTCCTGAACTGTGCACCCCAAAATGATTGGAATGGCGAATTCTATGTGCTGTGTGTATATATATATATATATATATATAAAATATACACACAACATATATATATATATATATATATATATATATGGCGGGATGGGTACTGGGGATTGAACTCAGGGGCACTCAACCACTGAGCCACATCCCCAGCCCTATT
>CM053402.1:41527772-41574013 GCA_028644305.1 Xerus rutilus
GACCACAGCAGGGTGAAGGGTGCCTCTCTGTTTCCATGGGGCAGCTGATGTCCTGATGTAGCTACCCACCCGGCCCCTGTGTGCCTGTGTGTCAGGCATGCCACATTCTGCTGTGGTACCCTCCCATGCATACCCCTGGAGAAGGGGATATAAAGCGAGGGGGGGAAGCAGCTAAATTTAGTCTTTTTCTTGTGCTAATTTGAATAAAAATTTGATCCAACTTTCCTGCCCATTTTTTAGATGCCAAGTGACATTGGCTGGCACAGTTGTGCCCCTCCCCCTAGCCAGCTGTCTCACAGATGGAGACTAGGGAATTGAGGGTGGTTCCATCCTTCAGGAAGTATTTATTAAGCTCCTAGGTGGTGCTGAGCCCTGGAACAACACACCCATCCCCTCTCCTATGCACGTCCTACTGAGCTGCCAGAAATTTCAGCTGATGAGGAAAGGAAACAGGAAACAGGAAGAACTGGCCTTTGCCGAGATCCTTCTGCAGGCTGGGTACGAAGCTCAGTGAGATGGGTATTAACGTCCTATTTTCTAGCTAAATGGAAGCTCTGGGACCTTCAAGGACAAGTCCATGGTGGCACTTGCAGGACATGCAGAGCTGGGATGTGAACCCAGGCTGTCTGAAAGACTCTTTCCTCTAGACCAGCTTCCTCCTCATGATTTCTACCAAGCCAGTGACCCCAGCCTTTAGCAATAAGCCCACAGACCACCTTCTCCAGGGCCGGCCTGCAGTTTGAAGGAAGAAGGACAGATGAACAGAGATGGCCCTTCAGCCTCATCTTCCCTCAGTGACTCCCAACCCCAGGGGATTCCAGGTTCCTACCTCTTCTTGCCCTGACTTTCAAAGTCCTTACATCATAGAATTGGTCAGTGCGCCCACAACTAACACCCAGCCTCTAGTGGCCCTGACCCTTGTCTAACTATTTGCATCTCTGACTCTTGCTTTGGGTCTCAGGACCTGGTTATCCCTCTGACTCTTGAATTTTTGCCTGTGCTCCTAACACTGCATCAAGTTGAGGTCAGTGTCACAGTCATAGGCCAGCTCCCAGCACACTCTGTTTGCAAAAGAAATCACAGGAGTCTCAGCTGGGACCTCTTCGTGTTGCACCTGGCACCGTGTGAGCTCCTCCTTAGCTTCATCTCCTGTGCATGACCTTCAACCCAGCCAGTGGGACATACTCTCTCTCCAGAAAACATGCCAAGAATATATATTGCAGCATTTCTGGTAATACCAAAACATCTGGAAACAACCCGAATGTCCTTTTACATAGAATGGATAGATCAGTTTTGGCAATGAAAGAATATACAGCAGAGAAGACAGCTAAGCTCACCAAAGTTTGAATCAAAAAACAATAAGCAAAAAAATAGCAAGTTACCAAAGAAAGCACAATAACTCAAAAACATGACGTTCAAAAACAGGTAATAAGGAATACTTAATTTAGAAATGCATTCGCTGGAGTGAGTTTGTTTTGGTTTGATTTGGTTTGGTACTAGGGAGTGAACCCAGGGGCATGTTACCATCCAGCCACATCCCCAGTCGTTTTTATTGTTTATTTTGAGACAGGATTTCACTCAGTTGATTAGAGCCCTGCTAAATTGCTAAGGCTGGCCTCAAACTTGCATTCTTCCTGCCTCGGCCTCCCAAGTGGCTGGGATTACAGGTCTGCACTACCGAGCCTGGCTAGAGTTTTATGTTTTGTTTTGTTTAATTGAAAACGAAAAGCAAGAGATTGCTTAACACAAAATTTCAGATGCTGCTTACCTTTGGAAGGGAGGGTAGGCTTGTGGAGTCTTTCCAGGTCCTCTAATATTTGGTTTCTTGATGAGTTTACAGGTGTTAACTGGATATGATTCTTTGAAATGTACTATGCATGAAACATACTTTCATATGTATGCTAGATTTCACAGGCACACATCCAAAAGATACAAGCAATCACTAAAAATCAGACAATAATAAGCTCGAATCAGTGAAACAGAGGAAATCCTGTGAGGTCTCCCAGATTGTAGGGGGCCGGGGGAGTCAAAGAGCTGAACTAGATTAGGGAAGCTGAATTAGATTAGGGAAGCTGAATATGGAGAGCAGAGAAGGCCATGCAACTTCAGACTTAGTGGTTTTCCCAAAGAGGGAACGAGACTGGATTGGAAATGAAGCAATCATTAAATGCATGAGTGAGGAAAGCATCCTTGAGTGGAAGCCCCCCACGCTCCCCTGCCCAGGAGGGGTCAGCTCAGAAATGGTTTCACTTTGGCTTTGGAACACATTTCTGAGACTGTGTTTAAACATAGCCATATTTGTTGTCCTGGGAATCGAATCAAAATCATGAAGCTCCTCTGAAAAGACCTGGCTGGGTGTAATTGGCCTGTCCAATTTTCTGCTTCCAGCTTCTATTCATTTCCTGTGTGCAGCCCACTCCATCTGGGGACAGCGCTTGGCTTCCCCGCCAAACATCACCAGCACAGCTTCTCTCAAACCTGCGTGGGAACAGGGAATGGAGTTAAATATTGGGATTCAAAAAGATTTCATACTGCTTGAGAATTAAGAGTTGAGGAGCAGCTTTTGCAAAATGTTGACAGTGTCAATCATTAAGAAGGACACCTCCTTGGATTTGCCAAACTTGCAAGACCATCAGGACAAAGGGAGGAAATGGCACTGGGGGCCAGAGGGAGAAAATAAGGGTCCCCATTAGTGGCTTGTGGGAACCTTTCCACGCCCCAGAGGACATGGGAGATGCAAGGGCTGAAGGTTCACCCATAGGACACACCCCCCGAGGGTAGGCTACAAGGAACCCGTGAGGCCAGAGTAGGAGTTTAGCAAGCCCGCCCCAGGGCCTCTCCATGATCCAGGGGTGCACAGGTGCGTGGCTGTCTATGGGGAGCCAGTGTGGGAGACTCCTTCCCATGATGCTTGCAAACGCTCCTCACCAGTAATTGTGGGTTTTGTGCAGAAACCTTGCCAAAACAGCCCTTTGCCAGAGGTTAATGGAAGCCAAAGCATTTCCTCTGGTTCTGAAATGATCCAGCCAAGGTGTTTAAATTATCTGTCAAGAAAACAGATAGCACCCTCATAATATTTTCTCTCACTATATTTTTTCCTTTCGGTTGTGCTGGTGATTGCCTGCCTCCCAGACTGACCTGGTTGCTCAAAAACCTTACTTGAAGAGGAAACTTGCTCAGGCCCTGGGAAAACCTGCACGCCACTGGGCTGAGCAGGGAGCTCTCCTGACCCCCAGGGCAGGAACAAAGGGCAGCTGTTTGTGTGCTCTGCCTTTGTTGGGGCTGGATCTCCAGCCCTCCTGTGGTTCTGGGAAGGCCTTGGGCCTTGCACAGTGCCTTGAGGAGCTCAGAGGGGAGCCAGCCAGCCAGCCACCAGCAAGACCCCAGAGGCAGGAGACTTCCCAGGCAGAATGAATTGGTTCACTGCTGTGGAGGCCAGGTAGGGGTGAGTGTTCTGGCTCACCAACACACACACACACACCTGTGAGTTTGTTTTTATTTTGGTATGGGGCATTAAACTCAGGGGTGTTCTATCACAGAGCCACATCCCCATCCCTTTTTTTTTTTAAATATTTTTTTAGTTGTCAATGGATCTTTAATTTATTTATTTATATGTGGTGCTGAGGACCAAACCTAGTGCCTCACACATGCTAGGCAAGTGCTCTGCCACTGAGCCACAACCCCAGCCCCCAGCCCTTTTTATTTTTTATTTTGAGACAGGATCTCACTAACTTGCTAAGGCTGCCCTCGAACTTGCAATCCTCCTGCCTCAGCCTCCCCAATTGCTAGGATTACCGGGGTGTGCCATCAGACCCAGCTATCCATACGATTTTAAAGTGTTATCCTGGGACTTAGAATGTAGCTCAGTGATACAGCATGTTTGATTCCCAGTACTGTAATTTTTTAAAGAAATGTTACTCTTTAAAATGCAAATATGCTAATGCTTCTGGAAGGGATCTCAGCCTCAATTAGGAGTTAGCACTTTAGGCAGGATTAGAACCAGATTGTTGTCAGGAGAAGGGAGGAGGAGACTCAGGCCTTTGACAGCTTTACCCAGCAAGTCTGACACTCTTCAAACCATCTCTTCCCAGGGCTTCCAAATGGCTGGCTTTGCTGAACATGGCCAGCTGAATGTATGCAGTGGCCCTCTCTGGGGCGGGGTAGATATGAGCTACGCCATCCCAGACTATGACCACAGTCGCATGCAGGAGAGAAACAGCCCTTTGTTAACTTAAACCATGGGCCACATTTGGTTTTAGTTTCCTTGGCTCAATCTTAACACATACAAGGAGCTCAATAGATGTTACTTGAGTGAATTAATAAATATCCACAAACTCCCCCTTCAGAAGTTGTTTGTAAGCATCATCTTCCAGGGAAGCAAACAGGAAAGATAATTACTCTAAACTTAATTCCTGCCAAAAGAAAAACAGTAACAACAAAGAAATATTGCAAATAAAATGGAAGGAAGAGCCGGGTGCAGTGGGGCCCGCCTGTAATCCCAGCCTTCTGGGCGGCTGAGACAGGAGAATCGCGAGTTCAAAGCCAGCCTCAGCAAGGGCGAGGCGCTAAGCAACTCAGACCCTGACTCCAAATAAACCCCAAAATAAGGCTGAGCGGTCGAGTTCCTCTGAGTTCAATCCCCAGTACCAAAAAAATGGAAGGAGAGAAGGAATCAAGGAAAGTAGGGAGGGGGGAGGAAAAGAGAAAGCAAGAGAACTGTCAGAAAATTAAATATGTCCAATGATCTTTTTCCTAGTTTTCATTCTACTAATTGTCTTAGATATGTAATATGCATGTATCTAACTTTTTGAATAGTCAAAGCAGCAATTGTCTAATCTCTTCCATTACAATAAAAAAAAAATTAACTCTCTCACCGTGAGGAATTCAGTGCTTTTATTTCCATCCAGTTGGTTTTCTTTCTTTTTTTTTTTTAAATATTTTGTTTAGTTGTAGATGAACACAATATCTTTATTTATTTTATGTGGTGCTGAGGATCGAACCCAGTGCCTCACGTATGCGAGGCAAGCGCTCAACCGCTGAGCCATAACCCCAGCCCCCCATCCAGTTGGTTTTCATTGAGATAATCTAAAATTCTGGATCAGATTATTGTGAACTTTAACTCTATCTTCTTAATGTAATTTTGCATTTTTATATTTTGTAGCTACATTTTCATTAGTTGTTTGGACTGAATTCTGCCTTTGTTGTGAATTTTCTGCTACCCTGAGTGCCACCCTGGCCCAGCTGTTTAGTTTTTCTGTTGGTCAACTGACCTATTATACCTTTGAGTGGTTCTTTAGGGAAAATGGATGCTTCTCTGAGTTGTCTTTTTGCTAATAGAGTCACAGTACCCGTTAGAGATCAGTGTCAGCCATTCTCTGGATGACAGAGATAGGTAGAGCCACCACCCTAGGCTCTTGGAAGAGTAGACGCCAACCTCTTTCTTGTGCTGCTGCTGTGGTTACAGGTTTGTGACCTGCTTTATACTCTTGCTCAGAAAAACTGAACACAAAGTAAAAACCCACCGCACGGTAGTCACACCCAGTATGAATTGAGTCTCCATCCAACTTGATGGGTCTGGAGGCTGGTGGGGCAGCAGGTAATCCAGCAGTTAGCCAGAACTTGGGGGTGGGAAGGTTCCAATCTGGTTTGAGTGGCAGACAACATTTCCAGCAGAAAACAATAGTAGAAACAAACATGTATGTTGCATTAGTACATCTCTTGTTGACTTGCCTCCTTTAGTATTTTCGTGGGCCCAAGGCTCTTACAGAGTTCTATGTTAGTCAGCTTTCTGTTACTATAACAAAAACCTTAGATAATCAATCTATGAAGAGAAAAGGTTTATTTTGGCTCACCATTTTGGAGATTCCACTCCAAGATCAGGCAGACCTGTTGCTTTTTAGCTTCTGGTTGGGAAGGGGATCAGCACATATGTCAGGAGTGTGTGACCAAGCAAAACTGTTCATCTTGAGGCTGGGGGGTGAAAGAAGGAAGAAATAGGGGTTGGAGGTCCAACTGTCCCCTTCAAAGACACTCCCCCAGGACTTGAAGACCTCCCAGGAGGCCCCACCTCTTAAAGGTTCTACTACCTCCTGGTAGCATCACAGGCGAAAGGCCAAGCCTTCAACACATGGGCCTTTGGGGACATGTGTTTCCACATCCAAGCTCCAGCAAGCCCAGCTTCTTGCCATTGGGTATAATCATAGCTTCTCATACTCAGCCTGTTGCCTCAGAAACCTGGTCACAGGGTGTATCCAGCAGCCTTGGCAAGCAAGACTGCTTTGACCAACTGCATGGTGCCCCAGGCCCTTCCTGTTTTCTACCAGATCCAGCTTTGCCCATCTTCATGCAGTAAGGGCCAGGTTCCTGCTGCCAAGGTTCTGACTCCTGGTGGGTAGGTGGGTACATTGACATGCCAGGGAACTTAGCTTTTGCAGGGACAGAAATGTCAGCATGATGAACTCATGCTAATGTTTTCAAACTAACCATAGCTTCACTAAGTCTTTTCCTATCTTGCTCCTCTAAAAATACATAAATTTAGCTTTTCTTACCTCTCCTGAGCTACCAGCTTTTCTCCCTAAAGCCACATCCAGATTCAATATACCAGCCAGAGACTGTTCCAACTCCCCACGTGTCGACCTGCCATGTGGCCCAGGGATTGAATAACATCAACATTCAATTACCAATCTGTTATATTTTAATTTCAATCAAAGTAATGCATGTGATTTAAAAAAAAAAATCAAATTGTTCGGGAAAGCATCTGCTGGTAAAGACAGCCGCCCGCTGGCTCCTCCCTGGCTGTCCATCACCATCAAACTGCATGTTTGTTCCTGTGCTGGTTTCTGGGTCCTTTCATGCTTTTCTTGATCTGTCAGCTTGCGATACCCTCTGTCGACTTGCACTATGAAAGGTGAACACTGACTAGCTTGGACAACCCCGCTTCCTCTCTCCCTCCTAATTTTTGAGGACTTTATTATTCTTAGCACTTTGGTTAAATTTATCACTTTACATCATATTTTCCTCTTTCTTCTTCCATAGGCTTTAGCATGCATACCTCGGCTCCCTCTGGGTGACTTGTGGGTACCAAGATCCCTATTCTTCCTTCTCCCACACCCACCTCCTTTTCTAAATTATATTTTTACTAGTAGATTGCCAGAATTCCACATTTAGATTCTGATCTTTAGCAGTTAATTAATTCTTTCATGCTTGGTGATTTGTGCCTAGGTCTTAATTTATAAGAGTGATTGAATGGTGGCACAAAAAGGCTAAAGCCAAGCCAGGCGCGGTGGCACAAGCCTGTAATCCCAGCACTTTGGGAGGCTGAGACAGGAGAATCACGAGTTCAAAGCCAGCCTCAGCAATGGCGAGGCGCTAAGCAACTCAGTGAAACCCTGTCTCTACATAAAAACACAAAATAGGGCTGGGGATGTGGCTCAGTGGTTGAGTGACCCTGAGTTCAATCCCTGGTGCCAAAAAAATAAAAGGCTAAAGCCATGGAAAGAAGGATTTATTAGCCGGGCACAGTGGCACACACCTGTAATCCCAGCACTTTGGGAGACTGAGACAGGAGAATCGCCAGTTCAAAGCCAGCCTCAGCAACGGCGAGGTGCTAAGCAACTCAGTGAGACCCTGTCTCTACATAAAACACAAAATAGGGCTGGGGATGTGGCTAAGTGGTCGAGTGCCCCTGAATTCAATTCCTGGTACCAAAAGAAAGAAAAGAAAAGAAGGATTTATTGCATACAGCTCCAAGGAGAAGGGGTTCAGCACATCATGCAGGGCTACCAGTGTCACTCAGGAGCAAAAGAGCCAGGGCAAGGCATGGGACCCAGCATGATCAGGGTTTCTGCAGGAAAAGCTGGGCAGGGAGCAGCTGAAGGCCAGCTAGTCTGGTAGCCTTGGGGCATAAAAGCTATTCCTGCTTGTGTAGTACCTGGCCCTAGGTTGATTGAGGGCAGGGGAAATATTGGCTTTGTGTGAGAGTTAGATAAAGGCGATGGTTGGGGGTGTGGACTCAGGATTAGTTGGGTAATAACATTTTTAGTTGCCTACAAAAGCCAGGTCATGGGGGAGAGGTAAACAATTTTGGCCATTAATTTGGCCCTCTGGTTAGTGGTTGCCAAGTAGACACACACAGAATCTGAGAAAACACAAAATATTTTGTATCGAGTTGGCCCTAAGAGTTAAAGATTAGTGAATGGTATTTAATAGCGTAAAACTATATATGATTTTATAATGAGGTTAGGTAAGCAGACTCTAGCTGGACCGCCTGGATTCTGATTTTTGTTTCATTCCTTCCTGTTTGAGTTACTTGTTCTTTCTGCCTGGTTTCATTGTCTATAAAACAGAGATAATAATATTTACTATGTAGGATTTTTATGGGAGTTAAATAAATTATGGATAAAATTCCTAGGATGGGGGCCGGGGTTGTGGCTCAGTGGCAGAGCGTTTGCCTAGCATGTGTGAGGCGCTGAGTTCGATTCTCAGCACCACATATAAATACGTAAAATAAAGGTCCATCTACAACTAGTAAAACATTTTTTAAAAATTCCTAGAATGGTATCTGGCACATACAAAGTACTTGATAATTATTAGGGAGTTAAATTTAATTTATTTTATTGAATTTAAATTAATTAAATATCTCAGGATCCAATGGTCTGTAAGAATTTCATTTTGGTTAACTACCTTAAACCCTGGACCACCCAGTGGAAAACATTCTTACTATCGTGCTCAAATGCATTCCTTTTTAACTCTTAATTTCTTAAAATTACGTCACATTTTGATTTACCTAATATTTGGATCATGTTATTCTTGGGTAACTTTTAGTTTTTCCTGGAGTTTTTATTGACAAAGTTTTCTCGTTGACAAAAGAATAGAATAATGAAACTTTATATCTTTTGTCATGCAGCTTCTCAGTTTTACTCTTCATTGTGTGGAACCTTCTCTTTTCCTATGAGAATCCCTCTAGATCCTTTCCCAGCTCTATCTGGACCTCTATGAAAACTGACTTCATGGGACTTCCCTTTGAAGGAAAGTCCCTTGGCCTCCTTAAGTTGGAGACACTGTTTTCAGGGTCCTGTCTTCCTCTTTATTTTCACCTGTGTTGTGCCAAAACCCACAATAAAACCCTTTACAAGTAACTTCTTGTAAAGGGCACAAGGGAAACTTGGCGTTCTTGTGAGTTTTAAAATGTCTCTATTCTGCTCTCATATTGAATTGATAGTTTGGCAAATAGAATTCTAGATGCCGAATCTTAGCATGCCGTGTTGCCAATGATTAAGTCTAAGGCCATTCTGATTTTGGTTTGCTTATAGAAAACTTTTTTTTTTTCTTTTTGGAAACTTAGGATCTTTATATATATATATATTTTTTTTTTCTTTTTTTGGTACTGGGGATTGAACTCAGGGGCACTTGACCACTGAGCCACATCCCCAGCCCTATTTTGTGTTTTATGTAGAGACAGGGTCTCTCTGAGTTGCTTAGCGCCTCACCGTTGCTGAGGCTGACTTTGAACTCGCGATTCTCCTGTCTCTGCCTCCCAAAGTGCTGGGATTACAGGCATGCACTACTGCAACCAACTTTCTTTTCAGTAATTAAGTGATTTTTATTGGTATGATCTATTGCTTTTGGGTGTGCGTGTGTGTGGTTCTGGGGATTAAGAAGGACCTTGCACTAAGGTACATCCCCAGCCTCCCTTGTATGGCCTTTTTTTTTTTTTTTGGTACTGGGGATTGAACTCAGGGGTACTCAACCACTGAGCCACATCCCCAGCCCTATTTTGTGTTTTTATGTAGAGACAGGGTCTCACTGAGTTGCTTAGCACCTCGCCTTTGCTGAGGCTGGCTTTGAACTCGCTATTCTCCTGTCTCAGCCTCCCTAAGTACTGGGATTACAGGCTTGAGCCACCGCGCCCAGCTCCTTGTATGGCTGTTTTAATTTTCATTTTTCTTGCCCTAGAATCAATAAAACCTGTTAAGTGAAGACTTGTCCTCCTTTCAACTTCAGGAATTTCTTTTTTTATTTTGGTCTCTAAATTCCTATTATTAGGAATTCAACCCCTCAAATCGAGCCTCTTTGTCACTCATCATTTCTTTCACGTTTTTCTGCTGTTTTGTCTTTGTGCTCTACATTCCAAATTTCCTCATTTTTAATTTCCAATCTTAACTTTGCTTTTTTACATTTCTGCATTGTGTCTTTGTTCCTAGGAACCTTTCCTTCTTCTGTTCCTTTTTCATAGCATAAGAACAACATTCTTATTTGGTGAATGAGCCTTTTTTAAGTCCCTGAGCTTTGACTATCCTACTTCACCCAACTAATTAGCATATCTGATTCTTTCTCTAGAAGTGGTAAAACATGATGGATGTTCGGCCAGAGGTGCAAAAGCTTAAATGGCTTAAAAGGACCATTCCTTCTTTGATTGTGGCTCTGCAGTTTGAGCAGGGCTTAGCAGGGTGGTTCTTTTGCTGACCTCTTCTGGAGTCCTTAGCAGCTGTAGCCCTCAGACAGCTCAACTCAGGGAAGGTCCGGGGAGCTCACTCACTTGTCTGCAGCTGTTGGTGGCTCAAGTGTCTTAGCTTATCTCCATGTGGCTTCTCATCCCTTTGTACACTGGACTAGGCACTGTCACACAATAGTGGCAGTGTTCTAAGAGGCTCTTGAGAATGTGTCAAGGGTCACATGTTACCTCCACCACATCCTATTGTCAAAGCCAGTCATGAGACTAGACCTGATTAAAGGGGCAGGAAAATAGACTCCACCTCTTGAAGAGAGAATGAAATAATTTAAGACCATGTTTTATCTACTATATCGGCCCAGGCCCTTCCTCTGTATTAATCAGCTCAAGCTGCTACAACAAAACACCAGAGACTGAGTAACTTAGACAATAAGAATTTTTGTTTTTTATTAGTTTGTTTTGTGGTGTTGAGGTTCGAACACAGGGCCTCACTCATGCTAGGTAGGTGCTCTACCACTGAGCTACACCCTCCCAACCCAGAAACTTCTTTCTCATAGTTCTGGAGACCAGGAAGTCCAAGCTCAAGGCCAAGTTAGTTCCACAATGAAGGCCTTCTTTCTGGCTTGCAGATGGCTGCCTTCTTGTTGTGTCCTCACCTGGCAGAGAAAAAGAAAGAGGTAGCAAACTCTCTCCAGGTCTCTTCTAAGAACGCCAAACTCCTGGTGAAGGCTCCACCCTCATCACCTCATGTAAACCAAATATTCTCCCCAAGGCCCACCTCCATACACCATCACATCAGGGCTAGGGCTTCAGCTTACAAATTTGAGAGAGATACAGTACAGTCCCTAACACCCTCCAAGAGAGCCTGTGCTCCTCCTAAGTAACCTGAGTTATTTAAAGCCTTGAAATGTAGATGTCACATTTCATGCTCATGAGCTGCCATATTTGTTGGGCTCTTGCTGTCATGAACCTTTTGATCTAGCAGGGACCAGACACATAAATAGGCAATCTTAGCATAGGAAGGGTGTGCACCTTGCAGTGGGGGAAGTGCAAGGTTCTGCCCATGGAAGCTTCTGGATAACAGTGGTTTCCCAATGGTGGAGTAAAAGCTAGTTTGGGGAAAGGGGATGGAACAGCATCAACAAAGCCGCGGGGGCAACAGAGAGCTTAGCATGGTCAAGGGCATGAGTGCAGCTATGTCTGGCAGATGGGGAGGGGTGGGGACAAGGACCGTGCTATGGAGTGCAGCTTGCCTAGTAGTTCCCTGGGAGGCCAAAGGTGTGTGTGTGTGTTTGGGTGACGAGCTGGAGGCGGGGGACACCACTCCTCCACCACTGTGGATCCCTACAGAGACCCTTAAAGTGACCAGTGTAAAGGAGAGGACCACTCTTTTAACAGGCCATTTCCCATGGCTTTTCAAGGCTGGGTCAGCTTGTAGCTTATAGTCAGAACATGGTCTCCTGAAGATATGGTCCCACTTTCTGTCCCCTGCAGACAGCTCCTTTGCTTGGTCCTCTGTTCATCTGGAGTGTTGACAACATTGCAGGCTCCTACCGGGTCCTGGGCATCCAGAGATGGCTCAGGCACTACTCTGCCCTTGAAGATCTTCCTAGTCGGGAAGATAAGCAAGTGTGAAGTCCAGACCAGGTGTGACATGCTGTCCCGGGGGTACTACATGACCACTGAGAGCATAGCAGAGAGACCCTGATTCTGCACAGGGTGTCTCAGAAGCCTTCCCAGGGGAAGTGCAGCTGCCTGAGGGAGCTCAGACGAAGGGCATCACAGGTGATGGGACAACATGAAAAAGGCCATGGATTGTACCTATGGGGCAGACAGAGTAGTCACCCAAGCCAGTGAAGACACTTACCTGAGTCATGCCAGGTGTGTGGGAGACAGAGAAGAGGTCACACACAAAAGAGGTGGAGTAGTGGACAGACAGAGGTCTTCAGCCCCCTCTTCCCCCGTCCTATGTTCCACGAGGCCTCCGCTTCTTTCCAGCCGGCCCCGGCAATTACCCCCTTCTCCAGCCACAGCCATTTAGGAAATGCCAGTGATTAGTGATTGTTATCATGGTAATTAAAATTCCCTGGGAACAGCTTGGCTAATATCCATCAGTATCTGCAGTTAGGTTGGCCGTGAGCTGAAATCGTAATGAAAACCTCGAAGCAGAGCACAAAGCAGTGGTACCAGGGAGCATTCAGTGCTGCCAGACACCCCCTGCAAGTGCCATGGTGGCTGTGTGGGTCTTTTCTCATTAAATGGCATTTTCAAGGCTGGCTGCTTTGCTGGCCTTATCACAGCAAACCACACATGGGGAGCACAGTGGGGTTGCGCAGAAGCACTCGGCTCCTCCAGGAAGGGAATGTGTTCCAGTCTGCGGGGCTGGCCCGGGGTGTAGCAGGAGGGAGGGTGGTTCCCACGGAGGGGTCTTCCTACTCTTGTTCTTGGGGAGGGGGCCAGGTGTTGATGCCAGGCAGTGGGTGATGGGGCTGGATACACCAAGGGGAAGTCACATGATTGACAGTTACTGGTGTGCGTTTTGCAGAATGGCAGAGGGCAGCGAAGCAGGAGAAGGTCGGGGATGCGCATGACTTGATACAGGGAGGGCATTGCTCCTCAGAACTCAGCCCAGCTGGCCTCCTCAGTCCTTGCCTGGCCAGGCCTGCTCACCCATGCGGAAGGCGTTTTCCCAATACTGACAGTGTTGTTTTACGCACATCTGCACAGGTGCGCCTCCTGTACTTGGTGAGACACCTGTGCGCTCCCAGCCCTGTGACGCAGGAACTCCTGCCACTTCTCTCACTAGTCCAGAATCCCAGCTGTTGTTGACAGTCAAGGCCACCTGACCATCCTCCTGGACTTCAGAGAAGAGTCAGACCAGAGTCCCCGGAACAGTGGACTCACAGGAATGACTGGACCATTGGCCAGCCACAGACCTGCTCATGGAGCCCCAGGCAGACACCCAGCCTGGTAGGCCTGTGGGGACATTGTTCTGCTGAGCATAAATAACAAGTGAATTATACTGATGAAAATTTTCTAGGTTTCTGGGGTTGAATACCCCACAAAGAGCTTGATGACCAACAGTTTTGTGCAATTCAACCTGATACTTTGACCACTGTACTCTTTATCCTGTCTTCCAAAAGCACCTTGCTGATCAGTATTTCGTTGTAGCAGAGGTGGAATGAAGATGGATTGTTATGGCAGAAGGTGAGGCAGAGGCTTGGGGCCTGGTGACTGTACTATGTCAGAGGAGACAGGAGCAGCTGAGGAGGATGGGGCAGGAGGGGCTGGGTGCACACAAGTCAGGGAGGTGCCCTGGGGCTTGCTGTCCACCAGGACACTCTGATGGGCCCTTTCTCTGTATCCTTCCTTTAATCTGCAATAGTTTATTAGGTTAATTCCAAGAACTTGGGTGAAATCCCTAGACCACTTCCCCAGGAAGCCAGCAGATTCTGTGCACATCTTCCAACAAACCACCTATGACTTCCTATCATTTAACCAGTGTTTATTGAGCACCTATTGTGTGTCAAGCATGTGCTACCACCACTTAAAGATACAGTGGTGAGCACAAACAGCCTCTTGGATGGGGAGACAGTTAAAAATGGGAGGACCACTAGCCCAGTGTGATGGAGCACAGCTGTAATCCCAGCAACTTGGGATGCTGAAGCAATAACAACACAAGTTCAAGGTCAGCCTCAGCAACTTAGCAGGACCTAGCCTCAGTATAAAAAATAAAAGGACTGGGGATGTAGCTAAGTGGTAGAACCCCTTCAGGTTTAAACCCTAGTACAACAACAAAAAAGAAAGGACCAGCCAAAAGGTGGAAGTAACCCAAGTACCCATGGATGGATGACAGGATCAACAAGTCACTTATCCATCCATAAAATGCATTTTTCAGCCTCAAAAAAGAAGTAAGTTCCGACAGTGCTACAGCGTAAATGAACCTTGAAGACATTGTGCTAAGTGAAATAAGCCAGTCACAAAAGCACAGACACTGATTCCACTTGTATGAGACCGCCAGAGCAGTCAAGTTCACGGAGGCAGAAAGGGGAAGGACAGATGCCAGGTACTGAGGGAAGGAATTGTTGTTAAATGGGACAGAATGTTCTTTGTTTGTAAGATGGAAAGAGTTAGAGATTGAATGTCCTTAACACTATCAGACTACACACTGAAAAATGGTTAAGGTGGTCAGTTTTATGTATATTTTAACATAATAAAAATGTTAATTTTTTTTCAAAAGAACCATACACACTTGCAAGCAGGTGCTCAGTCCTATGCTGCAAAGCACTGAAGGCTGAAGGACCATGTCCTTGTCCCTGTGCTCTCCCATTCCTGAAAATGCATCTTAGAAGTAGCAGGGGACTCCATTGTCCCTCCTGCTGCACCTACATCTGGGGACCGCAGGATTGGACAAATGCCTTTCTCCCTAGCCCACCAAGCCTGGGAAACTGCTCCCAAGCAGGGTCCACAGACTAGAACCAGGGAGCATAAGATAAGATCCCCACCCTGAAGACACAAGTGTCACACTAGGATGTGACTTTGCTTCCTTGAGGCCAACCTACAGATATAAATCCTCATCTAGATAGATGCATTTACATCTCTGACCTGCAATCCCACTTCTCAGAATATTACCTGAGGCAGTGACCCCCTGCCATCCAATGACACTTGAACAAAGATGATGGCCATGGCCCTGCTCTGAAGGGTGTCAAGTTGCTGGGTGCGGTGGGGCATGCCTATAATCCCAGTGGCTCAGGAAGCTGAAGCAGGAGGATCACGAGTTCAGAGCCAGTTGCAGCAAAAGTGAGGCACTAAGCAACTCCATGAGACTCAACCTCTAAATAAAACACAAAATAGGGCTGGGATGTGGCTCAGTGGTTGAGTGCCCCTGAGTTCAATCCCTGGTACCCCCCACAAAAAAAAAATTGACTTTGGGCAAGTTACTGAACTTGTTGGAGCCTCAATATTCCCCTCTGGAAAGTGAAGTAATAACAAAAGCTTCCTCAATGAACTCTTATTGCCAGATGCCTCAGGGAAGGAGAGGAGATTTTGCCCTTGTGGATTTTAGACCACATGCCATAACTGTCTTAGCCCATTTTATTTTGCAATATCAAAGCACCTGAGACCGAGTAGTTTATAAAAAATGTATTTGGTGCATGGTTCTGGAGACTGGCAAGTCTAAGAGCATGGTACTGGCATCTGGTGAGGGCCTCAGTGTCACCTCATGAGACAGAGCAAACACGCCAGCTCTTCCTCTTATATGACAGCCAATGGCATCATAGGGACCCCACCCTCACAACCTAATCCAATGCCAGTTACCTCTCGATGATCCCACCTCCAAATACCATTTACACATGAATTTGAGCATTAAATTTGAACCTAAGTTTTGATGGGGACAAGCATTTCATCCATAGGTTGCAGGATACTTTTCAAAGGGGGCTCCACAAAGCCTTCAGCCCACAGTCCATGCTGTTCAAGAACTGCATAAAACCAGGCCCTTCCGTGCAGGGTCGCTGGGAGGAGCAATGAATGATTCATGCCAGGGACGTGTTCTGGACTCTGTAGTGTTCTGTGCCTGGCACTCCGGAGCATAAAGAGGTGACCCCGTCTACTTGGAGAAATAGATGCAGCTCACTCAGCAAGTTAGTGCTTGTTGTGGTTTGGATGTGAGGTGTCCCCCAAAAGCTCACCTATGAGACAATGCAAGAGGTTCAGAAGAGAAATGATTGGATTATAAGAGTCTTAACCCAATCAGTGAGGGGATTAACCGAGTGGTAACTGAATTGGTGGGGTGTGGCTGGAGGAGTGGGAATTGGGGCGGGACTTTGGGTGTATACTCCTATCGTATCTGGCAAGTGGAGACTCTCTGCTTGCTGATCACCACATGAGCTGGTTCCCTCTGCCACACTCTTCCGCCATATTGTTCCTGTTAGCACCTGGAGCCCTGAGGAATGGAGCCAGCTGTCTGTGGATTGAGATCTCTGAAACCGTGTACTGTCAAATAAGCTCTTCCTCCTATACAGTTGTGTTAGGTCATTTAGTCACAGCAGTGAGAAAGCTGACTCAAACAGTGCTGTACCCTGAAGTGCTAAGTTTATGGAGAATTATTACTGGGGTCAAGTTTCTGCAGCAGGCATAGAAAGGCTCAGTAGGGAGCAGGGTGTGTTCTTTTGCCCTGTTGGAAAACTCTGCATTAGCAGATTAGAGGCTCTGAGAAGTCTTGCAATAGCAGGTTAGTTTGTCAGTACTTCCCAAGTGCGTCAGTACTTCCCAAGTGCGCATGATCAGAGGGCTCACTCACACTTTTCCTTCCCTCCCTCCCTCCCTCCCTCCCTCCCTCCCTTCCTCCCTTCCTCCCTTCCTCCCTTCCTCCCTTCCTTCCTTCTTTCCTTCCAGCTTGGCTCTTATTAATATCCCAGGACCAGTGTGGAGCTGAGGGCATTTGGGGAGTGGGAGACACTGTCTCAGAGAAAATCTGTCCAACTCTGGCCTTCTGATTTAAAATTCTTTCTTTCTAGTAGGGGATTTGGTCCATTGGCTGTGTTTGTCCGAGAGGAGGAAGGTGACTTAGTGATCATGAGCTTCACAGCTGCGGGGTAGCTGCCCTGCATCATTCTGGGGTCTGATCCTCTCGGCCGCCCTGTGAGAAGAGCACTGTCCTACATCCCACCTGCTGATGAGGAAACCAGGGGTCAGGGAGGTGGATGTGTCCAAATCAAGCAGCTGCTGGGTGTGTGACAGACCTAGGATTCAAACTCAGGATGTCTGCTTAGAACAGCCAAGGCCTGCTCTTCTCTGACAAGGTGACAGGAGTCCCTCACACGCTCCCAGCCCTCCTTACTCAATACCTTGAATGTATTTCCTCCACGGGGAAAGAGATTATGGAGGACTTGGTGTTTTCTGAAGTAGGCATTAAGAGTTTAGGGACCTTATCTCAGTGGCTGCTCTGAATTCTAACCTGAGGCTCTCTGAGATGTGACTTCTTTCCATGCCTGCTACAAACGCCCTCAGGAAGAGCTTTCAAATACCGTGATGTGGCCTGGCCTGGATTTTCTTTAAGCCTCCTGTCGCTGTCAGAGCTTCATGGGAAAGGGCTGGTCAGGAGGAAGACAGGTGGCACCTACTAAGCCCCTTCCTGATGCTAGGCACTGTGCTGAGCATTCTCCAACTATCTCAGCAGCCCTGTTGGACAAGCATGGTTATCATGCTTCACCAATGAAGAAATTTAGGCTCAGCGAGGTTAAGTAATTCACCCAAAGCCACACAGACAATGTGTGTAGAAGCTGTTTTGAACCTGCCTTGTTTCCAGGGGTGAGCAAAAAGGAGCCTGAGTAGCCGGGCGCGGTGGCTTAAGCCTGTAATCCCAGCACTTAGGGAGGCTGAGGCAGGAGAATCGCGAGTTCAAAGCCAGCCTCAGCAACGGAGAGGCGCTAAGCAACTCAGTGAGACCCTGTCTCTACATAAAACACAAAATAGGGCTGGGGATGTGTCTCAGTGGACAAGTGCTCCTGAGTTCAGTCCTCAGTACCAAAAAAAAAAAAAAAAGGAGCCTGAGTGACCATGCTGGGGGGTGATAGGGACACAGAGGGACTCCTCAGCACCCAAAAGGCTGCAGGTCCCAGATTCCAAATATCTCCTGCCCTGTCATTCTTCAGGGTGAGAATGAACATCCTCAGCTTCCTGGATCTGCCAAGCCTCCAAGGGTACCCGCCTCACAGCTTGGTGTGATCTCTTCTTGCTGCCTCCCCACCCCCAGATTTTTTCCAAGGGGAAGTGATGAAGGATGCTTTGCACATGCTTGGGACCTGACAAGCATCATCTGACCTCTGTGGCTCTAGGAGTCCCTAGAAGGCTCTGCGGGGTGGAGAAGGGTTCTTGGGGCACCCAGGTCCTAAGGAGGACAGCACCAAGGCAAGGAAGAGGAAGGTGAAGTCAATGGCTATGCCCTGGGGGCAGCCAACCCAGCCTGGAATTTGTAGCCACTTCTGAGCCCCTCTCCTAAGGGACAGTGACAAACATGAGCCACAAGAGTGGCAGATGGGAGAGGGCACAGGACACCTGAGGGACCACAAACACATCCTCGAGAAGCTGGGATCTGAGCAGGATGCTGAGGAGGCCCACCAGTGTGTGGTGGGCGGTGGGTGAGGTAGACACCTAGGCTGCTTGGCAGCCGAGCAGGTCTGTGCCGTGTGGCTCCTGACATGGGGCCAGTGGGAGACGGTGCAGGTGAGGCCAGCCAGCAGTGAGGGATCCTGCCACGGGAAGATCTGTCAAAACCTCCACAGTGCTCTGGGGTTTCTCCACAGCTGGAGACTAGAGGTCTCCAGCAGAGACTGGCAAGGACTGGAGATGGGAAGGCGGTTGACTAGACGTCTCCAGGACTCTGAGAACTGGAAAGGACAGAGATGATAGCAGTGGACAGTTTCATAAGCATGTCCCACATGCTTCAATGTATCACCCCCCTGAGATCACCACTTTGCGAAAGAGATAAGAGAACATGGGGTTGTCCCTCAAGTGAGTGTGAGAGTCTGTGGAATTTATTCCCACTTTCCTGGGTCCTTGAGAGATAAGCAACTGCCCCAACCCATTGGCCAGGGAGGGCAGAGGCAGGAGTCCCTTCTCACTCTGATGGCTCTCTGCTCTCCCATCTCCCATCACCAGAAAGCATGGGACCGAAGCAAGAGGGAAGGGGGCCTGCGTGGCACAGCACAGGGGACTCTGCATCTTGTGCTCCAAGCTGATGTCTCCCCACCCAGGTCTGGAAGAGGTCTGGAGCCTGGTTCTACAAAGGACTCCCCAAGTATATCTTGCCCATGAAGACCCCTGGCCGGGCAGATGACCCCCACTTCCGACCTTTGCCCTTGGAGCCAGCAGAGCCAGAACCCAGAAGCACTGAGGCCAGCCGCGTCTACACATGGGCTCGAGGGAGAGGTAAGACCCTGTTGCCCTCTCTCCCAGGATCACCGCTGATGACCTGCAGGCTGTCAGCCAGCCAGGCATTGCATGGGTGCGAGGCTGGAGCTCCTACACTCTCCACATGCTCATGCTGTGCTTTGTCCCCTCCTGTGCCCTTGGCACCCCACCTGCACCTGAGTGAGAGAGCAGCTCTGATCCCCCAAACAGTGATTGCTGGCTCTGTGCAGAGATGTGGTGGGAGGATCCTCTGGGGGCAGTTCCCCAAACAAGCGCTAATTCGGGGGCAGGGATGCTGTAGGCAACACTATAGATCTTTGCAGAAATGGGATGTCGGGTGAAATTTTCTTGCAAGATGTAAAGAGGCATCTTCCCCAGGCAGGCCTATGCTACCTCTTTCCTACACTTATTTTGTGTCTCAAGAAGGGCTTCCTGACCCTAATGAGCAAGGTAACTTTGTGTCCATCCAGTGCCCTTGGTATTCGTGGTAGCTGCACTGAGGTGGTTGTGTCCCCTAGGGACAGCGCCTAGTGCCTGCAGAGGGCTCTTCACAGTTTTCATGATGTTTTTGTGTTTCTAGGCTTGTTTTCAATAGTCAGGGAAGGTATTTAATAGCCCCATTTTACAGAGGAATAGCCTGCGGCCCAAAGAGGGAGGCCTGGCCCAGCTAGAGCACAACAGAGCCGGGGTTCTAAGGCAGGCCCTTACCCTCCTGCCCTGACGTGACCATGTTTCAGCCAGGACCTGGGGTCTGAGGGTCCTAAGTGAGATAGCAACAGAGGGGTGAGGGGTTCATCTTGGGGAAGGTAACCCCAAGATACTAAACCTGGCAGTTGCTTCTAAGGGGCTTTTGAACATCTGTAGATAATGACCTACATCTGACGATAGCACTTGGGCCATTTTTTATTACAAGAGTAATTCAGGTTTATAATAAAAATTTGAAGTTTGTCAAACAGTATACTCTAGGAGGCAAAAACTCCCTGTGTGTTGACCCTTCCAGACAGAACCGGCGTTAACCCCTCACTGTCTTCCGGTATTTTCTTCCGAGTCACTTGCCTCTTTCTGCAGCACGCATTCCTTCCCGATTCTTCTAGACTCTGTTTGTACTTCTAATTCCCATGAGTTCAGCTTCCAAGACATCACAGACTCCTGGGCACATAGGGCAGGGAGAGTCCCTACAGGAGGTGGAAGGGGACTAACTCAACATAGACACTGGCCCGAAGGGAATGCTCTGGCTGGTAACCCTGGGGAAGGGCTATCTTCTGTCCTGTCCCTTTTCCACCCTCAAAGCTGAGCTTTCTCCCACCAGAGCCCTGCCTGGATGTGTCTTTTTTCCTCTTTCTGAGGGAAGAGATATGACCTTGGAAACAGAAGCTGATGGACACTAGTAGAATCAGATTGTTGCTTTGAGCAGGTTGAGGAGGAAAAGTCCTGAGGTCCCTGTAAGCACTCCAAGGGGACATACTGCCCTGTCTGCTCCAGATCAGCACACGCACACACACTTACAAGCGCATACACATGCGCAGGCACACACACAAGCTTACAGACATGCATGCACACATGGGTGCTTACACACACACACAGATGCCCTGGGCAGAATCGGAGCCCCATCACCACCTCAGCCATACAGATGGCCTTTTGATTATGTGGGTGAGGAGGCCAGTGGCCCCATACACTTGGAATCAGTGCTGTTTCTTACCAAGTTTGCACCAAGGCCAGACCAGGCCTTGTAGAGGCTCGCCCGTGGGAACATGTTCTCCCTCTTGGGTACCAGATGGCAATACCCAACCCCCACCAGGCTCCTCTGTGCCAGGCCAGTGCCAGGCATATCAAAGTCCTGACAAGTGTCATCCCACAGGCAGCCAGACGGGGAGGGCTGGTGGCCTGTCTGGTTGTGGCAGCTCAGGGAGCCCCTGAGAGGAGCTACACCGGAATACGGAGGTACAGTGGGGTGGGCAGGACCAAATTTGGGTGGAGGCAGGAAGAAGGATTAGTGGCAGAGGCAGAGGAGGCAGGGTTCAGGAGACACAGGAAGACCTCTGCCCCAAGGGAGCCGCCATGCTAGGTGGGCAAGGAGGGGCACTGGAGAACCATAGGTGGCTGACTGTCCCTGAGCTGCTCCAAAGCCCATTCCTGGGTGATTTCTGTATCCTCTGTGGTTATCTTGTGCAGAAGCTGGAGTCTGTGCATTCGGATGGAGTTGAGTCCCCTGGCTATTCCGGGTCTGACCATGTACTCACAGGAGTCCAGAAGCGGGTCCTGGATGCTCATGGGAGAGCAGAAGGTGCTGGGGAGCCAGCGTCATAGCAGCAGTCCTGGGCTTGGGTCAGGGAGGAGCCCTCCAAAGCCCTTCTGTGCCTTCCTAGTAGTTCACATGGCTTCAAGATGAAGTCGTAGAAGCCTCTGGGAAGGTCCTCAAGCTGCCAGAGACTGCTGCCTCAGTTCCTTCCGGCTGTCATCCTAGCTGTTGACCTCGGGGAGCAGAGAGCCAGCAACTCTAGCAGGGACATCTCTGGGCCTATCCAGTCCCTTGCTAACTGGATGTCCTGTTGGTGGTCTTCCGGCTCCGAGTGGCTTCCCCTTCGCTCCAACCCCAGGACTATCCAGGACCTGGTGCCAGGTGGTCTGCTTGGCTTGAGGCCTCGGGGCTACGGCTGCAATGTGGGTCCAGACTAAGCTCAGGTGGAAACAGATGACGCACTAAGGGTCAACAAGGGCCACGTCTGCCCTAACAGGCCAGTTCCTCAACACGTAGCATTGGGGCAGCCCAGGATAGATGCTTATTAGATAAGAGCACAGATGGATGAACGAGCCCCACACATGCTCCAGGGCATTTGCCTGTGGAGGGGTTTTCATTAGGTCCAGCAGGCTTCTCTGGGCCCAGGGTCTTCTGCATGGCCCCTGGTGACACCGGGAGGCTATTAAAGCCACTTGATCTCCCAAGGCAACTCTCTTCTTGGCCTCTGAGGACCCCTCAGCCAGCATCGTCCTCCTGCCCACAGTCCCTCTCATGGGCATGGAGCCAATCCCAGTACCAGTTTGCTCCCCCAGCCTCCCTTGGCCTCCCTCAGCCTCTCTCTGTCTCTGACTCTCTTCCCACTCCCATTCCTCCATCTCCCCTCTTCTCCCTCTGTCTCTCAGCCCTGGTGCTTGCTCACCTGCAGCTCCCTATGTCCCAGCCCGCCTCGTTTTTTCTCATGCCCAGTTGGAAGAGGAGGGATAATCAATAGATACAAGCCGTGAACTTTTCAATCCTCAGAACAAGCACATGAATGTATTGATGTTCTTGATATGCGGTGCTTTTCTTCCTCCTCTGAATTTTCTCTGTTCCTTTTTAATTACATAAGAATACAAGTTAAGGGGCTGGGATTATGGCGCAGTGGTAGTGTGCTCGCCTAGCGCGCATAAGGCACTGGGTTCGATCCTCAGCACCACATAAAAATAAAATAAAGATATTCTGTCACCTACAACTAAAAAATAAACATTAAAAAAAAAAAAAAGAATACAAGTTAAATAATTCAACAGGGTATAAAAACTCATCATCTCTTCTACTTGCTATTGTTCCAAACCCTTTTCTCACTGTACCTACAAACAGGCACAAATCTAGGCATTGAAATTTTTAGTTTTGCTTTTGTTTAGCAACAAAAATAAATAGGCTCTTACCCATGACTTTGTTGCTTTTTGCTGTTGTTGTTTTTAAAAGACTATCATGGGCATCCCTCCAGACCACGAGATATAGAGTTTACTTCATTCATGTTAATGGATGAATAAATTCCATAGTATAGTGCACCATGACTTCATCATTCACCTATCAACAGACATTCAGATGCTTTCTCCCTCTTCACCACTGCAAGCAATACTGAAATGTATTTATACATAAAATGCCACGAACTAAAGCTTTTTTTTTTTAATTTTTTTTGGTTGTCAATGGACCTTTATTTTATTTATTGACATGTGGTGCTGAGAATCGAACCCAGTGCCTCACACATGCGCTCTACCACTGAGCCACAACCCCAGCCCCAAAAGCTTTTTTCTTTTTTAAATTTTATTTTGTTGTTGTTGGTGGTGGTGGTGGTTTTTTTTGTTTTTGTTTTTGTTGGGTTTTTTTGGTACCAGGGATTGAACCCAGGGACACTTAACCACTGAGCCACATCCCCAGACCTTTTTATATTTTATCTAGAGACAGGGTCTAGCTAAGTTCCTGAGGTTGGCTTCAAATTTGCATCCTCCTGCCTCAGCCTCCCAAACCACCAGGATTACAGGCATGCACCACCTCACCCAGCTCGAACCAGAGCTTTTTAATCTGTGGAGTAGGTTTTCAAAAGTGGTGCCATATATTTTAAATTGCAATGGATGTTGCCAACTATATTATAAAGCTGTTATAATATATTAATTAATTATATAACATATTATATATTATAAAGCTGTTCTCATGGTTTATACTCACCCCCATGAGATACTCATCTACTGGCACTTTCTCTGGCCTTAAAGATTATTGAGGTTTATACTTGGGGCCAAGACGCAGATGGGAAGTGGGACTTCATTGTTTTAATATGCACATTCAAATATCTCTTCCTTTGGTTGTTATTTATCAATTATTCAGATTTTCTCTTTTAAAAATGATCCGTTCACATCCATTGCTCATTTTCTAAGTCATTTGCTTAATCTTGATTTACCAGAGCTCCTTACATATTAGGGATATTACACGGTGCTAAATGGGCTGCAAATATTTTTCTTCTCTTTTAAACTTTCCATTTTATCTGGTTTGGGTTTTAGTCTTTGTGATGGCATCTTTTGCCATTCAAAATCAGTTCTATGTGTGTGAAGTCAAGTGTATCTTTTGCTTTGTGGTATCTGTTTCCTGTCTTACTTTGAAATGTCTTCCTTGCCTGAACATTTCAGAAAAATTTTGCTAAATAAAAGGTTTAAGTAATGCAAGAGTATAAGGAAGGACACCATGTATGATAAAATTACCATGTGTGATAAAAGGAAAAATATATAAAATCAAATATCATATTAATTTATAAGGCCATCAAGCCATGTTCAATTGAAATTCAAGTCAATATCCTATCATCACCAAGTGTGATAGCACACACCTGTAATTCCAGCAGCTCAGGAGGCTGAGGCAGGAGGATCACAAGTTTGAGGCCAGCCTCAGCAACTTAGAACCTATCTCAAAATAGAAAGAACTGGGGATGTAGCTCAGGTTGAGTGCCTCTAGGATTCATTCCCCAATACTTTTTTTTAAAAAAAGTATTTTCTAGTTTATTGT
Source organism: Xerus rutilus (assembly GCA_028644305.1). NCBI lineage: Eukaryota > Metazoa > Chordata > Mammalia > Rodentia > Sciuridae > Xerus > Xerus rutilus. The sequence goes on from CM053402.1 coordinate 41,552,405, forward strand.
TGCTGTTTCCAGTGCCAAGTGTCAAACCCAGGGCCTCACACATACTAGGCAAATGCTCTACCACTGAGTGAACACCTCCAGCCCATATAATTTTTAACTCATATAATAAAGAAAATAGAATTATCTGTTAATATTGGAAGAGAAGAAAAGTGGTTCTCCTGTTTATAGATGATGTGATTATATACCAAGAAAACTCAACAGATTCTACTAAAACAGCCCTCTAGAATGAATAAGAAAAATTGGAAATGGCCAGGACCTAAGATAAATCTATAACAAAGTCAATAGCTTTAACCTATAGTGGCTAATTAAAAGTGGAAAATGGAAACCCCATTTGTAATTGCAACAAAACTAATTAAGTGCCTAGAAAAAAAAATTTTAAGAAAATTATAATGTAGTATTACATTAGTCTGCTGGAAATGTTATAACAAAACACCAGGCTGGGTGGCTTAAACAACAGAAATTTGTTTTCCTCTCAGTTGTGGAAGCAAGAAGGCCAAGATTAAGGTTCCGGCAGGCTGTTGCCTGGTGAGGGCTCTCCCCTTGGTATACAGTGGGCTGCCTCCTTGCTCAGTGCGTGAATACAAGGAGAGAGGGAAAGAGAACTCTCCAGTGTCCCCTCTTATGAGGACACAAATCCATAGGCCCTGCCCTATGACCTCATTTAACCCTAATTTCTTCCTTTGAGTCCCCATCTCCAAATATAGCCACACCAAGGTTTAGAGCTTTGTCCTGAATTGGGGTGGGCTAGGGAGAGGACACAAATATTAAGTCTATAACATTTATCAAAGGACAAAAAAAATAAGCCCTGAACAGAGAAACAGATAAGAATCTCAGTCCTTCCCAGTGTATTATAATTCCTGTCAGCTTCCCAGTGGACTTCTTAGGAAGGAATGAATAAGTTGATTTTTTAAAGTTCACAAAAATACAAATGTTCTTACAACACTATTCATAGTAGCCAAAAAGTGGAAACAACCCAAATGAGTCTCACCTGATGAAAGATAAGCACCATGTGGCATAATCAATCAATGGAATTATTCGGCTCTGAAAAGGGATAAGGTACTAATAGATTCTGTAACATGGATGAACCCTGAAAACACGACACCAAGTGAAAGAGGCCAGAGTCAAAAAGCCATGTATTGCTGGGCATGGTGGCACACACCTGTAATCCCAAAGACTCAGGAGGCTGAGGCAAGAGGATTGCAAATTTGAGGCCTGGACAACTGAGTGAGACCCTGTCTCAAAATCAAATTTAAGAACTAGGGATGCAGCTCAGTGGTAGAGCATTTGCCTAGCATGTATGAGGCCCTGGATTCAGCTCCTAGTACTACACACAAACACCAAAAAGGGACACATGTTATATGCTCCTGTTTATACAAAATGTTCAGAATAGGCAAATCCATAGAGACAGCGAGTAGATTAGTGATTTCCAGGGGTTGGAGAATATGGGGGGATGTGGAGAATAACTGCTAATGGGTACAGGATTTCTTCTAGAGATGCTAAAAATGTTCTAAAATTAGATAGTGATGATGGTTATACAACTTTATTACTGTACTAAAAACCACTGTGTTGTATACTTTCCAAAGGGTGCATTTTATGGGATAAGATTTATATCTCAATTGAAAAATTCATAAGGAAGTTAGAGAATAGCTTATTTATTATAGAATAAATAAATAGACTATAATAGAGGAAGAATAGACCTAAGAATTATAGAAGCAGGAAAAATGGTGGAATGAGATGGACATCGATGCCCTAGGTACATGTGTGACTGCACGTATGGTGTGACTACATCGTGTACAATCAGAGAAATGAAAAGTTGTGTTCCTTTTGTGTGCAATGAATCAAAATGCATTCTGCTGTCATGTATACCTAATTAGAATTAATAAATTAAAATAATTAGAATTAATAAAATTAATAAATTAATTAACATAAATTAATAAAATTAATAAATTAAAAAAAGAAGCTGAATATAGGTAGCTTTTCACTTCAATGGGAAAATAACAATTTGTTTAATAACTAGAGCTAGTGTAATTAGATTTCCATCTCCTTTTATATGAATTCAGAAACATAGTTAATATCTAAATGTAAAAATAAAAGAATGAAGGGCTGAGGACATAGTTTGATGGCAGAGTGCTGCCCTAGCATGCATGAGGCCCTGGGTTCAATTCCCAGTACTTCAAAAATAATAATAATAAATAAAACAATGAGCTGGACATAGTTTTGCACACCTGTAATCCTAGCTACTGAGACAAGACAGTCACAAGTTCAAAGCCAATCTGGGCAACTTAGTAAGACCTTGTCTCAAACAAAAAGGTCTGGGGATGTAGCTCAGTGGTAGAGCACTTGCCTAGCATGTGTAGGCCCTGGGTCAATTCCCAGTATAGAAAAAGAAAAAAGGAAAGAAAGAAAGCTGGGTACAGTGGCATGTACTTATAGTCCCCGCAGTCGGAAGGCTTAGGGAAGAAGATTCCTTGAGCCTAGGAATCCAGGACTTCAAGGCTGCCGCCTAAAAATAAGTAAAGCCGTGAGTGTCAAAAAACGAGACATGGCCCTTTCCTCTGTTACCTTGAGGGCAGCTGGTGACTGCTGCAGCCCCAAGGACAGGGAGCTGAGTCTCTGGGTTTGCTACTATTCCCTTTCTGGATTCTGCATGTTGATTTGAGCCAAGAATTTGCCTGCAGATCCCATGGTGGTCCCCAGGAAGGCCGCCCACGGCAGACACTCATTCTCACCACAAAAGGGGATAGTGAACAGCAAGACCTGAGTCCCTCCTAGTAACTGGCCCCAGAGTCTGACCTGGCCGCCTCTAGGGACAGTTCACCCTCCTGCCCAGTCAAGGTGGGTGGAGTATGTTTCAGGCTGCTTTTGCCAGGCAGATCATTCATGGCTCCGGGTTTATAGCAGTTATAAATAAGGGCAGCTGCCTCCTCTGCCTGGTCTGTTTCCCTGGGAGGCATGAAGTATAAATGGCAGAACTTGTACCAAGGGCTCATGGTCATCATCCCCGTAGATGTGGACCCAGATCACTTCTTCAGACCCTAAAAAGCATTGCTCACAGGGCACAAATACCCAGTTCCTCCTCACCTCTGTCCCCTCCAAGATGGCAGAGATACCAAAAAGACCCTGTCTTGGGCACAGGCTTCTTCAAATGCCCAGAGTTCCTGAAGCTGTGAGACCAATGTGCTTCCCTTCTTGGTGAGTCCGGGTCTGCCTGGGTCACAGACTCTCCCCAGAACGGCCCCCACCCCCTGCACAGGAGCTGCCTTACATACACCACCCCCCACCTGCCCTCCTTCTCCTGTGCTGGACACTGGCTTCCTGGACAGCTTCAAACAGAATGATGCTGGTTCCCTTCAAGGTCTGCTCTAGAAAAGTACTTGGAGGTTTTGGATTTGCTCCATTTGGGTAACTTGAAGAAAAAATAAGAGTTTTATTATCATTTCAGTGATTCACTAGAGTTAAAGCAAATTTTTTAAAATTCAAAACTGGGGGCTGGGATTGTGGCGCAGTGGTAGCGTGCTCGCCTAGCACGCGTGAGGTACTGGGTTTGATCCTCAGCACCACATAAAAATAAAATAAAGATATTCTGTCCACCTACAACTAAAAAAATAAATAAATATTTTAAAAAATAAAATAAAATAAAATTCAAAACTGTTCCTAGTTGCAGTCCAGAGAAAACAAGCTCCAGGGTTCCATTGGAGTTGACCAGTCTGAATCAGCTCAGGCCACAGAGGTTTACCTGGGGCTGCCCTTGCTGAGTGACGCCCAGCTAACCTGTCTACCCACCTGCCTAGTGCACCCATGTCCCCGTGCTCCTGGAGAAGCCGAGTCATTCTGCTCTGCGCTGGCCTCAGCCAGGGCCCTCTGTGACTCATGGTCATTATCTCTTTTGATGCTCAGAACAGCCTATGGGGCAGCTACAGACAGTAAAATTGACTCTTCATGATGGATGAGGAGGGGAAGTCTGCACAAGGTCACGTAGGCGGCCGGGCTGCAACCATGAGGGCTGGGGACCCAGGCTGCTTTATCCCAGTCCCGTGCTCTTCCCTTGTGGTACAGAGTGAAGCTCCTGCCCACATCACCACCATGCAGGGTTTTCTTTCTGACTGAGACAGAGGATTTTGGAACACTGGGAACAGAGCCCCTCCTCCCACAAGACTGGCTTGAGTAAGGGGGTTGCCACCAGGCTGCTTGCTCAGGAGAGGTCCCTGGAGAGGGAAGGGAGGCCACAGCTGCTTCTGCATCTCAGCCCCGTTCCCCTCCCTCTGCCTGCTCAGCAGCTTGTCCTCAGCCCAAGTGCGCATGCCCTTCAGTGTCTGCACCTGTCCCCACGCTCAGGACCCCAGAGTGTTTTGTATCTGACAGGGTAGTGAGCCCCCCCGTTATGGGGAGCGTTCAAACAGAATGCTGGATATTATAGTGGGGATCCTATGGATCCGAAACTGGAAGATGCTCACTATGGGCTATTATTGTATGTCCAGAGTTAATCCCTCATATTGGCACCAGGTCTGGGTCAGGAGAGAGATTCTGTGGCCCAAGACTGGGGAAGCCACGTGGCCCACGCAGGCTTTGAACCTGAGACCTCTGTCTTGTTAGCACAGAGCTGCAGCCAACTGAGCTAATAAGCAGTTCCATGGCAGCCGTTTTTCCATCAAATGCATATGCTGTTTCCTGACTTCTTAACGCAGCGTGCTATTTATACCAGTAGATCCATTCATTCTTAATGAGCCTCGGTTGTGGATTGTAAAATGTTTTATTTTCAGACAGGATTGCTCACTGCCCAGAGACAGCTGTTGCTATGCTGCCTTCCTTCTTTCTCTGTTTCTGAGAAATTAGCATTTTGGAAGCTCCTCAGAGCATCCAGCTGACCTCTCCCCTCCCCAGTATTTCCCCAGTGAACTCTGAACTTGACGCTTTGGTCACATTGGCTGGCCATGGTTCCTGAATTCCCAGAAACCTTTAGAGCACCTCAGAGTGTGCACCGTGTGCAGGTGGCCAGGCTGCCTGAAGAGGTGGAAAGAGGCAGAGCAGAAAAGGAGGTGTCCATGTGGGGAGGCGGGGTGCCATCTGTCCGTATAGGGTTAGACATTTGCCTATGCTATAGGTCACAAACTGGTAAAGCAGTGAGTGAATCAGTCTAGCTTACTGCTTAAAATCCAGTAAAATTCAACTTTTTTAAATGTGGAAAAATATGACCTTTCTTCTCTTTTTTTTAAATGGAGTTCTGGCTGCTTTTTTAAAAATCAGAAGGTCTTTCCCCTCTGGAAAAATCAGTCTGGCTTTGTAGCAGTTTCTGCCTTTCCATAGGGCTTACATTCTCTGGTTTGCTGCAGTCCTGACCCCTCCTATTGTCTCTGACATTCTTTTAACATCACCCTTGCAGGGTTATTAAGAAGAAACAACTGGGCATAGTGGTGCGCACCTGTAATCCCAGTGATGCAGGAGGCTGAAGCAGGAGGATTGCAAGTTCAAGGCCAGCCTCAGCAACTTAGTAAGACCCTGTCTCAAAAAACCAAAAAGTAGAAAGAGCTGGGGATGTAACTCAGTGGTTAAGTACCCATGGGTTCAATACCCAGTACCAAAAAAGGATAAAGGGAAATTTTTCCTGTTTCCATGGCCCTATGAAAAGAGAGAGAATAGAAGATAGACTACCAGGGACACCTGTTGCAAGAAAAATGGACAGGCTTGCTCTGTGGAAGTGAAGGCTTCTCATATTTGACCCACTTACTTTACTCTCTGACTTCTAACTGGTCAGTTGGAGGTAGGAGCCTGACTGTGTCACATGTATGAGTCCCTGCACCTAATCCTGACCCGTGACCCCTGCCTGTAGTGTCTCTGTGCCAGTTGGGAGCATGGAGGTGACCACCACCATCACCTCCATTGTCAGTGGGGGTTTAAAGGGCCACATTGCAAGGAGATGTTTGAGGGTGTCTTTTTTCCTCTCTGGGTGTTGATTCCCCATGAGTAGGATGGATGAGGAGCTGGGGCAGGGGTCCATTCTCTCCCAGTTTTCTAATCATGCAAATCCAAGGGAATGAGCCTTTGCAGAGGAATTTCAGGCAGATGACAGAGCAGCACCCAGATCCCATGGGGAGGCAGCCTTGGCTGCAAAGACCAGCCCCCTTTCCACACCACCACCCCCAAACACATGCACATGTCACACACACCTTCCAGGCCTGTGCTGCCCAAGTCTCATCCCGCCCGCCCCAACTGTGCTCGTGAGAAGCCTTCGCTAAGTGCTTATGAGCTGCCTGTCAGATTCCATCCCCGGAATCGCTGCTTAGGCTTAATCACCACTTGCCCGTCTCTCTCCATCTCTCTCCCTGCATAGGCTCCATAGTCGTGGGGAGCTGGAAGTGCCTGGGATACTTTTTTGTGTGAAGAGAACAGAAGCCACCAGACACACACACGGACACATGAGCCAGGGAGGTCTGGAGAGGAGGGCGGGCAAGCTGGGCACCATCTGGTACACGCAGGGACGCAGGCCTTTAGAAGGACAGCTGTTTGAGTCAAGAAAATTAGTAAGCAAACAAAGGTTGTAGTCAGACCATCTTGTCTGATGCCTCCACCAGCCATCTGGGGACTTGAATGATGGAGGCAGGGGATGTGCTGAGGAGCCCAAGCCCAGGGGCCCCACAAGAGAAGACACTAACCATCGCTGGTCTCCTGTGGTCATCACTTAGTCAGGCCCACATAGGGGCCTGTTTGCCTTCATTCTGTACAGGGATGGGACATCTTTGGACAGATAAAAAACGGCTCCAAGCTGGGTGCCATGGTGCACACCTATAATCCTAGCTATCCAGGAGGCTGAGGCAGGAGGATCACAAGTTAGAGGCCAGCCTGGGCAACTCAGCAGTACCCTATCTTGAAAAAAGAAAGAAAGAAAGAAAGAGTTCCAATGGCAGCTGCCATACACTCCATGGTTGCTCATGGCGGATCTGTGCATCCGGTATTCGGTATTTCTTGTGATCCCCACAACATGGGAAGGGATTCCACTATTGTCTACTTTACAGAAGAGGACACTAAAGCATGGAGAGGTCAAATAATTTACACTGTCATCTCAGCCTGCAAGGGAAAAGAGAAGCCTGGGGCGGTGGCACACAACTGTAATCCCAGCACTTAGGGAGGCTGAGATAGGAGAATTGCGAGTTCAAAGCCAGCCTCAGCAATGGCGAGGCGCTAAGCAACTCAGTGAGACCTTGTCTCTACATAAAACACAAAATAGGGCTGGAGATGTGGCTCAGTGGTCGAGTGCCCTTGAGTTCAATCTCCAGTACCCAAAAAAAAAACACAAAATAGGGCTAGAGATGTGGGTCAGTGGTCGAGTGCCCCTGAGTTCAACTCCAGGTACCAATTAAAAAAAAGGCGGGGGGAGAGACCTATAGCTTTCAAGAAACTCTGCCCCTCCCTTAAATCTCAGAGAAACAGACGCCTGGCCATATCTTAATATGGCTGTTTTGGAAGGGAAGCCCATGCACCATGCATATGAATTTGCCTTGTCCTGGAGCCCTTGTTCAAGCCAGACACAAGTGCAGTGTCATTGAGCAGAGGAGCTATCCCCAGAACAGGAGTTCTGAACTGGAGTGAGCGCCCCATGCCCCCACTGCCACACCTTCCCTTCCCTAGCATCCTCCTGCCTGTCCTGAGTGTCCTCAGTGGCTTGGAGATTGATTTCTCAAGAGCAGAAGGCCTTCATTAGCCATACCACAGAGGATAGGGGCACAGCTGTCCCCTGTAATTTGCCCAAACCTGATGACGGCCTCAGCTGATTGGCAATTCCACTGCAAGGTGAGGTCTTGGGGTTCCTCGTCCCCATCTGAACTGAAACAGGAAAGCCAGCCTCTGGCTCCAGAGTAGCAAGTGGTATGAAGCTGCCTCCAGGGCCAGGCCGGTGCTGGGCTCCTCACAGTCCAGACAGCCCTCCCCAGTGGCTCACCTGTCTTGCCCAGTGAACCTACAACTTAATTCCACCCACTCTAGATGTAGTGGCCTTGGGGGACCCAGGGATGAATCTGGGCCTCCTGCTTTGTCTCCAAAAATCCCCTGGGCAATGATAATGCCAGCTTCACTGTACTGTGCTTGGCAGGTCCTTCTGGGGCCTCCTGCCCATCACAGGGTGAGGCCAGCTTTACAGATGGGGCCGAGCTGATTTCCCATTGCTGGTCCAGGAGCAGGCAGCAGGGGCTGAGAGTCCACACAGGAAGGGGAGAGGCTTTCTCTGCCTCAGGTGCCCTTGGATAACCATGGGATCCAGGCAAGACAGATGGCCCACCCTATACCATGGCCCTGAGCATAGATTCTCTGGGGCTGAGGAGAGCTGAGGTTCTGGCTGAGGTAAGAGAAACAGGCACAAGCCCCAGAGACCACAAAAACCTGACAGAGAGGCCTGGGAGGAGAGGGAGAGACCAAGACCCAGAGACAGACAGGCAGAGATTAGGGATAGAAACTGAAAAAGATCGAAGAAACAGACCCAAGAAGACTCCGAACATATGGAGACCCAGAAGAGAGGGAAATAGAGATAAGAAATGCAAAGGCAGAGATTTCTAGAAACATCAGTGAGAGGCACAAAGAGATTAAATAAAAGAAAGCACTGCAGTCGGGGAACAAGGGAAGGCACTGTTCATCCCAGCAAGGAGTAGGCAGGAAACAGGCACTTGCTGTGTTTTGTGTCTGCCATAAATCAGAAGCAAAATCTGTCCCCCACCAGCGCAGAGAACACCCAGGCCAGCCCAGCCCTGCCGCTGTACCCCAAGTGCCTGAACAGGGAAGCAGGCCTGGCTTTGGCTTTTCCATGGGGGATGCCTGGCACACTCCCGCCCCTGTTTTCAAATCTGCCTAAATCACACCCATCCTTAAATTCCACCTCTTCCAGGAAGCTCTCTGTGGCTTCCCTCTCCCTGAAGCCCGCCAACCCACAATCTGTGTATCCTGTTCTCTCTGGAGGAAGCAGTTCTTAGCTTCCATCCATCTACCTCCCGTCCTATCCAGAGCTCTGCAGGCAAGGACGAGGACCATAGGATTTCCATGCTGGCCACCACATCGATCTGAGGATTTATCTTTGTTATCTGGTGCCTCTTACCTGTCCATGAGCCTGAAAGCAGGAGTAAATTAAAATCGATGGTGAATGAATAAGCACAGGAGGCCTTCCACTCCCTGTGTCTAACTCCCCAGCCCAGTCTGTGCTGCCCCTCTGACCCTCCACTGGGGCCATTCTCAGGTCCTCCAGTGGCAGCTGGAAGGGGGCTCCCTGCATGCCTCACTGTCACAACACAGGTGCCACAGCCTCACCCAGGCCTCCCAGGCGGTCCTATGACCATCCCTGAATTGCAGATGAGGCAGTCAGGTTGGTGGCCATCTGCGTGCTGGGAGCATACCAGATCTCCTGACTCCAGGGCCTGGGAGAGAGGGACAGTCTGGTTCTGAGCATCTTCTGGCTGCCAGCAGGCACATCCCTGAGCAGACAGGCTCCCTGGGCCTTGGAGCCACTTTTCTCCCTGTTTGGGCCCTAATGGATTTCCACACCAAAAGAAGATCCATTTCCCCCTTCTCACTCCACCCTCAAGAGCAGTGCCCTCTCCTTCTAGGCCTACTCATTCAATGTCCATGGCAACGGGCCTCTGACAGTCCCTCCCCCACCCCCACCCCTGTCCCTGCTCAGTCTAAGGCTACTTGCAACCTGGCTTGTCTCCCTTGAGTGTCCTTCAAGGGGGAAGCAGTGAGAGGTACCTGCCTGGTGGAATACCCAGCTCTTCTGTGGGGACAGAGGTGGCACTTGGGGCCCTGAGTTCTCCTGTGCCTGCTTTGCCTGAGGCCCAGTGGTCAGGGATCAAGGAACGAATCAGATGTGAGTTAGGATGTGGCTCCGCCCTCAGCGGTTCCTGGCTGGGTTGGGAAGTCAAGGCAGGTTCCAGGGGAGGAAACACAATGGCAGAAGGTGCTGAACAGGGAGAGGGCAGGTCATCTTTCATACTTCCTTTCTGGGGGCAGAGGAGACTGTAGAGACCATAGTTTGGGCTGCTGGAGGCTTATTAGGTTTCACCTTTTAAAAATATTTGAAAACTTGTGTAGCTAGCTAGCAATTTATGTAAGTATGTGCATATGTGCATTCGTATATTAGTGCTAAGGATCCAACCCAGGGCCCTCGCACCAACTAGGCAAGCACTTCACTGCTGAGCTGCATCCCCAGCCCTTCTATAGCATTTTGCCCTGCTTAACCTTATTTTATTCATAGTTATATTTGTCTCCATTTTATAGGTGAAAAGACTGAGGTTCAGAAATTTGAGGTATTTTTCCAGATGCATCCAAAGCAGAGCCCAAGTTCAACCCTAGGTGCTTGAGAATGCATTAGAAGTCTCCCTCCCACACCACACACAGCCTCTGACTGACAGGGAAAGGCCCAGGGAAGACACAGAGAGGAATATTGGGGATGTAGAGAGGCTGCCTGCAGAGGATTTCTTTTTTTTCTTTTTTTTTTTTTTTTTGGTACCAGAGATTGAACCCAGGGCATTTAACCACATCCCCAGCCCTTTATATTTTGAGACAGAGTCTTGCTAAGTTGCTTAGGGCCTTGCTAAATTGCTGAGGCTGGCTTTGAACTCACAATTCTCCTGCCTCAGCCTCCTAAATCTGTGTGATTACAGGTGTGTGCCACCTCACCCAGCAAGAGGGGGATTTCTGAAGGACATTAGGATGAGCCTATGGGTGCTGTGTGTGCTGGATGAGATGGAGGAGCCATGATCCTGGCAATGGATAGCCCTGGTTCACAACCCAGCTCAGACTGAACAGTGTCTGGAAGCACAACATGTACTTCCTGTGATCTCAACATCCTACAAAGCCGAGCTTGGGGACCCATGCCCCTGGGCACTAAACATGGTAAACCTCAGGTTAGCCCTGCACCAGGTGATATGGGCCTATGAATTCAAGATGCTACACACACACACACACACACACAAATAAAATAGCTCCCATCTATCAAGCACCTGCCACATGCCAGACACAACTTGTGTTACCTCTTAATGCTCAGACAACCAGGGAAGGAGTCCTCATTCCCCATTTCATTGTTGAGCCCACTGAGCACACAGAGAGGTAAAGAAACTGGCCCAAAGTAACACAGCTGGGAAGTGGCAGAGACAGGACACAGACCCAAGTATCCGGCTCAGAGTCAGTGCCCTTTCACCACCCAACACCCCGCTCCTGCTGCCACCAAAACAGAGCCCCAGATGTGGGAGGCATCTCGGTGAAATTTCAGGTCACAGATCCAGCCCTGTGTACAAGTGGGGCAGCCATCCTCTGTCCCAGCAGGGACAGCTCTATTTCTGCAGCTGTACCAGCTTGGTGGTCTCAGGAGGACTACTTGGAAATGTCTCTGAACTCCCCAGGGCCTTATCATCATTCCTTTACATTAAAAATTTTTTTCTTGTGTTTTTAGTATGCAAAATTTTCCGCCATCTGCTTTGCCTTGGCAGAATGTTTGCTGAAAATATCTCCCTTCCTCTCTAATTCCCATAATTTCTGGGGGCTTTGAGAGTCTCCAAGCAGAGCAGCCATAGCTCACAAGTGCTTCCCAGGCTCACAGGCTGCCTGCTGTCCTTGTGCCAGGCAGACGGATGTTGGGTGGCACAGAAGGGCATTCCCTGCCTCTCAACCAGGGAGGGGCATCAGGGGTCTCTCCGCTCCTAGACTGACCCCAAACTGAGTCTCAGGATTCAGACTCCTAGTGGCTGCCAATTACATCTCTGGGTTTTGGCTGTGAAACCTGGGGAGATGTCTGGGGTCACAGAGAGAAGTAATGGCCAAGCAGAGCCTGAGGTCCCAGTGTAATAATGTGAGGCCATATAGCCCCATCCCGCCTGTCCCCTGGCCCATCCCAAGCAAGGTATCTCCACAGGACAGCAGTTGCCACATGTGTCCTTTGAGGCTGTCGACAGACTTTCCAAAAAGGAAGAGTCTTCCCCCCACTTCATGTACCAAAACTCTGAGTTTCCATGGTGATAGACAAATTGCAAATCCATCCAAGAGTGAGCTGGCGGGAGGGAGGGGCGCTGGCCCATCCCTAGAGAAGTGGACGCACTGTCCACTGCTGAGGATGAGTGCCTGGCAAAGCAGGGCCACCCTCCTGGGCATGATGGAATCTCGGGGATGCTATTGCTTCCATGGCAAGTGATGAAGGAGCTCAGGACCCTGTGGAGGAGGACCAGGAGAGTCCTCCCCTCCCTGCCTCATGGCAGAGCTCCCTGGATCCACGCAGTGCTACCTCTCCTCCCAAAGGCTACCGGGACCATCTTCTCCCGGGGGGTTTTCCCATCCTCAATCTGAAAAATCAGGCGTGGGCAGAATCCAAGCTCTCATCACTGAGCCATCCTGGATGCAGCCTTTGGGGAATTAAAGGAAAGAAGAAAACTCAGCCTTCAGACCCTTGGAGTGTGTCGTGGAGGATGGAAGAGCAAGGGCCAAAAGATTTATGAGCCTAAAAGCATTGTTAATAGACCTGGAAGATTTATGATCCCAGCTGCTCTGCAGGAGGAGGGGTGACAGTGGCGATCGAATGGCAAATTAGCCAAGGTTTGGGGCATCTTGGGGACAAGAAAAGAAAGAACAGCTTCCTTGGCTGCTGAAGGAAGTGAGGGCTATTTGGGTAAAGGCCCTGTGGGACCCAGGCCCTCTCAGCAGCATCTTCTCCATCTTCTCTTTCCCCAGTGACAATAAGTGCCGAGGCCGGGCACTGGCTGACGCTTTTGGTTTGTTTCTTTTGAGTGGGGTTTATAAGAGTGGATTAGAAATGGGATTTGGGTCTGTACCATAAAGACCTCTAAGCTGAGACCTGGCCCCAGCTTGAAATCCCAGATACAATGAGCAAAGCTGCCTGAGCCGAAAGACAGTGCGTCTGGAAGAAATGAGTCTTGCAGTCAGCTGGCTGGCCCCTGCTCTGTGACACCATTGTGAGCTCAGTTGTCATCTGAGGCAGTTCCTCACTTTCCCATGGCTGGAGACCTCTGGGGTCTATAACAGGAATTCAAGAACAAGCCAACTGACAATAACTTGGGGAAGTTTTTGTTTTTGTTTTGTTTAACCCTTGTGTGACACAGGTACCCTGCGGGGACAAAGCAATTTGGCACCTTCACCCTACCTCCAGTGTTGCCTTTTTGGACAAGACATAGCTCAAAACAATTGCTGTTCTCCCAATGTGGCATAGAACAGGTGTCTTGCAGTTTTAACCTTCTTCCAAGTCCACCTCTGGGACCCCGTACAACAGATGACAGAATGAGCAAGGGGCAAGGAAATAGGCTGAATGAGCCTGCCACCTTAACTTGAGTTCTGGGATTCTCATGAGCCCTTTGGCATTTGTGCTTTACCACCAAAGAATCAGGCATTATTGACACCACAGAGCCCCAAGCCCACCCCAACACCTAAATGCATAGATAATCCTGTCTATCAGCCATGGGAAAGACAACAATCCAAGTCAGGAAACATAAATGGATCATGCTTAAGCGTCTCTGCCAGAAAGGAGGAAACCAAGGCAGAAGGTAGTCACCAGGTCTCTTCAGGGACTGTCCCACCACAGAGCTCTACAGTGGTCTGGCTGTTCCATCTCCTCTGCTCTTGGGGAGGATTAGCCACAGGCATCTCTGCCTCCTGCCCACCTCCTCCCACCTGCTTTGTCCAGGGACCCACAGGGCCGGTGTTTAGTCAGTCAGGAGATGAGTCAAAACTACGCAAATGCTTCTGACACCCGTGAGGTCCAGTCTCAGCGGATTCATGCTCAGAGCTGCTCAATCCAGGCCCTGAAAAGCAACCGAGGTCTGTCAGGTTTCTTAAGTACTGTGAAGGGGTACAGAGAGCCCTTGGTTCTAAATCACAAAAGACCAAAATGCCAAAGAAATCTTCCTGGAAGGCAGGGGAGGGGAAGAATCAGAGCAGAAAAGGGCAGGCTCCTTGAGCAGACAGAGGAGGAAAAATCAGGAACAGCCACATGGTCCTGGCTCACCCTAGTCCAGGGGCCCAGCCACAGAAAGGAGAGCCATGCAGCCTCATTGGCAGGTAGGAGCTTGGTCTTGGTCTTGTACACAATGGGAGCCTTTAAAGAGGGGGAAGCCAGTACATCCCCAGCTGTGCCAAGGGAGAGCTGACAGGGAAGCACTTGCAGGTGGGGCCACCCTGGGACCTTGTCACAGGAGTCCCAGTTAGAGGAGCCAAGACCTTGATGGTAAGGAAGCAGCTGATCCAAGATCCATTTTCATGGGGAAATTGGCAGGACATGAGGATGACAGAGGCAAGGGCCACCTTGTCATCCCACCTCCACGAAGCACCTACTGTATGCCGGCCACTCTGCCTTGGAAGACCAGAACTTAGAATCTCAGTTCAAACCAGAACTTAGAATTACAGCCAAAATGGTCAGCCCAGCTCTGGCCTTTTGACTGCTCTCATCTGTGACCTGTGACCCCTCTTAGCTGAAAGATGACAGAGGCTAAAGGCATGGAGACTTTCTAGAAGGCTCTAGATCCATGTGGAAGCTGCCATTTCCCCCTCCTGTATTCACAGTGGATTTCCCTAAATGACCAGCCACTTCCTCCTACTGAACTTTAATGCAATCTCAGAATTCTCTATAGGCTGCTCCAGACAGGGCTTGGCAGATCGAACTATTAGCTGCCGTTGGCACAGATCAATTCTGTTTCTAATCTTATCTTCTTCCAATGTGTACCTACAGCTCAGGGCTCAGAGAAGACTGCATAAGATCTGCTTGCTAAGCACCTAGCCTGGTGCCTGTCCTCCTATCTTCTCCCTCTGTGAATAGCATTTTGCTTTTCAAAGTAAGACAGACACCTTGGAATCCTGCCCCATCTGCTGAGTCTGTCACCTGTGAGAGCTGGTTTCTGTCATTTGTACTTATTAACCTTATATCACTTAATTAAACGTTATGTAAATTAATGAAAAGTCAGAAAAGAGATCAGAGCTGTTTCATTAAAACCAAGATCTTGTAAAGTCTTGATAGAAGCAACTTGCTTTAAAAAAAAAAAAAAATCTATTGAATTAGGTGTGGGCAGGACAACTGTGAAAAACAAGAGGAAGAAAGAGAAAAATATAGAAAGATTCTGCAGTCAGGTTGCTTTGCTTTCCCAGTCAGTGTCTTCAAGTTCCTGCTCTGATTTTAAGAAACTGAAGTGGAGCCCATAGGCAGGGCAGTGTGGACGTGGTCTGTATAGGAAAGGGCGTGTGGGCCCAGCCTCAAAGAAGCAGCAACGCCTGCCGAAAAAAGGTTGGCAAATGGATGCACATTTCTATGTTTAAAATTAAAATAGAGTGTTTAAAGGATGAATATATTCTGTATTATGACGCCCACTATTGATGAACCAGCCAAATATGGTCTCACCGAGTGCAGAAGACTGTTCACCAGGAGCGCTTCCTCCCTCGCCCTCCTGGGACTCCACCCCCACCCAGCAGCTCCTTCTGCATTCACAAGGCCCACTGGGAGCTGGACTGGAAGAGACCACAGTGAGAACCCAGGTCTTCTGGCCTCCGGTTTGATCTTTCAGTGGAACAAAATTGGTCACACAACAGGCCTGGAGCCAGCCTGGCCGGGCTAGGATCCCAGCTCCTCCACTTACTACCTCGGCACACGCCTCGGTTTCCTCATCTATAAGATAGGATGACGATATCTCCCATCTCACAGGGCTATTTTGAAGCTCCCTGAATTCATATGTGTATAGTCCTGGAAAGCTGCATAAGGGTCAGCTGCAACCTGATTCTCATTCCTGCAGAGTGTCACCTTTTGCCTTTAGACCTTGCCAGATGGGGGCCAGAGCCATTGTGCTTGCTCCAAAGGTGATAATCAGCTTCTGCCAGGCAGGAGTGTTCCAGTTCTGCCACATGTAGAGATGATTGGGCAACGGGTGGGCCCAGGCCCTCCCTGCTGGTGCTGGATGGGCTTGGCCCACATCCCAGGCTCCTCACACTAGGTCTCACCTCTTTAGCAGAAAGGAGTAAACCCTCAAGGTTCTCCACCACACTGTCATGGCCAGAGGGAACTCTTTGATCCCTCTATCCAAGCAGCGGCTCACAGGGGTGACCCTCTCTGCCTGTGTCTGTCTTTTCCAGTGGTTTCCAGCGACAGTGACAGTGACTCTGATCTTAGCTCTTCCAGCCTGGAGGACAGATTCCCACCCACTGGGGTCAGGAACACAAAAGGTGACAAGCCCATGGGGGAATCCGGTAAGTGTGGGATGTAACACTGTTTGTTTCCAAAGCCCCAGGAGCCTAATGGCTTTGCTGCTTCCTTGGGTGGCAGCTTCCTGGCTGGCGTCTGATTATTACAAATGGGGGTGGGGGAGGACTTGGGGCTGAGCCCATTAGAAGCTAAAGTCTCAGCACCACTGAAGAGCAGAGTGTGGAGCCAGGCTCATCTGTATATGCTAGAGCAAAGGACAAGAAGCAGGGCCACCAGCCAGGCCATGCCCTCCTCCTGTGAACCTGGGATTCCTCCCTTGCTCCCCATGAGCATTTCCCAGCTGAGATCTTGAGAACAATAAAGGCTGTGAAAGTTCCCTGAACTAGCTCTGTTCTGCCATGAAGCCCCAGTAGGGTCCCCAATATGTGCCACTACCTCCAGGTGACACTTCCTTGTCTTTAGTACATGGGAGATAGAGAAGGTGGTCTCCAAAGTTTCCTCTGATTTTTTTTTTGGTAAGGGTGTACCAGGGATTGAACTTAGGGGCACTCAATCACTGAGCCACATCCCCAGCCCTATTTTATATTTTATTTAGAGACAGGGTCTCACTGAGTTGCTTAGTTCCTCGCTTTTGCTGAGGCTTTGAACTTGCGATCCTCCTGCCTCAGCCTCCTGAGCTGCTGGGATTATAGGCATGAACCACTGTGCCCAGCTAGTTTCCTCTGATTTTGACATTGCTGAGTTTCACCTCTGTGACCTATCATGTGATGGAGGGTTAACTCCAGCATTGATGCAGAAGCAGAGAATGCCCTAGAAACGAAAGGAAAGCCATTCCCTTCCCTTTAAACACATGAAAGAACTTCCTGGAAAAGGAACAGCTCCATTCCAACTTATTCCCAGGTGAGAACTAGGATCTTTGAAAGAAGTTTCAGGAAGGCTGAGTTTAATGTACAATTTAAGAGAGAGAGAGAGTGCATATGGCCTAGCTATATAATAACTACCCCAAGCTGGAATGAAATGCCTTGGAGTGCTGTCCTGAGGCACCCCAGTCCTGAAGCTATGTGACCTGCCAGGACTGATATGGAAGGAATTCCTGTCCTATATGGAAGATTTGGATAGATCAGAGGTGGCAAATGCCTGGCACGCCTTTCACCATCTCGGTCCTGCGTCCGTGGCATAGTACTAGTTGATCATGATTCTCTGTGCCCTGCCAGGGCCTTGGAGTCCTCAGTGCAGTTTTCCAAGTAGTCAGTATCAATAGGCAGAGATGATTCCAAAAGATAAAAACTTCCCCTAGATTCAGCCCCTTTGGCCAAAAATTCCTCATTGGAAAAGTGTACAGGGGCAGGCATGGTGGCACTCAATGGTAATCCCAGCAGCTCAAGAGGCTGAGCAGGAGGATCATGAGTTCAAAGCCAGCCTCAGCAACTTAGCAAGGCCCTAAGCAACTTGGTGAGACCCTGTCTCAAAACATAAAAAGGGCTGGGGATGTGGCTCAGTGGTTCAGCACCCCTGGGTTCAATCCCCAGTACCAAAAAAAAAAACCAGAGAAATGTAAAGAAAATACCCGTGCCAGCCTTGGTTTTCGCTCTGCTCCTTCCTCCTACCACGAGGGCTCGTATCCTCTCCCTTCACACCGACTCTCAGCTGTGACCAAACAGGACTAAGAGAAAGGAAAGGATTGGGTGAAATATCACAGGCTCCATTTCTGCTCTCAGCTGGGCAAGAACCAACAACCATATTTGAAGATTCTTTAGTGAGTAATGACAGCAGCGCCCTCCCCCTCTTCTCCCTCACTGGATTAACTAAAATACACACCCTTCCCCCCACAACACTCCCTCATCCTATGAAGGCAGGAAAAGCTAATAACTGCGGATTTTCATGTTGGTGACTTGTTACTGTCAGAAACAGCTTATGGTCCTTGCACGTGGCAGCACGGAGCCCCCCAGAATGGGGCTGACCCGCCCGCCCAGCCTCCTCTCAGGAAGCCAGAGCAACCTGGCCAGTGAGACAGGGGCAGGCTCTGCAGACCCACAGTGTGGCACCCCACCCTGGCCTGAGCCCAAGGGCTCCAGTGAGTAACCACTGTACCTTCCCACTTAACCACCTTCCTCCTCTTCTGTCCCCTCCAGGGAGAGCCAGAGCGGCCCAGATCCTAGGACAGATATCCTGGGGGTGCTGGTGCCAGGATATTTGCTGGTCCACAGCCCAGCCTGCCCCGGCTCCTCCAAGGTCAACTTTCATTCTATTGACAGATTAGTTGGGAGTGTTACTGTCCCCATTTGATAGGAGTGGAAACCAAGGCACAGGGAGTAAGGGCAAGAATCCAAGGTGCCTAACCTCCTGGCCCTGGCCCAGCCCAGGATCCTCATGCAGTAAGGGGGTGCTCTCATGAGAAACTGTACCTGCAGTGTTGGCCCCCAGCTCCCTTAAGGAGGAAGCCTTTACTGGGCTGGGCACCTCCCTGGCCAAAGATCCATAGGTACATGTGCCCAGGGGAGCAGCTGATCTCCTGCCAGCAGGGCAAGGGTCTCCTTCCAAGAGCCTGTGTGCACCCCAGCAGCTACCCACTGAGACCCTTCCTCCCTGCCCCCCTCTATCTTCTGATGTTTTCCCAGGGCATTCAGGAGGGGGACAGTGGTGGGCAGGTCTCCAGGCAGTGGAGGCATCTATATTCTTGGAGTAGACCCTGTCCCCTCCCTCTAGCCTCCTGAAGTCCTCCACAGAGGTCAGTTTGGAATGAAGCAGGCCTGAGCCTGGCCCGGCCCGCCACCTGTGGCTATGTGAATTTGGGCAAACATCAGGTTGAACCAAATGAAACTGTAGTTTTGTAGGTCAAAAACAGTCACATATCAGAAGACCTTCTGCACCGTTCCATTATCACTGAAATGTCCCTCATGGGGACAGTAAGATCCAGTGTCCCTGTGAACTGCCTACCCTGAGTGGGTCCTGAGGAAATGTCCAGACATGGCCAGTGCATAGACAGGGTTCCAGGGCTTAAGAAACAACTTGGAAAGGACTCACTTAGAAGAGAATTTCTTTCTTTTTTTTTTTGGTACCGGGGATCGCACTCGGGGGCACTCGACCACTGAGTCACATCCCCAGCCCTATTTTGTGTTTTATGTAGAGACAGGGTCTCACTGAGTTGCTTAGCACCTCGCCATTGCTGAGGCTGGCTTTGAACTCGTGATTCTCCTGTCTCAGCCTCCCTAAGTGCTGGGATTACAGGCTTGAGCCACCGTGCCCAGCTTAGAAGAGAATTTCTATTCCCGCGTCCGTGGCTCCCTCTGACATCCTAAGGTCACTTAGGATGGAGCCTGCCTTCACCTCCATTTCATTCCCAGAGGTCAAGCTGTCGATGAGGAGGGAATCTACGTCTATTCACTGTGCAATGATCTTTTTCTCTTTCCTCCAAAGGCAAAAGACACACCCGGGCGAGTCCCCGCTGCTGATTTGGCTTTTGAGGCTTTAATGCATGGAGCAGACTTTCCAGTGGAAGATTTTGAGAGAGAGGAAGAAAGCTGGAGCCAGGCCTTCCTAGCTCCTTCCAGCCAGTCCTTGAGCTCTCACCAGCTGCCCAGTGCTATGACCTCTGACTCAACAAACCAGTGTTTGGGGGCCGAGTCTGCTCACCTCCACCCAGTGCCTTGCTGCACCCCTCCTCTGCCAGGAGCCCTCCTCATCCGCCACTCCCCTCCCACCAGCCCGCTCAGTCACTGACCTTTATTTATTGTGCCCCCACCCCTGTCCCCATCCCCAGTCGAACCCATCCTTAAGTCTGCTTGGGTCTCAGATTGGGCTGGGAGGGCCTTCAGACTCACCTTGAGGGACCTTCTTGTATGCACTGAAGTTTCAATGGGAAGCCACATGAGCCTTTCTCCATATTTATATTTATGGCAAAAAGAGATACAACCCTGAGAGCTCCCCCTCAAACTGAGCTTGGCCCTTCAAGGTGTGAAGGGTAGAGCGCAGAGCAGGTGGGATGAGAGATCTGCCTACCCCTCCCCCAGCTTCAGCTCCCAAGGAGGCAAAAACTGTGTCCCGTCTTCCCCTGGGGCTGGCCCAAGAGCTGGCTCCTTGTTAGGGTTCTTTGAATCCCCACTGGCCTCCCAGGTTGTGCTCAGCCAGGGCAGGAGACTCCTCTAAGACACAATTCACTTCGCTTCAGTTGGTTTGGTTTGGCATGAAAAATACTCAAAATGCAGGCAAATGCTTCTAGAAAACCCTTCCCCAAGAGAACGTGTGTTTGTGTTAGTATCCACAGCCTCCCTCCTGCCCCAGGTACCCAGTTCTCTAGGGTCAGCCTTGTGTCCAAGCCAGGAGGCCTCGTGCCCCCACCATTAGCTCTTTTGCCCTTGCCGCTGGCAGACGGTGAAGAAATCATGTTTCCCTGTGACATGTCATGCTTCAGAATTAAAACAATAAAGATTAGAATTTGCATTAAGCTAGTGGTGATCCAAAGACCACAAGTGCTTGTGTTTCTGAGATGCATTAGGAGAGAAATGGAACGGGGTCGGGGAATGTGGTAACATTGATTTAAACCACGGTAAAAGAAATGAGCCAGGTCTGTGTCTAACAGGGTTCACGAAGCTAATGGTAAGGGGCGGGCGGGGGGGAGGTAAAAAGTCATCTATGTAAAAAAAAAAATAGATATATATCAGATTTATCATCAGATATATATGTGCATCTGTAATAAAATTTTTTTAAGTGGACAAAGACTTCTGTGCCCCAAAACCCCACTGAAATGACAGAAAAGGCACAAGAGAGAAGAAGGCAGGGATGAGAGAGCTAAAGACGGTCCTCTGGAACACAGGACTGTATAATGTGCCTACTGTCAGCTTTTCTGTCCCCAAAACACCTACAAGGGAGGAAGCCCTCAGGGAACAAGCCCTCTTGCTCTTCAGAATCCCCTAAATGCTCAGAACTTGGAGGGACTGGGTGAACCTAGGGTAGATGTTCGGGATGGGTCTAAAAATGCTTCTGGTGGAAGGAAGTGGTTAAAGGGGCTAGGGGTGCAGTTTAATGGCAGTGCTGGCCCAGCCCTCAGGAGACCCTGCTGGGTTCCATCCCTAGCAGGGCCCCCCCAAATATATATATATATGAAAGTGGCCCACCTGCCAAGTAAGTGACTGCTCTTCCCTGGCAAAGGACAGGTTTACTGAAGTTGAAAGATTCTGGGTTAGGGAGCCCAAGCCCAGCCAAAGGCTACAGTGCTTTACTGAGATTAATGGGAAAATCTTCAGTCCCAAAACCTATTCCCCATCCACCTACCCCCCAAGGCATGGCATACTGAATTTCTCTATGGGAAACTGATCAAAGAAGATAGATGGACAGATTTGACACTGGGGGTCCTCCAGTCTAACAGTGGGTCTCTACGTAGTCACCACTGGGAGGCTCCTCATCCACATACCCTGCCCACGTGTACAGAGCAGCCTGTGAGCCCTGTCAGG
>CM053402.1:41574513-41590907 GCA_028644305.1 Xerus rutilus
TACTCTATGTTGTAAATGTTATATAACAGATGCCCCTTTTAAATTATATACTGCATTTAAAATGATGAATGGAAAAATACATACCAAATTCCTGATAAACAGTGGGAGCTCTTAGACTGTAACAGGTGAGTGAGGAAAGGAAGCTGTGAATTCCAGCCAGGCACAGAAAATACAGCCTTGGGTTGCCCTCCAGCTACCTATACAGACCTCATGGACTTAGAAGGGTTCAACCTGCAATTTTTTTTTTTTTTTTTTTTTTTTTTGATGGAAGAGTGTTACCAGGGATTGGACTCAGGGGCACTCGACCACTGAGCCACTTCCCCAGCCCTATTTTGTTTTTTGTTTTTTGTTTTTTTTTTTTTTTAATGTTTATTTTTTAGTTGTAGGTGGACACAATATCTTTATTTTATTTTTATGTGGTGCTGAGGATCGAACCCAGTGCCTCCTGCGTGCTAGGCGAGCACGCTACCACTGCGCCATAACCTCAGCCCCCCCAGCCCTATTTTGTACTTTATTTAGAGACAGGGGCTCACTGAGTTGCTTAGCATCTCATTTTTACTGAGGCTGGCTTTGAATTCATGATCCTCCTACCTCAGCCTCCGGGGCCTCTGGGATTACAGATGTGTACTACCGGGCCCAGCTCAACCTGCAATTTTTTGACAATGATGCAAAAGGAATCCACATTCAGTGGAAACTGGACTTCTAATTTTTAATTTTGATCTTTTTCCAGCTATCTGTATGCAGCTGGTCCTCTTCTTCCGGGTTGGGCAGCAGCAGTGAGCTGTAGCTCCCTGTCGGCCCCACAGTCACGAGGAAAAACAACTTACACTCCACGGAGTGCAGAGTTGCTAAGCTACAATGTTCGGGAGGTTAGGCGTATTCAATGCATTTTTACCTTAAGATAGTTTCAATTTAGCATGGGTTATAGGAATGTAGCCCCATCAAAAGTCCAGGAGTTCCTGTATCCACATGCTCCACCTGGGAAAAACACCTGGCCTGCAAGTGGCTGTTGCTTCAATTTCTAAGCTACAGGTGCTCTACCTGTGTCTCTGCAAGGGACCCAGTCCCTCTCAGACTCGATGCAGCATGAGCCCCACATTCATCCCTTACAGAACCCCAGGCCTGGGCCAGACCTATCCCAGGACAGGGACTCGCTCCCTGAAGCCCTAAGGTAAATTCCAAATTCATTTCCTAGAAACAGGTTTATCATAAATCAATCCTGGAAGTCTCAGCTCTAGGGTGAAGATGGAATCCAGACCTCCCATGGGGGCTTAGGAGCAGCTTCCAGAGTCAAGAGATCTCTGTAGGCTGGTCTGAGAACCAAGAAGTTCTTTCTTAACAAAAAAACACTAAGTCCGGGCTGGGATTGTGGCTCAGCGGTAGAGCGCTTGCCTCGCATGTGTGGAGCCCTGGGTTCGATCCTCAGCACCGCATACAAAGCAAATAAAATAAAGACATTGTGTCCATCTACAACTAAAAAAAAAATAAAAAAACAAAAACAAAAAAACACTAAGTCCCAAGCGATTTACAAATTAACATTTGAAACTGAGCCTTTCCTGGTGGGAAGTAGAGGGTGTTCTGTGATGTCAATAAAAACCAGGTAGCATGAGAAGTTACCTGCTGTGTTCCACATACCAGACAGTCCAAGGAATCCCTGAAAGAGGCAGCAGGTGGCAAGCTCATGAACTTCAGACATCTGGTTTCCAATCCCAGCTCCTCTACCTAGTACTTAAAATTATAGGTACTTCTCTGTGCCTCAGTTTCCTTATCTATAAAATGGGGATGATACTTTCTTCACAGGATTATTGTGAACATTGAAAACATGAAAGCCCCCAGTGACTCTGGAGGATGAGGCAGGAAGATCGTAAGTTAGAGGACAACCTGGGCAACTTAGTGAGACCCTGTCTCGAAATAAAAAGTACAAAGGGCTGAGGATGTAGCTCAGTAGTAGAGCACCCCTGGGTTCAATACCCAGTACTGGAAAAAAAAAAAAACATGAAAGCCCACCCAGAGGTCCTGCCACTGTGATGAGCACATCAATGGCAGCTGTTATTTCTCCTGCAGGATTCAACTGTAGCACCTACCTTAGGCACTGCTTTTGGAGGAGGTGAAGAGAAGTGCAGTGGCTGCCTGGTGCCAGCTCATGTTCCTGCTCAGCCCGTTGGGGCTGGGGAACAGTGATGCTCATGGCACTCATTCATACATCTGCGGTTCCTGGGCGTGGCTGGGGGCCAGTGTAGAGTTATAGGGTGGGGCTTAATGGTGCATAAAACAGAGGTGGCCCCTGTCTTCCTACTGCCTCTGACTCACCCAATGAATTTTCTTTTTTTTTTTTTTACCCAATGGATTTTCAAAACAGATCACTGGTCCCCTCTCCAGAGTCCAGCTGTAGATAGCTGGGCTGAGAGGTGCGTTTTTTAAGTTCCCAGGTGACACTGAGATTCCCCTTTGGGGGATCTCACTTTGAGGGCCACTGATGCAGGTGGAACCAAGTGGGGTTACCTGCATTTTCTAGGGCCAGCATCTCTGAAGCCACACCAGCTGGCGGACATGACATAGACATTGTCAGAGGTGGCAGGGGAGGTGATGAAGACCACCAGGCTGACAGGTCCCTACAGGCTGAGGGGTGAACCCCTGTCTCCCACTGACTCCTTGATCTGCTGCTGTGTGCCTTCCCCGGATAGATGTGCTACCCTGAGCCAGATGTGCTGCCCTGAGCCGGTACAGCCCTGGAACAAAGAGCATCCACAGTGGATTCACCTCCCACAGGCTCAGCAAATTAGAGCCATTTCCACTCCAAAAAGTGAGGGCTGGTGTTTTCCCCTAATGGGAAAACGTCCGTTGTCTGGTGTTCCCTCTCCAGGATTCCAGAAACCTGAATTATCTATCTGTTTCTGCCTCTCCTGTGAATTGTCATCGCTGCGTTCTGCCCGAGAGCAGCGCGCAGCAGGCTGCGGAGAGAGACGCTGCCTGGCTGGGGAGGGGACCTGTGGAGGACGCCAGGCAGCCGCTCCCTCGCCTCCTTAGCCACCCCCGCCTCCTGGCCGACTGGGCTTTGTTTGCTGACAACAAACAGAGCCCTCAATTCCACTGAGCCAAGGCCAGGGAGAGATGAAGCATTTCGCTGTGAAGGGACGATAATAACTATCGTAGCCACCATTTGTCGAGTCAGACACCTGCTGCGCCGCCGCGAGCTGTAGGGAAGCCTCACCAACCTGGGAGTCACATACCTTTGCTATTCCCATTTTACAGAGAAGGACACTGAGGCCCAGAGAGATTACAGATGTGTCACCTGAGCTCCAGGAGAGGATCCTGTAATGTGACAGGCCGCTAGCTCATCTCAGGAGTGCCCACAACCATCTCTTATCATCCCATGGGCACCTGCCCTTTTTTGTTTTTGTTTTTTTTTTTTTTTTGGTACTGGGGCACTTGAACTCAGGGGTACTCGACCACTGAGCCACATCCCCAGCCTGATTTTGTGTTTTATGTAGAGACAGGGTCTCACTGAGTTGCTTAGCGCCTCGCCATTGCTGAGGCTGGCTTTGAACTTGGGATTCTCCTGCCTCAGCCTCCCTAAGTGCTGGGATTACAGGTGTGCACCACCGCGCCTGGCCTTTTTTTTTTTTAATTGATGGTGAAACTACATATAATTTACCATTTTAATCATTTTTAAGTGCACGGTTCACTGGCATTAAGTACATTCACAATACTGTGTAACCATAAACACCGTCTATTTCCAGAAAATTTCTATCATCCCACATTGGACCTCTGTACCCATTAAATAAAGACTCCTCATTCCTCCTCCAAGCCCTGCAACCACTGGTCCTCTTTTTTTCTGACTAAGTACTGCATATCACATTTATCCATCCATTTGTATCTGGCTCATTTTATTTGGAATACTATTTTCAAGGTCCATCCACGCTGGAACGTGTCAGAATTGCTGAATTCCATTGTACGGCTCAATGTTATACCACTGTACGGGCATGGATTTGGTATCTATGGATGGATTTTGCTTATCCAGTCATCTAACTGTGGAGGTGTGATTTGTTTCCACCTTTTGGCTGTTGTGAATAATGCTAATATGAACATGAGTGTATAAATATCTGTTTAAGTCCCTGCTTCCAATTCTTTGAGTATAAACCCAGAAGTGGAATTACTAGATCATGTGATAATTCTGTTTAAAAATTTTGTAGGAGCTGGGGTTGTGGCTCAGTGGTAGAGCACTTGCCTCGCATGCGTGAGGCACTGGGTTTGATTCTCAGCACCACATATAAATAAATGAATAAAATAAAGGTCCATCAACATCTAAAAAATATTTTAAAAAAATTTTTGCATTTGTTATTTTTAGTTATACATGACAGTAGAATGTATTTTGACATATTATACATATATGGAGTACAACTTCCCATTCTTTTGGTTGTACATGCTATAGAATTACATTGGTTGTGTATTTATATATGAACATAGGAAAGTAATATCAGATTCATTCTACTGTCTTTCCTATTCCCTTCCCCTTGCCTTCTCTTCATTCCATTTCGTCTAATCCAAAGTACTTCTATTCTTCCCTTTCCACAGCACTTACTGTGAGTTAGCATCTGCATATCAGAGAGAACAGTTGGCATTTGGTTTTTGGAGATTGGCTTGTTTCACTTAGCATGATAGTCTCCAGTTCCATCCATTTACTGGCAAATTCCATAATTTCATTTCTTTTTATGGATGAATAATATTCTATTGTATATATGTACCATATTTTCTTTATCCGTTCATCTGTTGAAGGGCACCTAGGTTGGTTCCATAGCTTAGCTATTGTGAATTGAGCAGCTATAAACATTGATGTGGCTGTGTCACTGTAATATGCTGATTTTAATTCCTTTAATTCTTATATGCCAAAGAATGGGTTAACTGGGTCAAATGGTGGTTTCAGTCCAAGATTTCTGAGGAATCTTCATACTGCTTTTCAGCATGGTTGCACCAATTTGCAGTCCCACCAGCAATGTATGAGTGTGCCTTTTTCCCCACATCCTTGCCAACATTTATTGTTACTTGTATTCTTGATAATTGCCATTCTGACTGGAGTGAGGTGAAATCTCGGTGTAATTTTAATCTGCATTTCTCTAACTGCTAGAGATATTAAGCATTTTTTCATATATTTGTTGACTAATTGTATTTCTTCTGTGTCCATTCAGTTCCTTTGCCCATCTATTGATTGGGGAAAAAAATTGAGATGGGGTCTCACTATGTTGTCCAAGCTAACCTTGAATTAACGATCCTCCTGCCTCAGCTTCCCAAGTAGCTGGGATAACAGGTGGGCATCACCATGCCTGGCTTTTCTGTGTTTAATTTTTTCATAATGGCTGCACCATTATACACCCCACCAGCAGTGCATGAGAGTCTGCTTCGCCTTTTAAAGTAAGGGTACTGTCACTAGCCCCCAATACCTGCCCCCACTGGCCCAGGTGCACAAGAAACAAGTGACCATCAGGGAACGTTGGCTGCTCCCACCATGACTGGCCTTGGTGCTGGCTGCAGGGGCCCATTCCCTGTGCAGTCAGTTACACACGGCCCCCTGCATGGCTCTCAATGTCTGGAAATGCTTAATAATTTTGAATAAGGGGCCTCTTATCTTCATTTGATCCTGGGCCCTGCAAATTATATAACTGGTTCTAACTGGCCTGACTGTCTTTCTGGATGCAGCCTCTGTAAGTAGGAATTGATCAAGGCCTGACAGGGTGAGTCCTCAAATTCTCTGCTGAGGGACAGCCTAGGGTGGTAACAAGAGCTTCTGACTGGGGGCTGGGATTGTGGCTCAGTGGTAGAGCACGTGCCTCGCATGGCGTGAGGCTCTGGGTTTGATTCTCAGTACCTCATATAAATAAATGAATAAAATAAAGATCCATCAACAACTAAAAAAAAATTTTTTTAAAGAGCTTCTGACTGTGTGTCTGGGGACCCAGGGTCTCACCTAGACCTGCTACGAGCCCTGTGTGTGTGTTACCCGCCCCCATCTGTAAAGGAGAGCAGAACTAGTTTTCTAATTGTGTTCCCCAGAGTTTCTGGGGCAGGAAAGATCCAGAGGGATGTTTACATCCCGTCCCACTCCCTTCTGCCAACATAGGGCTCCCCTTTGACATCCTTGCTGGGGCACCACGATGGAATTCAGGGCTTGCTACTCAAAACGTGGCACCTTGGAGTAGTGAGTATTTGAAGCTGAAGGAATCTGAGGAACCACATGTGCAGGAAGCTTTTTCTGATCTCCCCCTGAAGCAAGCCACAAAACCTAGGAAGGATTTTCTGGCTTTCCCTTGAAGCGAGTCAAAAGACCCTAAGTAAGAGGTGCCCTCCATTTACCCAGAGGAAAGGAGTGTCCTCATCCTCAGTGACAGAACACAGAGGGAACTCGGGGAAGCAGGCAGAGTCCCCCACATTAGCTCCTACCCACTTTGCTCCATCAAGTGTCTCCACAACAGTCCACTTATCATCAACCTTGCTATCAAAAACACTCGGCTTTTCTTTGGGTCTTCATTTCCTTATGAAGGTCCCAGGGTCACATAAAACTTATATTAAATAAACGTACATACTTTCCCTTGTTAATCTGGCTGTTGTTGCAGGGGCCCCAGCCAATGAATCCGAGTGGGATGGAAGGAAAAGATAAGTTTCCTCCCCAACGACTGGGCTCCACAGCAGGACAGACAGCAAGACTGGGCTGGGAGTCCACCTGTCTGGATCCCCCACCCCAGACTGCACCTGCTCTGTCCTCTCCTGCTGCAGCAGGAGAAGCCACCAGCATGAGGTGACCAGGCAGAGGGCCCAGCTGCCAGAGAGGTGCCCAGGTACCAGCCAAAAATGCAATGGGAAGGGCCAAAGGAGATGGATAACACGCACGCTCACGCACACACACACGTACATCTGGTACATACAGACACAGATTCAACTGTTTATAAACTAGTATGGCCAGTTGATCACACTGCTCATCCGAGGGCCAGCTATGGCCCTTCTGCACAGGTCAGGGATTAGACTTTGGTTTCCATTTGTGGAAAATTGGCCTTGCCCAGACCATGTGGGGAGGACTCTGCCAGACCCTGTAGACAGAACATTGAACATTGGCAGAGGTCCCACCAAGGCTAGATCCTGGCGTCCCCTGCAGAAAAGGGCCTCTGTGCTGGGCCCCCTCAAGATCAGGCCTCCCCAGCCCCACCCCAGGCTATCTTGTGCAGAAAGGAAAGGAGAGCATCCTCCCCCACCCCACCCCAGCCCACCCCCACGCCGCACCACAGAGGAGGGAGAGGAGAGCAGGTAGGAGGAAGGGAGAGGTGGGAGGGAGCTTCAAGAGCCCGAGGAGCCCCCACAAACCCCCCTCATCTTCACGAAGACAGGCCGAAGCTCTGAGCCCTTTGATGCAGACCCCGGGATGTCTGCAGCTTCTTCAGTGCCAATTACTGAAGAAATAATTCAGTGCGCTCACCCCCTGCATCTCAGCAGACACTCTTTGGGGACATTTTAAGTCTGACTGTACCTGCTGAGCAGCTGACAAGGGAAGCCTCTCATCTCTCCCTCCCTCTCATCTCCTCCCTCTCTCCCAGGCTCCTTCAGAGGAAAAGGGACCCAAAACTGGGCGGGCCCTGCCCCCAAGGCAGGACCTACACAGATCAGTACCCTATACCACCTGCCTGGGCTGTGCTTCTAGATGTGGTGAAGCTAGGCCATGTTCCCTATGGCCCCTGTCTTCCACTGGCCCCTTAAACACAGAAGCCATGTCTTATTCATATTTGAGTCGCTGGTTAGCTATCTAGAAATACTGCAGTCTGGATAGATGGATGGGAAAGTAGATGAGCGGGTGAGCTGATAGAGGGGGAGTGGATTGGTAGGGCATCGGGCAGATAGATGGAAAGATTGGTGCTGGCTATTCTCAGTGGATCAGTGTACCAAACAACAGGAGGATGGATGCTGTCCCACTGGGAAGATGGATATGTGTGTGCATGGAGGGACTATTAGATGAAAACACTCCCAGGTCCCTGGCCTGACTGCTCTCCATCCCTAGGGAAAAGACATCAGATCATGAACCCAAACCTACACTTCCCACAAGCTGTGCATTCCTGGCCTGGGATTTATTCAATTCAAAGTAACCAAAAGTCTCCCAGAAAGAGCTGATTTTAAAACATGCCCCAGAGGCCATCAAGGACCCAGTTTGGGGGGCCTTAATTATGACATGACCACATCTCTAAAGCAGCCACTGCCTGGGGAGAAGAGTGGCAGGTCCGGCCTGCTCACCCTTTAGGTACTCACCTCCTACCCAGCCAGAGCCCACCCAGACTGGCTCCCCAGGAGCTGAGGGGCTCCTGATGGGGAGGGCCTGTGTTGGGATCCTAGCTCCACGTGCCCTTATCCAGCCCACCTCAGTGACCCCCCTCCAGAGTCTGCATAATCCCTTCAGATCCCCTACCTTAAACCCCACAAATTCTACCCATCAAAACTACTCCTGTGTTCCTCATGTCAATCAGCAACCCTGAAGTGGTTGTGCTGCTGAGGATTAACTGGGATTAACTTCACATGTTCATCAGTCAATCCTAAATGTGTATGCAGATCTCTACAGAAACTCACACACAAGTATTTTAAAATAAATCATTCAAATATATGCTCTGGCGCTGCTCTCCTGACTTGTAAACCTTCAAAGCCTGTGAGCATAGACAGGTGGCCTGGCCAGCATGGGCTTCAGCTGAGGGTGAGCCACATGTGCTCCAGGGTCTCCTGGCCCTAAAGGTCTATGATTTGGTAGTATCTCACCCCTGGCAATGGGGCAAGAACAGGCCTGGTTCCCAGGCCCCTCAATGGCAGGAGCTGGGGACAAGACCCTCACCCAAACCTAAAGGTATCAGCTGGACTACTGGACCCAGAGCCATCTACTGCTGAAAGAGCCTGAAATAGACCACAAAAGTAGCCTTTCCCAACTCTTAGGGCCTTCCAAGTCCCAACAGATAATTCAACACAATCTTTTTTTTTTTTTTAATTTTTTTTTTTAGTTGTTGATGGACACAATGTCTTTATTTTATTGCTTTGTATGTGGTGCTGAGGATCGAACCCAGGGCCTCACGCATGTGAAGCAAGCGCTCTACCACTGAGCTACAATCCTAGCCCCTCAACACAATCTTAAGTGAAACATGCTTCAATTATCTAAATAGTTGGCCCCATAATTCCTCGTAAGGAAGAAACTTTGTTTAGGAAAATGCTTTCATTTTTATTATTATTATTTTTAAGAGACATGGTTTCACCATGTTGCCCAGACCAGCCCCAAACTCCTGGGCTCAACAAATCCTCCTGTCTCAGCCTCCCAAGTAGCTGAAACTACACACATGTGCTACCACGCCCAGCTCCAGAATACTAACTATAAATGAGCCCAAGAGCACATTTCAGCAGGGCCACAGAAGGGACAACAAAATGAACAGCATTTAAAGGAAAGAAGAGAAGTCA
Source organism: Xerus rutilus (assembly GCA_028644305.1). NCBI lineage: Eukaryota > Metazoa > Chordata > Mammalia > Rodentia > Sciuridae > Xerus > Xerus rutilus. The sequence continues at coordinate 41,583,979 of CM053402.1, forward strand.
GAGAGATGGGGAACTCTGTACTGAAGCCCCACGGCCCCCCACACCCCCATTGCGGGACAAGTGTGTCACATTTCATGTGACGGTAATTACACTGCAGTGGTGTCAACCTAGATGTCCACCGTGTCTCCCATGTGCCCTGGTGCCTGGTGGAAATGAATTTGGGGACAGAAGGGGTAGTTTGACAGGACTGTGTCTCTGTGGTTAGGAAACATGTATATGGACCCTTCTATCCACCCCCACGACACAGTTAGTTACAACAAAGCTGACCGCAGCACAGAGGTGACGCAAAGAGGTCCAGCAGTTGGCAGAAAACTTTGCGAAGCCTTTGGCCTTCTCCAGACACTGACATGGACTCTGGTGGCACCTTTTGTGGAATGAGGAGCCTGAAGGCCATAGTCTGGATAACCAAGCCACACCAATTTGTTTCTTTTGGGTCCTGGGGATTGAACCTGGAGGGGATCTACCACTGAGCTACATCCCTAGCTAGCCCTTTTTATTTTATTTTATTTTGTTTTGTTTTGAGACAAGGTCTCACTGGGTTGCCCAGATTGGTCCTGAACTTGAGGTCCTCCTACCTCAGTCTCCCCAGGCACTGGGATTACAGGCATACGCCACCGTGCCCAGCACCATCCTAGTTTTCCCAGAACTTGGGAGTCTCTTGGGATGATGTATTTTCAGAGGTAAAACCAGGAAGGTTCTTGGGCAAATTGGGGAGAGTTGATCACCCTGAAGAGCTGGCCCCTGGTGTGCATACACTCCCAGTGGAGGCCGGACCCAGCCTTCCATACTTCACCTTAGGCGATAATCCCTATAACGCCAGGAGGCAGATGGTATCCACACTCTACCCCACTTCACAACCAAGGAAGTTGAAACTGGGAGAGGTGAAGCCACTCATAGAAGACAGCACAGCCAGCAAGTGACAGAACAAAGACTCAAGTTCAAGACCCCTGTGTTGCCAGGTAAAGCAGGCGGTGCATGCCTGTAATCCCAGCAACTCCAGAGGCTGAGACAGGAGGATCCCAAGTTTGAGGCCACCCTCAACAACTTGGCAAGACTCTGTCTCAAAATAAAAAATAAAAGGGCTGGGAATAGGGCCCCTGGTTTCAATCCCCAGTACCAAAAAACAAAACAAAACAAAAACCTGTGTTTAAACCGCATTCCAGTGTCAGTCAGCTTTCTGTCACTGTGACAAACTACTTGTGATAAACAACTTAAAAGGAGAAAGATGTATTTCTGTTCACTGTTTGAGAAGTTTTAATCCCTTGTCACTTGGCCCCATCACTCTGGGCCTATGGAGAGGCTGAACATCATAGTGGGAAGCACATGGAGCAAAGGTGTCATCTGATGCCAGCCAGAAGCAGAAAGAGGAAGGACAGGCCAGGATCCCAACACTTCAGTGACCTCACTTCCTTCCTTCAAGAGGCCCACCTCTCGCAGGTTCTACCAGCCCTTAATAGTGCCAGCCGCTGGGACAAAGCCTTCAACAAGGCTTAGTTAATACAAGTCTTTGGGGGACACTTAAGAGCCAAATCATGAAACCATGCATAGTTGCACATGCCTGTAACCCCAGCTACTCAGGAGCTGACACAGGAGGTTCACTTGAGCCCAAAGTCTGGGCAACAGTGAGATCCTGTCTCATAAAGGGGTGGGGGCTGGGGTTATGGCTCAGTGGTAGAGCACTTGCCTGGCACACGGGAGGCACTGGGTTCGATTCTGAGCAGCACCACATAAGAATAAACAAATAAAATAAAGGCATGCTGTCCATCTACAAGTAAAAAAATTCTTTAAGTATTTAAAAAAAGAAGAAAGAGAAAAGAAAGAAAGAAAAAAGAAATCTCTTAACTTGGGTAAAGTTCTCTGATACAACCCCGTGCCGTGGCTTATACCTGTAATCCCAGCAATTTGAGAGGCTGAGGCAGAAGGATCACAAGTTCAAGGACAAGCTGGGCAATTTAGCAAGAAGATGTCTCAAAATAAAATAAGAAGAACTGGGTAAGTAGCTTAGTGGTAGAGCACTTGCCTAGCATGCACAAGGCTCTGGGTTTGATCCCCAGTACCAAAAAACGGGGAAAAAAATCTAAAACATAATACTTGTCTACTCAGTCTCCTAAAGATGCTCAACTTGTAGAAAACTGAAATCACTATCCTCAGAATTACTCTGTGCCCTGATCCAGGACCTGGTCTAGAAGGCCTGAGTTTCCTGGAGCCCCTTCCCCATTCCTGCCAATGGCTCTGCCTTCCGGGAATACCAACCCCTCCCCAGCTGTAGTTCCCAGCAGCCCTCAGTTATTCCCACTCCCTGCAGCCCAGCAAAGCCCGTGGACCTCCAGAGCCCCCTGATTTCTGTCCTTAGCCCCCTCCCCATGGTATTCCAGACCCCACCCCACCCCATCTGCAGGCAGCACCTCTCACATCCCCTCCAAGGCTCCAAGGCGGAAAGCTGCATTTTCCCACCCTGCCTGGGGATTTCCAAGCTGGGAATTCAAACAGCTCAGCACGGAATAGGCTCAAACAGGGTCAGCTAATGGAAATAACAAGATGATAAATTATTCCAGGAAAAGAGCGATTTTCCTTATACCCTGCTTGACTCAGAAACGCAGTGATTGTGGTGGAAATTGGAGGTGTCAGAACTGGTATCTGGGGAAAAAGAAATGAAAGCTTTCTTCCTGCTGCTCTCAGTGCAGCCCCCAGGTGTGAAAAAAGAGTGTGAGGTCAATCCCTGGCTGGACCCACACAGGCCTGTCCTCCTTAGTGACTCCAAGCAGCAAGACCTGCCACCCGCTGGCTGAAGAGGCCCAGGAGTCAAGGACAGAAAGCTGAGGCCCCCATGTGAGACAAACGGTGTTCTTTTCCCAGCTCTAACTCTAAACTGTGTGACCTTAGGCAAGTAACTATTTCTCTGAGGCTTAGTATCCTGGAAATAACAACAGTGAGGATTACATGAAATAATGTGAGATATATACTCAGACAGTAAAAATGCAGCAGTAAAAATGACAGCTGTTAGCTGCCCTGTCTCACCCACCCTCCCCCATCCCTGCCCACTTCCCGCAATCAGTGGGGCACAAAATAGTTGCCAGATTCTGGGTATGAATGCAGCAAGACATGATAGAAGCTGCAATTGGATGAAGGAACCTGGGACAATTGAGGACACCAGAGCAGCTCAGAGGAATAGCTCCCAGAGGGGAGCTCCTGCCCTGCACGACACTGCTAATTCTAGGGTCCTGGTCTGACTCCCCCACCTCCCACCCAGCCAGACACTCACCCTAGAGTGCACTCCACTCTCTAGATAGCTGAAGTTTATCCTTTCCTTTGCCTACTTGAATTTTATTTGGCTTTATGATTGCTTTTTAGCCAGTTTTATGGAAATCAGTTTTTCCTCCTGGTACTGGGGATCGAACCCAAGGCCATGCACAGACCAAGCACAGTTGCACCCCAGCCCATATGGAAATCTTTCCAAGATGGATTAGTAGCACTCTCTGTCCCCAGATCAACATATAAATGTCTTGTAAAACTTTGATTTCTCACCAGGCTCGGTGGCACGCATCTGTAATCCCAGTGGTTTGGGAAGCAGAGGCAGGAGGATCACAAGTTCAAAGCCAGCCTCAGCAATAGCGAAGCCTTAAGCAATTCAGTGAGACCCTGCCTGTCTCTAAATAAAATACAAAATAGGGTGCTGGGGTTGTGGCCCAGTGGCAGAGTTTTTACCTAGCACATGTGAGGCACTGGATTCGATCCTCAGCACCACATAAAAATAAATAAAATAAAGATATTGTGTCCATCTACAAATAAAAAATTTTTTTAAATTAAAAATAGGAGCTGGGGATGTGGCTCAGTGGTCAAGTGCCCCTGAGTTCAATCCCTAGTACCCACCCCCCACAAAAAAACTTTGATTTCTCAAGGTGCTTTGGAAAAAGAGGGGAACCTCTGTCCCCATGCTAAATGGCCCCAGGGAATTGGAGCTATAGTCTTCTAAATAAATACATTAACAGATCAGCCCCAGATGTCCTCTTTTGGACTCCACTGCCCATGCCCCTGGGGAGACCAGCCCCCGCTGGTGGACAGAGATAAACAAGCTTCACCAAATGGTTGCCCTGCATTTGCAGGGAGACCAGAGAGTCTCTAAACTGAGCTCTGTTCTAAAGAGTTTTTACTGTCTAGAGGCCTTTGATCCCTCCACTTCCCAGGGACTGGCTGAGTTCCCAGGGCTAAAGTTGCCTTGAAGTTTAACTGCTGGATAAGAAAAAGAGTTTTCCTGTATTTGTTGTTGATTCAATCCAGAGTCTGAGCTAGTAGCACAAAGATTTTGAATCCTAGGTAGGACTTCCTCAACTAGACTGGGCAAATACAAGCATGAAACTGTGGGGGATGGGGATGCCAAAAACAAAGAACACCCAATTCCAGGCAGGGTAGACTGAGCAAAAGTCTCAGACTTGAGGGAGTCTATAGGCTGGAAAAATCTTCCCCAGATTTAGGGCCTAGCATGTCCACATTTTTCTTTCTTCCTTTTTTTTTTTTTTTTTGGTGCCTGGGGTGCTTAAACACTGAGACACATTCCCAGCCCCCTCCTTTTTTTTCCAACTTTTTATTTTGAGACAGGGCCTTGCTAAGTTGCTGAGGATGGCCTTGAACTTGCAATCCTCCTGCCTCAGCCTCCTAAGCCACTGGGATTGCAGGCATGCACCACCCCACATTTTTATAGTACCAACTAAGAATACAAAACAATAGCCATTGTATAAGATCATCTTTATTTTGGGAAAGAAATGGGGAAAAGTTGAGAAAAGGGCCGTTTTAGAATTAGGAGAATTTAACTTTGTGAAAAGTTGCCCTGTTTTCCTCTGCTTTTCCCACTTTGTCATAGATGGGGAAGAGTTTCCTCATGAACCTGTCAGTTGATCAGCTTTTGCAAACCACTGGGGCAGGACCAAGACATGGAGATGGGATACCAGAACTCCTGAGTGCCGGGTCTAGGGTGGCCACTGTTGCTATGTGGGCTGGGCCGGGGGTCCTCTGTGCCTGGCTGCACAGAGTAGACACACAGCCTGGGTTTGAACCTGGAGCCTCTGTCTTTAGTTTCCCCACCTCTGGGACTTGAATGAGGTCAAGTGGGGACAGGCTAAATGTGTGCTGCTTTTGAGTTGGAGCTTCTACATCCCCTGCAGCTCTGTGGAGGTTCAGATGAGTCCAGGGACAGGAATGATCTTCAGGGGTGGAAGCATCCAGGCCAGTGAGAAGAGGTGGTGGATTTCACTCCTGGCAACATCGTCCCCAGAGATCACACCCAGTACCATTTCCCAGGTGCTCAAACACTATTTTTGGAAGGCTCACAGCAGACACCTTGGTGGAAAAGCAGTATGGGGCCCAGAGGCCCAGCTCCCGCAGCCAAAAGGTACCCTTCAGGGAAAGACCCTGACAGAGGGCCCATAGGGGGACTCCAAGAAGTTGAGCTCCCATCCCCGCCCCACATATACCTCAACACCAACTCACACACACACACACACACCTGTATACACACACACACACACACACACACATTCTCTTTAACCTAAGCAATGAAAGACCTCTGACTAGCTCCGATTAGTTGAATGTTCAGCTAAGTGTGTGTGTGTGTACATGGGCTGTGTGTGTGTATGTGCCTGTGTGGGTGTGGGTCTGTACAGGTGTGTATGCACACACACTCACATGCATACACAAGGCCACATGCCTACCCATGTACACACATATCTGTACACACCGTCATGGGTGCACACTCAATATAGGCACATGTGCCCAAAGAGGTCAAGATCCACACAGGCACTCATGCCAAGTGTGGTGTGTAAGTGTATTTGTGAATATATGTATGAACATAAAAGAATTCAAAAGTCTGTCCTGATGTCCACCTTTCTCGTCCGTCTGCCTCCTTTCTCTCCCTGTTTCCTTCTCTGTCGTGAAGAAAGCAAGGAAGCAGAGGAGATTAGCCAGGGATCCATTGAGCTTGGTAGTCACAAGACCTTGTCCAAATCCAGTTCTGCCACTTTCTGTCCCAGTGGTACTGAGCAGGTCACTTAACCTCCTGAGCCTTGGTTTCTCATCCACACTGTGGGATCACAGCGTTTGCCGGACATACCCCATAGCAGAACAACGCCCAGGTTCAGAGTGATCACGCCTTGGGACCAAATGGCTGCTCCATCCAGGACCAGGCCACAGGGCTCACAGTCTGTTCTGTCAGTTTCTGGCAGAGTGACCTGGGCTGTTCCTTACCCTCTCTGCACTGCCCTGTCATTGTCTCTAAGACAGTGTATGTACCTTTCTGAGTTGCCACTGAGGTGATACATTCAACATCCTCAGAGCAGTGATCCACACCTATGAGGTGCTTTCTAAGGGGTAGTTTTTAAGTTGTGTGTCAAAAGCATCTAGGTGTGGCACACACCTGTAATCCCAGCACTGGCTGAGGCAGCAGGATCATGAATTCAAAGCCAGCCTCAGCAATTTAGCAAGGTCCTAAGCAACTTAGCAAGACCCTCGCCTCCAAATAAAATATGAAAAAGGCTGGGGATGTGGCTCAGTGGTTAAGCACCCCTGAGTTCAATCCCCGGTACTCCCCCAAAAAATAGCATCTAGAGCCAGAAAGAAAACAAAAAGCATTTAGACTTTTTAGGAGAGACAGAATGTTCTAAAACTGGGTTGTACTGATGGTTGCACAGCTCTGTAAATTTACTAAAAATCATTAAATTATACATTTGGAATGGTTGAATTTTATGGCATATAAATTATACTTCAATAAAGCTTTTTTAAAAAAGCATTTAGAGTTAAATGGAAAAACAACTTGCAGAATAATATATATAGAATTGCTGCATTTTATGCAAAGTTTTAAGCTATATAAAATAAATGCTTCTCTCATACAAATACATTAGGAGCCGGGCGCGGTGGCTCAAGCCTGTAATCCCAGCACT